>OY987288.1:12695089-13304299 GCA_963920785.1 Sphagnum contortum
CCTCATTACATATTATACAAATAAAACATTGTAAAATATTAAGAAGATAAAATTTTAAAATTCAAGAACTTGCATACAAGACCTAAGCACAATAAAATACGTACCTACATTAATTATATGTAGTCCTAATATTGATATCATACATACATGTGTGCATAACCTATCAACATTACTACTTTTTTCAACATAATATGAAGTTGAAAATTCAATAATTTAAATATTTGATTGCTAAAGTGAGATTTGAAAATAAAACAAATATTCAACACTTGAATGTTGAACCCTTTTACAATGATTTCTTTGGGGTTTTATCCCTTTTTAGGGTTTTAATGTTAAAGAACTAGCCATTGAGAGTGGATTGAAGGGCCAAACCAGTAAGGCCTAGAATTTGCCATCCATTGGACTTGGAATGCATATTAGAAGGCTGATTAAACTCTTAGCTTTAAACCCAAGTGTGAAATTTTTGGGAAGCTTAAGCCTAATAATGTTTGAAACCGTCATTGTAGGAAATATTCACACTTCAAACACATTTAAAACAAAATGATAAGCAAGCCCACTTCTAGAAATTCTCTTGCCTTGTTGAATGTAAAAGAATATATCCAAAAAAGAATATTTCCACAAAGAAATTATTCATTAAATTTTCCTATCAACAATCCAATGATTAATTTAAAATGGATGATCTTTTTGGAAAAACAAAAGATACTTCCCAAAAATGAAATATATTTTTGCCCCATACTTCCATGTTATAGAATAGTATATTCCCATTTTAAGGATTCAAGAGTTGTCATAAGGTTCATAGATTATTTAGTCGAGTTGATGTGGCACAACATGATTGGTCATTTGAAAATAATATTTTTAAAATTACAATTTACACATCGCTTAAGAATTTTTTTAATTGTTATGACTTAGAGTAATGTTACATTATACTATTATGTAAAGGTGTATTGAATTTTTTTATAAATATGACATTTCAAATAAATTCAAGACCTTTTGAATTTTTTTCAAATAATAAAAGCATTAGTTGTAAAGAGCGATCATGCTTTTGCATCCCATATTTTTGTTATCCTCTTCTTTTACTTTGGATTATAATAACACAATGCATAATAAAAAGACATACAAAAATTACTACAATAGTCTATCAATGCATCAAGTTTGAAGAGATATTTTTACTTTTAAAAATAATGGTCATTACAAAAAAAAAATTAATAACATGAATACAACCAAGAATCCTTCTTGAAATTGGAAAGCTCGAACATTTCTTAGAGTTCAAATTCTGCTTCAAAACAAGTACAAGTGTTTTTACATTTAGGTGTGTTCATGAGTTGCATAATGTTGTTGACATGTTTTTCATGTTTGAATATGGGTGCAATCACAATCGAATGAACCAAAAGTGACAAAGGACTCAATCATAAATGGGCCCTTTGTTATCATTTTGATTTTTTTTTAAAGGATTTTTTAAAGGGCTTTTTTTACAACATGTTCATAAAAATATTTACAATTCCCCCAATAAATTACACCATTTGTGTCAACTCTTTTTAAATAAATATGAATTGTTTAAAAACATATAGATTTTGCCAAATTCTACATTTCACCTTGAAAATTTATCATAATTTCAAATCACACTAAAGTATGTTTATTATTTTAAACTTTAGTTTTTTGTATCATAAGGCACAACTTTGTTCATATGTCATACATATTATGACCCATTTACACTTGGCAAATGATTCTTGAAATTTGCACATTCTAAAATTATATTTTGAATTTTCAAAAAGCTTAACTCAGGTGACCTGCTTAATTTCATTAGGCAAAACCCAATATTTTGATTCCATTAAGGATAATGCCATTGTAGGATAAATAAGCAACTCAACATTGATTTTTGTTCAATTGCATCACCAATCAATCAAAGTTGATAAATCCATGGATGACATTAGGTCCACCAAGATGATAAAAGGTTATAACATCTTATGTGCATTTTAGGTCCTTTAAAATGTGAATAACTACATACATACTTGTAGCTTTTCAAATTGCCATAAACCTACTCACCATTCCCACAACAAATACAATGTTAACTTGTGTATTAATAATGTAAATTAATTTTTCAACTATTTACATCTAAAATGCAAGATAAATTGACATTGATTGAATTCAACCTAGCTACTGGGTGAGCATCTGAGCATGAATGGTGAACTTGTGAGCATGAACATTTAGCATCTGATCTAGTTATATTGAACACAAAATAATCTTTTGGGTATAATTTTGCCACATGGCAAGAATATTCATGACATCTAAACAAAATATGTTTGCCACATTGGCAATATATTCTTGCCATGCATATAAATGTTTTATCTTCATGGCAAAGAATTCCCAACTACATGATGAAACATTCCAATTAGTGGTTTTCATTTTTATTTTTCTTTTGTGCCTCCCCATTACCCTTAATAACCAATGTATTTTGCATTATGTTATATGTTCCTTGCTATTATATTCCATTTTCCTACATCTCCTGAATGTTAGAACAAAAAAATCAAATTGAAAAGATGTTACCACAAAAAAAATGGTTAATAAAATATTGAGCAAAAATATTTTATGAGATTTGTGAGACACTAGAGCTTAGTCTAAATGTGTTGTTCATCTAACTTGGGTGTCAACATGGATATAATGAAGAATTGATTTGCAAATCAAGTCTTGTTTGGTCACATTATCAAGAAGTTTGGTTATGAGTACCCATTTTGTTTTGTATCATTACCTTCAAGTGCTTTCTTGATCATAATTTAAAGAATTGCATGATACCTTGATAACTTTTCTTTGGCTCCAATGGAACCAATGTTGCAAAATAAGCTATGAATATACTATTTTACTAGTTCCATGTGTGATACACAATACTTTTGCAGACCTTACAATGCATACTTGTCATCATCCATCCTTTTGCAAACATAGTTTTATGCACCACCATCACCCTACTTCATCACTTTAATCATTTTTCCAATGACTTTCAAAATGTTGTCATTAAGTGGAATTCTCAAAGGGTGACAATAAAGTATTCTCCTCATCAACAAAATAAACAATCAAATCTCGCACAAATATGGATAATTGATCCAAATTTATTATATCACAATTCACCATTCAATCCCCTTGAATATTATGACTTTGTTGCAAAAAAGGACTAGATGAAAGTAAGTTCCAAAAAGATTCTTTTTCAATACTCTCTAATCCTTCCATTTATACCAAGCATAACATTTTAAAAATTAAATAGTCATTAGCCGATATAACTCAAAAAACTTAAACTACAACAACTATTAGCCACAAGTTGAAAACAATTTATTACTATCAACAACCAATTACTATAACAGACCGATTAATAGTTTATTTAATCCATTGGTTACCCTAACATCTGACACTTGTTATTTTAACAGATTGGTTCACTTATGGTCCTATTATCTATTAATAGTTGAATTAAGTCTCAAAATCATGTTGCCTCATTAGTTACCAATTGATAACAATTAGTTACTATGTACATATTGAAAATTTGGGTTAACAATGCAATATAATGTTTATTCTCTTCCTTTCTACCGAATGGCATTGTGCCTAACGTGATGTGTTATCATTAAATCTTGCATAAGGAGAAAGGGAGAGCTCAACAAACACATAGAAGTAGTTTCAATGCTTCTAGAAGGTGTTGGCATTATAAATGAACAAAATCACCATGTAGGCATTGCTCCATGGTAAGGAAGTCTTTCGTGTCTTTGTGTGTGTGGTGGTGGTATGCTTGCATGCATGCATATGACTTTGTGCTTCCTTTCTCCATTTGAATCACATATGTATGGTTTGGAGACATAAATAATGATACATATGTCACTTCTAGTGGCCATGCAACATCTTTTATGTCATTGAGATTTTTTTAAATGTGCATGTCTTTTTATGTGTCATGGAAATTCAATGGTGAAGGTAAATTATTTTTTCAGTTGCTTATAGTGGCCAAGGGCACTTTGTGTAACCTTTGAAATGTTTTTTTAATGCCTTATGCAAGTTTGATTTTTATTTTTTTAAAACTTTTATAAGCAAAGTTGAAACATGAACATGATGAAGGGGAAGATGATAAGGAAGAAGGTGGAAGAAGTGAATAACAAAAGCCACCAAACTCAAATATGTTTGAAGAACATGAATAACAAAAGGAATTAACATAAAGAGGTGTGGAATGACACATTTTTTAAGAAGGCCCCTTGTTATGAGGGTAAAAAGGTCAAGTGCAACATGATCTATAGGATGAGGACCCTTGTAGCATTAAATTCATTGCTATTATCATTTGATACATTCCAAATCCCATTGTGCCAAATGTTGCCAATGGAGGTCGTAAGGCCTATACTACAGGAAGATATTAACACGTTATGAAGGTCAATGAAGAGGGATATATATCAGGTTTATCCTCCTTTTACATATTTATAGAGCATGTGGATGACATGACCACAAAGGTGGATGACAACATTATGTCAACATGGAATTATGAACATTAAAAGTTTTTAAATGAAAAATTTGAACATTCTTTACGTAATACACCACCACTCCAAGAACATCTATTTAGCAAAATGTTTTATGTCTAGGATGGCAACCACCATTTGAAAGCTTGAACAAACTACATCAAGGACAACCATCTAAACAATTATAACTGACATTTTATAGTGGGCAAGATGTATATTTTAGTATCAACTAAAGTTTAAAGCATAGGAGATTGTGAATTTTATGATTGTGGACAAATATGTTGTGTTTTCTATACATGTGAAAGATGGAGTATAATATAAATCCATTACTAATTATTTCAATGAAATACATGGAAATATATGAATAAATTATATTTTAGATAGATGCCAAAAAAGAAGGTAAAAGTTAAGGTGATGATTTCTTGTAATAATTCCTTAGATAACCAAATTGAATTCAAGTTAGTTTTTAATAGATGTGTTCAAATGCATATTGATTATTCTAGAAATTGGGAATATATTTTATAGTATAGTTATAAATATGACAATAATAAAAATAATCATAATTATGCACTAGTAAAAGTGGCCATTTTGCAACTAAAGTCTTAACAGTTGCATTGAACAAATTGCATGTGACATTAGTCACAAAAAACAAGGAATTTTGGATGAAAACAATTCAATGAAATACACCTTCATCCTTTGATTAACCAAATATGTATTGTCACTTGCAATTAGGATGTGATTTTTTTAGTGAACAATGGAAACAAGTGATGTGTTGCCACATGTCCCAACTTTTAATATTTTGAAATATTTTCATTATAATTTGAAATAATTAAAAACACTTTAGTTCTTATGTTTGGATGGTTTTATATTGTGACACTTGGTGCAATAGAAATTGACCAAAATATAATCATTAATTAATTAACAAATAAAATAATAATTTAATAATTTAATAATAATAATAATAATTATTATTATTATTTAAATAATTATTTAATTATATTATATCTATAATTATTTAATAAATAATTTAATTAAATAATAAATGAATAATATTGAAATAATTAACTAATTATTAATGATTGATTATAAATATTATAAATCAGTTTTTAAAACTCTAATAATATAACTAAAAATTATATTAGGCTAACTATTTTATTTTTATGGTTCATATTATTATTTCATTAGTTATAGTTGTTTATGAACTATTATAATAAATATAGATCTTTTAATAACAAAACAACTATATTCCTAATTAGCATATTTGTCCTTTGAAAAAAAATTCTACATTTATATAATAATCCATTACATTTTCATACTAACTATTACAATAATTAGTACAAATATTGGAATATAAAATTACATATATATAGATATATATATATAGTCAAAATAATGGCAATGACTAAAATCCAAATATGACTACATGACTATATTTGGATAGTAGTCACAAGTTGTCCTAGTCATGAAAACCATGTTTTGGTGTAGTGAATTTTTGTTGTTGTGCTTGCAACAAATTCCCCACCCATGTAATGATTGGATGCACAAATTGTTGTTGTTATTGTTGTGTTCTGATGATCATCATAAGGAAGAACAATAACATTAAGTCTAGAAGTCCTTGCCTTGATGGCCCATTTTTGGATCTCCATTTCACTTGCATTACCATTTGCTTCGTAAGCTCCCATATATATATATATTAGTAATTGATTATAATCATCGACTAATTAATAATTACTAACTCTTAATTAATAATTTCAAAAAATAAACTTTAAAATTTATATGTTAATTATTTCAACAATTATTATAATTGAACAATACTTAATAATGACAATGTAATTTGTAGCTAACAAAGAACTTTGATATATTCAAAATATCCAACTAATGTAGCCATAATATTGAAGTCATTTAATGTTAATAATAATCTTTGAATACATATGTAATATGATTGTTCATATAGATTCAAACTATACATTTGTAAATCCTAATATATTCAAATATACCCTTTTTAATACACAAAATAAACTTTTGTATACTCATAAGGTTGCGACTAAATTCGTTGCATTTGCAATTGATGAGACATAAGTTATTCTTCTTGGATGAAAACCAAATTACATGTGTTCACATGGAAGGGGGAAAACCAAAATAGTCACAAACTAGTTGTAATGTAATTGTAAATATGATCAACATAAAAAATAGTTGCAAAAATGTCCAAAGGTAGTCATAAATGACTAACAATTGCAAATATAATGATTATTTTTTGGCCAATCTCTATTAGTGATGGCCATAGCAAAAAGATGATATTTACATTAGATGGATGTAGATAATGTTTTTCTTCATGGAGATTTACAAGATGAAATGTACATGAAACATCCTAATTTGGTGTGCATGTTGAAAAAAACCTTGTATGGCTTGAAGCAAATACCTAAAGCTTGGTTAAACAAATTAGGTTAGTATCATGTCACAAATAAATTTTAAATAACCAATGTAAAATTTTCATTTTATGTTTTAAAAAAAGAAAACAACCATGGGATTGTAGTCATAATCATCTATCTTGATGTTTTGATTATCGTGGAAGTTAGTGATGTGGACATTTTTTAGTTGAATAAGCTTTTGAAAGAAGTTTGAGATGGATTTGGGAAGATTGTGTTACTTCTTTAGCAATGAAGTGATCAAATCCCCAAAAACTATATGGGCAATACAAAAGAACATGCCTTGAACTAGTTGTTCAAATATGGGATGACAAGTTAAAAACCTATTTCAATTCCATTGGAGCAAAATGTGTAATTGAGTGTAGATGGAAATGGGCTTGTGGAAAACACTACTATGTATTGAGGCATAGTAGGGAGTTTGATTACAAGACCATCAGAATGTTAGATTTGAGTTATGGGATTGGAGTGATGAGTCAATTCATGCAAACACTAGGAAAGCCACATTTGAATGCAATGAGATGCATATTGAAATACATCAAACATATCATGTAGTGTGAAATCTTTTATGAGTTTGGGAGTTAACTATAAATACATGGGTACACATGGGGTAGTATAGATAGAAGCTCATATTATTATGCAAAAAATGGGCGAACAATTAAAGATTATTAAACAATAAGCTCTAAAACAATTTAAAGTTACCAAATCATAGGTTGAAGGGAATTAACTTTACACTGCACAAAGAAAATGAAGAATTGAATAGTAGGTTCTTAGCCATGGATGTTTAATATTGAATGATAATAAAAAGGTGTGGGAAGTTGAAGATGCACTTAACATAGTTGAATGAACATATTATACATAATCAAAATTTTGGAAGAGAAGAATGCAACTTTAAAGGATGAAAAGGACATTTTAGTACAAAAATTCGATGGTTGGAGGAATGTTACACAACCCAAAATACAGAATTGACAAAACATTCAAGCAACTTTGAAAAATAAGTTCAAAGGTTAGCTTAATATAAAAGGAATTGGTTTAACCATTAGTTAAATTATATGAGGTTTAAAATGTTTGGAAGAAGGAAAAATTTACATGTACCACCAACATGTTGTAGATTTCCAACTTTAGCTTTTTAATTTTGTATGATTAGTTAGTAAATTATCAATCCATGGAAGTGAAAAAAATAATTGAGGAAGTTCATGCAATAATGGAGGAGTGTTGTTATGAACATCATAAGGGTATGAGGATTTAGTTGGACAAACATTGTGAATGTATACAAGTGTTAAAAAGGCAAGGTGAATTCTAATGATTATGTATTATAGATTATTACAATCATAGAACCCCTTCCCACACCACAAATAGAGACAATACTTAATGATTTGCTTGCTTCATAACCTTTTAAAGTAGTTTTAATAGTTACAATAGTAATGAATGTCATGTAACATGTAGATAATGTAGATATTGGGATGCAAAACCTACTAAAAGTGAAGAGGAAGTTATGTCCTTGAAGGAATTTCTCAATGATATTAGGGCAAGGTCAAAAGAAACAACAATAGTTTCTATTACAATTCCAAAGCAAAAACAAGGTGGACATTTTAAAATTCTAGGGGGCTAACGTAAGCCATTAGAAATGGGATACAACACTCATCAAATTACAAAGGAACCTTTTGAAATGTGACATCAAAAGGCCATTAAAGCAATTTGCACACATCAAAAGTGCATATTCCACCTCAAGTAAAGCATGTCAAACCCAAAGATTATTCTTTGAATGACACTTTGCACATTTTGATGGAAATGGAATATATGTTGCTAATTGACAACTTCAAAAACATACTTCCAATTTTTCCACCTACAAACTTGTATGTGATTGGACATTGCACCATTGATGATAGATGCCAAGATCATGGATTGAGAATTATACCTTATGTGGAACATTGAAGATATGGAGTTTAAAGAATGGTTCGTTTAGAATACCATCCATGGTTGCATCACTTTCAATGAATCAAAAGTGCATGTAAAGCTAGAGTTTGAGGTAGATTATGTTGGAATGTATGCACTTTGGTATTATTGTTAGTTAGAGATAGCCTACATGAGTATGTAATACATTACTAATTTAGCAAGTATGGCTAACCTTCTTTCACCATGACTTAGCCTTAAATGAAGGAGCTATCAACATGGTGGATCTAGTACGAAGGTCAACTTGAATCATTAGATGCATGTCCTAGAAGGTAGTAAAAAATTGTTGATAATGCTAAATTTGTTGGGCTTACCACTTGTTGCAATGAAATGGGAATTCAACAATGAGGTCACCAAATATGCCATTACATGAAACAAGTTTCACAATATTATGACATAGTGTAAAAATCTTTCTTCAAACTATGCAATGTTCACACCATTGTTAATTGCAACTATATATACTTTTTCCGAATGTCGACCAATTTTTTAAAGATAAACAATATATTCACAATAAGTCATGCACATTTTGTTTTCACTTAAAGGAATTAGATTGTTTTTGTATAGATCATCCGTCTCATTTGTGTGTAATTTTTTTCTTCCACTTGTCTAAATCATCAACCTTGCCATTCCATGTCTTGTAAATGAACTTCATCTTTGTCGCCTTCACTTCTTGAAGAATGTAATCATCTTTGTCCAAAACCTTGGGAAAGATTGCATCCTTGAATAACTCATGTATAATCCCATCCATAATGCAAGAACTCATTGTTTGAAAACCTATGAGTTCAATAAATATTGATCAAAATAATGTGAGAATAAAAAGACAAAGATATTGAAGGAGAACGTGAATCAAAGAAAAAGTTTATCAAGACAACATGAATGACAACGAGAAAGTAAGCTCCTTCATGAAATCTGTATAAGGAATTAAATGTGTATTGTTATATAGTTAATCAACATGTTTTCATGAAACAATAAACATAAATGTTTCTTCAATTATATGTAACTATGTTGTAATGGCATATTAACATAGTTACATTTAATTGAAGAAATGTTTATGTTTATTGCTTCATGAAAACATGTTGATTAACTATATAACAATACACATTTAATTACTTATACAAGTTTCATGAAGGAGTTTACTTATTTGTTCTCATTCATGTTGTCTTTATAAACTTTTTAAAAAAATCACATTCTCCCTCAATATCTCTATCTTTTTCATTCTCACATTATTTTGATCAATATCTATTGAACTAATAGGTTTGCAAACAATGAGTTCTTGCATTATGGAGGGGATTAGACATGAATTATTCAAGGATGCAATCTTTCCCAAGGTTTTGGACAAAGATGATTACATTGTTCAAGGTGACAAAGATGAAATTCATTTACAAGACATGGAAATGCAAGGTTGATGATTTAGATGAGTGGAAAAATAAGTCTACACACAAATGAGATGGATGATATATACAAAGACAATCTAATTGCTTTAAGTGAAAATGAAATGTGCATGATTTATTGTGGATATATTGTTTATGTTTAAAAACTTGGTCAACATTTAGAGAATAAGTATACATAGTTGCAATTCACAATGGTGTGAACATTGCATAGTTGGAAGAAAGATTTTTGCATTACATCATACCATTGTGAAACTTGTTTCAAACCACAAGAAGGTTTGAATAACATTTTTGTTTATTTATAATAATTTTTGAATGTTTGCAATTGGGGTGTAAATACAATACAAGAATCCATTCCATGAATAACCAATGATTAATTTTACATGTTTTAAAATAGCGAAAGAAGTTTATGTTTAGAGTGTTTGGTGTATTTATACACAAAATGTTTTAAATATAGTATAGGAACAAGTGAAAAAGTTTTTAAAAATATAATAAATATGAAGTATGCGATTTTTTTCTAAAGAACTATAACTAACGTTAAATTAATCAATAAAAGGATTTAAATAAAGATTTGAAAAGGTTTGAAAATGATACATTTTTGGGAATTTGAAATATCAACTTCAAAGTAATTTTTTTAATTAAAATTTAAAAATAATGTTTGAAAAAAATAAAAAATAATCACAAGACAGTGGGTCATTTTATTGTATTTGTACCCTTGGTGGATTATATAAAACAATATTTTAAAATGCCATGTTCTTAAAAGTTTGAAATTTTACTTTGTGTCATTGCGACTTGATTTGTTTCATTGTTTTAGCAAGTTCCCAATTGCATTCTTTCATGTGTCAAGTTGTTTTTAGCTATTGGTTTCCTTTGCTTTGTACAAGTTCAAGGTTTTCATATGTTGTGTTGATGTGTTTGGTGCCAATTGTGTCTTGTGCCAAAGTTGTCCCTACATTTGTTTTCCCCCTCATTTTAGGTCCATAATCAAGCTTATGTTAATTAATCCTTATGCATTTCAAGTAGGTTAAGGAAGAGAATGAAGTTATGTTGTAACCATTGAATTGACATCAAGCCTTGTAGCAACCTTTGTGCTCACAAAACATCACAAAACATCTTTAATATCATTGCTTATATTTCTAAGAATATTGTAAGGCCTTTTCATTGCAAGTTTTATAACACAAGAAGTTTGAATAACACTTGTTTTTTGGTTTGTAATATTTTTAAAATGTTATTATTAGGAATATTGATGTTAACTACATTGAAAGGTTAGTTTGGGCTTGATTTTCATCCACGTTATCCAGTCCATATCTAGCTCATCATGTTAAAATGAGTTTGCAAACATTCATCCAAATTAATCGTCTCTCATTAATTTTCATCCATCTCATTTTCAACTCTGAATAATTCACCCATCATCCACCAATCATCCTTTTCTCTTGTTTCCATCCATGTATTTTTTGAGTTTTTCATCCCATCCAAGATGATTTCTTATATTTTCATCCAGGCTCATGTGATTGCATTCTTGTAATAACATCATGGGCTTGTTCCTTAGGTGTGGAAGAACAAAAATTGTGACCAATGGAATTCTTCACATAAGTGCCTTGAATTGTTTGGAAGTGTTGTTTTAATGAACTACATATGCAATTTGACATGTTTGTGTGCAAAGGACATGCAAACTTGCAAAGAGATTTTAACAATTACATTTTATTACAAATTATTAAATTATAAAACAATAATTGGAAATTTTTACTTTGTCAAATTCTCTGATTTTACTCAAGGTGCTCCTCATATTAATTAATCTTCTAGAACTTGACCTAAACCCTAAACCCATCCAAAATTGGCATGGCCATCCCAAAATGGGCACAATAGACCCCCTTTTTCACAAAGCATGGTTTTTTCGGCTGCCCTGCCGGGAACTATCCCAAACGGGGTTGGGAGTTGCTGACGAGAGGTGCCCGTGGTTTTACTAGAGATAAGAATTATATCTTGCCTATTATGTAGATTTCAAGATCTAGGATTCTGAGCAAGATATGTAAAGGGGCAACAGACGCCACGGAGCTTTGAGCTATGGCGATGGCCTCCCCTGCTGCCGCTCTTCTTCTTCTTAGTCCTCCCTCCTGCCTCACCAGCGTTCGTGCTTCTCGTACTCCGCTCCTTGCAGTGGCCAGCCATCGAGTAAAATATAGAACAATCCTCCGCGGTTCAGCTCGGGAATTTTTTTCTTCTTTCCTTGGAGCCAGCAGCTTTTCTCGGCGGTCGGCAGTTCTGCAGCCAGAGTTCAAGAACAAGAAGCAGCGGGTGACGACAGTGCGTGGGGAGGTCATGGAGTCGCAGTCTGCGTCGATGACCCGCGCACCTGATTTTGAGGTTCATACGTTTCAAATTTTTTTTCCTTTCCCCTGCCAATTTTCTTTTTAACTGACCCACTCTTATGGTTTCTCCACGAGGTTTGGAACATTTGCTTCTGGCAGAGTGTAGAACTAATAGCAAGAAACGGTTTCTTTGCATTACTTCTTAATTCGTAGTGCACAATGGAAGGTGGCCCCGAACGTGGTGGAACATCGATTGCAAGATTGCGTTAGTGAAATTCTCTTCGCCGATGCGCTGCTTTCATTCCGATTGCTCAGCCTCCGTGCGTCTAAATGGTCACAGATAGATGCCAGGTAGCCCGTTCGTGGATAAAAATTCCATTGCAAGGGCGTTTAAAGAACAATTCCAGATTGATTGTTGGCGCGCTTTCTCTTCTTATTTTCAGCGATGCATCTTCATGCCAGACACAGTACATTTCTTTGGAATCGGCGAAGAAGCTAATTTGAGTGCTGGTTCCTATATTCTCTGACGAAGTATTTCTCATACTGCGAACTTAGTACTCCGACTCGAGCAACCTTACTACGACATCCATTGTTCTTGGAGCGTTCTAGATCACCATGCAGCGGACAAAGAGAATGAAGCGGATTTAGCCAGATCCTGACATTGATTTTTTCATCTGGGCAAGGACATCTGACTAATCTTTTGCTCATCTCTTTCTGACACATGCAGCTGCCAGAGCCTTTGACAGGGAAGACATGGAAACTGGATGACTTTGAAGCATATCCAGCTTTGCTGGTAACTTCTTGCATACACTTCACAATTTAAATTCAAGGTTGCAGATGAATTTTCTACATGCCAGCAATGGATGTCTAGTCCTGTGTTTGTTTTCTTTGCAAGTAGCTCTGCATACTGATCCTTGCTTGTTGTCTTCATGAATGATTTGAAAGGTTATGTTCATCTGCAACCACTGCCCCTATGTGATACATTTGAAGGAGGATATTGTTAAGCTTGCCAACAACTACATGCCTGTATGTTGCAGTCTTTAAAGACTTTTCTTATGCTGATGCTCTAGTTTTGGATGTTGCTATACTTACAGATAATTACCATCTTAGCTTTTGGATTCTGATGATTGGGAAGTGATTTGTCTAAAGATGATCTTCAGTCTAGATTCTTCACATTCTGCAAACCAAACTGCACACTGAACTGATCATGTTTGTGTTTTTAACTCTTTGTGATCCCTATGGCCAAATACAAAGAGTATGTTTAGTGTGGAACAAAGGATACCTGCATGTTTGAGTAGTGCTATTTTGGGCTCATTAGATGTAAGGGGGTTATTGGACTTCTGACAGGCAAGATTATGGCTAATGAGCTGATGCAATTGGTGAAATGTCCAGAAAGGGTTGGCTGTGGTTGCTATCTCATCAAATTCTGTGGAGACACATCCTCAGGTTAATGCAAAGCCAACCCCTCCCAAATTTAAAACGAGTTTTTTTTGTCCTGAAGGCCTAAACTTCTGTATCAGTCGAGTGTGACCTTGTTGAATTTGTGGAGCAATCAACCTTTCAAATCTCAGCAGAAGTTTAAGAACTTTGTGCTTGGTGACACTCATGGAGTGCAGGATGGGCCATCATTCATGGCTGAAGAAGCAACAACATATAAATATCCTTTCCCATACTTGTACGATGAGGTCAGTTTCTGGGCTTCTCTGCAGATATCCTTGTTGTGTTATTTTAGCACATTTTGAACCATTTAGTGTCTTTTGATCAAAGAATCTTACTACCCAGACTCAGTGTATAAGCTGCACTTTAGAGCTTGCATTTACTTTTTGGTTCTTCTTCAGTAATCATGGCTTTAACCAGAAGTATGGAGAAGTTCTCTGTACTTCTGAAGATATTTCTGTCAATGGATTTGGCGAAGTAACCTTAAAGTGGTAACCTTCCTAGTTGACTTGCTGATTAAGTTGAATATAAAGTATTGTTTGAGATGACTTGTAATAGATATTAGCACTTCAAAGCATGTTGAAGCTTGAAGAATCTTGGTCTTTCACTTGCATGTAACATTTTCATCTTCATTCTGCTGACCTAAGTCTCAGATAAGTTTACTATAGGAGGAAATTATGTTATTGTTTTGATATGCAGACTCAGGAAGTTGCAAAGGCATACGGGGCTGTCTGCACACCTGACTTTTACCTGTTTAAGAAGGTGCACCCCTTTGCATGACACATACTAAGCATGGAAGCCTGTTTGACATATGAGTTTGGGTAGATTTTGTAATTTGCTGTATGGAATTCTTTGTCCTTCTGAACTGTTTGGAACCCTCACAGAAGAGGATCCTACAGAAGACATTCCCTGAAACATCCAAGTGAGGATATGCAAGAATATTTTGTTGAGATTCCTGTGCTTTTTAGCACCATCATCAGCATCTGAGTGCCAATATATTGTCTTCCTGTGTGTTTCAACAGGATGGGAGGAGACCATTTGAGCTTGTATACCATGGTCGGTTTGATGATTCTCGACCACGCAGTAACACTCCTATCACAGGGAGGTCTGTACTTCAACAATTGTTAAACTTGTTGCAGCTTGAATGTGGATACTATTAACTCTTTGATTAGCTATTTCTCCTGAGTGCTAGCCAGCATCATGACTGGATCTCCTGTTGCTTCTGGAAATGCTAAACAACTCAGACCACTGATTTTTTTGAGTCATTAGCCGAGATTTTGGGCAGATAGTTATACACTTACCTACACCCACCATTGGGCACTGATGAAATCAGTGACCAGTCATGGCAGCTCATCACTGCTATTTGTGATGAAGGTGATGGTCTGACACTTTGTGAGTGACTCTCATAACATTATGACTGCACTTGTTGCTGCAGTACCTTCAAATTGTTGTTGTGGAGATTTCTCTGCAAATTTCAAAGATATGTGTGAGGTTGAATAGAAAGCTGATAGGAAAGTTTCATTTACCACAATTTACGATGCTGGTGTAGTACTTTTTGGAGGGAGGGTGATGACATGATGCAAGCTTTAACATAGTTAAAATCATTGGGCAATTGACACTTGTTGATTGAGAGAGGAGAAGAAGATCCACATGTTCTGTATCATGTGTCACATAAGCTCTTTCTTCACCATCCACAGCTCACCAATGAGGGTCATGCAGAATGACATCTTTGTTAACAGGTTTTTGATTGGGGTTACTAGACAGTTGAGTTTTTTGTGGTGCTTCCAGAACTGTGATTTAGGACACAGATTTCTGTCATGAGGAACAATCATTCACAAGGCAGCCAATTGTTGTATGTGTTAACCTGTCCATGAGTGTGACTGTGTGCTATTGTGTAGCCTTTGGAGCTTAGTAGACAATTTAGAGTGAAGATTGTGTGTGTGCTGATAGGGATATTCGAGAAGCATTGGATTGTACTCTTTCAGGCAGGCCAGTGAGTGGTTCACAAAAGCCCAGGTTGGCTCCCTTGACTCACCTGTTTACAACAACTATATTGTTTATGCTAATTCATCTATTGCTTGTAGCACTGCCACCTTCATGAAGAAATCAAAATCTTACTTTCAGTTTTTCCCTGGATTCCCGATGAAAGTGATTTGCTAGACTTTCCACAACAGAAACCAAAGGACTCCCACTTACATTGTGAAATGTTGAAGCTTATTATTGTTCTACTTTTGAAGTACTCTGACTTTTGTGGGTGTTTGTTCACAGCATTGGATGTAGCATCAAGTGGGCACCTGCATCCAGAAACTATTGACACTGCCAGGAACTGTTGTTGCAGCTTCCGGTCTCACAGGATACATGTGTCCTTCCCATGCTATCTTTCCCTCAGACTGGGGGAGCTTGTGAATGGTACTTGAGTTGATCTTGGGGACATCTTATTATATTTCAGTCCTGTGTAGGTTCAGGTAGTGGGTTCATGAAGATATATGCTTGTCATATGGTGACACCTGGTTCTGAACAAGTTAATTCAAGAGTTTCAGAAAGTTGGTGGACATTGGTGAAG
Source organism: Sphagnum contortum (assembly GCA_963920785.1). NCBI lineage: Eukaryota > Viridiplantae > Streptophyta > Sphagnopsida > Sphagnales > Sphagnaceae > Sphagnum > Sphagnum contortum. The sequence continues at coordinate 12,711,635 of OY987288.1, forward strand.
GAGTCAATGTCTTTAAAATTGACCATTGATTGGAGGATGAAGTAAGGTCAACATATCATGTGGTCATGTTCATCATTTGCTGGCAAATACATGCTCTCATTCCCTTATGATTTTTAGTCATGTAATAGTCTATCAAATCAACTGTTCCTTAGCTTTTCTGGAGTTTCTGTGGTTTGTAGTCTGGTAAAGTAACTACCTACTCCTTTCATCTTCTAATGCAGGTGACCCCTTTGACTGTTCAATCTGTTCCTTTCATCTTTGGCATAGGTCTCTTCTCCATGTCCTTTGAGTGGAGTGACGATTCCAACAAAGGGAATATGATTGCCCTGTATTTTGCTCTCTTCTCAAGTTCACAGTCTGTGGTACACAAACTTACTCTACAGAGTCTTGTACAAGAGTCAGTTTTACTGCAGTGTACAGGGGATTCTGGGTACTCATACCTTTGCCCCTCTGCCTTGGATAATAGATGTAGTGCAATGAAGAGAGGCTGAGCTTTCATGCAGTGTCATTTTCTGTCATTCTTTCCGGCAAATGCGGTTTTCTGTCCAAACCTTTGAACTGGCTGCAAGGATAGAGGATGCTGTTGGTGTTAGTGTCCTCTGCATTGCCAGAATGTGTCAGAATGTCTATGTGCTAAGTTTTGATTCCATTTTTGAGGTTGTTTCACTCTGAGTGAGCAGCTGCTGCCACAGATGAGCTGGGTTAGCAGTCTTGCAAATCAAATAGCACTGAACTTTGGTGGCTATGTCCTCTAGGTTGTAGGAGTCAAAAGCCAGAGCTTTGCAAACTGTTGCTCCTCTGCTCAACACTTTTTCATTATGGTCCTTCCAGCAGTCCTGAGCATTTTGAAATCCCCAATGATTGATACAGGCTAACTTGTCATGCAGTATTTGACGAAATGTTGGACACATAAAAATGCAGAGGAATTGAGTTCGCCATAGTCAGTGTCAGATGGGATGCAAGGTTCTGGACATACCTGACTTGTGTACTATCAGTGGATGAGCATTTGTCAAACTGGATGTGACTCCGCACCTTTTGGAACAACAGCATGAATTACAATGGAAAGCATGGTTCACAATTTCAGCACAATCAATGGCTAAGGGAACAAAGTGAAGACCAAACATCTTGGTATGAAACTGTACACAGCACGATTAAGCTCCCAATTCTTGAGCTGAAAATTCATTGATTATTGGCTCTGTAGAATGTATAAACGAATTTGGTCATTTTCAAGAGATTGTATGTTTTGCTGGGATTTCAGAATTGCTTGAATCTTTTCTTGTCCACATTTCCATGCCAAAGTAAGATGTTTTGAATCTGTGTGAGAGGTAATTTGGAGATAATTTCAGTATTAATTCAAAGTTCATTACATATGAGTTTCTTGTGAGTTCTTATTCCTTACCTTCATTAACTACATCATTGCAAATTTTGTCAAAGCTTAATATCAATGGACCAGTGTTGTTTCCATTATTGATGTAAAATGTCACTATAAGTACCCCCAGATTATAATGGGGGTATTAGCCCAGGCCCAAAATGGTGACAAAACAGTTTTGGAAATAGAAATTTCATGCAGCCAATGGGAAGAAGGCTCAGCATGCACTAAATGTGCCTTGTTTTTTTTTTTTCTTTTAAGTTTTAGGTGGGGGCGGAGGGTTTTTTTCATTGTTTCCAACATGTTCCTTTCAAGTTCCCAATGGGTTCCCATCAGGTTCTCGATATGTTCCCTAGGTTCCCAATGTGTTCCTCAAGGGCGTTCCAATAGCACCCAGTTTTAATCCCATATGTTTTGCCCAAAGTCTTCCCCTTGTCACCTATATAGATGGGCCAAAGGGCGAGGCATTTCATCTTTCCATAAGGCGTTCTATCTTTGGGAGCTTCCATAGTTTAAAGGTCTTTTTTGCGATGAGCTAATTAAATTGGCTAATTGCAAAAAAAAGGAGTTGGACTTGTCATGCACCCCCAACTAATTAATGTGAATCAAAATAAAATAAGTACCCCATGATGGCGAGGACATTATAAACAAATAAATAAGTAAAAGAAAAATACCTAGCAAAGGAACAAGAGAAGAAAAAAAAAAAACATTGAAGTCCAAATAAAAGACCACATTTGACAATGCAAAATGCACAATGGGGAGCCCTACGAGGAAAAATCACAAAACCTAGGATGTAAACCCATCATTAGTAGTATGAAATGAGCCATGCAAAGAGATAGGCAAAAATTTTGGAAGGACATTAAGCTTAGAAAAGGCCTTTCCTACTCCCACAACTATTGGTTGAAAGATAGTGGCAGCTTGAATTTTTTTAAGAGCCATTGACACCTTCTGCTTATAAAATGAATGTAAAGTCAAAAGAGTATTTCTAGAGCCTTTCGTCAATGATGCCATGTTGGCATATTGATGAAGGAAGTCATTTGTCTTCTAGTGTAAACATCCAAATATCTCTATTGTTAGAGGATCAAATCATTCTTAAGTTATTAATCACAATATGACATAACCTTTGCCTGAGTTACAATCATCACAACCACTTTTCAAAAATAAATAGCTAGCAAAACAAGGTTTGTACGAGTTGAATTAACGATGACTACATCTAGATCTAGCAAAATGTGAACACCATTTGTTATAAACACAATATCCATTCATCACTATGATGATTAGAAGCATGACATTGGGAGAACATGTATTTATTTGTGTAAAACATGGAATTCGACATCCCTAGCAATCAAGGTGAAAGAATCATGAATTGCATCATGTGTAGCAATGCATTCTCCCCCATGAGCACAATGAAATAAGTGTATCCTTGTTAGATTTATTGGTTGATTGCCATATGCATCGAAAAAGACCACGAACTATAGGATGGGGGAAGCCCAATTTAGTGTGTAGTGTTAATGAAAAAATGTTAAAAATCGTTTTAAAAGATGGGATGACTGGGTGGGCAAAAAGTTAAACCTTCAAGCTTGGCCTACGCAAGATTTCACTAAGTGCAATGACAATTTGAAAACCACTTTAACATGATGCTGGAAAATGAACGCTCTTGCACACTTTCTGAAATGTTATCCTAAAAAAAATCCATTCATCTTTTTGACAACTATTCAAATGGAAGGATGGAAGCTTGAATAGTAGGAGGTAGAATGTCACAAGCCCACTTAAAATGAACCTAGAATGAACATGGACATGAATTGTTGGCCCCTATAGCCTTTAGTAAATCCTGTAAAAATTTAAATGTAATGATTGGGTAACAAACCTTCAACTCTCCAAGTATGCTACTAAGGTGACAACCTCTGCAAATAGAAGACCTATCCCACCTTTGGAGATGTGAAGATAAACTTATCAATGAACTAGAGGAGCTTTCAAACACTCCAAATATTGGCCTTAAACAGTCTCCCAAATACATGAATGAGGATCAAATCAAAGGACACTAGCTATCACTTAAAATCTGAAAATGAGGGGAAAGAATAAAGAACGTTAAAAGGCATGTGGGTGAAATAATGAGTGATAATACCAAATGCCACTTACACATCCCCCGATTTAGGAAGGACATCTATGTGTTGAACATCATTGTCCAAATCATTTTTAAAAAAAGAATTTGTGAAGGAAAAGGACCTCGAAGGAACGCCCAAAATCCTAATGCCCCTAATGGGGGTATAAAAACCTTTAAAACAACATCAAAAGAGACCAAACAAAACACTTGCAAGGTTGAACCATAGGGCTTATCAAATGTAGTTGGGAAGATAAATGATGAAAATCCTAATATACAACTAAAACAAGCCCAATGATGTGGCTATCATTTGCAATAGAAATAAATAAACAATATGGGAAAAGGCTAGTTAAGCTACAAAATGTGCGGAAATGATTTAGGGCAAAAAAATAACCACCCAAAAGATCCTTTTGACAAGTGCCAATGGAGGATTGAATAATAAACAAATCGCCCTAAGGGGAGTGGTGATTAAAGAAACAAGAGAACTATGGGATAGAAAAAAGAGCGAATGAAAGGTATGAACTAAAACAACTGCCCACCTATGGCCTATAATTCTTAGAATATACCCTATGGGAAACAATGTTGAAAGCATTTGCAATGTCTACATGTAGCACCACCCAATTAGAGTGAATGTTTAAGGTTGCCCGAATATTTTGCACCAGTGGCTCACAACCTCCCTTATTATAACCTCGAATTAGTGGGGGGACGTGAACGAAAAATGCATCATGAAATTTGAAAAAAAAAAACCTTATTCACCAATTAACAATAAAAATTTTGCCTACATTATTGGTTGAATGCCACCAAAAGGTTTGGCCAAAGTTAACATTCTTGCAACACCAAGGGGCTTTGGTTATACTTTCGAAAATACACCCTACTACAACATAAGAACACACCATGAATAAATGGGAAAAGTCATTAGTTAAGTTTCTTGGGTCAAATAAATCTTGAAAGTGCTTAAATACCATGCCTAAATGCTCATTAGCTAAAAGGTGGGCCAAATGGATGAATGCCACCTAAACATGTTTTTTTTTAAAATCCAAATTTGCTTTTAGTTGGAACTTTATTAAAGAATCTGAACATGGCAAGGATGAAGAGCTTACAAAGTCATAATGGTTTTTGAAGAGGTTGAAACTAAGGCCAAGCGGGTGAAGGACTTTGCAACATGAACATACTCCTTTTCTCACCTTAAAGCTAAACTTTAATGAAAACAATGGGGCCCTAAGTGGGAAAATAGGGATGGGGCTTATAAGGGAAGGGCACCATCTAAAAAAAGGGGGACCAAAGGTAAAACAATTGTTAGGACTTGTGTGTGCAACAAATGTTCCATTTAAAGCTCTTCCTAATTGCCAAAAAGAAACCTTTGTAATTGAGTCATAATTTCCCATGCCTAACTTTCCTCCTTCAAACAAACAAAAGAAGGCACCATTGGCGGAAAAGTAAAAAACAAATGTCAAACAACAACAACAACAACATTTGGCTTTCGCATTATGCAATCTAAAAGAAATTTGAATGTTAATTAGACATTTCACTTCAAGGCAATTGGAATGTGTGCATATTATTGGGGGTAAGGAACCCCAACAAAAAAGGTCCAAGGGGATTGAGACTTGATATCCACACCCAAATTGTGGGAAAGGGGGTAGGGGCTTTGGAGGGATAGGGCACCATTATTTCCACCTAAGGAGTTAATTTGAAAAGCTTGATGTGTTGCCTTTAATGGCACAACAAGTTGAAACACATAAATAAAACCCCACAACCAAAACATGGGGCATAAAGGGGGGCTCAATTCATATTCTTGACATGCAATGAAAATATAGTCGACCCATAGGCTTGACACACCCTGAATGGACAGGATGGGATTGAAGCAAAAGTTTCAATGACATGGAAAAACCAAAATTACATAATGAGGCCCTTTGGAAGGACAATAGGTTGAACAATTTTTGTTAAGGGCATGGGTGGGGGACATGAATTATGGGACATGTTTCCTATAGGGGAAGAACTTCCATTAAATAAATTAACACTCACACGTTATAAACTAAAATAAAAGGAATGCTTAATAATGCCTACCACACAAGGGTAGACCAAATTAAAGGGAAACTAAATTTGAAACCTTTGTTTCACATCCCTAAGCAACCACCAAAATGTAAATCTCCAACACCACTAAGATCTATGAATGACCAAATAACAATGATTTATGATGTTATGCCATTGTTCTTAAATGCTTAAATGCTGCATTTTTAAATGTTCCATAAACACCCCTAAATGTTCCATTGATGTTTTTCCATGTTCCATCAACGATTTTTGAAAATTTGTAAACGTTTGATGATGTTTCACTAATGTATTTGAAAGTTATATTTGGTTTTAATCATTGACCTTAGGCCATTTTACCTTAAGTTTTCAAAGCTAAAAAACCTTAAATGAGGCCCTTTTGCGACACATGTCGCAACCCTAGCTTTGGGCTCGCGACCAAGGCAAGGGGTTGCAAGGTTGCGGGCTAAGAGGAAGGAAGCCCGGGAGTCAAAGCAAAGGCAAAGGCATTGGAAGGGTGCGGGCCAAGAGGAAGCCCGAGAATCATCACATACTCTTGGGAGTCTAAGGAAGTGTGAGGGAGTGTGAGGGAATGAGCATTCACACTCCTAAAGCAACTCCCATTTTGGAAGAGGGAGTCCCGGTGGACTCCCGAAACTTCAGAGGTCAAGTTGAAGGGTCAAATCTCAATGTATTGTTGCGCTCTTTATACCATTGGAAAGCTCTTGAAACCTAGATGTCTAAAATGGGCTCGCATTGCTCATTTGGACATCTGAAACGCAAGTTAGGGGCAAAAGAAGGGCCGGGAGTCAAACTGGCAATTTGACTCCCGACCACTAAAAGTCGGGAATCGACCTCTTTCCGACATCCTATTTGAAAGTGCGACACGGCGTTGGAAAGCTCTTGACGAGGGCTACAACTTTGCTTCAGACCACGTTGCAATCGGACTCTGCAGTCGGGAGATATGGGCGTCCAAAGTCCCAGGACTCCAACCCCGGACAGTTTCGGGACTCCCACGCGGGAGTCCTAGGAAAAATAGCCATTTGGATGTAGTCTCCGATGCGAGCTGCAGAGTATACTATAAGGGGGAAGGTGGTGGCTTCCCCAAGTTCGGGCCGTGGTGAGTCTTGTGTGTTCGTGTTGCCCGTGGCTCGTCCTAGCACCAAAGGTGCTCTAACTATGCACTAATCACTTTGTGTGGGTTGTGTGCAAGCCCATGTGAGTGAATAAGCTTGTCAATTCTTCCTAGTCCCATCCCGGAGCTCCAACACGCCCCTCTACCCCTCCAAGTGTTGTGAGCTAGGGAGTGGCTCCAAGTTCCAACTCCTTCTGCATTGCCGCATACTTGGACCCTCAAGTGGGTCTACAAGGAACTTGGGAGCGCGTCAACACACCCCCAAACTCCTTGATAGACTCAACTTCGAATCCAAAGTTGAAAATAATGAAAGGATGAGAAGTTGGGGTACATTTCTTGACTCATAACACTTCGAGATTAGAGGGGTGTGTTAGAGTTCCGGGATGGGGATTAAAACAAGTGACAAGTGGGTCAATTATATACACGAATTTGCACAAATTAAACAATAAGTTGGTTAATGCTTGATTGGAGCACTTTTGGTGGACAAACGAACCACAAACAAACATGGATTCACAAGACTCACCACAACTTGGACTTGGGGGAAGCCACCACCTTCCCCCTTATTATTTTTTATGTTTGGCCATGGGGTCTACACCCAAATGTCATTTTGTCCCTAGACTCCCAAGTTGGGGTCCCAAAATTTCCAAAATTCCAACAAATTCAACTTTCGAAGCTTATAACTTCTTATGCAGACCTTCGATTAAGGTGAGGTTTAAAGCAAAATTGTAGCAAAGTTGTAGCAAATTCTTAGCCTTTATCAAGAGCTTTTTAACAATATGTGTCACGCCACCTATACGCAATTAAATCAGGGCGATTTTCAACTTTTAGTGGTTGGAAGTCAAATTTGTAGTTTGACCCCTTGCCTTTTTTTTAAACATAACTTATGTTTTAAGTATCCAAATGGGTCATACGAACCTATTTTAGACATCTAAGTCTTAAAAGTTTTTTAATGGTATAAAGGAATCTTCAATCCAATGAGTTTTGACCCCTAATATTGCCTTTTGAAAATTTGAAAGTCCATCAAGATTCCAATTCCCTCCCAACGTGGGAGCCCACTTGAAGGTGTGTGAGTTCATTCCTTCACATTCTCCTACATTCTTGGGAGTTTGAAATGTGATTCTCGGTCTTCATTCTTGGCCCGCACCTTTGTAAGCCCTTGCTTTGGTCGTGAACCCAAGGCTAAGGTTACAACACCTATTCATTTAGTAGGGCCTCAAAACATAGAATTAAAAGCTCCAAACCCAAGACCCCCAAATATGCCCTTTTGTCTTTTGAAATTTCAAAACCTTAAGCTTGAAAAGGTTCCCAAATCTAAAACCATTCATGATCATTCAAGACCTCAAAAATCCAAAAGCCGCCTACAAGATCATTATTTTTTATTTATTGTTTTACATGCAACCCATAATCCATGAAACCCTAATGGGAGAAAATTATGCATTCCCTTTGGTTGATGGCAAACATAATTAACATTTTTCTTCTTATTTATAAAAAAGGTTTATCTTTTTTTATAATACCTTCGTACCTTGGCCAATTTGACACTAATTATATTATTTTCAAAAATGTTGAAAATTTCAAAAATTATTTCATCGTAATCAAAAAATATTGTGAAGAAAAATAATGAATATTTTAAAATATTCCATGTGTTGAAATGGCCAAGGTACTATAATATTCCTCCAAAAGAAAAAACATTGCGGATAAATCTTTAACAATGATGAAGGAGAGTAACAACAACACATTGGAACTATTGAAGCCACAACATGTGGTAGATAAGAGAGTTTTGTCTCCTTGTCTTCATGAAAAATTCGTTAATACATTAATTGCCAACAATAGAAGGAAAGTAACAATTTGACAACCACTTGATGAAAAATCTGTCATCATCATTTTTATCACTTGCTTCTAAGCATATTTTAGGTGTCAAAAATGGTGTACAAATTACAAACTCTTGTTCAAATGTGTGCTACCATGTTAAGAAAACTCTCCCATCTTATCCATAACCTTTTGTAATATGTTTACTCCAAAGGTTGTGCAACTTCCTTCAAATGGTTCCTTCAAGATCCAACTTGTTGTTGTGTTGTGGTGTTGTTGGTTTGTTGTTCATACTAATATTCATTGTTGATTGTGTATTAATTTCCACATTCCATAGAAATATGCAATCCATAGAAACATTATTTATAGATTTTAAAGGTATGGTGACAATTTTGCTTTTGTTGGTAATGGTGTGTTAATAGCTACTCATTTTGTCGTCAAAGTTGTTTCTAAGGTGGGCAAATATGGTTCTATGGTTGATATAATTTTAGTGGCAATGATGAAAAAGAAAGACTTTAGTAATGGCAAGGAGGGACTTTATGAACATAAGCTTCTTGTGGTGATTGTGTTCATAATGATTAGATCTAAAATTTGTAGCTTAACATTTTTAGCAATGAGGATTTGGAAAGTCATGTCTCATAAAGCCTAGAAGAGGTCCTATTGAAAGTTGTGTCATTTAAAGCCTTGAAGGTGATTACACTTGGACCATTGACACAAGGGCTCAATAATCACATTAAATAAAAGTTGGTCCTTTTTAATCTTCTTTTTAAGATCACGATTTCTTGTTGTAAATAAAACACAACTTTTTTATGTTTTCAACGGTGAAAATTGGATTTCATGTGCTAGAATGAATTAAAGTGGGAATGATTTCATAGAAAATATATATGGTTATGGATTTTTTTTATTGTTATTTGGATTTATCCCATTATATCCATTTTACAAAAAATAATGGATCATAAGTTTAAAGAAATGTAATATGATCACAAAAATCAACTTTGAAGATTAGTTAACTTCACATTTATCTTCAAATGATTTTTGGAGTTTTTTAAAAAATTGATTAAAATTCAATTCATGTTTTTCATTTATTTTGTGCATTAATAATAATAATTTCATCACCTTTATAAAATCATTTTTCATGTAGAATGATTTAAATATTACATTGTATGTTCCATCATTGTAGGTGTTTAAGAATAATAATTTATTTAATTTATTCCTTTCTTTAAATCTATAGGTGTAAATTAGTGAAAGTAATAGCTAATACAAGTGGAATAATTATATTTTTATACTTTAAAGAAAATGTGATTATATAATTTTTGAATTAATACTATATAACCTTAGATTAATCTTTTTTTTTTTTCATAGCCACAAGGTTTTAATAAAATTCAAAAAATAATGAAAATATTTTAATATTTTGACCTTATGTAATTGGTCATCACTTGTAATGTAGAACAATGTGAAACTCAAATTTGTGGCTTGACATTTCTAGCATTGATTCATAGGTTTGTTTTTGGATGTTTTCGATGATAATTGATTTTTCATGTGAAACCTAAGATTTCAAAAGATGTAACAATACATTACTTCAACATTTTGATACCATTTGACAATAACATGAATCCACTTCAACATAAAGTACAAAACATTTTTTATATAAATAAGCTTTTTGATTTTGTATTTTAAACATTAATTTAACAAAGATTTAACTCAAAGTGTGAACCTTGCTTTATATCCATGAATGTCTTCAAGAAAAGAGGAGAGATTTTATGCTTACTCCTTAATCCTTAATTGTCAATGATGACTAACTTGGTTTGCCCCTTTCCCAATATTTCTAGTTGGGAATAGAAGTTTCAAAATCTAACACATTGGTTGTAGCTACCACTTTGTTGAATAGGGCTCACCCTTTTGATGAGAGCTTTTTTGTTTGTGGATGCTTGTTATATATATTTTTTGTGAGTTGCCCAACATGATATAAGCTTTGGGCAACTTTGTGCAAAATTTATGTGAAAGTTAGTAAGAAATATTGTTGCCTAATGTTTTCAACATTTTGAAAATAGGAATTAAATAAGATGATGGAACACCATTATTTTTTTATCAAAGTTTGAAATTGTCCAAGATTCTAATTTGCCTAAAAAAGGATGAAAATCATTATTTTTCTTTAAACTTTTGTTGGATGACCAAATTTGATCATCCATTATTCATTCATTTCAATTCCTTTTTCAATAGTTTTTTTGCCACACGACTCATATGCATGCTTTCTATCTACCACCAATTTTTTAATGATAAATGAAGCATGACATCTTGATCCAAGTTACAAAAAACTTGCAATTTTGAAAATAGCTCAAAATATAAAATTTAAACTTTCAATCATGGCAAATTTTCATTTTTCATCCATTTTTATTTAATTATTATAAAAACATTCAATTTGAAGTCTTTTACAACTCCATTGAATTAGAGTTTCAAAAATTGAACAATCCACATGAGTTTTAGACAAATTTGTGAAGCAAAAAAAAACATCATCACAAATTTATTAGGTTTCATAAGTTCATAAAAATTATGTGCAAAAATCTAATTGTCATAGGTTTGTATAAAAATCATATAGTTTAATGCAAAATTATATCATGATAATTGCATAGATTTAGTTAAAATATAAATGAGACATATTTCACATTAAAATATCATAAGTAGAAAAGGCACATCATTTACTTTATATATATATCGTGTTATTTTTAAATTTGAAGTTTACGAATTTTGCACAAACATATTGTTTTATGATTTTCGTGCAAATTCTATTAAAATTTTGTGATATTGAAACTTTGTGACGAAGAGGTTTTTTTTTTTTTGGATTGGGATTAATTTGATCAAATGTCAATTAATGTTAAAAATGACAAGAGTAAAATACTTCCCACTCTTTTATAAAAAAAAAGCATAATGTGTATTTAGCTCCTGAATTTTCACCAAATTTTAACTTGAAGAATGTGATTTTGACCTATGCAAAGGATTTTTCATGAAAAAAATGACTCAAAATTCACCAGATTTAAATTTTTTTTCCCCCCCAAATTGTCAAATTTTTATGATTTGCTCTAGTAGGTAACCAAGAATATAAAAAGATTCCATTTCTTTTCTACTTTCATATCTAGTATGTAACCCAAATTTGGCTAAATTATCTTTTGGACGATTGCCACTTTGGCTACATCACAAAACCCTTAAAAGAAACCAAGCCTAAGTAGGCATAAGAAAAAACTCAGTTTTACCACCAAAATTGGTGGAAAAACTAGTTTGAGTCCCAGAAATTTTGATTTGTAAAATTTTCATTCCCAGTTACATGTTTGATGTCCTGTTATTGCGGCCATTCTCGGCCCCCTGATCGCTTGACTTTACATATAACTCCAATTTGAAAGAAGAAAACAAACAAACAACAATAAAATCAAAATGAGAGAAGCTTTGCATGTTTTGAAATGCAATTGGAACTTGTTGTCCAAGGAAAAATCAACGAGGCCTGCAAGGAAGCACACTGTCCCTGAACAAAAGAGAAGGATTGATGGATGATGAAGGCTCCAACAAGAACTTTTGGTAAGTTTTCACCCATTCATCCATCCATCCATCCATTAATTCATCTATTTGTGAAGTGGTAATTGTCATCATCATCCTCTTTCCCTACTCTTCTTCGCAGTTGCTTCTTTCCTTTTATTGTTTGCAATAGGAAAGCACAGCCCCTGGATAAATAGAAAGAAACCGATGGATGATAAAAACCCTAACAAGAAAGTTTGGTTAGTTTTCAACTATTCATTCATCCATTGAGGAATTGATCATTCTCTTCATCATCGAACCTCTTTTCTTCTTCACACTTGCTTCTTTCTATATTGTTTGTCTGCAGATTTTCCATTCATCCATCCACTAGGGCATCATCCTCAAGCCTTTCCTCCTCTTCTTCCCAATTGCTTCTTTCCTTTGTGGTTTCGTTGCAGATTTTCGATCATCGTCTTCTCTTCTCCTTCCCTTCTCCAAGTCTTCGTGTTCGTCGTCCTCTTACTTCTTCTTCCCTCAGCGTTTCCTTCTCTCTCCCTGTGCGGTTCCCCCCCCCCCCCCCCCCCACCTCTTTTTGGGTCCTTTTTTGCAAGTTCCGTGGAAGTCTCTACTTTTTTTCTTTTTTCCTTTCACCGTTGTGAGGGTTTTTGTTTGTCTCTGGACGGCTTGATAAGCTTTGTCGGCGTCGTTCATAAATATATATTTTGGGTTGCAAAAGGTTTTCTCTATCAATTCGAAATTTTACTTTCAAAAGATTTGTAGTGCGGACGTCTTTCTCTGCAATCTCACCTGCAATCTCATAAATAAGCTTTCATCATCCCTTCTCTGCTGCTGCAAGCAAGGGAAGCGGAGTTGTTCTTTGGAGCTTTAGGTCTTTTCATTTGGCTCTCTTTTGTGGTTTTTCATTTTTGGCAGCGTCACAATTTTTAGGTATTCTCACGAAACCCTAATTAGGTACCTTGATCCAATTGTGCGCAGAGTAGTGAATGAAAGGAGGAAAGCAACACACATGACGAGAAATAGCAAAAAAAATCTGGTGTTTGTTGGGGTTGTGAAAGATCGGCTTGAAGTTTCTAAAAAGATGGTGAAGCAAATGCATGTGTTGATGACAGTTTGTTGCAGGTACTCTATTTTTTTCCCTTTCCCAGACCCCAATCGACCTGCCACTGTTTCCCTTTCGTCTTCATCGAAGAAAGTGAAGGGGTGAAGTTAGAGAGGAGAGGAGGCACAGCGCATCCACCAGAGATATAGGGTTTGAGCAGACTGGGAATTCCCAAGATGATGGCAGGAATGGAGGTGGATGATGGACCCACACGGGTTGGTGGCAAGAGAAATTACCCTAGGTCAGGAAACCCAGGAGGAGCAGGAGCCAGGAGCCATCATCCACAGATTTGTAGATATTGGCAAGAAGGCAGGTGTTTGAAGGGAGATGACTGCCAGTGGCTGCATCCTGGAAACCCAGGTACCACTGGACGAGGAACTTTTCTAGGGAATGGGAGGAGAGCAAGCAATGTGATTGACAACAGGAGTGATAATAGAGGGGGCTGGGGAACCACTGGAGAGGGAGGATTCTCGAGTGGGAGTAATAGTCAAGGGAGGTCCAGGAATGTATCAGCGAGATGGGGGCGGCCGCGAAATGTTGTTGGCAGACCTAGCCAGAGAGATAGGGGTTACACTGATGGGAGTGGAGGAGGGCACACACAGCGGAGCACAAAGGGGAAGCCCTGCAATTTTTGGCTCAAGGGAAACTGTAACAGAGGTGATGATTGCATGTATTTGCATGCACATACAACTGCACCGGATATCCAGATGATGACACAGCTCATTGGCCATGAAAAGGTAGCATTTTGTCCTCAAGACAAGACATGGTTGTATGACCCTAGGTTGAGTTTGCGGCCAGTACAAAGTTACTGTGATTTTAAAGATGCCAATGCATTGCTCCTCCTGGCTTTCAAACCTCTTCACTTAGGTTTTTTGATTTCATTTTGAATGGGTGGTTTGTGATGTCCTTATTGCAGGCAATTAGGGCAATAGAGATGCCACAAGGAGCTTCACAACTTTATACTGGTAGCCAAGATGAATCAGTCCGTGTGTGGGACTGCACAACAGGCCAGGCAAGCTATTTTTCCTCTTGTTAACCATCCAATTGATGTTTTGGTATGCAAGCTGTGATCATCAAAGGCCTTCAATGATTCCCTGGTCCTGTGAGAACTATCAAGGAGGGTTTTAGTGGTGGAGCAATGATGTAGATCTGGCTGTAATTCTTCTCAGGAGCTCTTACACTTCATGGATTGAACTTGTAGGTTTGAGTGGCAGAAGTTTCAATGTTTTTCAACACAGCTTAGTTTGGATCCTGCTCTCCTGATGTGACTGGAATTGTTTGAGCCACATCTGAGTGGGCAGGCCGAAGGCCATCTATTTGTTGATTTCAAGGCTAAGATTTAGCCCATGTGCTTTTCACAGTTCAAGGGTAGTGACATCTTATAAGCGGGTGGTAGGTTCCTGCTTTTTGCCATTGTAACACCAATTCTGTAGGTGTTTATGACTCTTGTGTCTATTTAAAGTACAGGCAGAAAAAAAGTAGCAGCTTCATTGTCTAATTTGGACCCATGTTCTGTTGTGTCTTCAGTGTACAAATGTGGTACAAATGGGAGGTGATGTGGGTGCATTGCTGAGTGCACCTGGATGGCTTTTCATAGGTCTGCCCAATGAGGTCCAGGTAATTGGTCTTGTCCTTTTAAGTTGAATTCACTCATCTCTAGCTGAGATTTTACACCAAAACACCCTCAGTGCTGTCTCTCTCATGATTTGCATGACACAGTTGAAACTATCCTCACTGCTGTTCTTTTATTTGCCAAGGATGTGCTGAGGTCTACGGAGTGTCTGCAGCTTCAAGATACCAAAAGCTTCAGAGTATCTGGTGGCAGCAGTATATGCCCTAGATCAATCTGTGACCTTAATTGTACTTGGCTTTACTTGGAGTTTCTTTGATTTAGCAGTAACTCAAGATTCAGAGGGCTTAAAACATTGATATTTTTTTGAAATGTTATTAGCCACAATATGCAGGTATTGGCAGGTTCTCTGCATCATGTGGCTTCCAGTATTTCAGATTCTGCCAAATTTGGATGTGTCAATAGTTCAAGCCTAGTTCTCATTTTGTAGGAAGTTTTGTACACTGTGTTCTCTTTGTTTCTCATTTGGTTTCAGGGGCTGCAGACATGGAATGTGCAGACATCGGCACAACAGAGCTTGAGTGGGCCAAAGGGCCAAGTACATGCCCTGGCTGTCAGTGAAGATGGTCTGCTTTTTGCAGGCACTCAGGTATTTCCGTGTATTATTATTGTATTCTTTAGCCAACATCATGTCTGAGTCTTGCCATTGCTTCCGGAAAGGTGACAGAAACTCAGGACACAGATTGTGTATAGTGGTTTGCCCAAGTTTTTGGGAAGATTATAATATGCTTATCTACACCCACTGTTGGGAGCTGATGAACTCAGTGGGTAGTCATGGCAGCTTGTCACTGCTGTTCGTGATGAAGGTGATGGTCTGTCACTTTGTGAGCAACTCTCATGAGGTTATGACTGCACTCATTGTCGTATTACCTTTAATTGTTGTTGTGGAGATTTCTCTGCAACTTCATCAATCTTATTGTATTCTATAGCATTTCTTGATATTCAACATGGATGTTGCTTGCATCTGAAATCTAAAAAGCTCAGACAGTTGATCCTGTGAACTTAAAGAATGGAAGAAATCATTATCTGAATCCATCCTTTATACTTGTTTTTTTCAGGATGGCACAATACTGGAATGGAAGTTCAATGCATTAACCCACTCATTTGAGCCAGCAGCATCCTTGTCAGGCCACAGTGGCCCTGTTATCACTCTTCTGTTTATTGGTAACCGCCTCTATACAGGTTCCATGGACAAAACAATCCGGGTTTGTAACATTGGCACTTAACCCCCTTTTTTTTCAGTGTCCATGTTTGTCCCTGAGTGTGTTCTTCTTTTGTCACAAGAAGTCCATAGTTAGCAGTGTTATACTTGTCTGTCCAGTATTCAATAAACTATTTGTGTATTTTGGAAGTAGTGGGTCAGGTTCTTCTTGAAGGTCTTGTCACAAAGTTAATACCTTCACAGATCACATCTCTGATATTGGCTTATGTTATGAATTGCAGATATGGGATATAGCAAGTGGCCAGTGCATACAAACCCTAGAAGGGCACTCAGATGTTGTGATGGACCTCCTCTGCTGGGAACAGTTCCTGCTTTCTTGCTCTCTTGACGGCACTATCAGGGTAAGTTCTAGAGACATAATTAAATTCCTTCTCTGCTTCATAAAATGTTGATGTAGGATTGGCAGTTCATCCATGATGTTGCTTATTTTCCTGGTTTTGATTTGACATGAAAATTGTGCTCATATTACAGGTGTGGGCAGCAAATGCAGCCGGTCAATTAGACACAACTTTCACACATCCTGAAGATGAAGGACAAGCTGAGCCTCGCAATGTATGCTTCTGTGTCATAAGATCTCACAGCCTTGGACCCATGAAACCATTCTTCACCCTTTTATTCAGAGTGAATTCCTGTGCAAGAGGGTTGAGACCAAGAGCATCTTTAAGGAATGCATTATAGTTTGATGTTTTGATATTGCTGGCCTACTTTGTTGTGAGTATGGAGATTTCTCAATTCCAATGACAATTATTTTGATATTGCAGGGTGCACTGAAAATGTGTGGTTGCAATGATGGAGCGGGGAAACCAGTACTGCTCGTTTCATACAATGACAACATTGTTCGCCTCTATGACCTTCCCACGTAGGAATTTTCACCACACAAACCTTGAAGCTGTTCTCAAAATCTAAGGGTGTTCTGGATCCTTCTGAAGGATGTGACATGGACTCTTGGTTATGAGAATATAAAGCACTCTGTTTTGACACTCATTCCACAGTAAGTAGAACTACAATGACTGTTCCATATTTGTTTTTGCTTCCAGGTTTTCAGAAAGAGGGCAGCTCTTTTCAAGGGAGGAAGTAAGAGCTCTTCATGTGGGACCAGGCGGTCTGGTGTTTTCTGGAGACAGTTGTGGGACAGTCAAGGTCTGGCGATGGACAGGAGTCCAATTGGCAGCAGGTGGAGGTTAACCAATGGCACAAAGATTTAAAACTCTCCACCGATGCCCTCAGCACACATATGCTTCCATTCGTGGGAAGCTGTGTACACAAATGCTACTCCTTTAGATTGGGGAACTAGTGATCTGTCTGGGATCCAAGAAGATGTACCCAGGTTGATAAAATCAGATCACACAAGTTTTGGTCACAAAAATTAATGTTTAGCTGCCTGGTGTATTGAGCCTCTGCGGTGACACTGCAACATTTTGGCTCTCTTCAGGCTGACCAGGGTGTCACAAAAAGGCTGGTACCCACATGTGTGCATTAATAAATTGTTGGGATGGTACAGCTGATGGGCCAGAGTTCCAATGACCATGTGTGGTCAATCAATTTGAGAATTGCAAACTCAGAATTTTGTTTTCCAGTTTGCAACTGTAGCTGCTTGTGTAACAAAAGCTTTCAAAGTGCTCTGTGGGTTTGAGATCCAATATCAAAAAATTTAGATCTATTTGTGCCCTTGAGGGGGTTGTTACCAAAGCTTTGGTTCCACTTCTCCCTTACCTTTGCATTACCTTTATGCATATTAAGTTGGAATCTCCAACAAAGACAGTTGACCTAAAATATGGCATCAATTTTTCTTGGTGCCAAGGACTTTTTGTGGTGGTTGTACAGTGCTTAACACAATGTCAAAGCTATTCACAATATGCTTTGTATGACCATTTGTCAGAATCAGGAGCTGTTCCTTGAACTGTATTTGATTGAGGAAAATGGGATCAATGTGCTTACCAGGGTGTAAGACCAGATTTGTCAGCAAGGTTGAATCTCAAGATACAAACATTGCATATATTGACTTTCTTCTACATCTCTCAATGACATGATCAAGCCTTCTGAGGAGTGTCCACAAAAGAACTCAGCTCTCAAAGATTGACACACAATGAATCTCATGGATGCAGTGTGAATCTTTTCCTGTTCTCCGGCTTGGTTCACTGGGTTGCAGGTGATCATGGGTCTCGATCATAAAGATTGCATACTTCTTTTGAGCAGCACCATCCAAGCACCAACAACACTTTAAACACAATCTGTTTTCATTCTATTGATGAACTGCACACTTGGACAACAGTAGTTAGTGCCTGTAAAAATTGAAGCATATATGCACAGACAACTCACTTTTGACTGGGACTTCTGGATGTGAACACCCATATCATATCCATTTTCTACAACAGTATCATATCCAGTATCCACAGTTTTGACTTGCAAGTTACACACCCTATGGAGTAATCTATGAAACCTTCAAAAAATGCTCTTGGGCAGAGCAAGGCACACTCTTCAGCACTCCCTGCTTAGTCTTTAATGGTGCCCAAGTCAATTTTCACCAGCAAGAACATAACAATATCAAAATTACATACTTTTATTTTGTGTGTCAAATTTGGCTCAACAGAAACATACTTCACCCATAATTCAAATATTTGCCTATTTTCATTCATGTATTTGGCCAAAACTATAGAACAATGACCTCTAATTTTTACTTTTTTAATGGTTTGTTCCCAAATGGTTAAATCTTCCTTGGTCATATTATCATTTTTGTTGCATCAAAACAGTCCATCATAAAAAGTGCAACCTAGTTGTATAACAAATAGATGGACCAACAAAATGAGTGCCTTAGTGGTAGTACATATTTTTAAGTTGGTTTACATTTTAACCCAACATATTCTTCTATAGTAGTAGTATTGATAATGATAGATGCATTTATAGCCCCCATTAAATTCTTTATGGGAATTACCCTTCGAATAAATGTCCAACACTAATAATTCTTATAATGTATTCACTAGTGGAAAAAGTGTCATTTGCAACTATCATTTGTGACTATAATAGTCGCAAACAACAATTTTAGTTACAAACGACTAACCTTGCAAACAACTCTTTTTCCATAAGCAATTTATGATGCTGAATACATTGTGAAAAGACATAAACTTTTATTATGCTCTAGCCAAAATTGGTTTGCATTCAAGCATTATACCTCTATGGAGTGGGAGCACATTGAATATCACTAACATGATGATGTCACTTCTCTTCACATTTGAAAGTGCATAAGAATGGGTGATGTCATAATCTTCTACAAAAGATGATTATGATATCACTACTACTAAATGTGGGTGCAGTTCACTAGTCCCCGTTCATACAACCAATGAATTCACTCAAAATCTAGTGAAATCACTTGGAGTACATGGAAACCTTTTGTTGTAGTTATATATATATATATATATATATATATATATATATATATATATATTCCCAAACTACAAATGATATATCACTAAAACGGTTTCCCCATTCCAATGATGTCCCCAAAAACATTTAATGAAATCTCCATCATGTTGCACAATGATGCCATGATATGCCATGGCCATTCAAACAAGATGGAATGGGCTAAGCTCAAGGTTACCCATTTTGATGGATGCAAAGGGCCTATTTTTTATGAATTTACTCAATGGTGGACTAATGCTCTCTTTATGTATTTGTATGGATGGGTGGATATTTTTATTTTGGTTGTGCCACTCCTTTCCTAGGTTTCATTTCTTTGATTTTCATGGTTAGTTGCTTCCAACTTTCTTAATTGTATTGTTGCTTCTTTTTTTTCACCTTTGTGTTGATACTCATGAATTAAACCTTTGCACATGTTTTTGGCAAATTCAATCTTCCATTTTTTTATCCAAAATAAACTTACACCCAGATTTAAGATTTGAACTTTCTTTACAACAATCACAAAACACACCCATGCTTATAAACAATATACAAAACGTTTTCAGATTTGATTGTCCATAGTCCAATAAGACCTTAATGAATTGAACATTCAAGTTTGGTCTTCAAAGCCGTGAAGGTCTAGGTCACTCAAAATTGTTCATGGACTATATTGATTATATTGTCTACATGGCTCAAATCTAGTTGCTATGAATTTCAATGACATCATTGGACTCTACTCCGGATGTACTACATAGAGCCAATCTCTAGAGGTGTTGTGTTCACATCAATGGAAATTATTTATGACCTTGGTGTTTGCTATTCCTCAACGGTGCCCATCATTTTGTCTATTGCACATTCTATGGCGATAGGCATGGTTTCCTCTTTGTCATTTGTTTTTGTCATTCCCTCTTTCGAAATCCCCAACATACTTGGAAGAGGTACCCTATATCTCCATTTTTCAGCTCTTTTCTATTTACACAAGGATA
Organism: Sphagnum contortum; assembly: GCA_963920785.1. Taxonomy (NCBI): domain Eukaryota; kingdom Viridiplantae; phylum Streptophyta; class Sphagnopsida; order Sphagnales; family Sphagnaceae; genus Sphagnum; species Sphagnum contortum. The sequence goes on from OY987288.1 coordinate 12,731,926, forward strand.
CAAATCCAAGTTTGACGGTGTTCAACAAGAATGCCAAGGATTTGGATATGGTGACATGTTGCAAATGAACACACTCTAAACTAGGTTTCTTTCATCATTTTTTTCAAGCTTCACATAAGAAACTACATTGTCTTCCCAAAATAATCCATAGTTGGAAGCATATGCATCCAATGACATATTTGTAAGTGTCTATTCTAATTGTGTATTTATTGCTATCACGAAACCTATGTGATGTGTATTGGACCACTTACATGGGACTAGCGACCTTATAATGTTTACATATGGTAGGATGATTCCTCAAATCAAAACAACCAATTTTGTTTCAACAATCACAAAATATGTTTGCAAATATTTTCATAAATCCCCATTAGAAATCAAGCATGGACCCCTTCTACATGATGTTTAGGGCTCCTGAACGCCACATGGCTTGGTTATGATGACGCCTTAGTGATGTGGAAAAATATTCTTTTGTGTCAGCAGAATATATCAATGAATATATTTTCTGACATGGATGAAATTTATCGAAATATTCCATCCTACACATGGAATCGTGCTCACCGCTCATGATCAATGTTCATCATCCACACTCACATGCTCATGGGATAACATCCTTTTTAATTTAAGATTGTTTTTGTAATATCATTAAGTGTGTTTTTTTGGCATCTAATATGTAAGATGCTTTCAAATTATAGTTTGATAACTTGTCATTCTTGGGTGTATTCATTGTCTAATGTGAATCATAACTCCTACAACCACCATTTGTTTTACATGTTTCAAATGCTAAACTTATTTAAAGCTCAAAATGTGTGAAATATTTATATAATAATGGTTTCAATATATATCATTATGAATTGAATAAATTTGAAAAACAAAAATGGATTCAAAGTACTAAGAACATTCCTCAAGGATTGTAATTAATTATATTAAACACGTTTTAAATAATGTAACCATTGCAAAAATGAATTCAACAACCAATTTCAATTTGCCACATTTGCACATTAATTCACCATCAATAATAGAAATGATGACTTTGAAATGCATTGTTGGTTTTTTAGACCATGTTTCTCAAAGTTGTAATATATAATGAACTTGAAAAAATTAACCAGACACATAATTAAATGGGTGTTGTTAGAATTTGACAACATAAATACAAGTGGCTTCTTAAATAATTATTTGTAGATGATTATTTTTATTCCAACATTACTTAAATCAATTTTGAAATTTTTGTTGGGGTAAAGGTTACAATTAACTACATACATATAATTTTGTTTCAATAATACACCAATAGGATCGAAAGAAAATGGCAATCAAGTGTTCATCTTGGTGTTATATGTAACTATACCCATTGGGACTATTTCAATGGTGTTAATGTTATTAAATGACTAGAATTTGAACCAATTTGCATGTTCTTCAAATTTGACTTTTGGTATACTTGGAGATTGTATTGCAAGAATACATAAACAACATCCCTATAATGGATCCCTAGAAGAATTCATCTCTTCCATTTACCACAATGCCATGGGTTGCATATACACTAACACAAAGTTAGATTTTAGTTTTGAAACATGCTTTTATGAATGTGAATGGCAAATATGTGGTAAAATTTGGATCATCTCACAATTGAAGTGTTTTAAAACACATCATGTTTATTTCATTTGAATGTGATGTATACACAAATCACCTTCACTTCCTAAAGGCTAATTTATTATGATTTAGTTTTTCTTCATTCTTGTAATATTATACACATGTATGAAAATTTAAGGTCTCTTCTACAAATGTCAATGGCATTTATGTTAAAATGGGATCAATGTTGAATTATGATTATGTGGTGAGCCAAAAAATAATTGAATTCATCATTTTGCTAAATAACATGTTTCAATCAATGTTTTATGTATCAACCAAAAGTATAAGATTGAAGTATCAATAACTCATTATTAGTTTTAAACACATACAATAACAATTTTTTTGAAACTTCAAAAAAATCTCTTATATCAAGATTCGATGAGAACTTTGTTGATATGACATCAAGATTTGTAGAGGACTACATATGAATTTTAGAATTAAATTTGAAGAAAAAGATTGTTAACTTCAATAATCTTTTAGCCATCAAAGAAAGTTTAGCCAAATCTCGTAGATTGTCTAATGATTCTAAACTGAAAAATGGCAAATCTTTATAATTATATATATGGAAACATTCCATCTAGATATTAAATTTCTTTACATTTCATATGGCATAAACATATTTAGACTTAATTAAGGATGTTTGTTGTAACTTGATTAAAAAGAGCTTGAATAAAAAACATCAACAAGATATACTTACATATACCAATGTTATTGTAATAAACAAATGAATTGGTCATTGAAATTTTATGCATTTTTGTATATTACATCATCAAATATGATTCGTTCTTTATTCATATTCCAAACGAATGACATAATTTTTATTTAGGTGAAACATGATTTTGCACAACACAATAATTTGAAGTATGAATGGTAAAATTATCTATTGTGGTGCAATATTATATTTTTAATTAATGTTATGCAGGTCAATGGTTATGGAATAACTTTGTTTTTTTAGGGGATGAATGAATATTGATATAATTAGGAAATTCTTCCATCCATATGTTGGAATCTCATTTATATATCGTTAATGCATGTGCTTGTGTTTTTATATCTATCCAATTCATTCTATATTCATTGGATGAAACATGTTATGCTGATATGATTTTAAAAAATTGAAACCTCATTTTGTAAAAGAGGAAATAAAAAATAAAAAATCCTTTGCAATAATTGCCGATAAGTATATAATCTTCATTTTAATGAACATAATGAAGTTTATGAAATTTTTATTTGTTTTTGTGGGCAAGTTGTTATATTGGCAACGAAAATAATAAAATTAATAGCATTATGAAAAGCGGATCATGATTAATGCAATTATGATAACCACACTATTTAATGATTTGATATGATAATTAGTAAAATTAAATCATATATTGATTAGTACAAAAAAATTCCCCATATTTGTGATTCATGATCACTTTGAAAATTCATCATTAGGCCAAATGTGAAAGGTTTAGGTGATAATGTAGTGACTATTGTTGACTACTAATGAAATTAATTTTTTTTCTAAGTTCACAAGTGGTAACTTAATTGAGTATCCATATCAATTGTAAGATTGAACCTCAATTAAACCACTATGATTCTCCAATAATTCCTTCCACTATTGCCATGTAACTAGCATATAGGAATAATGACATGCACAAGTTTTTTTCTTGTGTAGGTGCTTGAAATGTTATATAATTATGGAATTAAACATTAATGATATCCTTAGCACATGAGATGACCACTTCATAATGATAATTATTTGAAGAAGTAGTTGTTTAAAAAGGAACAAAGTTTATTCTCCTTCTAGCTCTTTTCTAAATGTACTTGGGAAAGGAAAATATTTTGAAGAACAAATTGAGTAAGGGGGAATCAAATTTTTTGGCATGTTAACTCTTTTGTAAATGTACTTGGGAATGCTTGGGAGAGGAATGTTTTTTTAAGAACAAAATTGAGTAAGGGGGAACCAAATTTTCTTCGCCTTTTAGCTCTTTTGTGCATGTACTTGGGAATATTTGGGAAAGGAAAATATTTTGAAAAAATTGAATAAGGGGGAGTCAAATTTTTTTAGCCTTCTAGCTCTTTTGTAGTTGCACTTGGGTATTTAACAAAGGAAAAAAAGATATCGAAGAACAAATTGAATAAGGGGTAATCAAATTCTTAACCTTCTAGCCCATTTGTAGATGTACCTGGGAATATTTAACAAAAGAAAAGATTTTGAAGAATAAATTGAGTGGGGGGAATCAAGTTTTCTTAGCCTTCTAGCTCTTTTGTACATGTTTTTGCGAATATTTAACAAAGGAAAAGATTTTGACAAACAAATGGGGCAAGGGGAATCAAATTTTCATAGCTTTCTAACTCTTTTGTAGATGTAAAAGTGGGAATATTTAACAAAGGAAAAGATTTTGAAGAACAAATGGAGTAAGGGGAAATCAATTTTTTTTAGCCTTTTAATTTTTTTGTAGATGTACATGGAAATATTTTGCAAAGGAAAATATTTTGAAGAACAAATGGGGTAAGGGGGAATCGAATTCTCTTAACCTTTTGGTTCTTTTGTAGACATACTTAGGAACATTTTGCAAAGGAAATATTTTTGAAGAACAAATGGGGTAAGGGCGAATTGAATTTTCTTAGCCTTCTACCTTTCCTATAGATGTACTTGGGAATATTGAACAAATGGAAAATAATTTTGAAGAATGAATTGGATAAAAAGCAACCAAATTCTCTTATCCTTTTACCTTTTTTTAATAGATGTTTAACAAAGGAAATGAATATATGGAATGAAGAATTTTTTTGATAAGGGAGAACCAATTTTTTTTAATCCTTTTAGTTGTTTTGTAAATATGTTTGGACATATTTAACAAAGGACAATTGGGATCACCGCTTGATTCCACCCATCTAAATTGTAATTCAAGGATGTATTTATTCAACAAGGAAGAAATCAACGTACACATATGTTGTACAACTTACCACAACTATTAACACACTAATCTTTTGCCCACTACAATGGTAGATTTATCATTTAAGAAACCAACCCATAATGTCTTTGGGGTTTGTAGTTTGTACAACCAACATTTATGTGCATAAGTGTGATTTGAAATTGCACTACTATTGAATCTAGCAATATAATGCAATGTGTTTGACTCATATATATGGGCATGTAGTTATAACCAAATTTCATAATTTGCTATAATTAAAATGTATGAAATGCAATCAAATCCTCCAAAGTGGAGCAACATAAAAAAACTAAAGCTATGCTATTTACTATTGGTTAAGTGATAATTGTTAGAAGGTTGGGAATTTGTGTATTTCAAAACCTTTTATTTAACTTTTCACATAGTAGAAACCATTATTTAGTCAAAATCAATGCAATACAACTCTAAGAATTTTTTTTAATTTAAGAGGACTTAATCTTCATGCCAACTATAATTACACATGAATTAATAAACTTGGGGATGGACTCTGTCATAAAAGTGAGCTTGCAACCTAGGATGTGCCACTACACATACTGGTTTTGTTTTCTTCAAGGTGAGACCAAATGTTTCAAACATGTCAATGGGTTTTTCTTTCACATTTGGAATTGACCAATCAAAGATTTGCAAAAGTCGTGCTAACGCAATTTGAACAAATATGAATGCCAATGGACATCTTGGACATGCTTGTTTTCCAATACCAAATGGTAAAAGTTCAAAATGTCAACCATGCACATCAATGTCATGGTGTTACATGAAGCAATTTGGGCCAAATTGTAATGGTTTTTCCCATGTATTAGGGTCTTGTCCCATTGCCCATATATTCACCAATATTCGAATGTTGGAAGGTAAATTGTAACTTCGTACTTGGGAAGGTTCAATAAAACTTTCTATTAATTATCCCTGACTTCGATGTAAACAAAATGTCACTAGTGGATAGTTTTATTCAAAGAGTTTGGAGAAGAGTAACAATACTCAAACCCCACTTGACCACATGATACATTATCGTACCATTACACCTAAAATGTCTATTGTTGCAAAATTTGAAATGTTGACAAAACAATTCAGCACATGTTTCATCCAAATAGATTGATGATAGTTTTCTCTTCTTGGGTTTCACAATAGACTACTTAATAGGGTGAAAGCACACTATGGTGACCCCCTTTGGGGCACTTTGGGGTTTATTACTATAGTACATACAATATAATTGTTTCGAAAAGATGGTACATTTAATTTTGGGTACCATATCTAATTCTTGGGCCTCACAATAATTATTTTTCACAAAAATATTGTTATGTAATATTATTTTAAAATAATAATAAATGTCATTTCCTACATTGAAGAATCCATGATAATATTTATAATATACATTGGTATAATAAAGCCAAAGTCTCATTTTGACTTCATTGACTTCAGGGTTTCATTAGTCATTAAAACAATCAATTTTAATAGATTTTTTTTTAATGACCCATTTAGCTATGCTTGTCATCTTCTATGTGAAAGTGACTACTTGTCAAAATTTCAATTGACCAAACATTTATGGTATCTTTATTGAAAAACCTCATTTTTTGAGATAAAAATTTCCAAATTAGTCACATGGTATCCAAATTGGGTTCATAATATATGAAATGACATGGTTCAATATACTTTCAACTTTCATAAAGATTAAAAAATCATTTAAATTGTTTTTGGAGTATATGGGTTTTTTGAGTACATAGGTACATTATATTCATTTTCACAAATATACTCCAATATCCCACTTTATAAAATGAAATGAAATGATTTTTATTAATTTTTAATATCTTGGCTAGTAAGTTCTATTCTAACATAATATGCAAAAATATTGTGAAAATCTTTTGAAAGATTGAAGTGGGATACATTCAAACATGCACACCTTTAAAAAGTAGTACAATGTGAGGCTCAAAGGGGATCACTTTAATGTGCTTTCACCCAACATGGATTTTGAAAAAAAAATCCAAAATAAAGGGGGGATGATGTTAATGGGAAAATCAACCCAATATTAATAAGTTTAAATGGTATCCCAATAATCCTTAATTACAGTGGTATGTGAAGGCAATTTTTTTTCCTATTTAATTAGATAATGAAACTACTATATTTAATTACTTGTAGAAAGGGGATGTGAAATTACCTTGCCACCTCGCTTGAGTTAACTTAATAAAATATTAGTGGAAACTAGCTCTCTTTCCAAAGACCTAGTGGGACAAAATATTTGAGTGGAAGACAACAAAACAATCTTGCTAGGAAATGTGGCTTGTCAAATTAAGAATTTTAGTAGTTAAATGGCCTATTGTAAATTCTAACCCAATAAAATTCACTAGACTTGGAGCTATCATCCAAGAGGTCTCAAGTGCCAAAGTAATCCAATAACAACATAAATACTAGATCTATGAATTAAAAAAATAATGTAGTTGCATGTTGATCTTTAAATTGCTAGTTTTAAAGTAGTTAGCTAACCTAAACATGGAACTACTCGAACAAGCAACATTTTGTTTCGATGTGTTAGGAAGGAGTTATGCCCTCAAGAAACGACTACTAAAATATTTGGGAAAAAATCCAACAAAGTAACAACTACAATAATGACTATTTGGGGTGTTTCTAGCAGGCCTAAGACACTATTGTAAAGAGAAACAACACACATATGTCCCTAGGTAGTGCACACTTTAATGAGACAAGGAATCACCATTTTTCCTTTGTTTCATCATAACCACACCTTACAACATTATTTAAACACTACAATACCTTATTACTACTACTACATCCATTATTCAAATCTGATTTCCACACACATACACATACACACATCACATAACTACTAGAATTTCACTACAGCATTTTAGAGCCACTTTTCACAACCTCATTGAAGTCTAATCCACTACTCTACTCTATTCCTTTACTTCCAACAACTTTGTCCTTCTTCACAACAAACAACTCTACAAAAACATGCACAAAATACTAAACTAGTGCCCTCCTTGCCTTCCAACCACTCCCTCAATTAGTGGCAGATGTTAAATCACTCACATCCTACATTCTTTGCACTTTTTCCCTCTAATTATCATTACTATAGCAATTTCCATCTAGATTAAAGGGAAGGTAGGTAAGCAAAGTCAACCTAGATCCTATTTCCTTGGCTAAACTTAAGCCACCAAACCCCATGTTCTAAAACATTCAAACCTACCACATACATTAAAGTAGTGTTGGTTTAAAGTCAATTAAACTTTTTAAAACAATGTATTAAGTAGGTGGTCTACTTAACCATTCTTACCTACCATTGGTAACTTTGGGTTATTGTAATGTTGTAATAAATACTAAAAACCAGCCAAAGGTTTAGTATTTATGCATTTAACAATTAGGATGGACACAAAAAAATAGGACAATGTATTGTTGGGGTGATGGGTGGAAATCTTTGTGGGGATTATCCTTTTTCTATCATTCTTATGTGTGATATTGCAAGAGGACTTTGTTCCCTTTGAATTGTCATTATTTTCTTTATTATTTCCATTGTTTTATCCTTTTAACAAGTAATTTTTTCTTGGGCCTTCAAATGTGATATTAACACCTTCATTTTGAGCTCACCTTTGTGAATTAAAATCTTAATTTCAACTTGAAGCTCCCGTCCCCCTTCTTTCCTTCAGAAGTTAAGGAACAAGCCTTGGGTTTGCATTCCATTGCAAACCAAAAATCAAAGTTAGTTATTTACCTAATTTGATACCACTTAACAAACCTAAAGGTGAGTCATATTATATAATAACATCATATTAATATGAAAATGATCTTAAAAGAAGACCCCCATACTCATACATACCATGCATGAAAAAGAACCCATGCCAATTTGGTATGTTCAAAAGCTAATACTGGTCAAAAATTGGTTTAAACCTATCAAATCACTTTCCATCCTTACATATACAATGTATATAAACATCACAATTAGTTATAAAATATGTTTTTAACAGTTACACAATCCTAGAAATGCACATGAAGATTTCATTACAAAATCCAATGATACAAATTCATTCAAAACATATATATGTCAATTCTTGACAAATATTAAATAAACCAATCCATCCATGTGTTCCTACAAACATGGATTTTGAAAACAAACATATTTAATGAATTAAAAACAATTATAATACCTTTATTCATTTTCTAAATGTACAAATAATTACAAACTTCTCTTATGTAAAGATGGTCCAAAGTTTTTACAAAATTTATTTGGTGCCAATAAATGAAGTTGTATTGCCAACTTTAATCAAGATGAAAAATGGTTGGTTTTTGTTCATTTAGCTTGTGAATAATATAACATGAGAGGTAACATAATAAACATCGTATAAAATATACATTATACAAAATTGATCTTATTTTCCATGTGATGAGACTACTAGTGGTTTACCATCAAATCTTGAATACAAATCTTCGTAATTATTGGAGATGTATTTGCAAACCAAAGGTTTTTAAGGAATTTTGTGATGTAGCCAAAGTTGCAATCATTGTTAGGAAGATTTAACGAAATCTAGTTATAAATTGAAAATAAAGATTAAATATTTAATCACCCTTTATAATTTTGGTTATATATATATACACTATTCCATTTTTTCCACTCATGGCAATTGAAACCATAAAAAATCATTTCATTATCAAAAAAATATTTTCAATTTCATCTTTTGCAAAATTTCACCTATAAAATGTTATTGTGAATCCACAAGTATTTATATGTTCACATTTTATATATTCTTCTTGATAGGAACTTAAAATGTTTACATTGTGAAATAAATTTGCAAGTTTAGATGCACATTACTATGTAGATCAACTTCATTTATGTTATTGGTGGTCAAAGTTGAAATTTGGGCCATGTGGATTGGGTTTTAGTTCCCTATGGCAATGAAGGAACTAATTCAAAAGAAAAAGAAATTGGGCCCTCGAGATGTGGTCAAGGTTGTCAAGACAAACGTGACGAGGCCATTTTGCGTCGAGTGTCAAGTGTGTGTTTGTCCTAAAATTTGGTTGTTGTAGCATAGGTGACCACAAGGTTGTTGAGGGCTTTCCAAAAACATATGACATGCCACCCTTCTATGGGGATTGGAAAAAAAAACCCATCATTTTTTAATCATGTTAATATCATTTTTTGCCAAAAAAGATCATCCCCACCATGCCTTCTTAGGCAATTGAAAAATTTCAGTCACCATTCAACAATGGGGATGTGTTGGATGGCAACATAAAAAAATTTGATTGCCCCCCTTATGGTAATTGTGGCAACTTAAATGTTTTGGTTGTCACAGAAGGTTTGTTTGGATCATCTTTTTTTGAAAGCCTTTGTCAAGGGCTTTCCAAAAACATGCAACATGCCCATTTCTTGATAATTGAAAAAATTTGATTGCCATCCAATAGACCGCCACTATTAGATTGTGACCCAATATTTTCGATCACCACAACATTGGTGACCAAAAATTTGTCAACTTGACCAAAGTGCCATTCTAAACAAGTCGTTTTGGATTTGACCATTTTGACTAGGTCTTTTTGGTTAGTTTTTTTAAAAATTGAATCATTGTGATGATAATATAACTGAGCAATGAACCAAAAATATATATTATTTAATTTTTATTTTAAATTTATATGAAACTGTCGATTAATTAATTATTTACCTACCTACCTACCTAATTAATAAATCTAATAATTAATCATGCCAAAAAACATTTATTTATTTACCTACCAACCTTATGTCCTAGGCCTAAGTTAGGCCACCTAGTTTAGCCACCTAAACTAAACCAATCCACTTAGGTTAGGCCAAGCCCCCTAAGCTAGGTGGTCTAGTAGGCTTTGCAGCCTAGGTTACTTAATTAGGTCACATAAATAGCCAAAGTAACCCGAGTTGCAAGGGTGGAGACTTTAATTCCTCGATTCCACATTGAATAATCAAGTCCTTAACTATTGCACTACTACTTTATAAGGTGATTTTTGTTGGACAACATATTGTAATGAATTAATTTTGGACCAACATATTGTAATCAACTTCCATGAATTTTTTTCAACATATTGCATTAAATGATTTTTTTTTTAAAATTGTTTACATAAATAGGTAGGTTATAAGTAGGTTAACCTAGGTTGGTAGGAGGTATTCATTAATAAATGAATGTATTTAGGTAACACGTGGGTTATAGTCGATTAGGCTTACATGTACCTACTAAATTTATGTTTATACCTATTTACTAAGCTACCGACACCTATGTTATTTTTAGTAGGTTGGTAGGTACTTATTAACCTATTGGTAAATCTAACCTAGGCATACTAGGTAGGTAGCCTAACCTACTAAGTAGGTTTAGGTTTAAACTATAACCTATTTAATACTAAACTAGGTTATCTACCTAGAAGCTTAGGTGGCCTAGCCTAGGTTAGTTACATACCTACCTAATACGCTTAGGTGGTTTAGGTAGCTTAAATTAGGTTACATACCTACCTAATAGGCCTAGGTTAAGCTATGTACCTACTTAGTAGGCCTAAGTAAGGCTAACCTAGGCTACTTATGTTTAGGTTAGGTTATGTACCTACATAGGTAATCTAAATTAAGTTATGTACCTACCCAAGTAACCTAAGTTAGGCTACATACCTACTTAGTAAGCTTAGGTAGGCTAGGTTAAACTACCTACCTAAGTAGCCTATGTTAGGCTATGTATCTATTTAGTAGGCCTGGGTAGTTTAGGTTAGGTTATGTACCTTCTTAGTAGGCCTAGGTGACTTAAAGTAGGCTACATACATAATAGGCCTAAGTGGCCTAAATGAAACTACCTACCTTGTAGACCTAGGTGGCTTATATTATGTACGTAGCTACTAAGTAAACCTTGATAGCCTAGGTTAAGCTACCTACTTAGGAGGTTTAGGTGGCCTAGACTATTTACCTATCTAGTAGGATAGGCTATTTACCTATTAGGCCTAAGTGGCCTATGTTATTTACCTAGTAAGCCTAGGTTAATCAGTTATTTACATGGTTAAGAAATCTATTTAATAAACCTAAGTCACCTAGGATACCTACCAAGAAGGCTTACACTACCTAGTTATAAACTATGTAATAGTCTTAGGCTATGTCCTAAGTAACCTATTAGATAGGTCTAGGCTAGACTACCTAGTTAGGCCATTAGCTAGATATTACTAACAAGTATCCTACTAACTTATTAATTATGCTAGGTTAAATAGGTATTTTAGACCTAGCCTAACCTACTAGTTATGTTAAATTAGGTAAGTAGCCTATGTTTAACAAGTAAACTAAGTCATCAAATGAATATGGTTCATTTGACTAAGTGTCAAATCATAATGGTCAATTTGACTAAGGGTCAAATTGAGATAGTCAATTTAACTAAACCCTATCCATTCAATATTGTTAATTTGATTAAGCCATGGCCATTTTGATGGACATTTGTCCACTTTGAATAGATCTTTAGCTTGACATTCAATCAAAAATGTCACTTTAATCAAATGTTACATGTGTTTTTCATGCTCCAAATCTTTACTCAAAATGGACATACCCTTTGGTCAATGTGGAGACTTTGGTTAAGTCGGCCTTTTGAAAAGTTGTGATTTCTTGTAAAGGAGCAATGAATTTTTTAAATTTGAGAAATAAGGTTGTAAATATATATATAATTTTTTTTCAATTCAAAAAATGAACTTGTTCAACATTGATTAGTTAATTTACAAATTAATGTATCAAATTATGTGATGTCGACATGATTACTAATATAAATTTGGCACGTCAAATTGATTTTGAAAACCCTAACATAGCCCTATTTAAAACCCAAACCTAATATTTAAATGTGACTACAACTTAGGTTTTAAGAGGGGCTACATTGAATTCACAAAAACCTATGTCAATATAAGACATCTTTACGAATGAAACGTAGCCCTACTTAGAACTTAATTATCCGCAAATTTTGTTGTAAGTATAAGTCTTATTAGAAGAAGGGTTACGTTGAATTTCCAATTTAACACATGTCAACATAGCTTTTGCAAATTTGATGAAGCCCTTTTGAATCCTTTTTGAACCTAGGTCAATCCCAATACATTTGCACTTCAAGGCTAATTATCAAGGGCCTGTGTCAATTTTGCCAATAGGTACAATTTTTTCTTTTATTTTATTTTCCATGGAAATTTTGTCACAAAAAAAAGGGCTACATCAATTTTGCAAAATCCTATGTTGGCACATATTTGTTACTAACATAGCTTTAAACCAAGTCAATCTTTAAAATTTTAGTCCACACTCAAACAATATCAACAACAATAATAATAGTAGTAAAAATAATAAATCATTGTTTTACAAATGCTACATTTTGTAGGCTTTTGCAAAACTAATGTGGCCCCAAGTCAAATCAATCTTGGAAAAGTTGGTCCCCACTCGAAAAGAAAAAACAAAAGAAAAAATTCAAAGTCTTGAAGGGGCTACGTCAATTTTGCAAAAAACAACTTACATCAACATAGTTTTTTTCACAATAGGTTTTGGAAAATTTCATGTAGCCCCAATTCAAGTTAATTTTGAAAGTTGTTCCCCACCCAAAACAAAACCCAAAAAACAAATAAAAATAAATAAAAGCAAACAAACAAACATCAAATTTCACAAAATTACATCTTTTTTTGCCAAAACAAACATGAAAAGCATATGTCATACTTGAAGGTTATGATAAGATTATGAATGCAAAGGACCTCACTATACAATTATTCTCAATCCCAATTGTCCTTTCATGCAAAATGTTCAATGCAAAAAAATTGATTCAAAGGGTTATAAACAATAATTACAACTTTTGGAATCATTTTACATTAACAAACATTCACTACTAGAATTCTTATTTTTTCAAATTAATCAAGTTGACTAGATGGGTTTTTTTTACTAGAGGGCATGTATTTTCTATTAGAGGCCAAGGGCTTGAATAACAATGGGTATCTTTTGATTATAATGACCAATTTGACAATTAATAAAATCTGACATCTAGTTAAGTTGGACTTAAAAACCACCCAATCAATAAGACCACCCAATCTAGTCAAATTGGTAAGTGTCTTAGTCGATAAGGCCACCTGTTATATTCAATCAATAGGGCTAACTAAGTAGCCTTGGTGAAAATGGCCAATGGCCTAATCAAATGGGCCAATTACAAATTCCAATATTTATTGGATATCTTGAGACTCGATGCAACATTTTGACTATGTTTAACAGTTTTTAAAAAAATACAAAATGTAAAAGTTAGTTAATCATAACTAAATGAATTATGACCAAAATAATTATAACTAATTGTATATATGGTTTATTTAACTATGGTCAAATTGACTATATTGAGTTTAATTACAACTCAACTACCTATGAAAAAATAATTAAAATCAACCATAACTAATCTAATGCTAGTCAATTTAACAACATTTGGTTAATCCCTAATAAATTTAGCCATGATAATTAGTTTAACATAATTAATCTAACCATTATTAATTACGCCATTGTTGGTTTTGCCATAACAAATTTAACCATGGTTACTATAAGCATAACTAAATTACCTATTTTTATTTTTAATATATTATTATTTTAACCATTTAAACTTTAACCATAATTATTTCATTCATTTTTTCTAGTCATAATCGATTTATGCGTAGTTGGTTTAGCCATAAAATATTATTCATTTGTTAGTTTAGCCATATTAATTTTATTCATTCATTAGCTTAGCCATTTCTATTTTAGCCATGTGGTTGGTTTTGCCATAAATATTTTACCCAAAATTATTTTAGTCATTATATTTAACCATTAGTTTTTTAGACGTGGTTAATTGAAGGATAATTAATCTAGTTATGGTTATTTTTCTATAATTATTTTAAATTTTTGGTTGGTTTAGCCATTATTAGTCTTAAAATCATTAATTTTTCCATAATTACTTTAGTTGTGGTTGGTTTAGGCTTTATTATTTTACTAATCGTTAGTTTTGCCATAATTATTTTTAAAAGTTAAATTAGTCACCTATTTAACTTGTGTAATGTAAATATGTGGTTACATAAAATAAATACAACTAGCTTATATGTAGTACCTATACTACACCTATTTATTTATATTTTAGCCTATAGGAAACCTAGTTATATAGGTTGGGGTAAGCCATTTATATACCTATGATAAATTATTAGTTGGTTAATTAGTTATTTACCTAAAATACACTAATGAATTTGTAATGAAATAGTTAAATATTAATCATTACAAATAAATTGTTGATGAAATATAATGAATTAGGTCAAATTTCTAAGGATTAGTTATAATTATCAATAAACAATATATTACATTATAATTATCTTGATATTTTATATAATTCAAAAATGTATAATATGGTTGTAATTATTAATTATGACTATATAACCATACATTAACTTTTCTTTTGACTTAAATGACATACATATTTACCCACTCATTTTATTTATTTATTTACTTAATTTATATATTTTACGTAGTTATCCAAGATTAATGTTGTGTATACTAAAAGGCCTAGTGTTGTGTGTACATGAAAATGTTTTTCTTTCCCAAAAAATTGTCTCATATTGTTTGTCATCCTTTCCAAATGATGAGCAATATAATTAATAAATGCACCATAAGCATCCAAAACATAAGAAATATTAAAAAAAAGAAGATCACTTGGGGTGAACTAATTAAAAAGGTTCAACCTTAAAGGCCAAATTCAAAATGAAATAGGATTTTCTTACATAGGTCATCTAGGTGTAGGCTTAATCTAGGTTGTGTACATTTAAGCTTAGTAAAGGTCATAGCTTAAGTTGCCCTAACTTACTTTCATTTTTTATACCTAGTTGTTAATTATAGGCTTGTAGACTTAAGCCTAGGAGCTTAGGTTGTAAGTTCTTAAACATAAGGACCTTAGGAATAAGTATTTAATTTTAGATTAACCTAGGTTGCTTAGGTTCTATCCACGTGGCATAACCTAGGTGGCCAATGTTTAAATGCCACATGGCATAGCCTAGGTGGCCAATGTTTAGATGCCACATGGCTTAACTAAAGTGGCCACTTTTTAAATGTCACATGACATTTGCTTAGTCAAAATGATGTTTGATTAATCAAAAAATCATTTGATTATTGTATTGACAAAAAATGACTAGTCAAAAACACTAATTGAAATGACTAACCAAAAGTACTAGTCAAAAATGTCAACCTAGGCCTGGTAAGAAAATACATGGCCCAGTCACAATGGACATGTTCAAAACAACTTGTCCAAAATGACTAAGAGGTTTCTTTTACACTTGTCCAAAAACGGTTTTCTTTTACCATAATTTTTAATAAAAATTTTAAGAATTCTAGTAGTGACTAAATGTAACCAATGCATTTACAATTACATGGAACTAATTGTCATTTGCAATTAGCCCTAATTGTTTTTGCAATTATGCTACAACTACATTTGCAACTAATGATTTTTTCATTTATACATTGGAATTTTTTGCATCCATGATCATACCCATATGTCCCATTAATTGCAAATGGAACCAAACTTACTTGCAAATGTCCCATTAAATAAGATTGTAGTTAATTTAAAATATATTTATGAACTATTCATTAATAATTTATAACTAACTCATTAGCTAATTATTGGTTGGTTAAAAATTATTAATTAGTCAACAATTTCATTAAGATTTTAATATATTTGAGTAAATAAATTACATCGTATTTTACCTATTTAATTGACTATTTAAAAACCATTATTTTGAAATCTTATAACTAATCAATTAGTTAATTAGTTCATATTTATTAATAATTAATTTAAAGAAATTTTATTATTTATGATATTATTATTTAATAATTCATAACCAATCAATTGGTTAATTAATTAATTTGGTATTTCATTTCTAATTTATAACAAATAAGTAAGTTAGTTACTCATTATTTATATAATAATTATTGATTGGTTAATATTTTTATTATTTATTTTAAATTAAAAATTTATCAACAATAATATATAAGTAATATTGGTTAGTTGATTATTATTTCAATCGTATATTTCTATAGATATGAAATATGAAATCATAATTTATAACTTAATTAATTAATTTATCATTATTTAAATATTAATAAATTAGTTGTTAAATAATTAGTTAGTTATTTATATACATAGTTATATAATTTACAAAATTAAAAAGAAGGACAAAAGATATGAGATAAAGTTTCTAGTTGCAACTTAGTTTGCAACTAATTGTAACTTCAATTTTATCTTAATATGTTTTGTCCTCCATTTTTCATTTTGAAAATTATATAATGAAGAGGTTTTGTCCTACACTTTCACATTAAAAAAACACATGTCAATTGGGATGAGAAAATAAAAACATCTTAACCTTTTAAAAGAATTAAATTTAAAGGTTAAACCCCTACAAAATAAATAAAAAATTTACATACTTACCTAGTCCCACCTACTCACCTAAATGTTGATTTTAATTTATTTTGACCAAAATTCAAAATTTTCACATAGCATATTGGTATTATGCCATGTGTCACAACCTTAAATCGTTAAAAATAGATGATGAAGATCCTCCATCTATTTTTTAAAACAAAATTTTTAAAACATTTTTCATTTGCCATTTGTCGTTATGTAAGTTGTTAATTTTGATGGTAATATATGGATGGCATACAATAGTATAGGGATGGTGAAGTATTTGTTGACTTCATCCACATTTGCAACTACTCTCTTATGCAACTTCTCTAATGTAACTAAATAATTTTTAGTAGCAAATGTCTTTTGCAACTAGAATATAATGGATCCCTGGGGGCAAATTTATCTTTGGGTGGTACCACTAGGAACATCACACCCCAAATTTTTTAGACATGTCCAACTTCATGACAACATTGGATTCACATAAATAAAGCTTTTCAAAAGGTTGCCCAAGTCATGTAGAATTCAAACTCTAATTAGATTTACCAAAAAATGTATTTTGATGTGAAAAATAAATGCATGAGGAAAAAGTTTTAAGAATGTCACACGAGGAATGTTTTTGATCAGGAACACAAAAGGAATCTATGTTTTGGGAAATTTTCTTGGATGTTAAGTTTTAAGATTACTTCCAATGCCAACCTACTTGATGTCTTTTATAGAAAATTAATTAAATTGATTTCCATTTAGTTATGAATTTTTAAAATCACGATTGTGGTATTAAAAGGCCATTAATGTCAAAACAAAAATGATAACTATTTTCATCTTGTTATTTTTTTACTGACTATTTTGGATCATTCCTTTATGCACATACTAAATAAACAAAAAAATTACAATGTTTAAATGCAAGGACAGTTAAAATTTAGAAAATCAAGAATTTGGTTAAGAATGGTTAGGAATGGTTTGGGAATCAAAATGTTGATGCATATTATAAGTTTTTGGGTGTTTTTTTTTTCCATGAATGTATACATGTGTGGGGGAAACATAGCCCACCTAGTCCAATCAAATAAACCAATGTATAAGTGGATGGAATTTTATTTTTGAAATTGCGTCCAACTTTCCTATGATTTTGGCAATGTGGTAACTAGTGGTAACACCCAAGGAAAAGTTTTTTGCTAGAATAATTCATCTCTTCCATTTACCACAACACCATGGGTTGTATAGATATTCACACAAAATTTGATTTTTAACATGAATTAGCCTAGATATTGAATTTATTTACATTTCATATGGCATAAACAAGGTTTTATCTTTAAACCTAATTGAGGATGTTTGTTGTAACCCGATTAAAGAGAGTGTGAATAAAAAACATCAATAGTATGTTTACATATACTAATGTTTTTGTAATAAAAAAATGAATTGGTCATTGGAGTTTCATGCATTTTTTTGTACATTACATCATTAGATATTATTCGTTATTTATTCATATTCCAAAGTAATGACATAATTCTTATGTAGGTGAAACATGATCTTTCACAACACAAACATTTGAAATATGAATGGTAAAATTATCTATTGTGGTGCAATATTATATTTAAAATTAATGTTATGAAGGTCAATGGTTATGGAATTAATTTCTTTTTAGGGGATGAATGAATATGGACATAATTTGGAAATTCTTCCATCCATATGTTGGAATTCATCTATGTATTGTTAATTCATGTGCTTGTGTTTCTATATCTATCCAATTCATTATATATTCATTATATGAAACATGTTATGTTTAAATGATTTTAAAAAATGGAATCGTCATTTTGTAAATAAATAAATAATAAATTTATTTCATTTGGAATAATTTCCAAGATTTCAATCTTCATTATAGTGAACATAATGAACTTTATGATTTTTTATTTTTATTTTTTTGAGTGTAAGTTATTATATTCGCAAGAATTTCATCAAACTAATAGCATTATGAAGTGTGGATCATGGTTAATGCAACTATGATAACCACATGATTTAATGGGTTTGATATGATAATTAATACAATTAAATCACATATTGATTATTACAAAACAATGCTTCATATTTGTGATTTATGATCACTTTGAAAATTCATCATTAGACTAACAATGCATTGACTATTATTGATTACTAATGAAATTAATTTTAATTTTTAAGTTCATGAGTGGTAACTAGATTGAGTATTTGTATCAATTATAAGATTGAACCTCAATGAAGACACTATGATTCTCCAATAATTCCTTCCACTATTAACTTGTAACTAACCATATAGTTAGTTTAGGAATAATAACATGCACAAGTTTATTTTTGTACATGTGCTTGAAATGTTATATAATTCTTAAATTATACATCAATGATATCCCTAGCGTATGGGATGACCACTTCATATTGAAAAGTATTTGAAGAAATAATTGGTTAAAAGGGAACCAAGTTTATTCTCCTTCTAGCTCTTTTTTAGACGTACTTGGGAATATTTAACAAAGGAAAAGATTTTGAAGAACAAATGGGGTAAGAGGGAATCAATTTTTTTTAACATGCTACCTTTTTTGTAGATGTAATTGGGAATATTTAGCAATAGAAAAAGATAGTGAAGAGTGAATTGGATAGAAGGGAACCAAATCCTCTTATCCTTCTACCTTTTTTATAGATGTCTAACAAATGAAATGAATATATTCAATTGAGGAAATTTCTTGATAAGAGAGAACCAAAGTTTCTTATCCTTCTATTTGTTTTGTAGATGTACTTGAACATATTTAACAAAGGACAATTGGGATCACCCCTTGATTACACCCATCTAAATTGTATTTCAAAGATGTCTTTATTCAACAAGGAAGAAACCAACACACACATGTTGTACAACTTACCACAACCATTAACACACTAATCCTTTGACTACCACAATGGATTTATCATTGTAAAACCAACCCACAATTTTTTGGGGTTTATAGTTTGTACAACCAACAGTTATGTGCATAAATTTGATTTGAAATTACATTATTATTGAATCTAACAATGGAATGCAATGTGATTAACTCATATATATGGGCATGTAGTTATAACCAAATTTCATAATTTTCTATAATTAAATTGTATGAAACTTGATCAAATCCTCCAAAGTGGAACACTATAGAAAACTAGAGCTATGCCCTCCACTATTGGTTAGGTGATAATCGTTAGAATGTCATGAATTTGTGCATTTCAAAACCTTTTATTTAACTTTTCACATAGTATAAACCATAATTTAATCAAAGTCAATGCAATACAAATGTAGTAAAATTTAAAAATTTAAGAAGACTTGATCTTCATGCCAACTATAATTGCACATGAGTTAATATACTTGGAAATGAAATCAAATATAAAAGTGACCTTGCAACCTAGAATGTGCCACTACACACAATGGTTTTGTTTTCCTTAAAGTGAGACCAAATGTTCCAGACATGTCAATGGGTTTTTCTTCCACATTTGGAGTTGACCAATCAAAGCTTTGCAAGAGTCGTGCTAACGTGATTTGAACAAATGTGATTGCCAATGGACGTCCTGGACATGCTCGTTTTCCAGTACTAAATGGTAAAAGTTCAAAATGTCGACCTTGCATATCGATGTCACGGTGTTGCATGAAGCGATTTGGGTCAAATTGTAATGGATTTTCCCATGTATTAGGATCTTGTCCCATTGCCCATATATTCACCAATACTCGAGTGTTGGGAGGTAGATTGTAACCTTGTACTTGGGAAGCTTCAGTAGAACAATGAGGAACCAAAAAAGGAGCAGGAGGATGGATACGAAAGTTTTCTTTCAATATAGCTTGCAAGTAAGGGAGATTTTGAAGATCAGATTCTTCAACTAATCGATTTGTCCCCACTATATTATCCAATTCTGCTTGGGCACATTTCATAATGTGAGGGTGTCGTAAAACTTCTGCCATCACCCACTCTAATGTCGTAGTAGATGTACCTAAAAACAAAAAAAAGGTTAATTTGGACAATAAATAAACATGAAAAATATTCATGAAATTTTTAATAAATATATTTCCATTTTATTTGTATGAACAAAAGATTTCAATGATGAACATGTGTTTAAAAATATATAATTGTGACATGGTAATGAAGTGTACCAATTCCTGCTGAAAGTATGTCCTGCATGTACACATCACAACGTGTGTTAAGATTATTTTATGAACATTTTGGTGTGGATAGAAATTTCAAACATATTTAAAAACCATAAAACTTAATGCAAATTCCTTTAAACATAAAAACACATGTATTGTAAAAACAACCATGGTGTTCAACACTACCATGTGTCCACTCACCATGATAATAGCATGAATTGCATCATCGGTTAAATGTCCAGTGCCATCTTCTTGAGGTGTGGTGAAAAGAACATCCACAAAATCTTTAGGCACATCCTCAATATTTGAATTTGGAGTAGATGGAATTGTTCTATGTTCATCCATTATCTGTGTAATGAAATTTGATATTTCATTTCGTAATGTTTGCAAAGAGGTGTCGATCCCTTGAAGCTTGGTCACCCACCTCAAGTAAGGGATGTAGTCACTAATAATGAAAGCACCTTGCCAATATGTCATTTCATCTATTATTTGTTTGAACCATTGTGCTTCTTTATTGTCGTTCCCAATTCCACAATACCTATTCACCCAAAGAGACATGTATTTAATCATTGAAATGCATGTGGAAAAAAAACTAAAAACATATTTGAATTCATAATTTATTGCAATGTTGAACTTTCCATATATTGAAAAACAATCTGACAATAGTTTAAAATCTAAATCACTGACTTGGTGATTATTTCAATCTAATCATTATGATGGTAATTCATGCCATTATATATGTTTCATGAACATTTCATATAACATGGTTTCAAATAAATTACCTTTTCCTGAACAACATTTGGGTCAGATTATTTGTGGAGATAGATGATAGTTTGAAGGTGAGATTAACCACTTTGCCCTCATTGGTTTCTTTGTAAATGTCCTTGATCATCTCTTGAATCTCTTTTGTTCTCATAGGTTGGAATGATTGTATCTTTTTAGATGTGAAAAGCTCGTTAGTGCATATCTTTCGGATGTGTTGCAAAGCAAGACCGGATATCACTCCCATGCTTCGATTTTTGGACAAAATCTTGAATGCAAGTGAAGATGGACGATATTGGAACACATGATCTTGGGTTTTCAAAAATTCCTTGGCCATTGTAGGCGAAGATACCACCAAAGTGCTGGTGGAACCAAGTCGAAGGTGCATAAGAGGTCCATACCTTTCGGCCCAACGTTTTAGTGTTAGGTGTGGATGTTTCCCCAACATCAACAAATTACCCATGATAGGCCATGGCCATGGACCTGGAGGGAAGCGATGGGATTTCCTATAAAACATTGCATGCAAAGTTACAACCAAAAATATACAGAATGTAGTTACAATAAAAAGCCCCACATTTTCTTTCAATACTCCTTGGTGCACAAATGAATGAATCATTGACTTATTCATATTGCTTATGTCAAAACCTTTGCAACCTTCTACAAGATGTATTTTGGATCAGAAAAAGTACAAACTACAATTCGATAATGTACGATTTCAACCCAAGGGGTTTTCTTTTTAAACATGTGTTCGAATGCACAGGTGGCCAAAAATTTACCATCACTTTGTTCTATATAAATACATATGTTTAAATATTTCTCTATATAATAGAAAAAAATACTTTTGCAACTTGTCTTGTGCAACTAAATGTGTCATCTGCAACTGAAAAACGTCACATGAAACTATTTTTTAATTGCATGTGACACATGTGATTGCATTAGACAAGTCACAAAAAATAGTTTTTCTACTTGTGTTTATTGACAAGTTTTTTATTCCTCTATTTTTATATAATATGATATAAATGGATATAAGGAACAATATTTCCATATAAGAAATAAGGTGGAACAATGGAGCATGACCAATATTTATTAAATGCATAAAATGAATGTTGTTTTTATCGATATTCTTTTCTTGATGGTTGTCCCCTAATGCATATGTGACCAAAAATTTACCATCACTTTGTTTCATATATAAAAATACATATGTTTAAATATTTCTCTATATAGTAGAAAAAATACTTTTGCAACTTGTCTCATGCAACTAAATGTGTTGTATGCAACTAAAAAAGGTCACATGAAACTATCTTTAGTTGCATGTGACACATGTGATTGCATAAGACAAGTCACAAAAGATAGTTTTTTTACTTGTGTTTCTAGCACATTGACAAGTTTTTTATTCCTCTATTTTTATATAATATAGTATAAATGGATACATGGAACAATACTTCCATATAAGAAATAATGTGGAACAATGGAGCATGACCAATATTTATTAAATGCATAAAATGAATGTTGTTTTTACCAATATTATTTTCTTGATGGTTGTCCCCTAATGCACATGTGGCCAAAAGTTTACCATCACTTTGTTCTATATATATAAATATTACATATAGTAAAGGACGTCGGGATGAAATGAAGTTTTCCATCCATCCATCCGTCCTGTCATCCATCCAAACTGAACAAATATATATTTAAAAAAGGGAAAAAACTAGAAAAAAAGAAGAAAAGAAAAACACCTTAACAATTAGAAACTTTGTTTAAACACTTAAACATGAAACAAAAAAAGGAAATACAGTAAAATAATATTAAAAGAAAATTAAAAAATAGATGACAAAAAATAAGAAACAAAACAGAGAGCAAAAGAAAGAGAAAAAAAACCATACTTGAAAAAAAAAAAAAAAGAGGTTTGTCTTCTTTTTCCAAACTTCAAACCTGCATCTAATCAAACAACAATATATATATTTTTTAAAACTATTTTTTTATTATTAAACATATTAGAAAAACTGAATTTAAAAAATAGAAAATAGAAACAGAATAAATAAATAAACGCATAAAAATAGAAAAAAATGAATATAGAAAAAATAAGAATAGAAAAAATTAAGACATGAAACAAACATAAACAAAAAAAAGTAAAAACACAAAAACTATAAAAAAGGGATGGAAACAAATGAAACAAGGAAAGGGAAATACAGTAAAATAATTTTAAAAGAAAAAAAAATAACAAAAAAGAAGAAACCAAAATAAAGAGTAGAAAGTAAGAAAAAATAAAACTTATAATAATGAAGAAAAACCCTACTTGAAAAAGAATGAGGTGTGTCTTCTTTCTCCAAACTTCAAACTTGCATCCAAATAAACAAAAATACAAAAGTGAAAAAGAAACACTTTATTTTTATTATACAAAATAATAATAAAAACAAAAAACACATAAAAATAAAAAAATAAAAAAGATAAAAGTTAAAAAAAAAAACTAAAACATGAACCAAACATTGTTGAAATAACACACTTGTGCATTAGGCATAGGGTTCAAACTAGTATATGAATACATATGCTTCAATATTTCTCTATATACTAGGAAAAATACTTTTGCAACTTGTTTTATGCAACTAAATGTGTCATATGCAACTATAAACGTCACATGAAACTAACTTTAGTTGCATGCGACACATGTGATTGCATAAGACAAGTCATAAAAGATAGTTTTTTTACTTATGTTTCTAGCAAAGGGACAAGTTTTTTATTCCTCTATTTTTATATAATATAATATAAATGGATACAAGGAAAAATATTTCCATATAAGAAATAAGGTGGGACAATGGAACACGACCAATATTTATTAAATGCATAAAATGAATGTTGTTTTTACCTATGCTATTTTTTTGATGGTTGTCCCCTAATGCACAGGTGGCCAAAAATTTACCATCACTTTGTTCTATATATATAAATACGTATGCTTAAATATTTCTCTCTATAGTAGAAAAAAAAAAACTTTTGCAACTTGTCTTGTGCAACTAAATGTGTCTTATGCAACTAAAAACGTCACATGAAACTATCTTTTAGTTGCATGTGACGCATGTGATTGCATAAGACAAGTCACAAATAGTTTTTCTATTTGTGTTTCTAGCATATTTACAAGTTTTTTATTCCTCTATTTTTATGTAATATAATGTAATATAAATGGATACAAGGAAAAATATTTCCATATAAGAAATAAGGTGGAACAATGGAGCATGACCAATATTTATTAAATGCATAAAATGAATGTTGTTTTTATTGATATTATTTTCTTGATGGCGGTCCCGTGATGCACAAGTGGCCAAAAATTTACCATCACTTTGTTCTATATATAAAAGTACATATGCTTAAATATTTATCTACGTAGTAGAAAAAATGCTTTTGCAACTTGTCTTATGCAACTAAATGTATCGTATGCAACTAAAAAAGGTCACATGAAACTATCTTTTAGTTGCATGTGACACATGTGATTGCATAAGACGAGTCACAAAAGATAGTTTTTCTACTTGTGTTTCTAGCATATTGACAAGTGTTTTATTCCTCTATTTTTATATTTCCATATAAGGAATAATGTGGAACAATGGAGCATGACCAATATTTATTAAATGCACAAATGTTGTTCTTACCAATATTATTGTTTTGATGGTGGTCCCATGATGAAAAAGGTTGCCTCTCATTGTCAATAGGAACATGATTCAGTGGTTTAAAAACATTTTGTAGTTTTTGGGGCATTTGAAATATGGTGCCTCTCTAGCTAAAACATGTCTCCCGTTCATTATCACCTTTTAATATCCCTCAATGAATTATTATGTATTTGAAATGGATTTAAATTATATATATATAATGTAAGCATAAAGTCTTCTACTTTTTGTGTGGGTCAAATGTAGTTGAACAACTTTGAAAAATATGGTTTGAGAATTTTGATGCGTATCTAGGATTCTTCTTTTGTTTTACACCATGTATGGCAATGCAAGAAGTGATGATAACATCATTTACATGACTAGGGTAATCATAATCAATCTTCATGGCAAGGTTATCACTTGACCTTGTAGCCAAGAGGGGGTTGCATCATATGGTAGTGAAAATTATAAATGGTTGGTTTGGATGTTGCATTGTAAGACATTCGATGATGTTGGGAAACTTTTGATGCAATTGAAAGTGAAATTAACACCATGCACCTTTAGAATAGGAAATACATTGAACTAATATAAAATTTATCCATGTTTGGGGCATCATCTCTAGGAGTTTGAAGCCTCGTGTTGGTATCTACTAGGAATTGCACGTTGATTCTATATTTGTGACTTTTTTTGCACATGCTCTTGTAAACTTATTGAACACACTTTTCATTGATATGCATAATTCCACATTAATGTGACAATTATAGTTCATGGATAACCATAAACAACAGGGTCAATCCAATGTTTATTCATTAGTATCCCATTCATAGTGTTATGGTGTAACCATAGTTTATATGTTAATGTAAAATGATTCGAAAAGTTGTAATGATTGTTTGCAACCCTTTGAATCAATTTTTTTTCATTCAACATTTTGCATGAAAGGACAATTGGGATTGAGATTAATTCTATATTGGGGTCCTTTGCATTCACAATCTTATCATAACCTTCAAGTATGACATATGCTTTTGATGTTTGTTTTGGCAAAAGTGATGTAGCCCTAAAACTTAATGTTTGTTTGTTTGTTTTTATGTCTCTTTATGGGTTTTGTTTGGGTGGGGAATAACTTTACCAAAATCAACTTGAATTGGGGCTACATGAATTTTGCTAAACCCTATGTGAAAAAAAAAAAGGTTTTTGATGTAGTTTTTTGCAAAATTAACTTGGCCCTTTAAGATTTCAAGTTGTTTAAAAAAAAAAATTCCCTTAGTGGGACCGACTTTTCCAAGATTGACTTGACTTGGGCCACATTAGTTTTGCACCAACCTAGATCAACATAGTCCTTGTAAAATTTTGGGTGTGCTTTTTGTTCTAAAAGTTCCATGGAAAGGGAAGTGAAAGAAACAAATTGTAACTTTTGGCATAATTGACATAGGTTTCAAAAGGGTTTCAAAAACGCTTCGTCAAATTTTCAAAAGCTATGTTGGCATATGTTAAATTGGAAATTCAATGTAACCCTTCTTCTAACAAGATTTATACTTATAAAACAAATTGGGCCTTAGTTCCAAATAGGGCTATTGTCATTTGCAAAAACTTATGTTGACATATGTTTTTGCAAATTCAATGTAGCTCCTCTTAAAACCTAAGTTGTAGTCACATTTAAATTTTAGGTTTGCGTTTTAAATAGGGCTATGTTATGATTTTCAAAATCAATTTGATGCACCAAATTTATGTTAGTTGAATCATATCAACATCACGTAATTTGATGCATCATTTGTAAATTAACTAATCAATATTGAATGATGTTGAATTTTTTTTTCTTTTCATTTTTGAATTGAAAAAAATATTTATATTTTTTACAACCCTATTTTTCAAAACCCCCCCCCCCCCCCCCCCCAAACCTAGATTGCAAAGTGGCAATTGAAATCTAGTTTGCAATGAAATTTGGTCACCACAAGGAACTTAGATCACATGATGCACCCAATTTTCGCAAAAAAAGAGAAAAACACAAACCATCAAGATTTGGCAATTGAAATTTAGTTGCCACATTTTGATGTTCAAAGATTTTTTTCCCCAAGATTGAATGTCAATTGCCATAAAAGAATTGGGACTTAAGGTTCACCTTAATCCATCTTATTGGACCCAAAAAAAGAGAAATAGATTGTGCATATGGAAACCAAAGTTTAGTCACCACGTCTTGAGGGTTCAATTTCTTTTTCTTTTGAATTAATTTCTTTGTTGCCATAGGGGACTAAAACCCAATCCATGTGGCCCAAATTTCCACTTTGACCACCAGAAAAAGTTGATCTAGATAGTAATGTGCATATAAACTTCCAAAGTTATTTGGTAATGTAAACATTTAAAGTCACTATCAAGATGAATAGATAAAAATTTGAACATTGAAATAATTGTGGATTCAAAATAACATTTTTATTGGTGAAATTTTCCAAAAAATGAAAGTGAAAATAAAATATTGATAATGAAGTGATTTTCAACGGTTTCAATTGGTATGAGTGGGAAAAATGGAATACTATATATATATATATATATAACCAAAAATATAGAAGGGTGATTAAGTATTTAATCTTTATTTTCGGTTTATAACTAGATTTGGTTAAATCTTCCTAACAATGATTGCAACTTTGGCTACATCACAAAATTCCTCAAAAAACCTTTGGTTTGTAAGTACATTTCCAATAATTACGAAGATTTGTATTCCATTTAAAATTTGATGGTAATAAACTAGTAGTCTCATCACATGGAAAGTAAGATCAATTGTGTATAATGTATATTTTATGTGATGTTTATTATGCTACCTTTTGTGTCATATTATTCACAAACAAAACCAATCATTTTTCATCTTCATTAAGGTTGCCAATACAATTTATTAGCACCAAATAAAATTTGAAAAACAAATTGACCCCCTTTACATTAGAAAAGTTTGTAATTTTTTTGTACATTTGGAACATGAATAAAGGCATTATAATTCTTTTTAATTCATTAAATATGTTTGTTTTCAAAATCCTTGTTTGTGGGAACACACGGATGGATTGGTGTATTTCCCATTTACTAGAAATAGAGACATATATATATTGTGATGAATGAATTTCTATCATAGGTTTTGTAATGAAATCCTTCATGTGCAATGTTAGGATTGTGTAAATGTTAAAAACATATTTCATAACTAATTGTGTTGTCTATATATAATGCTTACTTCATGATGGAAAGTGATTTGCTAAATTTAACCCAAATTTTGACTAATATTGGCTTTTGAACATACCAAACTGGTATGGGTTTTTTTTTCATGCATGGTAGGTTTGAGTACAAGAGTCTTCTTTTAAGACAAATCTCATACTAATTTTGTGTTATTATATAATATGACTCACCTTAAGTTTGTCAAGTGGTATCAGATTAGGTAAATAAATAATCTTGGTTTTTGCTTTGCAATGGAATGCAAACCCAAGGCTTGTTCCTTAATTCCCAAAAGAAAGAACTGGAATGGGAGCTCCAAGTTGAAATTAAGATTTTAGTTCACAAATGAGAGTTCAAACTAAAGGTGTTAATATCACATCTAAAGGCCCAATAAAGTACTAATAGCCAAAGGAAAAAATTACTTGTTAAAAGGACAAAATAATGACAAACACAAAGGGAACAAAAGTCCCAAAGTGAGAGCAACAAGAGTTTAGAGTTATAATTACCTCTTTGGAAATTTTTAGAAAAAAATTATCACTTTGACACAAAATGCAAATAAAACATAAACATCAATAAAATGGATGTTATGGGCATTCTTGCCTTTTATTGTTACCTCATGTAAACACTACCTTCATGTCCATTTATAGCCTCATTTCCAAAAAACCATGAAGTTGTTTACCTTCATGTAGCACATTTCCAAAGAGCAAAAAAGGGCTCTTGGCACAACTACCTAGGCTAAAGAATTAACATGAAAAATAATTTGGAAGTAGTACAAGAAGAAGAAAAACCAAAACACATTCCTTTTTACATTCCCAAGCTCCAAGTACAAAGACTTGTTCTTTGAACTTCCTCTAACTCCTCTTGCAAAATCAAACACAAAAATGATAGAAAAAGGATAACCCCCACAAAGATTTCCACACATCACCCCAACAATATCTTTTTCTTATTTTTATGCATCCATCCTAATTGTTAAATGCATAAATACTAAACCTTTGACTAGTTTTTACTATTTATTGGAACATTGCAATAACCCAAAGTTAACAATGGTAGGTAGGAATGGTTAAGGAAACCTCCTACTTAATGCATTGTACTATTTATTGGAACATTGCAATAACCCAAAGTTAACAATGGTAGGTAGGAATGGTTAAGGAAACCTCCTACTTAATGCATTGTTTTAAAAGGTTTAGTTGACTTTAAACCTCCACTACTTTAATGTATGTGGTAGGTTGGAATGTTCTAGGACATGGGGGTTAGGTGGCTTAATCAAAGAAATAGGATTTAGGCTAACTTTGCTTACCTATTTTCCCCTTAATCTAGATGGAAATTGCTATAGGAATGGTAGTTAGAGGGGAAGAGTGGAGAGAATGTTGGATGTTAGCGATCCAACATCCACCACTAATTGAAGGTGTGGTTAGCTCTTTAAGAAGGCAAGGAAGGCAATAGTTTATTGATTGTGTGTTTTTGTAGAGTTGTTTGTTTGGAAGGACAAAGCTATTAGAATAGGGCAATAGAATAGAGTAGTGGATTGGACTTGAATAAGGTTATGAGAAATGGTTCTAAGATGTAGTTTATTTCTACTAGTTATGTGATGTGTGCAAATGTGTGTATGTGTGGAAATGGAACTTGAATAAGGGATCAATAATAGAATTAAGTTATTGTGGTGTTCTAGTGGTGTTATAAGGCATGGTTATGATGAAACAATGGAAAGAATGGTGATTCCTTGTGCCATTAAAGTGTGCGCTACTTAAGGACATATGTGTGTTGTTGTTTCTATATATAGTAGTATCTTAAGCCCAACAGAGTGCCCCCAAGTAGTCATTATTGTAGTTGTTACTTTGTTGGATTCTTTATAGTAATCACTTCTGAAGAGCATAACTCCCTCCTAACACATTGAAATGAAATGTTGTTTATTCCAATAATTTCATGTTTAGGTTAGTTAACTATTCTACAACCTACCCTTTAAAAATCTACATGCAACTATTTATATATTTTGTTTACCAATCCAATAGCTCTATATTTATTAGATTATTTTGGCACTTGAGATCTCTTAAACAATAGCTCCAAATCTAGCGAAGTTTGTAGGGTTAGAATCTACAATAGGTCATTTAATTATTAAAATTCATGTTTTGACAAGTCACATTTCCCAGTAGGATTGTTTTGTTGTCTTTCATTTGGATATTTTGTCCTATTGAATCTTTGAAAAAAAAGTTAGTTTTCATTAATCTTTTCCAATGACGTTAATGAGTGAGTAGGTGAGCCTATTCAATCGAGCACGAAAAAATCTTTGAAAATATTGAACATGCCATGTCATGGAATATTTTTAATATATTCATTTTCCATTTGGAAAAATTTAAATGATGTTGCAAAATATTCCATGACATGGCATGGAATATTTTGCCACATCACTTACATATTTTTTGGGATCAACAATGGTTTATTGACTCTAGACATGGGTTTGGCAAATAGAATTTTCGAGTGCAACCGGTTTGAAGACAAAAGAAAACAAAAGCATGCATTTCATCATCCTTGGTACAACCAATATTCTAAATGTCTAAGGCTCTTGGAAAAACTATATAAGATTTTTAGAACTATTGAAATGGGTGGAAACTACATGGTTGAGAAATATTTGATGAAATTAAATTCTCAAAATCTTTCAATATTTGCCAAAATGTGTTGAAATGGCCAAGGTAATATGATATTATACATGAGACAATATACATGAAAGCATGTAATGAGTGTCAAAAGTTCTATTGTTAGTATTGGCCTAAATGGGAATAAATTTATGGACATCACTAATGTATCTTCACCAAAACAAAATCAATATACATCTCATGGTAACTAGAATCCAAACTTCCTACATAGTCCAGGCAACAACTACAAGCTTCATGAATGAAAAAATCACAATTGATCTAATGTAGATACAATTGTGATGTACTATCACTAGAGTTCAAAGGTTTTAGAACATTAAACAACAACCATTGAACTTCATCCCAACTGCAGGAGCAATGATGAATGAAATGTTTCCAAGGACATCTCCAAGACATCTCCATCTCCACATCAAGCAATCCCTGCAACAATGTTCCCTAAACTTTGATGTTCCCAATAATCAGATATATATTCCCTAAGAGATTCCCACGAGAAGAACATTTCCATTGCTTTGGGTCTACAGATCTCCAAGTTTCACAATCAAAAGATGCACAAAACCTTTTTCATGTGTAACAGTCCACAAACTAGTACAACGGACCATGAATCACAATGCCTTTCTTTGGAGTCACCAGTAGTAGGGTAAACTCAATGCTTCAAATCTACAAGACACCATCTGTCAACAACAAAAGAACACATGCATCATAGAACAAACAATTAATGATGTAAAAGGGCAATGTGGTTGCCGATTCTTCCACAAGGGACTCAGTAGCCCTGAGGTTGCACAATTTGGTGACCAGTGTATAGACCAGTCCCATTATAGCTAATTGGCTACCATGGGTGAATAGTGGATACCAAGGATGACCTAGACCCACAAACACTTGCAAGATGGCCATTAGTCCTAGTGACTCAGATTCATCAACGGAGCACCTTATTACAACTGCATTTATGGCAGTAACTGTTTGCATCATCTTGCTGAGTCCACAAATACATGCACTCTGGAAACCTCATTCACTTGATTTTCTTTTTCAGTAACGGTTCCAGTAGGTGCGGCGCCGAAACCAATTGTAGTCAGCAAGATTCTGGGTAGGTCCCATGGCTGCAATGGCAACCTCCTGATCAGCTATGAAACGAGCTCCAACTCGCTTCACTGTGTTCTCATCAACAGCATCAATGCGTGCAAACAGCTCAGCCAGTGGCACTCGTCGCCCATATGTCAATATCTGCCGTCCAATGTCTTCTGCAACGGCACTTGTCCCATCCAGGTGAAGTAGCAAGGACGATTTCAACTGATTGCGAGCACGGGCCACATTATCTGGAGCAGCCTGATAGATCAGTCTTGTCAACTCATGCATGATGCAGTATGACAGGTCACTCACTGTATCTGGCTTTGCAACCGCATATATTCCAAAGAGTCCCGCATCAGTGTAGTTTGTGTTAAAAGCCATCACACTCTCTGCCAGATTGTTTGCTCCAATCTTCTGAGCCATCTCTGACCCTGCATGAACACCAACTATTGCATTCTTGTTCCATGAGCCTAACATTGTCTGCATGACCATCAAGGCTATAGAATCTGGGTCCGTCCATGCTGCACCCTTGAGAGCTACTGCAAAGTGGATCAAAGACTGATCATCATCCCGAATGCGAACCTCTGAGCCTGTGAAAATAGCTGGTTCCTGCTCTACAAGCTGTGCTGCAGTTGTTGGATTTGTTGAGAGGGACTGAAATGACTTCTCTGCAAGTGATACCAAATCCTCATGTTGCACAGCACCAGCTGCAGCAATAACCTGCAGGGCATGCGAACAAACCTCTATTGCACCCCTCAAAAGTCCAACAGAGTATATAAAGCCCTAACTGGTGGACCAGGTGATGCATTAACTATACGAAAAAATTCAGCAGGCACTCCTGCCAGTACAGCAGGCTTTACATTTTCTGTAATGCTTGCCATACTGGCTGGAATGCCTGCCATATGGGTCTTATGAAAAGGAAAACCCTGGCAGCAGGGCAATACACCTGCTGACCTTGGGCCTCCATAGGCTATACATAAATTCCTTGTTTAAACTGGAAGTTTACTACTCCAAATCCCAATCAGACAAGATTCCAAAAAAACAATCTTCTTGTTCAAACCCTAAACTCGAGGCATTCATCCTATGCCTTTGGGTTTATGAAAAGCAGGAACTACAACAAAGAGGAGAAAATTAAGAATGAGATTTAGCTACTACACTGTCAGCTTAAAGTCTGGATTTCAGGGGAAATAGCTACCATTCGTGGGGCTGTGTAGTGAGCACTGATATACTCCTGCAAGTTAGCCCTGGTGATGGAACGAATGTTTGCAGCAGGCCCCAATATGGTGCGACCCAGAGGACTATACTGAAAGGCCGTAGCATGCAGATGGTCGAACATCACTTCCTCCACCTGTCCCTCCACCTCTTCCATCTCCCGCAGGATGACTTGCCGCTCCCGGGTGATCCGATCCTCATCGAAACGCGAGTTCTGCAAAATATCAGCTAGAATGTCCACAGCCAAAGGCACATCCTTCTTCAATACCTTGGCGTAATAAGTAGTCTGCTCCCGGGAAGTGTACGCGTTCAGATGTCCCCCGATATTCTCCACCTCCTCCTCCAGCTGCCGCATGCTCCGTCTCTTTGTTCCCTTGAAGATCATATGCTCCAAGAAATGCGCCGTGCCGTTCGTGCTCGCGCTCTCAAAACGGCTGCCGGCATCAATCCACACCCCGACCGTGGCCGTCGCTGCGGAAAGATCCGACTCGCTTGCCACGCGCAGTCCATTGGGCAGCGTCGTAACCCTAGTCTCCGGCCTTCCCAACACCGCTGTGTGATCCACTGTGCTTGGTACCGGCGAGTTGTACCTCTGGAACCTTTCATCGGGCACCGCAAGAGCATGGCTCTGGCGTGCTGCTCCCACTCCGACAGCACGCCATAGCCGTCGTGTGTTGCGCAACTTGCTGCCCCAAACCCTGATCGCCATCGCCAACCTCTCTCGCGACAACGACGACAACAACAAACAGCCCTCCTCCTCTGCCGCAGCGGTGATGCTCTGCTCTTGGAGAGCTGTGAAGAACAAACCAAAATTAATAACTATCGTGTTCCACCGCATGGATGAACAGAGACGTCACCCCATGGTCAATGAAATTGGCCCTTGTTCTTGGGGACAAATTACGTGGAATTAATAATAGCGGGCATCATTCTTGTGAATGATACATCTTCAACTTGGATGCAAAGTGCGAACAATGTGGATTTCTCATCCATCGACGACGATTTGTTCTCCGTCTAAAATTAGGGTTAGGGTTTGGAGCTTCTCTCTGTGTCCTCCCTCTCGCAGAGAGGAAACTCTCATGGAGCTTCTGGTTCCTTCTTCTCTCTAATTGATGCCGACGAGATTGCCAGTTTTTTTATTCGTAAATTTTATGCGGGATTCGTAGTTCGATGCTTCTGTCAAAGACGTGAACAGGTGGCGGCTGTAGCTGATAAGTATCTTTTGTATCGTGAACCCTTCTTTTTTATCAGGGGGCATGATCAAGCAATTGAGGCTGATGATGTTGTAGGAAGTTGTGGCTTTTCGCTACTAGTTTTGCATGCCATGGCTCGCTATACGATTATACAAAATCACCTTCAGAATTGTCTGAATAACATATATATCGTGAGACAACAACCATGGTCATGGACGCCTTAAGGGTTTTTATACCCCGATGATTACCGGCAATGCAAGAAAAAGTAGTGGTCTGATTCTCCCATGCTGACCCTAATTTTGCTGCTGAGGGGTTCCTTGTTTCTTCCGTAGATTTCAGCATGATACTGCTTCCTGATATGGAACTCCATTTGACCATTCCAACAAGCACCAGGCTTGATGATCCCTTGCCCTTATGTCTACTCTTGAGCACGAGAGTGTGCTTCCTCTTATCATCATAGTGTTGAAAGAAGAGATTGATACTGAAGGTTTTTGGTTTGTGCGACAGGAGAACAATTAGATGGGGGGCATGACCAAGTGGATTCCATACATGGAAGCAGTTTATAGTAAGGTTCAACACAGACGACCCTAAATCCTTAGCATTGATCAGTGAGAGACCACAGCGGTAGATATGGAAACAGTGAGCACTAGTTTCTCTGCAATCCATGATTTAATAGATGGTGTGAAGGAAGTGAGATTCTTGGCAGTTGAGACAGCTATCGGTGAATAGTGTGAGATTGTGTTGTGATGAGTGTTTGTTTCTACAGGGGGAGAAGCCAAATTGAAATGAAGCTTACCTGGACAATCTCATTGCAGCTTGAATGGGGTACTTTTTGACTTCTTTTGTTAGCTTTTGCATATTAGCTTACTGTCTGAGTCTTCTCATCAGTTTTGGAAATGTGACAGGAACTCAGGATGCAGACCTTTTTATATGAGTGGTTTGCATGAAATTTTGTGTGGATAATTTACTTATCACTGTTGGAGCGGAAGAAGTCAGTGGGTACCTAAGTCATGGCAGCTTGTCAGTGCTAGGTATTTATCATGGAGGTGATGGTCAGACACTTTATGGGCAACTCTTATAAGGGATATGACCACACTCATTGTCATATTATTGTTTTGAACATTTCTCTGCAACCTCATAGATATGATGTCTGAATGCTTACTTCATTCATCAGCCACAGAAGTTTGCATGCATCTTTTGGTCATGTAATTGGATTTAGGAACATTTATATAACTTACATACTTCATCTGGTTTGGTCAGTCTTATTGTCTTTCTGAAGGCAAAAGGATACCCTTTTAAAGTTCTTCTAAAGAGAACTAGAGGGTTGGTTCTTAAAGAAAAATTCCTGTTTGGAATTTCCGCTTTTGGCATTTTCAGAATGATTTTGCTTCGGGTCATGTAAGTGGGAAGCTTCCTGTAAGCCCACTTGTTCTTTGTCTTTCCCTGCTCGTTTCCCTTTCTGTCTTTCTTTGTTTCTTTGTCTGGTCTTTGTTGTGGGGTCTGTTGCTAGCCAGTAGTATGGCTGAGTCTTCCCGTTGCTTTCGGAATTGCAGCAGAAACTCAGTTCACAGGATGGTGCTTGTCACCGGCCTTCACCCACTGTAGGGAGCTGATGAAGTCAGTGGGGAAGTTGTGATAGTTAAGTCACTATCATACATACTACTGTTGATGGTCCCTGAACAGGTGTGAGACTGGCACTTTTGTTCATACCGGTGTGTGTTTTTTGTTTTTCGTTTTGTTTTTTTGTCTCCCCTTGTTTGGTTCTTTCTGTGGCTTCCTGAGGAAGTGTTAGCCTTGCTGTTTCTTCTTCATCGTGAGAATGGAGATTTCTCTATTCTTATGAAAGATATACATCTCTTTTATTGCTGCAATTGTGACCACAACTCTTTCTTTGTCACTGCTCATGCCAAATGGTTGGCCAACTGATATATGTCCACTGGTACCACCAGTGACTAAGGTCCTCTTTTTCTGATCGATTGAGTCTACATTTGCTAGACTTGTATGAGCAACGAATGAGGCAAGCTTGTTGGCTATGTCTCTTGAGTGCTAACCCACAGCACAAATGAGTCTTTCCATTGCTTCTGGAAATGTGACAGAAACTCAGGACAAATATTATGTAGAATGGTCTGCCCAAAACTTTGGGTGGGTTATTATTTACTTATCTGCACCCACCATTAGGAGCCGATGAAGTCAGTGGGAAGTCATGACAGCTTGTCAATGCTATTCATGATGAAGAAGGTAATGGTCTGACACTTTGTGAGGAACTCTTGGAAGGTTATGACTGAGCTCATTAAAGTCTGTGTTAAAGCTGTTGTTCAGGGGATTTCTCTGCAATTTCATGGATATGTGGGTGAAGTCTGCTGTTTGGTGGTTCTGTACATCATTCTGTGAGAGGAACCAATTACTCCCTCGGGTGCTGTCTTCACCTTGTGGTTCTAGTCACAATTTCCACTAAAGGAAACATACCTGCCAGTTTCGTATGGAGGATTAATGGGTTGGGATTTTGCCAGGATCATGTATTCTTTTTTGCTCTCAAGCATGGGACAAGAAGGAGTAGGCCATCTTCTCAAAATCATCAGCAACACAGAAACCAACCTGACGAACAGAATGGGATGATGGTGTGCAATCTCTTTTGATGACTGGATCGATTTCACAACATGAGTCCTTGAGAAGACCTCACAATGCATGTCATTGATTTTTTAAATGTCTGGAAATGAAGTTCCCCATACCCCAACAACAATGACCAAAAATAAATAAAATCTCCATGCCATAGACTACTGTTAATCCACACAAGGTGATTGTGCTACCTTGTTTAAAAATGCACAAAAGAGAAAGAGTAGAAATCAGCTTTCATGCATGAAGATACGAAATTGAGCCTGAGAAAGATATAGCCTGCATAGCCCAGTTAATAAAACACCCTCATGAATGAAACATGGGATTGTCTAAATCAATGCTTATTCATATGTTTGTGTGCATATATTTGTTTGCATTTCAATGGCAGAAAAAGGCCAAGGAATGAACCTGCTCTTTGCCAAGTATGTAAATTTCTGAAATCTTACTCATGTACATGTTTTTATGTGTGGAACTTTGTTAGTTTCGAAAGTGTTGAGCATTTGATCTAGTAGTGCATGACATGTTCCCCTTTGCCCTAAACTCATGCACCCATATGATCTTAAGTCTGGAAGATGATGGAAAGAGGGAAAGCAAAATGACAATTACAAACCCATGCACCCAAAACAACAATCCAAATTTTGAAGAGGGTTTAGAAACAAAGAAGGTTCATCATGACCAGTGCTTTTTTCTGACAATTTTTATTATTGTTTTTGATAAAAAAAAAAAAGAGGAATTTTTTGTCCTATGGTAAAATTGAAAAATTCTGCTGTTTTTGTGGGTGAAAATTCAACAAATTTCCAATATCACAAAATTGGGAAAGAGAAAAAAAAGAAAAAGGAAAAAAAAGAAACCTTTGAACATGACAGAGGAGGATAATTACTATGAAAAAGGGATTTCCCAAAAGGCCAAGGGATTCCTTGCAATGACCACACAAGCTTTTCATGCATGATATGGAAATAAACACACACATGATGATAAAATTACTACTATTATTATGGTGCATTCACACAATGTTAAGTCGGGTGTTAAATGAAAAATCTAGGTGGCATCCTAGGTGGCACCTATTGTTGAATGGGCAATAGCTTAAACATAAAATATTTATTGCAAGTAAGTGTAAGTCCTAAATGACAAGCATGGGACTCAACACTAAAGTCCCTAACACCAAGTGTGAATACACCTTAAAAGGTATACACATTTGGAAAGTTCATCTTATCTTGTTGAGTCAGCTAGATGAAGTAATAACTAATAGTAGAAATAGTACATCTTTTTTTTCTTTTTTTTTACTTAATCATTTGTTTATTTGTTTATATTGTTTAAAGCCTAGTAAAATATAAAGAAAAACTTCTAGGTAGTAGTTTTTCAACATACCTTATAAGTACCCATTTTCACCGAAAAGCCTTGTCCCTTTTTTCTTCTTTTTGCACTCTCCAAGCATCCTCTTTGAAGTATATTTGGTGCTCTTTTGCAGTTGCACAAACCATTCCTTTTTTTTTTTCCTCTTTCCTTTTAGGTGTGGTGGTGTGCTTATTCAACCGACCAACCACAACACCAAACAACAAAAGCGCATCATAAACTCATAGGTTGGCCACTTTCTAGTAGTAGTAGTTGTTGTTCTCCTCCTCCCTTTGTGATCCCTAAATGACTTTGTGTTTGTGTGTTTCTTGTGGTGACTCTGCAATTGAAATGAGAGCCAAATAATTATGTTGAACTTGTGATGCATTTGTTTGTGATGGTTGCTTTGTTTTTTTGTTTTTTTTCCCTCTCTCTCTCTCTCTCTCTCTTTGCCTCTCTTTGCCTTTGTGGGGGGCTTGGAGAGAGAAGAGCTAGAGAAGAAGAGAACAAAAGAAGCTATCACTTTTGCTCTTTTTTTTTGAGTTTTTTTTTTCTTTTTTTGCCCCACCAAGTTTCCTTTTGTTTTAGGTTTTCCATAAGGTATCTTTGTTTGGTATGACTTTTGGAACAATAAAACTTAAGAAGTGAGAGGTTTGTGAAGCTATTTCTTTATAGCACAATTTTTCATGTCATATGGCACTAATTCCATGAAAATTTGTACATACTATCATGCAACAACTACCCCACTCTAATAACTTGCAATTGGATAGTCATTGACTCCACTCTCGAACCCACCCCCCGTCCCCACCTCACATCAAACTTGTGAAGAAAGTAAGCCCCCCCCCCATCCTAGTGAAATGACAACTTTTCAACCAACATTGTATCGGATTGGACTTCACAAGTGCCTTTTGGCACACTCATAATAAAACTCAAAGAGGAGTCGAGTCAGATCTTATCTTATCTATCTTATCTAGTGAGTAAGCAAACAAAGGGGCGGCATAAGCTCTTTTCCATTAGGATGGGAGGTTCGATCACTTTCATTTTTTGCATGTGAAAGTAGGGACATTAGGATAGGGCCCAGGCCACAAATATGTATATGGACAAAGGGACGATATAGCCTAGTTGGGATGAAATTCTAGGGGGGAATTTCAGTTGCTACGGGAGTGATTAAATTTCACAAAGTCTAAATTGAGGATTTCTTTGGTTGGGTGGGGGGGGGGGGGGGGGATTGTAAAATTGGCTATGAAATATGTTCAATATTGTTCTCTAGGACTTGATTAAATATATCCATAAGAGTTTCTAATAGGCTAACTTTTTTTTTTCCTTGTCAACATTGCATAAATCCATCAAATGAAAAATCATTAATTTTTTTGCCCCCCAAAAAAACCCTTTAATTTCAAGGAACCCTAGGAAAGCCATTGTTTCCAAATTTGGACTCACATGCCATACTTAATAAAAGGTTATTTGTTCTTCTCTTTGAGAAAACTAAACAATAATATTAAATCATATGTGGTCAATAAAATAAATGTTTATTTGCTTTAACTTTTCCAAATGTCTTCCAATTGAAGTGTTGTTTAAGCATTTAAGCCCAAGAAGTTTGTGACCTAATAATTAATGACCAATTTGAATTTGGTATGAATGGTTCAAAAAGACAAGTTTTTAAATTGTTACCATCCTACAATTGGAAAATTTTCCTACACAAATTGACCTTGTTATGTTTGATTTCACGGTGCAAAAAACATTTGGGTGATTGTTGAACTTGCAAGGTGGTGGTGACCTTTCCAACAATCCATTTTATCCATGTCCTTAGTGGTGGGCAAGAACTCTTTTGTCAATGTATACAAAAGGACCTTTGGTTACCATTTTGGAGCCTTCTTTTAAGAGGCCACCCATATAGAATTTTTGTTGAATATTT
This sequence comes from Sphagnum contortum, assembly GCA_963920785.1. Classification (NCBI taxonomy): domain Eukaryota; kingdom Viridiplantae; phylum Streptophyta; class Sphagnopsida; order Sphagnales; family Sphagnaceae; genus Sphagnum; species Sphagnum contortum. Next base: position 12,772,564 of record OY987288.1, read on the forward strand.
ATGCCCAATAGCACAATTATGGCTATAAACTTCAAACTCCTATAATTTGGAATCTATAATTTGGCAAATCCAACTATGGATTCATGTGAAATCATGTTCAATAGTTCGTATGCTGGACACCATAACAATTTCTTATAGTTTACTTTTGGGCATTGCAATTATGAAAAAGCCATGCACATTGTTCACCGACTCATCCTTAAAAGTAAAATTGAACATAAGGTTTAAAAACTAAGGTTCAAACAAAATACAATTGCTTTAGTTGAAGTTGCATGAAACACTTCTTCAAAGCAAAAAATTTATTCTTACCCTTGGAAAGTTACTTTATTAAACATATCCCAAAGTCGATAGCAATGAGCATGATTGACATCCATTGTGTCAACAAAAGTACAATTTAGCATTTCTTTTGGAAATAAATATTTAATATCTTGCATTACATGGTTAATATTTTCTCCCAAATATATCAAATTCAATTAGAAAGTTCAAACCAATGTTTTGTGGGTGTAGTTGTGGGGATTGATTGATAACTTTGCTCAATGTGGTTTTACTACTTACATATTGGCCCTATGTTACATTTCGGATAGCAACCTTGAATAGCATATCCTCGTTATTGAATTTTTTTTCACATAATGATTCCCGATGTTTTCCAAATCTTCTTAAAGAATATACATTCAAGAGTATTGTATTCTCATCTTTTGAAATTGAAGCGAATATTGGTTTGCTTTGAAACGATTTGTTGTGATTGTCAAAATAACATACATCTTACACAAATCCTGAATTTCACATTGGACATTATGGAGGAGTTTCACCTTGGTGATTTGTTCGAAGTTTAGAGATAGACAATTTTTTTATTGTCTTGCAACTTGAGTACAATTGTTGAAATGTGACTTCAGCTTTTTCTTGGGATTTGTTAATTTGATATGTTTTGTGTATGGTGGTTTTAATAATTATGACATATTTCATGTTGAGATTTTTAGTTTCGAAAAAAGTATTATTACCTCCAAATAAATGGACACACAAAAACATAAAGTTGCATGGATTTACAATTCCAAACCTATTGGGATGTTAACCAATTGAAAGAACCTTAGTTGATTAAAATTGATGATGTTTCCAACTATATATATATATATATGGAAAATAATATGATATAATTAGAACCAAAATTATCTAAAAGAATACACCATTCAATGATAAACATATTTCATCAAAACAAAGACTTCATAAGGTATATGAAAAATGTCCACATTCTAAGAATGTCTTAAGAATTGAAGGCCCACACTATACAACAAGGTCATTACACCCATAGATTAACCTTTAAAAAACAAAGATACAAGGTGCATGGATGTGCGAGTGAGTTGAATTCAAGCACAAGATACAAGGCGTTTGGATGTGCATGGTGGCAATTCAAAGCATCCTGGTCTATTTTTGACTCCCTAAAAGAAGTACCTAATCACTTCTAGAATTAGATCATGTTAGCACCTTCTGTTTTGAGGTTTTGCCAAAAACAAATCAATGGTGGAGTTGGTAGACAATAATAGAGTTATCCCTGTAAAGTAAAGAACAACTCAGCACCAGAACCTTGAGTTTGGTCATACACAGGGTGAGATTCAAAAAAAAAACTTCCAAAAAAGAACATTAGCATTCAACCGGGGATGAAACTCAGAAAACCATCAATTTTGGTGCTAAACTGGGTTTCGTTTCATCCTGAGCGCCTCCACTGCTGCTACATATATTTTCACTGCTCCGAACTGTACAACTACTGTAATTAGTCTCGGACCTCGTGCATTAAATGCTGAGTTTCAGCATTTCATACTGAGATTTAATAAAATCTATCACAATAAATACTTGCGGATACCACTGAAAAAGGGTATAGGGGGTGAAAGGAGAGGCCAAAAGACAGGGTGAGGACAGGGTTACTTTACGGATAACTTCAATGAATGAACAACTCCAAGGGAAAAAAAAGGAGGGCCAATTTGGCATATAACCATTAAAGGTTTAGGGGTAAAACCCTAACATTTAAATAAGAAGATTGGTTTCACTAGCCCCCCAAGTTTATGATCATCATCACCACCCATAGTTAGGATTTCACTACATTGGATATTCAAACCACAAGAGAATAAAAAAAAGCCCAAGGTTACCTTAAGGAACCTTTTCTCCGATCGATATTCTAATCCTGGTAGATTACGGGCTGTAATATTCTAATCTGAAAGATTATAATCTGTAATGTATCCAAATGGTAGACTAATTATACAGAACCAGGTTTGGTGTCTTAGTCCCTAAACCCTTCACTAGCCCCCCCAAAAGGTCTCAAAAGTGGTGGAATTGTTCACCAAAAGCCACTGAATTTACATATGACTCCCAAGTTGTAGGCAACCATGTCCTCAACTGATTTTTCCTTTTCCTTCCAAAGCCTGGTTTTTTGGAATTTATTTGAATTTTCAGTGGCAGACAGACATCATTTGAAAATCAATATCTCTCCCACATTCTGAATCCAAATCTTACCAAATAAATTCCATTAAATCCTGCTCATCAAGTTCTTTCCAACAACACCAAAGGCACATTCCAATTCCTCTGAAAATTTCAGCTATGATTTACTTTTAATTTTCAGTGAAGAAATCATTCAATATTCAACAACTTTTGCACCACAAGTCCAAATGTCATGGAACCAAGCCCATGCACCCCTCCTCATCGAGAGCTTTCCAAAGACACCAAGAACATGATCTCAAGCATCCTGGTTCAGTGGATCTCATAACTACAAAACAAAACAAAACAAACTACCTTCCTTCATAGATAGATATTTTTGCAACTCACTATTTTCATATAATTTCATCACAAATTATTTTATACCATTAATTTAGAACTCTGCCATACTTTGATTAGGGGACACGAAGTATAATACGAATATTATTATACGTATGAAAAACAGAAAAATGCATACAAAATGGAACCGCCCATTTCACCACCCTGTGATTCGGTGGGTCCATCACCACCCCACACAAGGTGGCCCCACGTTCGATCGGTGCAAAGTGGAACTGGGTGCCCGTAACAGGATGCCGTCAGATCATACACGTGTCAATACTCGGTAGCCCCATTTCAGCACCCGGTGATTCTGTGGGTCCATCACCATCCCCACCACCACACCAGGTGGCCTACATCATGATCACCGCCAAGTGGAACTGGGTGCCGGTAACAGAAGGCCGTCAGATCAGCCACATGTCAATATCTGGCACCATCTCCCTCTACATGGGAAATGGACAAAACTGGGATTGGTGACGTGGCGTGATTTGATTGAGCAGGTAGCACCCTGACTGCTCCCGCTCGAATTGAGACGTGGCGGTAAAAGTAAAAATGAAGTATATGTAAGGTTGTCGAAAAACTAGAACCGAAACTTACCCTGGTAAGTTGTGGGTAAGTTTTGGTAACTTTAACTTTGGGTCAGATTCAGTGTTGGAAGTTTCTTGCGTTTTGACCGGATATCATTCCGGTTATTATGTATCCTATTAATATCTTCTCACATGATTATTACTTTTGATAACCGGTGGATATCCTATTTCCGGGTATTAAAACCTCAGCATCTAATAACCTGGTCAGAAAACCTGGTTATATCCAGGTAGGTTACCAATCAAAACATTTTGATGATAGATAACCAAGTAAATCAGCATTTAAAAAAAAAGACCTGAAACATCCATTTAACCGATGTGGTTAGATGACGGTTATCATCTGGGTATTTAATATCCGAGCTTCCTGCATAACAGACGGTTTATTACCAAGATATATTGCGAACGGAAGTAGCACCCGAAATGTTCCAAAAAGAATAATACCCGGAGGTTATAAAAACAGCAGTAACCGGCCAACACTGGACGGATTCGTGGTCGGCAGATACCTGATACCTTATGCAATCCAATAGTGCCTGAGAGGATTTTTACCGCGGTTAAAAACAAGGAAAAGGCTAACCATGGTGATTTGTGGGTAAATGTTTTTTACACTTTAACGGGCGGCGCGGGACTTTTTTTGTGGGTGGATAGAATGCTGACGAGGTATCGCGGAAAGAAACTACCAAAAAGAAAACCGGATAAGTAAAAGTGAGCTTGTGTGGGAGCCGCTTGCTGCTGCTGTTTCCATTGCTCCTGTTTTGCTCCCTGCTGCATCAGCTCGCATCCGCGCTAGTGCTTTTTTTGCTCCCTGCTGCATCAGCCGCTCATGTAGCGTTTGTAGCTCCTACACTAAAAAGCAACAACTTCAACGGCAAGAGTAGCGAGAAAAGCGCAAAAAAAGCGTGGGAGTTTCCAACCCATTATCATCTCCAAACCGGCTGCGCTCAACCTCAAAGCAACGAGTCAGCATGGGAGAAGAAGAAAAAAGCGTAAAAGCGAAGCAATTCGCACCTGATCTCAATTCCCGAGGAGTTGGGTTCTCGAATATAATACTCTTTTTCTTTGCTTTGTTGTTGCTGCCGCCGCCTGCGGTATCACCTTCCTGGAGAACCCAACTCAGCAGTGAAGAAGATGAAGAAGAAGAAGAAGAAGAGAAAAAGCGTAAAAGGACGTGAGGGAGACAAACGGAACAAAACAAAGCGTTTTTTATTTTTTGGTGTGGGCTTTATCCTTTCTTTGAGCGAGAATCGAGAATCGAGAATCGTAAACAGCAACTCCAAAAAACCAAAACAAAATGCAAAACAAGAAACAACACAAGCGAAGACGAAGAAGATGAAGAAGAAGCAACAGAAAACAATAGTACTACTTTTTCTTTCTCTTTTTTCTTTTTCTTTTACACAAGTAGTATTATACGGATTCCTATACGGATGTGGGGAAAGTGGATGGAAAAAATAAAAAATGGAGAAAATTGAAGTCTAAAGCAAAATAAGAAAAATGCTCTTCTTCTCGTACCAACTTTGGATTTCAAATATATTCATTTATCCCTAATAGGACATTAGTAGGTTTGGCAATAATTAAGTTATTGTCTTAATTGCCAATTTTTGAGAGAATTTTATTGCATGAAGTGTCGAAATGTCAAAAATTAAAATTTTCAATTTGCACAATGTTGAAAGTTTTGGAAATCTAAAGGTTATCACCCTTGGTGATTAGCATTTTTTTTCTTTTCTTTTTCCTTCAATTGCACACATTTTGCTTTTAATCCATCATATGGTCTCAAATTTTGGAGGAGAATGAGATGTTGTGGGTGCAAATGTTAGGTAGATATCACTCTCTAATATTATTATATATTCTTAAATAAGTAAAAATGAATTTAAAAATGTGATAAACAAGAATAATAAATAATAAAAACAATTGTAAACACAAACCACAAAATATAATGTTGGATGTTATGTATCAAAGTTTGATGAAAATAACTGACATCTTCATTCATTCCAAAATGTAGTTAGATAAATGAATTAATTACTCACAAATTACTACAATGTTATTATTTCTCTCTCTCTCTCTTCCCCCAAGATGAAGGAGGAAAAGAAAAGGAAACAAAAACTTGGGCATTCACTCCAACTCTTTAAAGTTTGAACCCAATTCTCAAATTTTCAACTTTTCTTAAACTTTTCACTTTGTGAATTTTCTTTTTCAATAGGTTGAGTTTTGGGTTTCTAAATTTGAAAGTTTCCAAAATTACCCAACATGAGATTTTGAGAAATTTTTAAAGCCAACAAACCAAACATCAAGGGAATTAGTATTATCTTGTAGTACCTAGTGACTAGTCATATACTACATTTGCTCTTTGCACCTCTTACATATCCCTTTGGAATACAACTTCTTCATACAAGTTGATTGCAAGGCCAAGGGGAAAGTAAGTTTAGCATTTACCTCCTTGGTTTATATTTGTGTAAAATACCTAACTTTAGTATTTCCTAATGTTTTGGTGGACTTCATTGCAACTCCAAGTAGGAAAAAAAATTGGGATTTTCTCTCTACTTTTCTCCAACACAAATTCTAACTATTAAGTAAGAAAAAGTGCAACCAAATTGGATGTGCAACTGACCGACCAAGTTATTGTTGTCCCCTAGCAATTTCAACAAACATTTATCAAATAATTAACTAATTTTGAAATTTTTATTTCAAAAAAATGAAATATTCATGAAGGTTCAATATGTACCTTCACAAAACAAAATTCTTAAAGAAATAAATTGAAAATGTTAATATTTCTAAAAATAATACAATTAAACACCTTGCAAACCTAGTGATATGTCCAAGTTATGCGAGAATTAAACATTGGTAAAAAAAAAAGATGTTCACTTTTAAGTTGTTACTTAAAATTGAATCCTACTTGGCATCCTACCTTAACATCAATGTTAGCTTTGACAATAATTCCCATCACCATGTTAATGTTGGCCTTGTTTCCAATATAAATTGTGATGATAATTTAAAGGTTACAAAAATAACCAAATAATTTGACATTATTGTAACATTCATATGCATGAATCTCTCCCACATCTATTGACATCCATCCTATCTTTCTACAACAAATAAATAAATTAACATTCAAAATTCAAGAATCTTTTGTTTCCAAGAAACACATAACTATTTCGTAACAATTCAAGAATCATCGTCTAACATCATCTCCAATTTCATTTTGCAATCACAGTTTTTGTTTCAAAATTTCAATTCTCAATTTATGTTGACTTTTGTTCATTATCATGCAAGCATTTCTTGCAAATAATGAATTGGAAATCATATATGACACAAACGAGGGTGTTGGAGATGAAAAAAGAGAGCAACTAGTTAGGAACCTTATAGAAGAAAACAACTATAAGAATGTTGATGCAAGTAAACACACGTCATTTTGAATTTTATGAATTCAACTGTCAATTTCCATTTAGTTCAGCTATCAATTGTTTCATGCATGGCATTCCAAATTTTCTAAAGGCAAAAATGTTTTTGGAAAAGGTAAAAAAAAGGGGAAAAACTATGAATATAAATTCACTAATGTCAAGCTTGGAAATCCAACCTAGGAAATTGCACCAACCAAATTGAGAGTCTACATAAGTTTTGTTGTTCATTAAAGCCAAGAAATAGGAACATTTAGCTTCTTTTGACGAGGTGGAGTTGTGAGACAATTTCAAAATTGTTGTCATGAAATGGTGGAAAATAGTTGTAGTCATGGCAAATTGTAATTCCACCTATGAAAGAAACATGGCAACATATAATCACAAATGGAGTGTAATTTATGGTGATTTCAAAAAAACATTTGACTACATGACTCCACAAGACAAAGTTTCCTTGAACATTCTTAGACATTTCAACATGGAAGGTTATGCTCATTGAATCATTCATAGGTATTTGACATGTTTTCACAACACTTCATGCGTGAGATTACATGGATGACAATGATCACAATTACACATTATTTATTGATCTTTTGGCAAAACATTTGATATAGATCAACAAACTACATTAAATTTTCCACCCAAGTTTGGGACAATGATTATCAATTCTAATTCAAAACATCTTGTTGTTCAAGCTAATTGGCATATGCCACATGTTTTTCTTGTTTCTACTTTTACCAATGTAAGAAAACCTTTTTTTAAGGTGTGCTACAAATAATGATATTCATACGTGGACTCCAAAAGTTCCTTGCCAACTTTCACAAACATCCAATATGTGGACTCCATAAACATTTCACCAACCTACATAAATGTTGAACATGCAAATTCAAAAACCTTTTCCACCACTTGCAACTTTGCCACTACTATCAACTCGAATTCCACAATTTACAAGTAACAAAAAGTTGGTAATGCAAGTGTTAAGTCTAAAACGTTAGTTATGTAGAAAGACATGGTGGAAGTGACAGAAAAAAGGAACAAACTCTTAACCAAAAAAATTGATACATTCATGAAACCAATTTGGTCATTGAATAAAAGCATACAAAGTTAGATGAATTATTTTTTTGCGTTCAATTGGACTATTTGAAGATTAGAAACAAACAAATTCAAAAAACTCAAAACAACATAGTGGTGGCCATTGTTGGTCTAACTAGAGTCATGGCCTTGCATATTTTAGAGTTGTAGATCTAATTGCAAGAAATGTCAAAACATCATATGTTGGAGAAATAATTGATGCTAATGACAATTTCTAATTTGATGTTGATTGTTTCTGGTAATAAAATTTCAAATTGCAGAATCACAAAGGAGATATTATTATTAGATTACACACCTATATAACCATATTTTATCGACAACCCATGTAGATAACGAATTTTGTATGTTTTTGATTACCATCAACCTCATGGTCATGAATTTGTTCATTTGTTCTTTCAACTATTTCATAGTCCTCCACCTCCAACAATTATTGGGTTTTCATTTTGGTGATCCTTAAGAAAATTTCAAGGATTTGTCCCAAATTAAATTGTGTAATATGTAAGAACATGTGAAAACATGTAGAATAATTACAACATGAAGCTTTGGTTTTTACAACATTTTTCATGATACTGAAAGCATTATTAATCACAAACCTCCCCTTCTTGTGTTTGCAATTGTACAATAACTCCAATCTAGAAAGATTGATTCCTTTTCTATGCGGTGTCATGATCTAATCTATGCATGGGTAGCCTTTGTTGCCAAGAAAGTAAGGACATAAACCTTCTTGTGAACCGCAGTTTACATTAAATTAGCTATGATAATATTTTTTTCGATACATATTAGATGTTTTGAATATGTGTGAATAATTAAAGGTTCATGGCATCCTGACAAACATTTGTGAAGTTTGTAACATTCAACAACTACTTGTGCAACCATTGAATAACCTCTTAACTTATGGTAGACATAATATTTTATAAATGATTGTAAGGGTTTATTCACAAATTTGCCCCTTCCATGTATATGTGTTTCTATAACATTTTAACAATGTGTTCAAGATTAAATGTTAATGAATTGTTGATCAATCATTGATACGATGTTGTAATGACATTGCAATACAATGATCAATCATCACAATGTGTTACAATGTCATCACAACATCAAATCAATGATTGTATCAACACTTCATTGACACTTAATTTTTAACACATTGTTAAAATGTTGTAAAAGCACATACATGTAGGAGGCAAGTTTATGATATGTGTATGTTGTCAATTACACCTTATACATTGAATAAACCACACCATGTTTTGAACTCATTCATGATTGTTTCCATCTTTCTATCCATAGGCCATACTATTAGTTTCCAAAAGGCAATGTTGATATTTTGAATGACCTCATGAAACACTAATGACATCATGAAACATCCTATTGTGATTTCATTACACAATAACAAATTATCTCCTTGAACCAACTTGAATTTCTATGAGAATTGCCATTTTGTATTTTGTGTTTTGATTGTGAATGTAATGCTTCAACTTGTCACAAAGTAAAAAATATACATTTTGACATCCTAAAGTTTTGGATCCATCTATCATTGTAAAGATTCCATGAGGAAAAACACAAAAAACCACGTTGTGGAACCTGACTTCACTTAATCTCAAAGTGTTAAATTGTGAAAATATTGCAAGATATTTTATATTAAGCCATTGCAGTTGAGACAAAAATGAGTTACATGATGTCATCAATTGCATCTACATCAAAACCTAGTAGAAAAAATTATGAAATCATCTAAGGGGTTTCGATCATATTGCCAAACATTTCTATAAGAAGAATTGCAAAGCTTGAGAACAAAATGACATTGTCCATCTTATGTTGAATGGATTCCATACCCATAGGTATTAGATAGCAATGAAAGCAAAAGGAGAACATAGAACACATGCAATGTCCACAATAGCAAGTCCAATGTTCAAACAAATTGAGTCCACATTGAGAATTTCAAGTGACTTCAAAGAGAGAGCCATAAAAAAAATACAAACATGCAAGGGCATGAAAAAATCAATAACATAGCGAAAAGGATTAAATAGACAAAAGCAATGAAGATGTGCAACCATGAGAAGACAAATTGATTGAAAGCAATATGTCGATACAAAACATGAAAAATGATCAATAGTGGTGATAAGCAACTAAAAATAATGCAAAAACGAAAGCAACAAAGAGATGCAGATGTGCAAAAAGAAATTAAATTAAAAGCAATGCATCAACACGAAAAAAATTAAAATAGGACACAAAACATTTGGAGACAATGTGTGAATGGTATGAATGTTATTTGGATATTACATCCCGCCAAGTTTTCCAAAACATCATATGTGAATGCCAACATAAATGTTAGATAAAGGTGTGAAATAAGTTAAACATGCTTCGAATGAAATTCGCAACTTTAATGGGTAATAAAATGTTTGCCAAATTTCACATCACTAACCTAAAACCAGGTGTGAAAGGTGCTTTAGTGTGAAAAGGTGCCCAAGGTAAGTTATTACTACTATGGTAGTAAGTGAGGAAACTTGAAAAACATCCATCCCTTGGGGGGTGGGGAACTAACTTTTAGCTCCATTATTGTTTGTTGAGTCAAGGTTAAGATAAAAATTGAGGAGTCTATAAAGGCACCCCCCCCCCCCATCCCCACCACATTGGCACCACCAACCAATCAAGCCCTCCACCAAAAAGAAAAAAAGGGTAAAAGAAGAAATGTTTTTTGGAGGTGGGGAGAGTGGGGGGTCCTATTTTAATTTATTTGGAATGCACTTGGGGTAGGAAGGAGAAACACTTTTTCTTTTACATATGTATAAGAACTTGTGAAGCGTTGCAGTCAGAACGCAAGCCAGCGAGCAAAGCAAAGCAAAGCAAAGCAAGCTCTCAAGAACCCTTGTTCTCTGCAATCCGAGAAGCTCAGTTGCAGCAGTAGAGGAATTCTCAGTAGCGGAGAAGCTCATTAGGAGTTTTGAATCTGTTTCATTTGCCGGTGCTGTACACACCCAAAATTTCATCTTTCTGCAAGCAGCATTTCTGTAGCAGCTAGTAGTTATCTTGGTGGTGGTGGCGGTGGTTGTTGTTGTTGTTTGTTGTATGTACCCTGTGAGAGATTGTAAGGTTGCTCTGGCGTTGGGAATCTGAGCTTGGAGATTTTTTTTGTTGCAAGTAGAAGGAAGAACAAGAAGTGTTGTTTGGTGGGGTTTTGGAGGAGAAAGAAGAATAAGAAGCAGAAGAGTTGTTTGGTGGGGTTTTGGAGTAGGAAGAAGAAGAAGAACAAGAGCAAGAGTTGTTTGGTGTGGTTTGGGTTATATGTCATGGCGAGTTTTGGAGGAGTGGCAGCAATAGCAGGAGGAGCAAGAGCTTCATCGACTGTACACAATGTGTTTACGAAGACTTGCTGCTTGCAGCAGAGTGAAGCAAGAAGAGTAGGAGTAAAAGGAGGAGGATATGAGAGCAATGAAGGAAGTTTCTCAAGTTCTGCATCTTTGTTTTGTGGACAAAGATTTGGGGGTTGGGTGGTGTCATCGTCGTCGTCGTCTTCATCTTCTTGTTGCCAAGAGTGCCAACTACCCTTGAGGAGAGGAGCAGTAGCACAACCAAGAGCTTTCTCTGGCGGGGCAACAACAGTGCGAACCCCTTCTTCTGCAAGCACTCTGTATGACGTCTTAGGGGTTTCCAAGAGTTCCTCGGTCAAGGAGATCAAAGCTGCTTACAGACAAGCTGCCAGAAAGTTGCATCCGGATGTCGTCCCGGTGGAACACAGACAAGACAGTACTAAGGACTTCCTTGTGATTCAGAATGCGTACCACGTACTCTCGGATGATCAAAGCAGAGCGGCATATGACTTGCAGCTTTCTATGTTGCAGCAGCAGCATCACAGAATACCCACCATCTCCATGGAATCCAACTGGGGTTTCACGGCCTCACCTCCAAACCCTTACACTTCCGCAGACTTTTGTTCTCCCTTCAAGGGCAGAAGCTGGGAGACGGATCAGTGCTGGTAAATTGTTCCAGATTTTTCACAAAATTAGGATCTCTATTGCAGCAGATCAAGATCTTTACAAAAGAAGAAGATCAAAGAAAAAGAAGAAGAAGAACCCATTGCAGATCTTTGAAGAAGAAGAAGATGAAGGAATCACATACACCCTGTAACATATGTGTACCATAGAACTGTAGGGCAAGGTATAGGATAGGGTTTTAGGAGCTTTGCTGAAGGCTGAGCTCTACTAGCAGGCCGCCTGAAGCAACAACCAACAACTAACAAATACAATACTACAGGTCAAGACTTCCTTTGCTCTTGGCCTTTGTGAAGAAAGAAACACAGAGGCAGAGATGCTATTGTCTTGTACATCCTTTTTGCATTTTACCACTCATGTGGTGTTTGTTGCAATCAATGAGAAGATTTGAAGTTTTGTTTTACATGTATATCTATGGCTCTCTCATGTGTATGCATGTGCCTTGTTTGTGTTGTTGTTCGAATGTATGCCCAGAATACCCAAAATAAGAAGACTATAGGTTTTGTGCAGGTTTTGGTTGCAGTTGTCAAGGTTTGTTTGTGGGGAATCTTGCAGTTGCTAAGATTTGTGCACACTTTTGCCTGCAGCTATCAAGGTTTGTCTGTGCAGAGTTTCGATTGTGGTTGTAAGTTTTGTGCAAATTTTGGTTGTGGGTTTTGCAAGGTTTGTGCAGGTTTTGGATGAATCTGTCAGAATTTTTTGCAGATTTTAGCTGCAGTTATGAGAATTTTGTGCTGATTTTGGTTGCAATTGTGAGGTTTGTGCAGAACCATATATGTGTTCAACCCAAAACAGATTCAGTTGTTGTCCATATCTGGAGCAAAGAGGTAGCTTGATCCAAGTCCCTGGATCTCTGTATTTTGGAACTTGCAGCTGCAAGATTGAGAAGCTGTGGTTTGTTATCATTGTTCCTTTTCTGCAAAATCTGGCCAGCTCAGATGCATTCTGAGATAGTCAAGAACTGGCATAGTAAATCTTGTAGAAGTTTTACCTAGCTGCTGCAGAGGGAGCTTTTGGTTGCCAGGGAGATTTTGGCATGGCAACCAACTGCCAAAACATTCCTCTAGGCAGAGGTGGCACATACCATGTGCTGTAATAAAAACCCGTAGATCTTGTGTTTCAATCTGTCCTTGGTATCTGTGAATTCTGGGTCTGAAGTGTGATCCCTGCCAGAATCCATTCAATCTAACCAATCGTTCACTTTTTTCAATTGTGACATCATAGCTATAATATGGCTATTGTCTGCTGGACTTCTTCTGATGTTTGTGTTAGAGGGTGATGATGAGTTCAGTCCCATTTCAGTGGAGTCTTCTCTTACATCAAATCTGCCATTGAGGGATTTCTCCATGAACTAAAGGAACCATGTTGGTGCTTCAGCTTCAAGCTGCTTTCCAAGCTCTGCTGTCTCCGATCACCCTCTTCAACCTTTTGCCCAGTTGAAAAGAAACTGGGGTGTTGTGAGTGTATCTGGCACCACCTTACTAATGCTTTTTGGAGTGGGCATTTTCAGGGGAAGCACTTTACTGGAGTTCCGAGTGGGCGTAAGCAGCAGTGGCTTTACATGATGAGATTCAGGTCTCAAGTCTTTGGTTTCACACTTACTTGCTTCATTCCCAATTTGGGTCACCAAGGAGAATGCAGCTCTGGAGGGAGTTGTTGCTGCAGATGACCATATATTAGAGCCATCAAGGGAAGTTAATGCGCTATGAACTCTTGATGCCGAACTGGGGTGCCTGTCAAGTACAACCCTGAGTTTTTTTTTGGTGCTTTTTCTTCACTACCATGCAGCCTGACCTTTGTTTTTTGGTTTATAAGGAAACTGCCCCCCAGATTTGAGAGCAATGCTGTATCAACCCACCCTGTGGAAGCACAGACATTTTCCATGACAACTGCAGCTTTCTTCTCTGCAGGCTTTTCCATAACAGCTGCAGGTTTCTCTGCAGGCTATTCCATGAAAATGGCAGGTTTCTCTGTGGAGTTCCCAGTGACATCTGAATCGGAGACTGGAAGATGATGATGGCTCACACTTGCCAGCCCCTATGCGAACACTGCCGCCTGCACTTTCACCCAATCTGTAGTGCAGTTGGGAGGGTTTAAGTGCAGGCCTCATTACACCCTCCCAACTGTGAGATATACCATTTTGAACTCAGAAAAAACACAGTAGATATGTGAACAGCATGCTCACAACATGCTGGGTCATGTTAACCTTGCCTCAGACTGCAAATAAGAGCCTCTGCTGATGAAGCTTCTTGCAGAGCTTCAGCTGCTGTCATGCAGCATCATGCAAGTCCTCCTAGAGATTTTGAAGCACACAAAATCCACAGTTAAGCAACTGTGCAAACAGGAACCAGCAAGCATCAATGCAAGTACAATAAATAAAACAATTGCAAGTGTCAAACATAAGAACATCCCAGCAGTCCTTAATATGTCACCCTGCAAGAATATTTGTCACATCCAAGTTTAGTTATTTACTTTTTTCCAACCCCACCCATAAAACTAAAACTGGTACTGCAAATAGGTGGGAGACTACTACTAATAGCAACCCACCTGGACCAATCAAACTATCTAGCCGATCAACAGCAAGTTTTATGCTTTGCTGTGCATCCTACCAGCCTCAGCAAACTGTGCAATTTTAATTTGCAGGGTCACATACTGAGCACCAGTGGAGTTGCTCTAAGGAGGAGCAGAAGTTTAAGGTTACAAATTTCAGGAGGGTGTCAAAAACCGGCATATTTCAACTGCCTGAGTAAGAAGTATACACTTGAGATTTGCAGTTTTGCAAGTCCACATTCTTGGTAAGAAAAGAGATGAAGAAATATTGCAGTGAGTTCTTCTACTGTATGTGGTGCAACTCACAGTGGATTTGACATTGCCTTTGGTTTGTTTGGAGATGGTGCTCTTGAAATAGTTCCCATCCTTCTTTCCTACTCCAAGTCCTTCCCAGCTGCTTTCTGTAAACTCCTCAGACTGCCAGCAATGTTCTGATCTCTGTTTTCATACCCTCCATCAGACCAGAGCTTCACCTTGTCTCCCAAACCATGTCCTGACTCCAGAGAAGCCCTTACTTGCAGTCAATGATCTTCTCCTCACAGCTGTAGTAGACTTTGATCTAGAGGAAGAAACAAGGATACGAACAAGTTTGTGGGAAGGAGTTCTCTGATCTTGTTCTTCTTCAGGGGCTGTTGTTGTTGAGATGTGGTCTATCATAACTCTGGGCAACAATTGTGGCACCCCTGATATGAGTTTCAGTGAGTGTTTTGCATCAGTGGAGAAAGAAGGCAAGCTTGAGTGTGGCACCTTCAAAAGGAAATTCCTAAACTGGGGATGGGTATTAGGCATCACAGATGGTGAGGACAAATCCAAAAACACCTTGGATTTCACCTCTCTGCCTCTGGGTCAGGAACCCAATTGTACCCCCTCTTTCTTCTTCATGTGTTTCTTGTTCTTCTCCTCAGACTCACTGTTTTCCTTGGTCAGGGGGTGAGCCCTTTGCAAAGCAGTGTGGGTCAGCCTCTCTGTGAGCTTCTAAGGATCGAAGTCACTTGCAACAAATCCATCTGGTGAAATCCTGAGCTCTTCATACCAAGCTTGAAAATCATTGTTAGATCCAAGAGAAAGTTGTTGGGTTGTAGACTTGGAGCTGGCGTTGGACTCAGGAGTTGCACTCAAAGCATTGGAAACAGAGCCTCTTAGAGCAGAGGAACAAGAACAAGAACAAGAACAAGAAGCCATGGATGATGAATTTGGGTCAAACAGTTTGAAGGGTATTGCAGTAGGCGGAGGTTGCTCTTGCACAAAATGCAATTGAAGAGAGTCATCAGGGAGAAAAGAGGACTTCTTGTTGTGGTGTGGTTGTTGTGAGAAGGTTTTGCTGCTGCATCCTCATTGAGTTATTCAACACATGCAACAGATGTGGCAATCACATCTTCAGGGCTTTCCCACACATGGATGAAGTGGTCAAACATTTTGGAGAAGGAACTGGAGACCTAGCTTCAAGGCTGCCAACATGAATGAACTGACTGAGCTGAAGCTTGTTACTCAGAATAAGCTCCTCGTGTTCTTCTGCACGGGCAATCTGAAACTTCGATGTAGAAGCTTTGATTAGGCCAGAGCTCACTACCTGCAAGTGCTGGCATTATGCTTATCACCTGCAGCAGAGCTGACCTATGTTCTCCTGTAACTCGCACATCTGAATGCATGCATGTGTTGAAGGAGCTTCACCAGCAATCCAGGTGTTAGGGTTGCCATTTTTTTTCTCTCTGCATAATTTTTTTACAGCTCCTGCTTTTCCAATCTCTGGAAAAGGAAAAACCAGAACCCAGTTTCAAATCAAGATCAGAGCTTGGTGGCTTCATCTTCTTCATAGACGCTGGAAATTTTCATTCCTTTTGCCACAACATCTTCTTGGTCTTCCACATTTTGGGGACAATAAAACAGCAACACCCACAACTGGGCCAAACTGTTTTGCAGCAATTTTTCTGCAAATCAAAGTTAGCAAAAACCCACCAATCACCCAAACACCCATCATCGTCCTAAAACCCTAATGTTGCAAAAAAAACAAAAAATTTGGACAGATTTTGCAGATCTTCAGACACACAGAATCTGCGTACAAAGAAATTAGAATGTAGGAGCTTTGGAAAATCTCTTGTACCTATACTTTCATCTCTCTCTAAATTCTCTGCTCTTCTTCGTGTTTAGTTCTTTGCTGGTGGAAGAAGATTAGGTGCAAAACCTGTCTTTGTATTTTACTTTCCATCTCTCTCGCTTTTGTCTTGAGAAAGCTGGCAACAGCCATATCAAATACTCTCTCTGCAGTGACAAAAACCATCTTTTTTGTCAAATAAAAGAAAGCTTGGAAAATTATTCTGCACTCAGCAACCAAAAAGCCACTACATTCTACATTCTGTACATGAAGTTTCTATTTAAAGTCTACCAGTTTACAAGCTCGAAGCCAACAGAGCAAGCTCTAGACAACTTAGCATAACGCTCATAACATGAACATGATTGTCAACGAGAAATTTTACTGCCCAATGTTTTAAGCATTTTGAAAACGAGCTGAATCAGATGATGGGGTGCCTAGTTCTTGGATTAGGAACAGGGACTTGGGGCTTATGCAAGGTGCCCAAAACCAGTCAAGATTTCTTTGCTTGTATGTAGTAGATACCCTTTGTTGTATAGCTATGCAGCTTTACTCATTTCTCCTTCATCCCAAGTTCAAACGTCTTTTTGGGCCCTGCCCACACAGGGACAGGGACTATGGCATTGGATCCAACTTTTGGAAGTTTTGGGCCTGAGTTTAAACACTTAGGAGTCTATTTATCCTTATTAACAAGGATACTCACCTGGGTTTTTTTGGGGAGAATTTTTAACATTGTGACAACAAATTTTTGAATTTTTTTTTTTAGTGTAAATTCAATAAATTTTGCTAAAGATTTGGAAAAAATTGCCAAACTTTCAAAACCACATCAAAATTGAAATTAAAAACCTAGTACTCAATCATTAATGAAAAAACCTGAATACCATAAAGCTTCAGAAAATGAATCATGAACAATTTATTCTAGACTTCTGTGAGTTATCTGGGGCAGAAAGAATAAATCATTATGTACACTGACTTTTAATTACTCTGGAGTTTAGGCTACTTCATCAAAATGGTCACTAAATTAACCCACATACAAAAACTGCTGTCAGATTATTCAATGAGCATTGAGGAGGATCCTTTGTTGATGTTACAAACACATAAAAGACCCTCCCCCCCCCCATTTCTCTAGTGTATCTAAAGAGTGCCTAGTAGAGCAGAAAATCTTGCTGGGCTTTTGGAAAATGGAAAGTGATGTATAGGAGAAGAAGGGTCTGAAAGTAGACCCTTTTGGATTTGAGATCCTAGCCCAAGGCCGGTAGTCCAAGGGAACAGGTGGAATCAGCCCAGGCCCGGGATCTCAATTTAGGTAAGGAATCGTCCCTAAAAATACACTAAGACAAATCTACCAGGTCTTTGCACTCCAGCGAGCATTCTGGAAAGTTTGGCATTTTTTTTCCCTTCTATAACCTTGCATTTTGTTTTCAATTTTTTCCCTCGGTAAAGCACTTGGGTGAGAGCATTATTGCAATGGGATGCCTCATGCAAGCCCTTACTTTGATAGTGCCCTCACCCTTTTACCTTACACGTAATTCTTTTAGTACTTACTGCTGGTTTTTAATCCATTCTTTCTACCCTTGTCTAGGGTTTAAATTTTGTGATTTAGCCACACACTAGCTAATCATCCAGGAATTAGCCAAATTTGGCTACAATTTAGACAGCTAAGTTGTTAAAAAAAATTAGAATCCTGCTAGGTTTTTGTGGCATATTGAAACCTATGGTTTAAACATGGAGATTTCAGAATTTTTTTTCCTGGGAATCTAGCAACTTTGGCACTTCTTTTTCACAAAACATTTAAAGCTGCCCATGTTAGCAAGAATATGTTTTAGCTGCTAATTTTGGACAGTGAATTTGTGAAAGAGAGATTCAGAGCAAAATGTTTCCCTTCTAAAAGCTAAGCAGCTACAAAACTGGTCGGTGTGTCAGAAAAAAAGGTGCTTTCAAATTGGTTCCTTATATAACTTGCCTTTTACAGCCAAGTTCAAATCAGGAACAACACCTAAAATAGAAAATATTCTATGAAGTTTTCCAAAAAATTGAGTTCACTATTCAAGGTAACATTTGGTAAAACATTCCTAAAAAATGTGGGACCAAATGATCAACTGAAGACTACAACTACAGCATCTTTCCCAGCTCAAGGTATGTTACTGGTATGAGTATTACTAGTATTGAAGAACCTAGCAGTTGAGTATGACTTGAGGCAATACTGCTGGCCTTAGAGCATCTTCACCATAGCTTAGTATGTGACCCTCCACTGGAAATCTTGGATGAGGTTCATTAGTCCGATCAAGCGAATCCAATCGACTGGAAGACTGCTTGTTCCCTGAAAAATGGCACCATCTCTTGAGCCGCCCTGGAGCCTTGGAACAGTCTAATACAGTCAAATCGTATTTTTCGAGTGATCCCTGTTTCTGATTGGGCAGATAGTTTGATTGGTCCAAGTGGGTTGCTATTAGTAATCTGCAAGCTACTTGCAGGCCCAGTTTGAGTTTTATGGGTGGAGTTGGAAAAAAGTTAATAACTAAAACTTAGAATGTGAGAAATATTTGGTTGGTGGTGATTCTCTTACATGAGTCCCAGTTTGGTATGGGACCTGAGATAATGTTAAGAATATACGTGCCTTATACAATTAAGAATACATGTGCCTTATACAATTATCAACACCAAGTTTATATCTGCTGTATATGAGGAAAAAACACCAGCCTTGGATCTAATGCCAATCCCAGACTGGGTATGAAAGTTTTTAAAAGGTACCCTAAACCATATATGAAAAACAAAAGCCCTAAACAAAACCTCAATGGGGGTTGTATTTAGCATCTTGCAACAAAACCCCTCCCATACCAATCATGCATGTTCAAAAGTAGGTAGATACTAGATAACAGTCCAACAACTGATTCAAATTTCAAACCCACAAGTGTTAAAATAGAAGAAGATGTTCCATGAGGTCCACAACAAAAAAACAATTTCACAGTGTGAGCCATTTCTCAAAATGTGGGAGCAAATGAAAAAACTACATTGCTATGTCCCCACAATTTCATGCCCCTGCCATCATTAGTCTAGGCCCAAAAAGGTCACGAACACAAATAGGCATAGAAATTCTTGACAGCCAATGAGGTGAGACAGTATGCACTCAAGTAAAATTGTGAAATTGAAAGCAACCCCAACTATTTAATATGAATCACACTAGGTATTTTGTACATGTCAAACACGGACGGGTTTGGGGACCGAAACTATGTATTTTTATTACATAGCTATATAAACCTATGTCCTTGATTGCACAACCACTTTTGCACCCTTCTATGGTCTATGCAAGCCTCACCATTATCCTACAACGAACTAAATACAAGTAACACCAAAATCATTCGAAACAAAAAGCCCAAATTCCTTCACAACAAACTTTGCATTCACACAATAATTCTGTAACAAGTGAAGATGTTTTTCAAAGTCACAACACCCCCTTATATAGTATCTAAAAGGAAACTACTCAAGAAATTACCTATCACATAAAATAATCACAAGATAATTAATCACATGTCTACCCATGTGATTCTCCATAAAATAATCACAGGATAATTAATCACATGTCTACCCATGTGATTCCCCATAAAATAATCACAGGATAATTAATCACATGTGTACCCATGTGATTCCCCATAAAATAATCACAGGATAATTAATCACATGTGTACCCATGTGATTCCCCATAAAATAATCACAGGATAATTAATCACATGTCTACCCATGTGATTCCACATTAAAAGATAATTACCCATGTGATTCCCCATAAAATAATCACAAGATAATTAATCACATGTCTACCCATGTGATTCCACATTAAAAGATAATTACCCATGTGATTCCCCATAAAATAATCACAGGATAATTAATCACATGTCTACCCATGTGATTCCACATTAAAAGATAATTACCCATGTGATTCCCCATAAAATAATCACAAGATAATTAATCACATGTCTACCCATGTGATTCCACATTAAAAGATAATTACCCATGTGATTCCCCATAAAATAATCACAGGATAATTAATCACATGTCTACCCATGTGATTCCACATTAAAAGATAATTACCCATGTGATTCCCCATAAAATAATCACAAGATAATTAATCACATGTCTACCCATGTGATTCCACATTAAAAGATAATTACCCATGTGATTCCCCATAAAATAATCACAGGATAATTAATCACATGTCTACCCATGTGATTCCACATTAAAAGATAATTACCCATGTGATTCCCCATAAAATAATCACAGGATAATTAATCACATGTCTACCCATGTGATTCCACATTAAAAGATAATTACCCATGTGATTCCCCATAAAATAATCACAGGATAATTAATCACATGTCTACCCATGTGATTCCACATTAAAAGATAATTACCCATGTGATTCCCCATAAAATAATCACAAGATAATTAATCACATGTCTACCCATGTGATTCCACATTAAAAGATAATTACCCATGTGATTCCCCATAAAATAATCACAAGATAATTAATCACATGTCTACCCATGTGATTCCACATTAAAAGATAATTACCCATGTGATTCCCCATAAAATAATCACAAGATAATTAATCACATGTCTACCCATGTGATTCCACATTAAAAGATAATTACCCATGTGATTCCCCATAAAATAATCACTAGATAATTAATCACATGGTGCATATGACTTTTTCCTATGTGAAAGTCAATGATCAAATTTACTTTAAGAAATTTTATCACTTACCCCCCTAAGTAATCTTGTATTTACGTTGAGTTACACATGGAGTTACATCACTCCCAAACTCATTATGGATTCCGTCCTCGGAATCACATATCCAAAACCTTCTTCAATTTGTCATGATTAATGCGGTCTGGATATGGTGAGCCATCAACATTTTGAAGCTCATAAGACCCATTATCAGCAAACACCTTCTTGATAACAAAAAGTCCAAACCACTTGGGTAACAATTTCTTATAAGCCCTACGATGATGTCGAGCATCAAACATCATGACAAGGTCACCTTCTTTGAACTCCCTTCTCTTCACCTTCTTGTCAAAAGCCTTCTTTTGTTGAGCTTGAGCGACTTCAATGGATTGGTAGGCTTTTAACTGCAATTCATCCAACTCGTTAAGTTGCAACAATCGATGACGTTGGGACTCATCCAAAGGAAGTCTCATTGTTGTGGCAATGCATAACGTCATCACTTCCAACTCAATGGGTAAAAGCGCTTCCATCCCATAGGTTAAGCGGAAAGGTGAGTACCCTGTGATAGTTTTGTATGTGGTGTTGTAAACCCACATAACATGGTGAATTTTGAGATCCCAGTCACAAATATTCACATGAACCTCGGCCTCTTTTGCCAACATGGAACACAAAGTCCTATTGGTCCTTTCTACTAGGCCATTAGTGCTAGGCTTATACATAGTGGTAAACCTGTGTTTCACTACAAGGCGTGCTAATAGGTTTTCCACAACCTCACTCAAAAACTGGGGACCATTATCAGAAATAATTTCAAGTGGTGCCCCAAATCGAGTAAAAACTTGTTCATACAGAAATCGTGCTACTTCTTGTTTCACTGAGGACTTCAAGGCACGTACTTTTGCAAACTTTGTAAGGTAGTATGTGGCAACTATAATGAATCCATGCCGTCTCCTAGTCATTGGCAATGGGCCCATCAAATCAATTCCCCATTTTTCAAAAGGTTTTAAAGGGGGTATGGGATGTAAAAGGCCACTTATAGTAGACCTTTGTGCGTAGGCTTGACACACATCACAACTCTTGCAGTAATCATGGGCATCCTTGAAGAGGGTGGGCCAATAGTAACCTGCTTGCAAAATCTTTTCTGCAGTGATTCGTCCTGCAAAGTGGCCTCCACAAAACCCATCATGAAACTCGTACAAAAGACGTGAGATGTCACGTTTTCCAATGGTTCGCCGTAAAACACCATCCCTTCCTTTGAAGTACAGCTGATTGCCTATCATCGAGTAATTTCTACTCTTGTGTGCAATCCTTGTTCGTACTGCCTTTGTGGCTCCATCTGGGAACCTCATGCCATCTAGGTATTGAATGATCTCCCGATATTCCTTAGGTGTTTCTTCTGCATTGATGGACATGATTGCAACGTTGGGAAAGTCATCATCTTTTGAAACATCACCCATTCCTTCATATGCTCTTGTAAGGCCATCTACATTGCCATGTCGTCTCCCTGGACGATGGACAATGTCAATGTCAAACTCCTCCATCAAGAATAGCCATCGAGCAAATCGACCACTTGGATTGGGCTTGTTAACCAAGTAGGTTAAGGCCTTGTGATCTGTCACAATTTTGCCCTTGTACCCCATCAAGTAATGACGAAACTTTTTAAGAGAGAAAATAACTACAAGACCTTCCTGCTCGGTCACAATATAATTCTTCTCTGCTGAAGTCAATTGTCTGCTAGCAAAATGAATGGGATCGTCATGCCCATTTTCGTCCAATTGTGATAGTGTGCTCCCCACCGCTTCTCCAGATGCATCACAATATACTAAAAATGGTTTGTTCCAATTTGGAGTTCGAAGGATTGGCACAACTTGAAGAGTTGACTTCAGTTGTTCGAATGTTCGTCTTGACACCTCGTCCTCCATTGGTGCAGGTGCATCTTCACGTAAGAATCGTGTTAAAGGACGTGCTTTTGTCGCAAACATGTGTATGAACCTTCGATAGTAACCCACCATCCCCAAGAAACCTTGAAGAGCTTTCTTCGAGGTGGGAAAAGGAAGCCCTGAAATCCTATCAAGCTTTTCAAGATCTATAGCTACCCCATCCTTTGACACAATGTGTCCAACCATCTTCCCTTCCAAAAAACCAATTGTGGTTTTCTTAGGGTTCAAAGTCACTCCTGAATCGTCCAAACGTTGAAAGATTAATTCAAGTTTGGCGAGGTGAGAAGCTCTATCACTATAAACTCCAAAGTCGTCAATGAAAACTCGTAGAAAAAGGCCCAAGAACGGTTCAAAGACTTTGTTCATCAAACGTTGAAATGTCCTTGGAGCATTGCATAAACCAAAGGGCATTATGGTGTAACAGAATGTCCCCCATGGTGTGGTGAACGTAGTCTTCAATTGATCCTCTGGAGCAATTCTCACTTGGTGGTAGCCTCAATATCCATCTCCAAATGTGTACATCTCGTGCCCTGCTACCTCCTCCAAAATTTCTTCACAAAATGGCAAAGGGTAACGATCCTTCTTCGTTACTTTGTTTAAAGCTTTATAGTTGATGCATACTCTCAGCTTGCCATTTTTCTTCAACGCCAATACCACGGGAGAAACCCATTCTGTTGTCTCCACATGCCTAATGAACCCTGCCTCCAACAACTTGTCGAGCTCCTCCTTCACCATGGCCGTGTATCTTGGATTCCACCTCCCTTGCTTGGCCCTGATCGGCTTGGCATTTGGTAACAGTTCAATCTTGTGTTGCTCCATGGTGACCTCCCTTAGGTCCTTGTAGCTGAAAGCAAAAAGATGGATATACTTACGTAGTAAATCCTCATATTGCTTCTTTTCCTCCGATTTAAGGTCTGGTCCTAGTTGAATTTTGCTTAGTCGCTCCTCGACCTTTCCTTCTGTTAATATGCATGGAGTGGATTGGTTATCACCCCCTTAACCCTTTTGATCCAACAAAGCTCCAACTTTGGGGATTGTCTCCAAAGCATATAACCCTACTTCCTCTTCACTGGAATCATCAGTGTAAATCCCTTCAGAACTAGAGCTTTGGTCTGTTTCTGACTCATCGTCATACTCACTTGTTCCTCCAGAATTCTTCACAAAGTTAGCAAATGGAACTCTCTGTCGGTTAGGATGAACTCCAATGGTCATGTATCCCTCGCCCCAATAGTTCCTAGCATGCGACTTTGTTAACCAAGGCCTACCTAATATCATTGGGTAAGCCCCATTTTCTTTTAATACCACGTGGAAATCCACAATGGTGGAAACCTTCATCACAGTGATTACAACACTGCTAATGACTCCTTCAGGCTTAACAACTCGTTTGTTAGCCATCTTTAAGGTTACGGAGGCCGGTCTATCAATTTTCAACCCTAAGTACTTCATGGCAGGAATCGTCATCACATTGACTCCTGCCCCTCCATCCAC
The DNA here is from genome assembly GCA_963920785.1 of Sphagnum contortum. Classification (NCBI taxonomy): domain Eukaryota; kingdom Viridiplantae; phylum Streptophyta; class Sphagnopsida; order Sphagnales; family Sphagnaceae; genus Sphagnum; species Sphagnum contortum. Next base: position 12,797,188 of record OY987288.1, read on the forward strand.
CAACACTCCACGCAACACTGATCCATTACATTGCACATCAATGATTGGATCACATTCACGCTCAGCTGCTATGGCATTCAAAGGTGAAGGTACCTTTGGGACTTTAGGTGCTGACAATCCCTTCCTCAGCTCCCTTCAAGCTGACGGCACCATCGCCACCAACTGTCCAATGGTGATGTCCACTTTCTGAGATCCCACATCCTTCACCACCGAATAAGGACCGGAATCTCTAGAAATTGGAAAGTCTTGGAATCCAAACCTCCGCCTTCGGTTCTTTTTTTTCTCTTTTGGGGCCCTCACCATCTCCTTGAACCTTTTGACGCTTGCGTCGGGATGAGAAGTGCCCTCCGCTGGTCGTTTAGATTGGGCCATGACATCAATTGCATCTTCAGGGATTTTGAGGCTCCTCTCCAAACCCATCAAAGCCTTTTCGCGCCTTTCACTCATTGGCTCAATTAAATGTAATTGAGCCTTGCCCTTCTCTTCTGCAGAGAACCTTCGAGTAGAAGGACCTGCGTTCTCTCTAGTGACCAAGGCTGGCAAGTTTGGACACTCTCTTGAATAATGACCCATCTCCCGACACTTGTAACATTGGATTGTCGACAGGTCCCTCTCCATGTTTCTGTTCTTACTAATCTTTGGTTGTAGTAGATGGAGGCTCAATTGGTTCATTTGATTGATCATTTGTTCCATGGCCGATTCCATGCGCGAACTCACTTCTGGATGTTTTCGCAGCTCTGGTTCAGTCGAGAATTGAACTGCCTTCACCATAGGTTACGCAATTGGTCGTGGAACTTCCTCCATGCTCACCTCCTTCTTCTCGGCCACCTCCGCTGCTTCATCAAATGTCGCTGATTGTTCATACCTCACTTGTTGTCGTAATTCTGACAACAAACCGATGGTGAAATGTTCTAGCACCAATGCATTGACTCCCGCAAAAATTGGATCAGTTCCTTCATGACCTTGTGCCCTAAGACACCCTTGGAGTTTATTCTGCAATGTCATTGTCCTCTCCTTATACTCTCTTATTGATTTTAAAGCCCCTTGCTTTAGTTGGCTCAGTTCAAATATTAAGTTCTGGTAGACATTCTTCATAGAAAATTCCTTCACTAGGGCCTTAGTTATGTCATTCCATGATCCCCTTAATGCTTCTGTCTGTCGTTCAAACCAAAATGATGTCGAACCCTCTAAGAATTCAGGAAGAAAATTAAGCCATTCCACAACGGTCTTAAGCCCTGTACCAATACAAGCCCGTTTGTATTCCTTTAAAAACATTTCAGGGTCCTCACCCTTATTTCCCCTAAAAACTAGAATAACCATATTGATTCTTGTTTTGTCTCAAAGAAAAAACAAAAACAAACACCCAAACTAATTAAATCTCTTCACCAACTATCGCTTAGCTTTTACAACCTTTCCTCGTGAATAAGGAAATTCCTAAGGGCCAGAGTTGCACTCATAACAAAATCCTCCTTATCCTCTTGGTGTAAATCTCTAAAAGGACTAGACATTTCCAATCCTGCCATTATCCTATTTAAATGCCTAGATTGAAAGACAACATTTACAAGATCATGGTTATTACGAGTATCGATCACGCCTCCACTCCACATGACATGTAGGTTATTAGTTCTGGCGTAATCTAGAGTCGCATCTCTCTTCCTAAGCCAAATGAGTAAATGCTGCTCTTCTGTGATTGTCCTTTGGCGTTGCTTTGCAGGTTCCAAGTCGCGTTGAAGTCCAGATTCCTCTCGTCTTCTACGTAATTGTGATACTACCACACTTGGTTCACCTACAGCCCCAGACTCTTCCAAAGATCTTTCAACAGAAGTTTTTGGCCTAGCGACTCCTAATGTCAAGGATGGGGTTTGTTGCCTATCCTCATGAAACTATGTACCAAGGGAGTCAAAAGCCTGTCCTAACGTTGACATTAATGTTTTTACTAAAATAACAATCCTAGAAATAAAACATATATCTTTTTTTTTATTTCTTCCAACAACTTAAAACACTTCCTATAAGAAGTTCAAAGGTTTTAACAGGGTCTAACGAACATAAGCTTACTCAAGAACATTCACCATCCTTCATAAACTTCTATTTACATCTTCTCATATGGCTTAACACGTGCCATCTTCTTTTCCTTTCTTGCCTGTAGCTTTTCTTTGCGAATCTTCTCAGATTCCCACAAATTTGACTCTAGTTGTTGCCTAGGATTACAAGTTACATCCAAAAGAAGACTTGGGGTCAACAAGAACAATTCGTGTTTGTGGTCCTCATGATGCTGCTTCACGTGTTGAATTGTGCACCCAACTTGACTTAACTTACCTTTCGTAATCTCAATTGCCACAAGTTGAATTTGCTCCACCCATGTGGCCACTTCCGTCCATGATTCGGGGATAAACAAATCGCCTTGCATCCCTCGTTGTAAAATACGAGAAACAGTTTGATCTTTCCTTTTTCAACCAAATTTTCAACAACACAATTAAGTTTCTTAACACAATTCCTCAACACAATTAAATTACACAACACAATTCCACAACACAATTAAGTTTCACAACATAATTCAACAACACAATTAAATTCCACAACACAATTTTCTCAGCACGATTAAATTACACAACACAAAGAACATAGACTCGGGTCCCGGTTATAGAACCAAAGAATGTCAAACACGGACGGGTTTGGGGACCGAAACTATGTATTTTTATTACATAGCTATATAAACCTATGTCCTTGATTGCATAACCACTTTTGCACCCTTCTATGGTCTATGCAAGCCTCACCATTATCCTACAACGAACTAAATACAAGTAACACCAAAATCATTCGAAACAAAAAGCCCAAATTCCTTCACAACAAACTTTGCATTCACACAATAATTCTGTAACAAGTGAAGGTGTTTTTCAAGGTCACAACACCCCCTTATATAGTATCTAAAAGGAAACTACTCAAGAAATTACCTATCACATAAAATAATCACAAGATAATTAATCACATGTCTACCCATGTGATTCCACATTAAAAGATAATTACCCATGTGATTCCCCATAAAATAATCACAAGATAATTAATCACATGGTGCATATGACTTTTTCTTATGTGAAAGTCAATGATCAAATTTACTTTAAGAAATTTTATCACTTACCCCCCTAAGTAATCTTGTATTTACGTTGAGTTACACATGAAGTTACATACACATTTAAGAACACATTCAGTCCACAGTCACGTCCTTACAGGTAGACCAACAAAAGCTACAAGACCCATAGTTTTTAGCTACTGCAAAAAGATCGGTTGGTTCTTCAGTGGTAACTTGGAAGCCACGATTCAGATATGTATTGTTTGGTCACAACACCCCAGATTGATCAATCGCTCAAAATCTCCGCACAAAAAAAGCTGAGTTGTGAATGAAGAAGAGCACATACATGCAAAGCTTCTAAATGTGGAACATTGAGCCAGTAGTGACAAACACTCATACATACAAAGCTACTGAATATTGGTGAGTGAGCAGCGATGAGCATACATGCATACACAGCTACTACATGTTGTTGAGCAAGCAGGCAGCAGCAGGAGCAGCAAGCATACATACATTTTCTGATCTCATTATATATCAAGAAGGCGGCTAGAAATACAGGAACCCAACATCCAATATTCTGGACTAAGAAGATATCTGATATGTTGGGTGGTCTTGGATCATCATCATTGCAAGAAGAATCTATCTACCTACTATCTCCAAACCTTCATTTCAAAAAGGTTTCTGCAAATCATGATCGAACATTTGTGGAAAACAAAACGGCTATGGAATCTCAAGTAGTTTCTTTTTCTGCGCAAAATCCATCAAACATGTGTGAGGGGTGGGAATAAAAAAGACAACGGCTATGGAAAACCACCAAACCTCTTACAAGTGTGTGCACATCTACATGAGCTTACAGAACTACTGCAAATGATCTGGTATTTACTTTTGTAGTGTGGTGTGTTTTGAGAAAACACACCACATTGCTGCACTTGGGTTTTGGTGATGACTTGACTGCCATGATTTGTGTTGATGCTGTGCACAAGTGGTGGTGGTGGTGGTGGTGGTGTGGCAAATTGTATTGTTCCTGGACATGGGGGTGTGGAGCAGGGGAATCTGTTTCTAGTGCTGTCTGGACTTGGAGTGGAAGAGCTGCTTCAATCTGTGAAAGCCTGATATCATCTCCACCCGTGAGCGTTTACGGGAAGAGTCTGCTGAATCAAAAGACTCCCTTCTGGATTGTGTCTGCTTGACATTCTGGAGAGTTGATAGCTCGGTTCTATATACTGCTGCTGCCCTGGAAGAAGTTGTAGTAGTATCTGTCTTCTTCTTGTCCTGTTGTATTTGTCGCAGAGTGAACTCAAAGTGGGCACACTGCACATGCACCACTGTTTGCTGTCCTACTCGTGGAGAGCCCTTGGGTGGTGGAGAGGAAGACCTGTCTGTGTCCCTTCCACTGCGAAATGAGCCCTCTGCTGATGCCCTCAGCTGCTGCTGCTGTGATTGCTGCACTAGAGCTACCTGGATGACAAAGCTTGGCGGAAACCTGGAGTTCAGAGCTGCAGCCTTGCATGTTTCTGATCCAAGCTTGTGGTAGTTGATCACCTTGAAGAGCCTTGAGGCATCAGCCTCACTTATGCTCGGATGAGCCTACATTGCAAAACACAACCAGAAGATGAGCATTTAGAGTTTTTGTAGCACTCCACAAGAATGATTCCTTTACAATTCTCTAAAGCTCACAACTATACCTTGTAAATTCAATTTAAGAGAGAGAGAGAGAGAGAGAGAGAGAGAGAGAGAGAGAGAGAGAGGGATCCAACACTGTAGGGCAAGCCACTCATTCCTTGTGCAACAGGATATTTTAGTCCTTGGAAACAGGTCAGGCTCAAGCCTCACATCTTTGCAGAGAGGAAGCTTTGAAAATTAGCTGAACAACATGAAACACATGGAAAATGGACATTGAATCTCGGGTCACATTTCTTTCCAAATGATGGGTATTGATCAGAACCGCCTTCGCATTTCTTTCCAAATGATGGGTAATGATCAGAACCGCGTTGTGCAAAGACGATACAATTTGCTTGAGAAAGGAACAAGTTTGTAGAAACTTGACTGACCTCAAGATAGATGTCAACAGCTCTGTACAGGCCATCGTCACATTCACGAGCGTAGTCTGGTAGGGATTCCACGAGCGCGAGAAAGCGCGAAGGACGCAAGTGGGTGTCAGCAGCAATTTCGACCAAGTACTTGTCCATCAAGTCTCCCACTTTGGTCAATGCACTTTGCACAGGAGTACTCGCGTCCGAGCTGCTGCTGAGTCCTGTCGCGGCGGCGGCGGGAATGGACAATCTACTCTCGGCTCTGGACAACGTCGACAATCCGCTCTCTGTTCTCGCTGACAGCAGCGACGAGGAACTGCTAGTATCGGAGGTATTAGTCGTCCTCCCAGCAGCAGCAGTAGGCGCCACCATGATCGCCTCAGCTTTGTCCTTGAGAAAGAAATCCACGAGACGCAGAACTAGGTCAACGTCGTAGAGGGAACTAGAGCGAGAAAGAGGAAGAGCGGGGATGAGAATGTTGTCTAGAGTTGCCTTGTCGAGCTGTGCGCCGATCATACGTTCGATCTCTCTCCGGTAAGGCTTGCCAGCTCGCACTGCTATTGCAATTCTTCGTAGTCCCAGCAACGACCTGCACGACACCGAGCTCCGCTCAAGCGAAGCCAACAAACCCACCACAACTTCTACGATCTCCCGTTGCACTCTCTTAGTCTGGACGTGCAGCAGCAGAGTGTGTTGCTCATCGTCGAGTTCGCTGCCGGCCTTGTGCAAGGGCGGCGGCATCGGGGACGTGATAATAGAACAAGTACGGCCATTTCCGAGCACCGGCAAGGCAGAGCGCAGATAATGTAGAAGAAATTTGGCTAGAACTCTGTGATCCGAAGCTCTGTTGGTCGTCATTGCCTTCACCACACGCGCCACGAGGTGAACAGACAGGGTAGAGAGGTCGTCGAACCACCAATTCTCGGACGCAGCTCTGGAAGACCTGTGCGAGGAGGAGAAGGTGCCGCCGCCGCAGACGCTGGGCGTGGAGACGAGGTAAGAAGCGAAGTAGGATTCGATGCCTGCGTGAATTGGACTGTTGTTCATCTCCGCAGCGAAGGAGAAAGAGGAAGAAGCTTTGTCGGCTAGAGAACTCACACAGCGTTGCAGGACCTGCGTCTTCTCCGCTGCTAATTGCAGCTTCTCGCATGATCGCAAGACGACCAGCGCTTCTTCCCAGCTCCAGAACACCATCGCCCGCAAATACTCCTCCGTCTTCCTCATCAGGTTTCCTTTGCAAACTGTTTCTGTCATCTCTAGGAATTCCGCGGCACACCGCAGCATGGCAACGTTAGCCGACGCGATTATAGTCGTAGCTATGTCCGCGTCCTCGCTGTAGCAAAATCTGACAACCATCTCAAATGCTTCAGACCCTCCCGGAATATCTTTCACTTGCACACGCAAAAGCTTACTGGAGTTCTCGGGTGAATCCTGAGACTTCTTTCTGACCTCCTCCACTGCCTCTACCAGTCGAGCACAACGCGAAAGCAAAGGTGCCTGCACCACAAATCGCAACAAAGTACGCAACACTGAGAACAGCAACAGCAATCCAAGGCTCAAGATCAAGAGTGATTTTCTTCGATGATGTTTTCTGGAGCATTTTCGTTCTTTCTGCGATGATTCTGAGAACGTCTGAAGCGCTATTTCTGGTTTCCGGTAGAAATGCACAACAGATCCTGAACTATTTCAGCACTGAAAATATTTATAGCAGTGAGATGATCACGTTCTTGTGCCGCGCGACTCGTGACGAGCGCCTGACGACAACGTCTGAAGCAATTTCTATTTTCCGGTAGAAGTGCAAAGCAGATCCTTAAACACTTTTCTGCGCAACGAGATGATCGTATTCTTGGGCTGCGCGATTCATGACGAGAGCTTGACAACAACGTCTGAAGCAATTTCTATTATCCGGTAGAAGTGTACAGCAGATCCTGAAACATTTTTCTGCGCAGCGAGATGATCGTGTTCTTGTGCTGGGCGATTCATGACGAGAGCTTGACAACAACGTCTGAAGAAATTTCTTTTTTCCGGTAGAAATGTACAGCAGATCCTGAAACAATTTCTACTCAGCGAGATGATCGTGTTCTTGTGCTGCGCGATTCATGACTAGAGCTTGACGACGACAGCAACGTCTCTACAGGGTTATAGGCGCCAGAAGTGCTTTGATTCTTGAAGAAATAGGTACCTTGTGCACAATGAAGGTTCGCTCCGCATTCACTTCCACCTCCAAGTACTCGGGCGTAGCCATTTCCTCAGTCTCAAACACCCTGTGACAGCAGCAAGAAGCACAATGGTCAGATCGCCAACGTGATGATGATTCTGCGGTAGTCAGAAATTGCATTCGAGAACTATGGCCGTGAGTCTGGAGTGTTTTTGAATCACAATAGGCTGCTGTGCGGCTCGTTCACATCGGAAATGAAATGCAGCTAGTGGCGCTCTCTCTCTCTCTCTCTCACACACACACACACCTTTTCTCGTTGATCGCTGGGGGAGTTCCCGGTTGAAACGCTACTGGAGGAGAAGAGTCCTGATGCTGAAGAAGCGGATCTGGATCAAACGCGAAGCTACACATGTCTAAGTAGAAACTGAGCTTTCTCTCCGCCGGCATCGTCTCCACCACTATCGGCAGTGCAGCCTTCTTACAATACACGACTGGTCGCTCGCTCACAGGTATCGCAAAGGGAAGCCGATCACTGATGCCGTGCGCATGAGGATCGTATCACTTGTTGCTCAAGCCTTGTGTCTCCCGATTGCAAATCCCCTTGGAACAGCACTTGATTCCTCCTCTCCATGATTCCTCCTCTACGCATGAGCACTTACTTAGGCATAAGTCTCGTAGACCTCTCTTCTTTTCTCTCTATTATCAAACACGCGACAAACGCGTACAACTCCAAGTTCCTTTACTACAACAACAACAACAGCTCTAGAGTGAGAGCGTCTGCTGCCGTGATCGATGAGCAGAAGACAAGACTTCAATCAAACTGCAGAGAAATCGACGCGATCAAGAAAACGCCTAAAAGACAAAACAGAGACTCGATTTCTGCAGAATCAAGCGCAACTCAGCTTTCCACACGGACCTACGAACTCTTGAAATCCTGGATCGCGAGACAGAGCGCGTGTCCTGCTGTGCTTGATGAGCACAACACAAGAGTTGAATCAAACTGCAGAGAAATGTATGCGATCAAGAAAACGCCTAAAAGCCAAGAAAACATAGACTCGATTTCTGTCTGCAGAATGTATCACGCGCAAAGCATTCTCCTACAAACTCTTGAAATCCTGGATCGCACTCCAGCAGCTCTGAAGAAAGAATAATCGATTATGAGTCACTCCAGAAAGCAATCTGATACTCATCGTCGTCATCATCATCAATGCCGAGCAGTCAGAGAAGCAGTCGGTCGATCTATCCACCATCGCGACTCCTCCTGTTCCTCATGCGTGAAGCACACACAGTAGTCGTATTCTCCGAAACGTGTTACCACGACAAAACCAAGAAACATAAAATTATACAACAATTGTATAATGTCTTTTCTGCAGACAAACACAGAGAGAGAGACACCGAGAGAAGCAGCTCTACGGGTGCAACACCTGGTTCGGTGACCGAAAAGAAAAAACCGCCAGGCTATCTGCAGCAGCTGCTGCTGCTGCAACAACAGGCTTTGCTGCTGCTACCACTTCCTGCAAACTGCAGCAACTGCCGATGCCGCCCTGCAAACTGAAAGACAGAGGTAACAACCACTACCAGCAGCCAGCCAGGCAGCAAGCAAGCTCAAAACGAAATAAAATATTTATTTCTGATCTGTCAGAGAATCTCCAATCTAAGATAGCAATTAAACACTCAGAACTCCATTCTGTTTCTTGACGTTCTTCTTAGTCTTCCTGATCTTCTTCTCTCGTCTTTCCGCTTCTTCTCATTTATTGACGGATCGATTTGGTTAACAATAATAAGGCTGATGATGCCGATGATAAGCAGGAACACGTTTTTGTTTTTTTTGTTTTGTCTTTCTTCCATACTCTGAGAGTGGAAGAAGAAGTCTGAATAAGAAGAAGAAGAAGAAGAAGGAGAAGAAAGGAAATGTTCTTAGTGTTAAGTAATTTCAGTCTGCCAAAGCTCCAAAAATGTGAAAAATAGGTACCTACTATTTTCGGCTGAGGGAGGGAGAGAGGGTTTTGTGTTGAACCAGGGTTTTGAAAGTTTGGCAATTTTTTTGCAATTTTTTTTTGTCGAAGTTACACTAGAAATACGAAAATTTCCAAACTTTTCCTTCTGTTTTTTTTTCCTTTTTTTTGGGGTGTGGTCAATTGGCGAAAATTCGCCCCCAAAAAAATCCCTGGTCAGAGAGCCGTGGTTCAAGGGGCTGCCCAAAAAAAGTTTGGGCAGTTTTTGACTTTTATAAAAATAAAAAAATCACTGGTCAGAGAGCCGTGGTTCAATGTGGCGCCCAAAACAGTTTTGGTGGAGAGCCGCGGTTCAAGGGGCTGCCCAAAACTGTTTTGGGCAGTTTTTGACCAAAAACAACAAAAAAATCCTGATTCTGGTTCCAATTCTGAAAATCAGACCTGGTTCCCAAATTCCAACCTGGTTCCAGGTAACCCGGACCAAAACCAGCGATTAACTCTTGATTAACCTCCAGTTAGCCCCCCCCCGCCCCCCCCAGTTCGAGACTCAGTGTTGTTTATTTTTCAGCTTGGTGGTCTCGAAAGTTTTGTGATTTTTTCAAAAATATTAGCATTTTTTGGTCGAATTTACTCTACATAATGAAAGTTTGCAATTTCTTCCAATTTTTTTTGGGTCACCAAATGCGAAAATTCGCCCAAACAGAACCACCGGTTCTAGTCCTTCGCTACCCAAAAAAAAAGTTTAAAAAAAAAAAACAAACCCAAGATCCATTTCCGGTTCTTAAAAAAACTGGGTTCCAGTTCATAAAGAAGCCAAGAAGAATCCAGTTCCGGTTTCCAAGACCCATTCCAAAAACCAGACCAGGTGCGAAGAAGCGGTTATGACCAACCAACAGGAACCGGAGGTTCTAATCGGCCTCGCAACTGGGTACCTGCCCAAACGCTGGTTCAAATTGGGTGGGACCTGGGGGGGTGGGAAATCGGTGTCTTAAATGAAACCACCACTCTGATCGTTGATTGAGGACGGAGAAGCAGCGGTACGTCCGTCTCACGGAGTGCGGGCAACCAACAACAGTCACTCGTTTTGAGTGATGAGTGCCTGAGGCTGAGGAGTTTCGGGAAGCGCACAATCCATCAGAGATAACTTAAGAAGGAATGGAATAGTGGGCGCCCCCGTGGGTGGGTGGGTGGGTGGTGGCGCCGCCGTGATGCTGTAAGTACGATCATCTGTTGCTGCAGAGCACCTGAAATGACATGAAATTACCGTCATCAGAGTGTGTGTGTGTGTGTGTGTGGGGGGGGGGGGGGGTTGTGTTTTTTTTTTTTTTTCCTTCTTGAGGTTTTTTTGTTTGTTTGCAAGGGATGGGGGAGACAAGGGGGGGGGACAATAGTGAGGAAACAAATTCAAACTGGCCCCACAATAGTGGACCGTGGGACCGGCCCCAGTTAAGCCAAGTGCATATCGAGTGAATGAACCAAAACAATTAGGAGTGATAAGTTACCTAACAAATAATAATTCCTTGCCGTTGTTGTTCGTCGTCTTCGTTCGAGTTGGGTTGGGTGTAATAGCAAGTGAATCAAGGCCGGTCAAGCCAGGTGCATATCAAGTGAATGAAACGAAACAATTAGGAGTGATAAATTCACCTAACAAATAATTCCTCGCCGTTGTTTCCACCTTGTGTTGGAACTTGGGGTGTAATAGCAAGTGAATCAAGGCCGATGAACGAACACATTACCTGTAGGGTAAAAGCCCACGGGTGCGGGGTTTACGGGAATAAGGACCCACACAAGGTGAATGGGCCCCCCATTTGGTAAAGGCCATGGTCAAGGGCTTTATTTGTGAACATAAAGATCTCTAAGTTTATGGAGAAAATTACAGCATATTTTGGAAAAATGGAATGCTTGCTTCACACAAAATGAAACCCTTGCTGACGATGTCTTTCGTTTTTTTTTTTTTTCAGAATGCCCCCCAAATTTCAATTTTAGGGGAAATTTTATGTTGGGTACTATGCCCTTCAATTACACTAAAAAAAATTCGGAGCAGGTCTTTATGGGTCAATAAACCAATGAGAGGATGAGTTAGGTTTGGGTTGGGTGTAATATAAACAAGCGGACACAATTAGGGGGTCACACTTGATAAATGACCTTAATCAAGGATTTTTTTTAGGAATTTTTTTTCTGTAGCCAAAGTGGCAATCATCTGTAGGAAGATGTAGGAAAAGTGTCAATCAATCTTCCCTACTAGGAAGATTTAGCCAAATTTGGTTATAAACTAGAAATAAAGTACAAATTTTAATCATCCTTCTATATGTTTTTGGCTATACACAATGGAAAACAAGGACTTTTTTCCTGGAGGATTTTTTTCCAAAAAAAATCTTATTTTTGGCAACCATGTTTGTAAAAATGTGAACCCCATTCGTTGAAAGAACAATGCCAACACAAATACATGGATGTGTGTAAAATGTGGAAGAAGGAAAAACGTGTAATTGTTCCAAAGTCACATGAAAATTAGCTTCCTTTACAATGGATATGAATACATATCACAATGGCATCATGTGTATTTTTTTCTCTCACTAGTCTAGACTAGGCTCAATGTAAAAGATGTATACCTAAAGGGTCAATGGGATGAGTGCAAATGCATTGAAGGAGGCCTATGACTAAAGGATGGGGCAATCCAAATTAGATCCATAAGGCCATGGAAAAGGTTATTAACAACACAATAAATTGGTATGATAGGCAAGCTATGAGCCAAGCTCCTAAGACTACGCGTGAACATGAAATGATGTTAAATTCAATGGACATCAAACATTCTATCAAAAAGAATGCTAGAAAGGTGTGTTGGTGCAAACATTTTAACATGGAATATTGAAATTGATCTAGTTTGTTCTTTAATGAGTTGTTCAAAATATGGGAAACCTCCACATGCCATAGGGGGCAAGAGGTCCAAAAGTATTGTTAACTACTATTGAAAAAGGAGGGTGCCAAAATCGATGTGAACTATATAGCCTTCAACAACAAAAAAAAGGACCTTGGTTAAGAAAAACCAAGAGGCCAAAAATGAAGCAACTAATGCCAAACTCTTTTAAAATGTTGTTGGGGGGCAATGGTGACCATTTAAATGAGACCAATGCCTTTTAAAGAGATGGGAAGAGAAGTTTGGAGGTTAATAAAAATTCCATGAGGACCATCAAAAAAACATTGGACCTATAAGATCTCCGAGGATTTGAAATAAAAGTTATGTTGAAGGAAGAATGAAGATTTTCAAGAATTTAGAGAAAACTTAGAGGAAAATGTTGAAGTAAGTATGATGGGTGTGACACAAAACATTGAGTTAAAATCTCAAATACTATGTATATATATCACCCATCCTAGGGAGTAAATTGAGTAGATTGATGTGGTTGAAATCTTTTGGTAAGGAGTCTTCAATGAAAGAAAACATGAATGAAAAACTATCAAGCTAAGTAACCCAAGCCCATGTTGTTGTACAAGGGGAAGGGGTTAATGATTGGGGTTGTGATTGGATGGATGGGCCCATGGAGATTAAGGGTAATAATAAGAAGGTGACATAATTGTTGATGGACATATGTTATACCTTGCACAAATAATTCCCGATTACATGGTGGGCAAAACATTCATTGTGAAGGCAAAGAGGATGATAAAAAATGGGGTTATGATTTCACTTAAAAGTTAGTATTGTTTGGTACAATCATAGGCTTATGCAAGATTAGGGAAACTATGCAATTTTTTACATGGGTAGAAGAAGGGGGTGGCATCATTGTTATTAAAAATGAGACTATCTAAAAGGGAGGTGGTTGGTAAGGGGAGACATTGGAAGACACAAGGAAGGACAAATGACACATCCGGTGAAAATAAAAGGGGGTCCAACAAGAGGAATGGTAGGGGATTACATTTGTCGCCATTGGGTATAGAATGGTTCGTTGACGTGAAATAAATGGTTCAATAAGTTGGGAAGCCCTAAAAAGGATTGGAAGTTTGGTGCCCCTGAAAGCCTAATAAAAATGAAGAAGAATGTAACTAAAATGAAAAAAGAAATGATACATTATATGGTTGAAAGAAGATGAAAAAAAAAGATGAATTGCAAATGTCATCTAATCATGCATTCATGTTCACTCTTGAATAGAAAATGTCTAGTTCATCTTTAGTTTGATAATGCATTTGGCTATTTAGTCACACAAAACTAGGAATCCATTGGAAGCTTGGAATAATTGGGGAAAAGTGCATCATCACATTCACCATCACCATAGTGCCACCACCAAGTGGAGAAGATTCTTGATGTCTCATTGCCCCTAGAGAACAATGATTCAATTCAATTATACACCCACTAATAAATAACTCTTCAACAAAAACATTTTGATAGTTTTTTCAAAATTATTTTCATTAGTAAAAACATGCTTTGATTTTTTTTTTAGTGTAATTGGATGGCATGTTACCTTATCATTTTTATTTTCTTTTGTTATGGGTAGGGGTTGCATTTCAAAACATGGAATGCCTATTTTAGCAAGTGTTCCATTTTTCAAAAAAATATATCGAGAATGTGCTGAGTTTTTTCTTTCAAAATGTTGCTCCTTTTATCCAAGATACTAAAAAAGAACAATATTATGTTATCACTTGTCTCTATGTGTTGTGTTTGAAAAGCTATGCATTGTTTGAAGTCCTAAAAGGGGTACATAATGCAAGTGCCATGGTGTCAATTCTAAAATGTAAGAAAGATATCATGCCGTTGCAATTTTTTTTTAAAAAAAATTTAAAAGGGTATATCTTTAAACCCTTCCAAGATTTGATGAGACAATCACAAGGCTAGCAAGTTAAATGGTAAGCTTTGAAAATCCTCAAACAATTGAAAGATAGAACATTTTTTTACATAAATAATTATTATACTTTTTGGCATATTTAAGTTTTCCTTTCTTGTAAAATAATGTCACCCAAAACCTTTACCATTTTCATTTTCATTTTTTGGCACTTATCAAACATTGAATCTCCATGAAATATAAAGGGCAAGAATTTAAAGATACACAAAAAAAATAAAAAAAACACCCTAAAAAAATTCACAAGCAATACCGTACAAAATTTGCAAATACCAATAGTGCTAGGTTAGTTGTGATTTTACACAAGCTGTAAGGTCCAATGCCATATTTTAATTGGAAATTGTTTTAAACATATATTTAAAAACCTACATCAATTATTTAAGTTGAGTACAAATGCTAACGATATTTATCCTTTGGTCATCCTTGCTAAAATACAACCATCACCATCGTGTGAAGCGAATTAGACTTAAAACAAGGTGAATTTCAATTCTAATTCAAAAGGCAACAATCTTATTACCATTTAGTTGGTTTGGCTTGGTGGGTATAATCACACTAATAATAGTCATATAAAGTGTAACTAATTCTTGGTATTTTGGGCAACTACAAAAATCATGAATTTCTAATCCATCACCTTTTAAAACCAATTGTAATATGCCACATCATCATAGCAATCACCCGAAGTGGCAATGTTAAATCCTATATTGGCCTTGTTTACACCCTAGTGGATTGCCCATTTTCTTTGCCCATATGCGAAGTGTGTCAAAGATTTATGTGATCCCATAAGAAGAGGGAGATGCATTTAGGTTCTTAAGAATGCAAAAAAAAAACTATGACACTCATGCAAATGCAAGGTGTTTAGGTTACTCAACTCCTATGAGGTATGGCTAGACATGTTGAAGTAATTTGGCAAAAGTTCATGTGATCAATTGCATTGTCTAATCTTTTGTGAGGAACAAGGATATGATTTTCAAACTAAAGGTTGACACTTTTGAAAAACACGTGGGAAAGACAAAGGTTGTTTATGACATGTCACATTTGGGAAAGAAAGAAGGGGAATGGTACATCAATAAAAAGTGTAATCATAAAAAGAATGTGGTTGTATAAACACTTTTGTTAATCATAGGTTTTTTGCAGGTGAATGTCGTATTTCAATTCTACAAATCATAGTCCTTTGAATTTATGAAGAAGCATGTTAAACAATTAAAATGTTGATGGAATTTTTCCATATTGAAATTATCTTTCATACTGCATAAGAGAGTGTGGTGAACAATAATTTTCAATGTTCAAGAAGATTTTGATGCCTTTAGAAGTTATTGCTCAAGAGTTTTCCACACCCATAATTTATTTGCAACAACTTAGAACACACATGAATGCCTTGTAGATTTATTGGTGCAAAGCTTTCTAATAGAAAAAATAGGTTCAAACTTGAAAGGTTATTCATGTGCGTGTGTTTGTATGAATTTGTGCAACTATCTTAATCAAGTCTATGTATTGCGTGGGCAAACTATAGTGACTCATTTTTGGACACACGAAGAATTTGATTCGACCAAATTTCAACTTTATAAAATGCATCCTACTAACATCACCTTCTTACCATCACATTTAAAAATTTCCTAATTTTTTTTTTCCAAAAAACATAAATTTAAAGAATCTTTTATGTTCATTATATATAACTTAGTGAAATGACATGGTTAAAAGAATTGTTAAGGTTTATTTTTCAAATGGACTTTTAAAAATCAAAACAACTATTGGGGCTTTTAAAAGTCCATCACATTTTTGGTTTTTTACCAATGATAGTTTAAATCATAATTTTAACTAGGTAAATCATCTACTTGAATTTTGATGAAAAAATCTAAACAATTAATTGTAAACAATGAAAATTATGAATCCACTTGCAAAATTTATATGAATTGTGATGTTGCAAATAACACTTGGAACCCATTAAGGAAGAAGCTCAAAGGCTAGTATAATACCCTTGGAAGGAACCATAATTTGTCCATCCACAAGTGAATATTTTTAATATGTAGTATATGACATGTAAGATCACTATGAAATTCAATGTTGTTACAATGGAGCACCATAAATCATGTTAATCCTTTAACTTAGTTTTTCTATGCACTTTAAAGGTTTATGACATCTTATGACATTTGTTCCTTGGCTTTTTTAAACTAGCCAAAAATTGTTTTTTTGTGCATAATCAATTATTTATTTATTTATTGATGTTGTGTAAAACATTGATTCAACGACTTCACACTTCAACATTTGCAATATTGCCATAGTTGCACCAAAATTGTCTTTATAAGAGCCGCCAAAACTATCTTAATAAAAGCCACCCCATAGAAATTTGAAAAAACATTGTTGAGGGGAAAAAAAAAAAAAAAAACCCCCCAATTTCTTGAATTTTTTCCACTTGGTGACAAAAAGAGACCTAATGCAACTCATACAAAGGATTTTTGCAAACAAAAAAAAAAGAGCACCAAAATTTTTTGCAAAATTTTGAGGGAATTTTTTTTTTGTAATTGCCATATCTAGAAAACGAGGTCAAGCAAGTTGCGAATGGAAAGCAATACCCAAATTTGGCTATATTGCGGCTATATTGCTCTTGTGAATGATCGCCACTAGTGTGACTACATCACAAAAGTGAACGAAGGAACCCCCCCCCCAAGAAACCCTAATTGATGATGACCCTAAACCCTAAACCCTAAACCGGATTAGGTCCTATGTTTCCAAATTCGCCGATGTGAGTCCATCGCGACGGATTCGCTCTTGTGATTCATTCCTTCCTTCCTTCCTTCCTGCACGGGTCGCATGTCGCGCTCGTGGGCTTGTCTCCTAGTAGTCGTAGTAGGTGGTGATTAGCTTCCATTTAATGAGGAAAGAACATCATAGCAGTCTCAGTAGGGGTAGCAGACTTGTGCATCAGTAGTCGTCGTCGTCGTGGAAGAAAGTAGTTGATTAGACCTTCATTAATGACGAGAAAGCTCCATTTGCGGTTTTCGCGCATCCCCATGCACATCACAGCCATCAACAAACAGTTGGGTATCGGAGAGGAGGACTGAGGAGGAGGAGGAGTGGGGTAGGCCAGTGGTGACTGGCTATGACTCCCTATGACCAAAAATAGTACCAGTGCAAGTTCCAAGGCGAAACAACAGATGTGTTGGATCTTCTTCTCCCCGGGCTCCCTGCCTCCCTCCCGTTTGAAACTTTTCCGAGCTTGCTTTTCCCGAGGAAAACAAACCGCACTTGCTTTGCTTCCCGGGTCTGTCCTTCTGCACTACGTCTTCTGGAATCTGTTCCCTCATCTTCTTCATCTTGTTCTTCACCAGGCAATGGGCATCCAAATTCAAAAGCACTTAAAGCATCCCCCCCTCGCGCCATTCCCCCGCATTAAAAGCTACCATCTTAGACCCCTAGAAACGACAACAGATCCCAAAAATGCATGCGTGTAAGGTACTTGGGAGTAGTAGCAAGTACCTGGGGAACAGCTAGCCAGCCAGCCAGCCAGCCACGCACCCTCCTTCCGAATCCCTCGCACTTCCCAACATACACGACGACTGTGCTTATTAGCCCTTTGCGAAGGTTCTTATTAAACCCTAAAATGCTTAAACCCTAAAAACCCCTTTTTCTTCTTCCTGCAGACTGTTTTTTTTTTTTTTTTTTTTTTTTTTTTTTTTTTTAATTTTTTAATTCCGATTCATTTTTCCTTTACCTTCAGAGAGTCATATAATATTAATATAACTATTCCAGAAACCCTAAAAACCCTAAATCCCCTTCTTGCCACCATTTTTAAAAATATATATAAACTCATACCTTAAACCCTAAACCCCCGCTTCTTTTGCCACCATTTAAATTATTTAAAAAAAAAAAACCCCTCCATTTCATAAATGGGAATTTGGGAAAATTCAACAAACAAATTGTGGCAGGAAGGAAAGCCCAAATTCCCATTCATTTTTCAGAAATGGCCAATTTCAAAAGACAATAGGTGAGAGACCCAGGAAAGGGAGGGATTTGTGGAACATGGGTGGGAAATTTGGAAGGGAAGTTGCTGGGATCAGAAGTTTGAAGTACAAAAAAAAGGAGATCATCATCATCATCAGCTGATGATGCTTCTGGATCCAAATCTGTTTTGTTTGGTTGGGTTATATATCTTGGAGAGATCCTTTTGGCTGGTGCTCTAGTTTTTAAAGTTTTGAATCATGCTTCAGGAAAAATGAGGAGGCAAGAGCAAGAGAGTGCTAGTGTTGTTTTGTGTGTATAGTAGTAGTACTTACTTACCTATTTGTTTGTGTCAGGGATGATTTTGGAACAACTAAACAACCCCATGTACATACATCACCAATAAGTCTGTCTCTTCACCTTGTTTAACCCAACCTAACAAACAAATAAACAACAAGTTTGGTGTTGTTTGGTGGGATGGGAGAAGAATGGTTCCCAACCCAAACCAAATAATTTTTTTTTAAAAAAATCCAAATAATCAAGTAAAATATTCTCATAATATTCCAAATTATTCTTCCATTTTTTTCATTATTTTTTTCTCTTTTGAAAAAAAAAAAGAAAAAGAAAAATTGGGAAAATTTCAGCATTTATAAAAAATAATATAGTTTTTGCCAAAGCCACCACCAAGGTACATACTATGGTAATAACTTGGTTGGGTGGGAGAAGAATCCTAACTTGCCCCCAATCCCCCAAAACCAACAAAAAAAACAAACAAATACTTTGACAAATAATTGGAATATATTAATATATATTAAAACATTTATTAACATTTATTAATATTTATATTTATATTTATGTATTTAAACACATCACCCAAGAAGGTGAAGAAGAGGTACCAATGTGGGTGCTATTTTACCCTAGTCAACATTTAATCCCTGCACATAGTTAGTAGGATGTATTATTAGAGTGATTTAGGGTTTGTGTGCTTTGCAAGGGAGGTAGAAATAAGGGCCTATCCATCAAACCCTATTCATTGTTGTGTGGCAAGTCATTTAAAATTATTTCCAAGGATTGCTTTAATTAATTGTTACTAGTTCTGAAAAGCATATCATGAATCACAATTTCACAAGGGGACAAAAAGAAAAAAAAGGGGATTTTAAAAAAAAAGCTTCGGAGATCTTTTTTATTTATTACAAGACTTCTTTAAAAACTCTAAACACTTAATTTAATTTGCTCGGTTCTTCTTCTTCTTCTTCATCTTCACGTTTTGTTTCTCAATCATTGAACAACAACAACAACAACTAGCCTGAGACCTTTGGATCTAATTATTATTATAATGAACCAACCGAACTTCACGTGACCTATGTATGTATGTCCACCCGAGTGACCTCTGCGTCCACCACCCCGAGCATATAGTTTTTATTTATTTATGGTAACGGTTTTCCCATTAAGTTTCACTCGCTACAAATCATTTGGGAGGCAAATAACAAAAGTGTTTGCGGATCGTAAATTGATCAAAAATACTTTTTCCTGGAATTCATGTGGCATTGCTAACTACCTTGGGTAGCTATGTACGGGGGACTCGTATGACTAATGTGCGACCCTCATTAATTCCTAAGAGGGCCAGCTGACCAAAAAATAAAATAAAATAAAAACGAAGAGCATTTTGCTGAAATTTTAGAAAATCGAACTCGGTTCAAAAATACAAAGGTAGTTTGAGAACTTTGCAAATATTTTTAGAGATTAAGAGTTTTCCGTAAAGTCAGGAAAAACGGCACCAAAACCCTAAGTTTAGTCCAAAACCGGGTGAGATTCCAAAAAAAAAAAAAAAAAGGTGCAAAAAAAGTGTATTAGCCTTAGAGCCTTCAATTGGGGGTCAAACTCTGAAATGCACCACTTTTTTATGCCAAACTGGAGTTTCATCCTGTTTTGACCCTCCTTTTTTGTGAGCGCCTCCACTGCTCTGCTGCTGCAATATATATTTTCACTGCTCCTACATGTACAACTACTATAACTACCTCGAACCTTGTGCATTAGATGCCGAGTTTCAGCATTTCATACCCGGATTTAAATAAAACTTCCTTACTTTGAGGACCTCCCTCCCTCGAAGAGGGGGATAGAGGGTGGGAGGAGGCCCAAAGACAGGGTGAAAACAGGATGACTTTAATGAAAATTCTATTATTGTCGAAGTTTTGAAATATTTAGATGGTGGGCTGCCAGACCCCATTTTTTCAAAAATTTAATTTATTCGAAAAGATTTGCCGCCGAACATGAGTTGTAAGTATGGTATTAGCCATCGACGGGCATCTAATTAATGCCCTCACTTTTACATGGTCGAATGTAATGGTCTTTGAAACCGTTGGCTAATTTAACTTTTTTTTCATTTTCAAAGTTGGCCCACCATTGCTCATTTTTAGGTTTTGTCAGCTAATTCAAAACCTCGACAAAGTCACAAATACTAAGATAACAGTTTCAAAAAGCCCTAAAATCATGGATCCATTCTAAGTCCAAAATACCAAAATAAGCTTCTTTTTTTTCTTAAACCCTAAAACTCCGGATGATAAGAGATCTACACAATGCCTCCTTTAGCAAATATGGAGGAGCCCATCTCCTCAACTCCATGCTTTACACAAAAAACTCGAGAAAGAGTGAGGGAATAGTTAGATAGATAGGGCTAAAAACCCCATAGCAAACCAAAAGAGTGAGGAAGGTCCTATTAATGTGCCCCCCATCCACGGTTTAGGGTTTAATGTTTTTATGGTTTTCTTTTGGTATTTTAATAGCAAGAGCCACAACATTACTTTTTAAGGTCCGAGGAAAATTAACGAATTCACAAGGGCCCACCCAAATTTCCTAAGGCCTCTCTCTCCCCCCCTCCCCCTCCTCAAGTGCTACCTACACTCTCATGCTTCATTGCTTGTGTGTGCCTTTATAATGTTTTGCATGTCTAGGTCATGTACTCATAGGCATTCACTCCTTCCTTCATTGATGGAGGAGGATAAAAGGGTAGATAATCCCAGCTTCATTTATTGGCCTTGTGTACCAAGGCAAGGATATTGTGTGTAGATTCATTATAGAGTATGATAGCTTAAAGGATTTTTTTGGCCCCTAGGTAAAATAATAATAATAATAATAGGTCTATTTTTTTATATGATGATTTCTCAAAGATGATATCTTGGCTTGTATTGAAACTTGAGATTAGTTATTATAGAGTTATTATAATATCTTATTAAGGATTTTTGGTTTGTTTTTCTTTAAGGATATTTTGAAGATTATATTTTTTGCATATATTATTTGAGTTTCCATAGTTCTTCTTTTTTTGCCTTAAGATATTTTTTTGAAATGTAAAAATGACAATGCCAAAGTGTGACACACACCAACCCAACCCCTTGTTATGGGAAGGTAGGTGAAATGAACAAGACTAACAACTAGTGTAAAAAGAATTGCAAAGTAGGCTAAGCTAATAAGAGTGTGTCTAGAGATGTTGTTCTTGTTGAAACTTGAGAGAGAGTTTGTTGTTTGCAACTTTTGCTCTATGCAATTCATTTCCTAGTACTACTAGGCTAGTACCTAGTGCTTGGCCTTCTTCTTTAAATGGTCCTTTAGACCTAGAGGGCTGCTTTCAAGCTTTCCCTTCCCAAGTTCCCATCCAACAAGAACAACAACAACAACAACAAGAGTGGCATGAATCATACTCTCATAGCTATTAAATAGGTAGTTGTAGATTGGATATTATTTTATTTTATTTTATTTTACTTGTTTTATTTATTTGTGAGTTGTGTATGTGTACATGTACACAAGTACATGTTTATCTATGTATATGTATGATTCATATGACATGGGTGGGGGAAATTGGGGCACAAGTAGAGAGCAAATTCAGAGTACTTTTGGTTTTTTAAATCAATTTGTGTACTTATGTATGGTGAGTGAGTGAGTTCGTGCCAGGGTTTCTTTTAAGGATTTTGTGATGTAGTCAAAGTGGTGATCTCTTCATAAAATCATTTGGTTGCATACTAGATATGAAAGTAGAAAAAAAAAAAAAAATTAAATATTCTTGGTTACCTACTTGAACTTATCATAATAATCTAGAGATTAAGAATTTATTTTCTTTGATATGTGGTAAACTAAGGTCATTTTTTTCATTAAAAATTCTTTGTATATGTTGAAATCATAATTTTTTAAGGTCAAAATTT
This sequence comes from Sphagnum contortum, assembly GCA_963920785.1. Classification (NCBI taxonomy): domain Eukaryota; kingdom Viridiplantae; phylum Streptophyta; class Sphagnopsida; order Sphagnales; family Sphagnaceae; genus Sphagnum; species Sphagnum contortum. Next base: position 12,819,353 of record OY987288.1, read on the forward strand.
GGCAAATTTTTGGTAATAAAAGAAACTTTGGTTGGTGCCATCTCAAATGTGTTGATGAGTTATAGAAGAAAGAAGCAAATGACTATTGATTTTTTTTCATTTTACTTTTGTCAGCATGAAAAAAATGGAGATTTGAAGTGTTGACACTTTTCTTAATGATATCTTTTTAAATTGCACATGGTTAATTAGAGAAAATTAACCAGGGGGTTTACCCATGTCACCTAAAGGACTAGTTAATGACTACTTAAAGGTTACCTAGGTTATGGGCTATCTAAGGTAAAGGCTATCAAGTGCTTACATAGGGGTTTATATAGGAGTTAATTAAGGTGCTACAAGAAATTACCTAGGGACCTCTCTAAGTTAAGGGATACCTAAATGATATTTAAGATGTTACATAAGGTTTATGTAAGAGCTATGATCACCCCTAGGTAGCCCCCTATTTATGCCCATTTTGCGTTGTGAATCAACCTTAAATAGCTCATTGAATAATCCTTTGAATGTCCCCTAACTTAAAAAATCCTTAACTAGCCCCATATGTAGGTTTTATGTAGCTCTTAAACAATCTTTAAGGGTCCAATAACCTAGATAGGCCCCTAAGTCAGGCCTCATAAAACTTGGCAAATGCCAACTTTGCCAGAATTAAATTAATTTTGGCACATTTGTCACCTTAATACTAGCACATCTGGCATATGCTTTATTTTCCGTAACAAGCTTCCCCCTACTAGAAGATAAAATCAAAACGGACACCGCTACTACCATTATCGTGACTATCGCAAACGGAACACAACTAGGCAAATAATATGTTGAATGGAATGGACATGGAGACAAACTCGCATTGTTATTCAAGTGAAAGATTGGTGCTTAATCATTTTGATTTGCTCGAACTGCTTCACATGCATAATGCCCACGAGGGATTGATGTGGACGTAGAAAAGACATTGCACAGTCGTAATCACGCCACCTATCGATTGTTGCATTGGTTGAAGACCGTATTCCACAGTGTGTTTGTCTTGAAACGGTGTATGTCAACTCATGATGACATGCAAGGTGCGAACAAGGTGCAGACAAGATGTGTAATATCGAAAAGAGCAGGATCAATAGGCCGATCGGCGAACGTGTGCGCACACACACACAACGAGATTGATAAAACTATAGTGAATGCACACTCAACGACCCCCTTAAATTTGATGATTTCAATTTAGTGACTCCGCGGTGGGAAACCACAAAAACGACTGCACCCAAAGCATTATTTTGGCCCTCAAAGGCTCAAACTGACTACCAAAAAATAGTGATAGTGACCGTTTTAGTGACTTGTGGTGGGGATGTTTTTAATAATTGTATTACTTAATTATGGCACTTTGGCGAAATTAATTATGGCAAAGTTGGCATCTAAAAATAGAATGCCAGGTTTTATGAGGCCTACCCTAAGTGTGCCCTTAGGTGTCTCTCTGTGTAGCCCCCTATGTAAGCTTAAATAACACATCTTCCCTTATGAATAAACCTTAGGTAATCCTAAATAATCCCCCAATTTGTCCTTAGGTATCCCCTAATCACCATAACTAACCCCACAAATAGGATCTAGTAGTCCCCTAAGTAACCTTTAAATATCCCATAACCTAGGTGAGCATATAGTTGTTTTCTTATATAGTCTTTAAGTAATTTGTTAAGTACATTTTATGTAATTCATTAAATAGCCTTTATGTATCCCATAACCTAATGTCGCAACCCCACTTTGGCCAAGTGTGGCGGTGAAGCCCAACACTCCCAAAGTTGGGGACTTGGAGTCCTCCGGGACTCCCAAATGTTTAGACTTCGACAGCAAGGCCCAAAACAGCTTGTATTGAGGTGTTATTGGTGTCATTGGAAAGGTCTTGAAGTGTAGATGTCGAAAATGGCCTCGCATTGGTCATTTGGACATGTGTAGCCCAATTTATGGGCAAAAGAGGGGCCGGGAGTCAAATTCGCAATTTGACTCCCGACCACTAAAAGTCAGGAATCGACCTCTTCCCGACATCCGACTTGAGAGTGCAACACGGCGTTGGAAAGATCTCGACAAGGAATACAACTTTGGTTTAGACCTCGTCACAATCGGACTCTGCAGTCGGGAGTTATGAGCTCCCAAAGTCCCGGGACTCCAATCGGGACAATTTCAGGACTCCAACTTGGGAGTCCCAAGAAAATGTGCCATTTGGATGTAGCCTCCGCCGCGAGCTGCAGAAAATACTACATGGGGGAAGGTGGTGGCTTCCCCCGAGTCCGAGCCGTGGTGAGTCTTGTGAATCAAAGTGCCCGTGACTTGTCCCAACACCTAAAGGTGTTCCCGAATGCTAACTAACCTCTTGTGATTGGTTTTTGGATGCAAATTCAAGCAACTTAATCTAGTCCCTCTTCCTAGTCTATTCCCGAGGCTTCTAGCACAACCCTCTATCCCTTTCTAGTGCTGGAAGTTGGGAGCATGCCCCAAGTCCCAACTTTCCGCAACACTACATTGTTGGACCCTCAAGTGGGTTCAAATTGGGACTTAGGAGCGCGTCACCTAAACAACCTTTAAATATCCCATAACTTAAGTAGGCCCTTAGGTGTCTCCATTAAACAACTTTTTAAATAAGCCTTATGTAGCCCATTATGTAGGCTTTTGATAGCCCTTATCTTAAATTGGCACCTTGGTAAGATTATGTAAACTCCACTTATACCATGATGTAATTTGAAATAGTTGCGTAAGTAACCTTTAACGTGCAAATAAGACAATAAGAGCCATTCTAAGTGTAACAAATGGTTAATATGTGTTTCACATTTTTGGGTCAATAATTATCTCAATGTGGAAAATGATCAATAATTTTACACAAATATGTTACTAATATAATATGCAAACATATGGTATGATTTGGAATGAATCTGATGAAAATAGAATATTCAAAAGCACTCAATAAACATTGTAATGTATTTTTTTCAACATTGTGTAAACTTTTATTTTTGAAGAGGTTTTCTAAAGGACATTTTTTGGTGTGATTTTGAATCATATATTGTATAATGTAACATCATTTTATGTCATAATATTTTCTTTAATTTATTTCAAGAATATCCCAAAAAATGTGTACCAAAATGGCAAATGTGGCTATTCAACATCAATGAATGTAGTATGTTTTAAAACATCTTTCGCCTCACACCACTTTGAGTAGAGGTCAATAGCCACCAAAACACATTTATTGCATATTATAGTTTATGGTAATGGTCCATTTATATATATCCATGGCAATTTTGAAAAATAGATCCAACATAAGAATCGAGCTTTTCCTAGTTAGACCTAAAATTGTTAATCTACTTTACCATCTAACACATATTACATGACCTTACCACCAAATGCATGAAATTGGTATGATCATGCCAAGAAACCTTTTGCAAATTCAACCAACATTCATTATTCCCCAAAGTGTATGATTTTTTCATCTAAATATCAAGCAATCTTTTTTTCTCTTCTAGTTGTGGCACCATTAGATTCTTGTAGTAGAATTGATCTTCATGTTAGTCATAATTCAACAATTGCTTCTTAATTTTGTTGATCTCTTCTACAAAATATTTTATGGACACAAATTCATTTTGAAATAAAACCAAACATTATTTTTCCTTCCAAACGTGTATCATTCTACCACTATCTTCCTCTTCCTCTTTGTTAAAAACATCCTAATCATTAGATTCATTAAACCCTTTAATCATTATTTGTGTTGCCATTATCAAATCCATCTATTCCTTCATGCTTATCATCTGAGGGTAAGTATGTTTCACCTTTTCATGATGGTTTTTTCTTGTTTATAACAATAATCTACGTATCCATTATTTGTTCCTCTCTTGTTTCATTGTTACCAAAAGATGAGTTCATCTCTTTTATCCATTTTGTTAAAAACTCGAACAACTAAATTTTTGCTCCATTTAATAATTTCTAGGGTGAACACATAATGTGGTGAGTTCTCAAGACATAAACCTTCCCATTCTATACTTGTGATTGGTGTTGCAAAAGCAACAACTTTAACATCCTGAATTTGATCTTCATTTTCATCTACTTGATCCACCAAGTTTCTACTAAGTGCTTCTACATTTGTATGTGGAGACCTTGACAATGTACAATCTTGAATGATAAATCTTGTAACATATCAATCCAACACTTTCATCTCCCATGTGCGTCAAGAGTAGTAGCCAACCATTCCAATGGTTCATGGTCAATTTTCAACAAAAACTATGTTTGATGTAAACATTATCAAAAATGTAGATCATTCCCCATACCACTTCATAGCATTCTCCTTCCATAGGATGAAACCTCTTTTGAACATCAATTAAACAAGTTTTTACTTGCATATACAACCACCATTTCTGTCGCACTCCCAAGTTCCTGGTAAACCCACTTGAGGGTCTAAGTATATGGCAATGCAGAAAGAGTTGGAACTTGGAGCACGATCCCGACTTCCAACACTAGAGGGGGGTAAGAGGGGCGTGCTAGAAGTCCCGGGAAAGACTAGGAAGAGTTGACAAGCTTTACTCATTCACACGGGCCTGCATGAAAACCACACAAAGTGGTTAGAACTCATTCTGGGTCCTTTTGGTGTTGGGATAGCCACGGGTGAACTCGGACTCACTTTGACACACCACACCCCGGGCTCGGGAGTAAGCCACCACCTTACTCCCTATAGTATACTCTGTGACTCATCGCGGGGGTGGCATCCAAATGGCCTTTTTGTCCCGGGACTCCCGCATGGGAGTCCCGAAATCGCGCAACTTTGGACTCCCGCGACTTTGAAGCCTCATAACTTTCGGAGCAGACCTCCGATTGAGTTGCCGTCTGAAGAAAATTTGTAGGTCTCGTCGAGACCTTTCCAACGGTATGTCGCACGTTTTCTGCAGCCAAGTATTTCGGGTCGATTCCCGACTTGTAATGGTCGGGAGTCAAAACTGGTGGACTCCCGGGCCTTCTTTTGGCCATAACTTGTGTTTTAGATGTCCAAATGAGCAATGCAAGCCCATTTTAGACATCTACACTTCAAGAGCTTTCCATTGATATAAAGAGCGCAACAAGCCATTGAGTTTTGACCCTTCAAAACGCTCTCTGAAGTTTTTGAAGTCCTTTTGGGACTCCACTCTCACCAACTCCCAACATGGGAGTTCACTTGGGAGTGTGGGTTCACTCCCTCACTCTCTTTGCACTCCCGGGAGCATGTGATATGACTCCCGGGTCTACTTATAGGCCCGCACACTTACAACCCCCTTACCTTGGTCGCGAGCCAAGGCTAGGGTTGTGACAATTTCTATTCTTCCATCATTCCAAAAATAAGCCAAGGGAGAACATTATTCTTTGAATTTACAAAATATATAAATACAAATATAAGGTCCCATGTATTGATTGTTGGGTTAATAATATAATTTAATTAAGTGATCTATAATAGGGTTTTATTTAAACCAAAACATAATTGATGTCAAAGGTATTTTAACTCACAATATTAGGAGAAAAAATTTAAAAAATAACATGCATGTATTAAACATTTTAGATTTATTAATTATTGATATGTTCAATTAATAACCAATTAATATCAATGAATTAGTAACCAAACATTATTTTTATTAAAATATTATTATAATTAGGTTATCATTTTATATTTATATATAATGGTTCACTAAGGTTGTAGCAAACCATTACTTTCAACTAACTATGCAATTGCTCCTCTCACTGCCATCATTGTTTTGAATTTTTGCTCTTGTTTCTACTATCATTTAAATGTCTTTTGATCTTGCCATCAACATTGTTACTGTTATTGTGTGACTTTTGCAACTAATGTGTAAGTGAGTGTTGACCTTACATGTAACAAAACAAGTTGTTCAATGCATTGAAGTAATCACTTTTGCATGTTCCATTTCATTGTATAAATGGTCCACCTCTAAAAGAACAATCTTAATCTCCTTTACAACTCTAGGCTTACTAAAACCAAAATAAAAATGAATGTAGGGTATTGTTGAAATTGGATGCAAACAAAAAATTATAATTAAATATAGGATAGTTAAAATATGTGCATGTTAGAAAATTAGATAATAATATGGTGGAGAGAAAAAAATCCCTCACTTAATAACCTCCTAAAAAATGTTTGTTTTATGCAAGTAGTATAGAAATGTAACACTTAGTGGACCCCTTAGGACAACAAGTGGAACATTAGATGTAAAGGATATAAAAGAACATGTAAAAGGAAAACACTACAACCTTTTTCTTTGAATGATTGCAATTGAAAACTCAATAGACAAGCAAAACACTACAATTGAAGAACAAAATGCAACTTCTAAAAACATCACTCAACTTCCAAAACCGTTACACTTCTTGTAGAATAATCACACATATACACTTTCAAAATAGTTGAACAACGATGTATACCAATGCTCCAAACTAACATGTTAACAAAATGCAAAAAACATGAGTGGAATCTAGCCGCATTTTCAAAACCAATATCAAAACCATTCCTAGAACCCAACCAAACATATAGTATGCAAAGAGTTTTGTAAGTATAACCCTAGCCACGGTGAGAACTTTTGATTGTTGTGGTTCAACTATTCAAGAAATTAAACAATTTTAGGAGAAAGTCACTAAGTGTGTTTTCCCATAAAATTTTCAATCACCAATACCAAAGACTTGGAGTTATGAAAATTTATGTTGAAAATATGACAAATGTTCTTTTCCCTTCAAATTGGAGGTATGTAATCTCGTTGCCAAGTCCCTTCACCTACATAGATACTATATTCTAATTGCACATTTGTATATTCGTCATGTTTCACAAATTTGGATTGAAACCTATTACATAACCCAATTGTCATGCATAAATTGTATGTGATTAATATTTGGGCTTTTCTATTCAACCCCTTACATTTGAACCTAAAGATTCACATGCATAATGCAATTGACCACATCAGTGAAATCATGATCCAACATTGGTAGATCTTAAAAAGGTTTTTCAAAACCCGCATTGCAAGCATTATCAAGAATAAAAACCATTCAACATTGGTGGATACATAGTAATGATGAAACATTTGGCCTTCAAGCTTTTGGTTATGGAACTCCATCATTAGATTTGCAAGGCAACACATAGTAAGTAAGGACAATAGGTAAATACTAAGAAAAATAGGTAAGGCCTACCATCTTGACATCACCTTGAACATTGATAACCTTTTTGATTATTACTGGGTTGTTTATTGAATTAAGCATGACATGTGAATAGGGATAATGAAGGATTAAATAATTAAAAATTCATAACTAATTAATGATGTTTCATTTGACTAAGTAAATTGCCTAATTAACTATTGTTTCCATCAATTTTGGTTACCTATTAGCAAATTTGAATTAGCCTTCAATTCAAAAACCTTATTGTTTTAATTTGCTAGTTACCAAGTATTTTCTAGACCTTTTAAGTCCTACAACCCTACTATCTTAAGGTGACCCTACATTGCTAAATATTTTATATGCATTACCATTTCAAGATCATTTATTTCCATCATAAGGTGCAAGGCACCTTTAGTGTTAAGGTATTATGGGACTCAAGTTAACATGCATGCCTCGCCTAAAGGCATGGCGCAATAAAAGTTACTAATACATAATGAAATTTTTTTTTATGAAGGCAACCATGTGAACCAACATGTGGTTTTCATAGTTATCAAAGAACTAATTTTGACATGTAACCACAATTTTATAAGAAAAACCAAAGAACCAATCAAATAACATAACTTGAACCACCAGTTCTTTGCCTATTCTTTCACAAAACCCATTGGGCAATTGAAAATTTTCAAAAACCTAAAACTTGAGATTCTTTGAGTCCAACAAATTTGAAAAACTTGTGATTAAAGGTTTTTTGAGTTTGATTTTTTTTAGAAACCTAGAAGGCTAGGTTGTAACAAAATCAAATACCCACCCAACACTAGACTTTAGGTTTTTATCATAGTATTCATCAGTGGTTCTTTTATTCAAAATAACAATAGAAATATTGGGATTTTTTTTTCCTAATGTAAATTAAACTAATTGTTAATTCTTTGGAAAATATTTAAAATATTTATTAAAAAATTTGAATATAAAAACCTTGGTACTTATGCTTGTAAAATAGTGATAAATGGTAGATGCAATAAATTAAAAGTTATATTATTAAGGTGTTGATTAAACAAGAAGAAGAGGCTTTTAACACAAGATACAACCAATAACTACATGTACACAAGTATAAACATGCATATACTTTTGTGAACCACATTTGGTAATTTTAATAAATTGTCTTATTTGGAAGAAAGAGAAACCCAGTTGCCCCCATCAAGAAAAGGCGTAAGCAAGTGACATTCAAGTTTGGATATTGTTATGGCAAGGATTTGCCAAGGATGATAATGGGTACTATACAAGTAATTGATAATTGAAAGTTTCAAGGACACATGATTCCTACAACTCTTGATCATAAAAATGCCAACAATCCATGCTTTTGAATGCCTACACTCAAGTTTTCACACAATCAATACAACATGCAACTCAAGTAATTGCTAGTTCCAAGATATTGAAATATCCAAAAAATAACTAGCAAATAACTAATAGTTGTTCATGAAGGTCCATTAGCTCTATGAGTTTGTTTTTCACATAATGATGGTTCTAGGTCAAATTTGGTTGTTTGAGAACAACCAATCAAGGGGTCCATATATGCAACCCTTACACATCAATTTTTTGCTTGAAAAAAAGAGAATTGAACCACATTGGTTAGCACTAGAAAAGTGCCAAGCATTATAATGCCACATAACCAAAACAAGTGTGCTTATATAAGGATCACAAAGACATCCCATTCACATTTTGGGCAAATCCAATGGCTTCATGGTGCAAACTTATCTTAGAATTCAATAAAAAATGAGTTCTTCCTTGGATCCAAACCATTTTTTTCCCTAATGAAATTTCCCCTCTTTTCAACAAAAAAATTGAGAGAATTTTGGAAATTTCTATGTTTTTAGTGTTAAATTTAACCTCCCAATTATTTGATACCCAAGAGTTTAACCACTAGCAAATGGGTGGTTTGACACCACATTATGATTGGTAAGACATTTGGGAGTCCAAATTCAGTGATTCGAATCAACAAATTTGTCAAATGATCTACTACACAATATCTTACTTGTATACCCCATGTGAGTTGTGCAAAGAGCTTACTATGTGCATATTTATAACCATTCATAGACCTCTGAGATTGGGTAAGGATTTGCTAGGTATTTATTGCAAAATATTTATGTTTCATAATTGTTATTTCTTGTTGGAATTTAGTTTGATGCAAGCATGATTATAAATTTTTAATGTTTGGGGGCTATTTATTTTGAAGAGTGTTTTAAGAGTTTGAAAAACTTTTGGTATTATGGAATTTCACAACAAAAGTTCAAAGTTATGTTTCTTAAAGACTTTAAGAGATGTTTTGGAAAGTTGTACTCCTTAGAACTTTAAAGATGATCACATTTGGGCAAACATCACCTTGGTTTTCCAAAAACAAAATGAGTTTCAATTTTATTGAATTTTCAATGACAAAAATGCTTAATATTCATTATACCACAACCCAATATGCACATGATTAGTACATTTTGCAACAATGTCCTATCTTTAGTCATGTAATCATGGAGAACATGTCCTTCAACGAGTTAGGTAACCTTCATCATATTTATGTATAAAACATTATAATGAATGACTATATTCATATTACATGACTATAATACCTTGCAATAATTGACTGTAATGATATTACATGATTATAGTAACTCAAATAAAAATATACTCAAAAGTAGGACTACATATGTAATATTGATTTTGAAGTTAATTTAATTGTTGTATCAAAATCAAACCAATGATGTATAGACTAAGGTTAGGTAGGTTAGGTTAGGTTGATATTAAGTAGCCTAGCCCTAGGAGTAGATAGGTTGGTAATAGATAGATACATAATAGGAAGTTGGTTATAGGTGCATAAGTAGGTAATAGGTGGGCAAGTTGTAGCTTAGTAAGTATATTGAAATATTAGCCATCAACCTATCTACAACCTACTTACATAAGGATCATATAAGAATATGTGGAATAAATGTGCATTCATAATAATATGTCAATAAAAAAAAATTACATTATAAATGTGTGGTGCATTTGTTTATGTAGGATATTTTGAGGTAGAAAATAACTAGTCCAATTTTTTGGTAACTTGGTCCTTTTAAATGCAAGTTAAATTTGAATTTATATGTTTAGTGAATAATCTAATTTTGCTCATTTTTAACCCTTTGGTGTATTTTTTTATATTTTAGATTTATGTTATACTATTATTTATGTAGTTGACATAACATTTAAGATCTAACAAAAATTATTTAAATATATTACACACAAATTGAGACACATGTTAAATTTTGTTTTTTTTTGGGTGCCATATCCAATACAATCAACTCACATTATTACTGTTTTATAAAGAAATCCACTTAGATATAATTTAGGCCAATGCATATGTTGCATTAAAAAATATTCATATTAAATAATTACTAATGTTCATGTAAAAGGAAATGGTTTTAATAAAGATAAGAAATAAATTCATCATAACTATATTAACTCTAATGTAGGATAATAATAAATTAATGTGCAAATATAGTTATAAATCCTAAATTTTATAAATGCCTTTAGTATAAAATCTTGAACAATGTTATACAACATTTTCTAAACACTTGTAAACAATAAACAAAATCATCATTGGTAGTGTGCAACAAAGAAAAACACTAATTGATGGTACACTTGTACCCTCATCTAAACGAGCTTAAACATAAAAATATAATGAATCTTGACATTGTTCAACATCTTCAAGTCCTTTGTTTCTACATTATCTCCCCAAGTTCAATCAATTTAAAATGTCTCATGAGAAATTAGAAAAATATTCATAAAGTGATTGCAAGATTATTTCAAGGTGACCGACCATGGGCAAAACAAAAAAGGTTTGGACAACTAAATTTGTTCAATGTGCCATGTAATGAACACATTATGCTTTCACCCAACAATGCTATGGAAAGCTTCACCCAACTCAACCCACATTATCACACTAATTTTTTTCTAGGTCATGTTTCACCTTCATCAACTCAAGAAAGAACTTATGTTTTCAATTTGTCGTGTGTCTACCATGTGCTAGAAAGTACAAAATGACAAAAATCTAGAAAATTTTCTTGTTGTTAGATGTAAAGTCTTGATCAATTACAAGTTGGAGAACAAAATCACAAGGGATTTGGGCAAGGAACCTTTTTTTTGGGTTTGTGCACTTCCTATTGTCATAAAATTCCCCATCTTTTAGCCTTTGCATAACAAACATAATTTTCCTCTTCACTACATGCTATAACAAATAATCAAGTTTGGGGATCAAAAGTTTCTTATGATTTGGAACAATATTTGCATTTGATAAAAGTCACCATATTAATCATAGATATGCTCTAAACCCTCTTTCTTGGTTTGTACATATTGACCTCACTTTGGAAGGTCCAAACATAGTATAATGGATTGAAAAATACATTCACCCAAATCCAAATTTTTAATATGGTAGTTTCTCAACATAAACATAAAAAAATAAATTCAATTTTAAAAAAAGTTTTATTATGGAAGCCTCCATGCTTCCATTGAGTTTTGATGAATTGAATACAAAATTTGAAAAACTTTAGTACAATGAAAGTAGGTAACAAGTAGGAATGAAACTAATAGATTAATATTGTGTTCATTCTTACTTCTACATTAGATGTTAAATATATTTAGATTCTATTATGAAAAATTCAAAAGTCCACAAGCATATTTAGCATGTCATTGACTTAAAAAAAATAAAAAATCAATATTTAATCTACTTGTGTTTGAATTTTAATCTATTTTCCAAGTTGTGACATCTGTTTGAATTTTGATGAATATATATAAATCAATTTTAAACATGTAATTGTAACAAAGTCAAAGATTTCATATAATTAAACATTAAAATAAACAATAATTTCAAATTCAATATATCAAGGCCTACTTGATGGTCACGTTCCATTTATGTTGCAAAGTAATTTTTTGGTCTATTTTATCATGCTTTCACCCTGGACTACTACTATTTGTGAGTTCATCTAATTAATCCCATCCCCCACATTTTTCTTGGGAATTAGGGAGTGTGTCCTAAGTTTGCATTATGTTGCAAATTTAGGAATTGACAAGTCTCTTTACTCCAATGCCATTTGACAAACCTAGGGGTAGTCACTTAAGGTTTTGCTCCAAATCTACAATAGGATCAATAAAATATGCATGAGAAGATTTAAGGAGAGAAACAAAAACCTCAAAACTAAACATGACCTTGTACTTAAAGTTCAATGGAGGTTTTGATGAGGCCGTCCCTCAATTGTTATTGAACAATCAATGCCTATGATCTCAACAAACATCAAAGACAAGCTTGCATGCAAAATAACAAAAAGAAATCACACACAAAATGCATAACCTAGGTCAAATTGAAAAGAAACATGGAATCATTTTGCAAAAGCTAAATTTGAAGGTGACACAACATGAGTTTGATATTTTTCTTAATGATATTTTTCATTTGTTCTTAAAATTTTGAAATATTCTAATTAAGGGTGTTGGACTCCATTTTCTCTCAATTTAAAAATATTTTTGAAAAAAATCACCAATTATCAATATTCAATATGGTATATAGAAAAATTCTATCAAGGTTAATCATAACCAACTAATATATGTCAAAGCATATACTTCGAATATGAAAATCTATGTGATGAGACTTGTCATAAATGCCATAGATATATGATTCAAAGTTGTGAACATGCATATCAGACAAATTCATAGCAAGCTTCTAAATTCACATGTCGCTTCACCAATAATTGTAATGTGAGTGGTGAGCATATATTCTACATCTCAATTCTATGTAATATAGTAATGTGAATCACCTTAATTACCAATCCATGTTAAGTGTATGCTTGCAAAACTATCTTCACTAAATTGTCACCCAACACTATTGAAACTCACTCAAGATGGAGGAACATGACCTCAAAGCACAAACACATAAATATTATTGTCAACAACATCTCACACTCTTGTTTTGTTTTGGAATCTCATAACATCAAAGATGAGAATCCAAAGACACTCATTGAAAATAAACTTTGCAAACATGAAAACCTTGAAACTCTGCTCACATTGAACCAAGTTTTAATAACAAATAATAAATAAATAAATAAATAATAATACAATAAATACTTGATACAATTAGTGTGTAGTCCCAAATAAATTTAAACTTCCAATCTACAAATTATTGTAAAATGTACCATTTTAATTGCAAACCCATTCTAAACATGTGGTTGGAAAATTTAGTGTAATTAATCCATATTAATTTTAAATAGTTGTAAATGGTGTGGCCTATCAATTGGACAATGAACTAGAATATGCATGAACTAGTAGAGCCAAATTAAATGTGTATATATGGCAATGAACTTTTCATGTCAAATTAATGTTGAATCATTACTCTGAGTTTGCTCACATATATATATATATATATATTAATGTCGACCAATGTTGGGCAATAATTAATTTGATTTAAAAAAAAAAAAACCTTTAGTTATGAGCTTTTGAAAATTTAGAAATCAAAGGACCTTTTGATCCCGGGTATTTCCAAACCCCGTCAAAGAACCGTTGGTTTTCATAAAATAAATGACAAAATATTGGCAATTTCATGCAAAAGGTTATTTTGATGGCGGTTCTTAAGGTTCATGACCATGGTTCTCAGAATATTCAAATAGCCAGTTCAGATATATCTTACTCTATTAATTCACGATGTCTGTGCGTCCAGGTCCCGAAACCGAGGTCCTGAAACCGAGGTCCGAAACCGAGATCCTGAAACCGGGGGGTTTTTTTTTTTTCCGCCCTTTTCCGGCGGGCTGCCCAGGGTTAATACCAGGGTTTTTTTTTTTTTTTTTCTCTCTCTTTTTTTTCTTCCGCCTTTTCCGGAGGTCTGCCCAGGGTTTATACCTGGGTTTTTTTTTTTTTTTTTTCCGCCCTTTTCCAGCGGGCTGCCCGGGATTGTATCCGACTGTCAGGGGTACTGAGAGCCAAATGCAGCAACAGAAGAAGATAGTCACGGCTCCTAATAGGACTTGCATGGCTTCTAAAATTAGGTTTTCTGGGTAGGTATCAATATATCAAGAATTTGTTGAAAAAAGAAGAAGAGGGTATTAGGCTTCAAATTTATAGGTTTTTTGGGGGATGGGTTTAGAGTGAAGGAAAAAAAAAAGGCAGGCACGGGCGGATTGTGTCCGACCGTCACGGGCACCCAGTAGTATATATATAAGCAGGTTCTCCATCAGCCCCCCTTTTTTTGGGGCAGCCCATTAAACTTTACCTATTTGTTCAATTTTATTTTTTCAACTTCGTGACATTGAAAAGTTTGGAGAATTTTCCAATAATTAGCAAACTTATTTGAATTTACACCAGGAAAAAAAATCCCAATTTTTGGTCCCAAAAAAAAAAAAAAAAAAACACTAACCAAAACCCCTAACCCTAACCCTAACCCTAATTATTGAATGTACATGGAAAAAATATGTTACTTTCACTAGAATGATAAATCAAACTGGATGAACCCTAACCAACATGATAGAGGTTTAATAATTATGTTGTGGTTATTTCGAACTGTTTGTTGTGATTTGTGTGTTTGGGTTTAGGGTTTTAGGGGTTTTAGGGTTAGGGTTTTAGGGTTTAATGATGGAGAGAGAGCCATCATTGAACTATATAGCTTTGTTGCCCCAAAGGAACATTAAATGTTAGTAGAATACACAATATATTTTAGCACAATAACTATTCAAAAAAATTCCAACCCTAAATTTCACATAATTATGTGATCACCACACACATTCAAACTACCTTAATTGAATCTATGGTATATTAATGTGTAATTTTAGGGTTCAAGAAATGAAAGAACTTCTTATGCAAACAATAAAAAAATCCCTACATCTTGTATATTTCAATTTTAATATAAAAATTAACAAAGTAAAACTTGTATAGTAAAACTTGTATACACTTTTCAAAGTTGCATTTTTTTTTTAAAAAAAAAGAAAAGAAAAAAGTGATTGATGTTGTTCTTCAAATTTCATTTTATTTTGCAAAATGAAACAATCAAATTCTTTTTTAAATTGTTATTAAATTGCCCAAACCCTTTGATGTTTGAAATAAACGACAATTTTTTAAAACTAAACTTTGTTTGAATGTTTCTTTTATTGTGTTCCAAAATAAAAATTTGTAGGCATTGGGTGGTAAAAGAGTTTACGACATAAATTCTATTTTCATTTGAACTTTAATCCCAAAATTATTTTAAATTGAATTAATATTTATTTGAATTATATATGTGTATGCATGTATGTCTGTATGTATGGAGAGGTTGAAACCATAGACTCTCGATACCTAGTCTAACCCTAACCCTAATTTTCTGCGCGGCCAAGCTCCTCAAACCCTAAGTATAAATAGTGGCAGGAAGATTTTGGGTGTCTTTCTTCGAGCTCTGCGGACGTTGTCGTCGTCTCTGCTGCATCGGAGCTTTTTTGCATAGATCGCGCGCGCGTGTCTGCTATCGCGCTGTTCGCCGAAGCGACAAAGCAGGATGCTGATTCCTAAGAAGAACCGTGTGGAGGTCTACAAGTATCTGTTCCAGGAGGGTGTGTTGTATGCCAAGAAGGATTTCAATGCCCCCAAGCACCCGGAGATCGATGTGCCCAATCTCCAGGTTATCAAGCTCATGCAGAGCTTCAAGTCCAAGGAGTACGTCAAGGAGAGCTTCGCCTGGCGTCACTATTACTGGTCAGTATTTTATTTTATTTTATTTTTCTTTTGCCCATTTCCGCTATCTCTCCTCCGTTTTTCCCAGACCTTCTTCCTCTCTTCTGCCACTTACCCCTTAAGCCGTTACTGATTCGGTTGCTGCAATAGACAGTAATGGTGGCAAGATGGTTCCTTGAGGCAACTCGGTTAAGATCCCTTCCGTAAAGAAAAGGAAAATGTGAGAAGCCCAACTCTGCATTGTAGTAAAGCAGTTCAGAAACTTCACTGTTCTGAGGAATTCAGAACGCATTTCGTTCTACTCCGTCTTCTGCTTAGAATGCAGGTGAAAGTCTTTCAAGGTAAACTGTTTACAGACCTATCTTATAGTCCTCTGAGAACCTGAAAAACACAACGTCTCTGCTTATTTCACCTCCAAGGTTTATGAGGATGGTGTTTCTTTGAGAATCCTTAAGACGTTCACAAATTTCTGGATGCTGGAGGAAAATAAGGTTGTTCAAAGGTCTCATTTCAAACAAGCTTTTTCTCCATCACAGGTACTTAACAAATGATGGAATTGAACATTTGCGAACATACCTGAACTTGCCTTCTGAGATTGTTCCTGCAACCTTAAAGAAATCAGCACGCCCACCAAGCAGACCAATGGGAGCACCGGGATCGGACCGGCCTCCCCGGGGTCCCCCAAGAGAAGGAGGTGAGAGGCCTCGATTTGGGGACAGAGATGGCTACCGAAGTAGCAGTGGCTTTGGTGGGGAGAAAGGTGGAGTTCCCGGAGATTATCGCCCTGATTTCAGATCTGGAGGAGGTGGAGGCCGTGGCTTTGGCCGAGGAGGGGGAGGTGGATTCAACAGTGGAGGAAGTGGAGGACCTGGTGCCATCACTGAATAGGGTTATATGTAAAAGTTTGTCAGTGTGTGGCAATTTTTCTTCCATGTTCTTTTGTGCTAGGAATCTCTTGCTTTTAGAGCTTCCAGAAAGCAAGCATTCTGTGGTGGAAACTTTTTTGGAGAGTGGTTTTTCATTGAAGATGCTTTTATTGAGAGTAATGAATTAAAAATGTGAAGAATTTTCTGGACCTTTTTCTTCTGTGCATGTGGAATGTGTGCTATATTTGATGTTTTTTTGGTAGTTTGTTGCAGCTGCTTGATTTCCCAAGTGTTTCTAGACCTGACTGATGAAGTAAGCAGTGACTAATACTCTTCCTGTGTCTGGGTGGAAAATATGGTGTTTGAACTTGGAAACATTCTGCCACTTTTGAGTCATATATTCAGCTTGAAGTGAGATCTTTGAAGCAGGAGGCAACACATTCCAGTGCAGCTAAAGATTTCTTCATCTGCAGGAAGCCAAACCCAATTCTATATGATTGACATGATTGAGAGTGAGTTTTGTCAGCATGGAAGATGGTTTTTGGTTTGTGAGGAGTCCCAAGAATATTATTATGGTAATATTAGATGCTCAGTTACACAGTTTTGATGAGGCAAGTATTTGCAATATCTGAGACAAAACTACTTTTGAATCAGTGCTTTGGAATCAAGGCTCTACTATTTGTGTGGAGGAGCAATGCTACCATACTCAGGATGGGATTTTTGTGGGACATGTCACTGTACCACAAACACATCCTTTGCTCTTTATACTTATAATGTGCTCATGGAAGTTCTGATGACTCATGTCATTGACTACAGTTTTTTTGCTTCCTCTCATACAGCTTGAGCAACTGGATCAGTTGATCAGAGTGAACTGAGGATACATCTCTTTGCACCTCAGTCTACAATCAATGATTCTGTCTGGACATCTTGCAGGATGCTCTTTCTAGTTTATCCCATTGGGAGAGCTACTGGTGGGTTCATTTGCTGTTTTGACGCTCTGTGGCCTCTTGATCCATATCTAACCTAGCAATGGATATGATGGATTTAGGTGTGGCTGGAGAGCTACTGGTGATCTGGTTTGCTGTTTTGACATTCTGTGACCTCTTCACCATATCTAACCTGGCAATGGATATGGAGGATTTGGGTGTGGTACTGTTTCCTATGCAGAGATTTTGTGACCTCTTGGACCAGATGTTATATCTATACTGGCAATGTATAATGGTGGACTTGGGTGTGCTTGAAATGGTGTTATCTCAACCTGAGCCATGGATATGGTGGATTTGGACATATGCTTGAAATGGCCTCCACTCAACCTGAAGCCATTCACCATGTGCACTAAAGGATCAACAGTCTCTGACATTTCAGCCCTGGAGTGAAGCAACAGGGATGGATGAACAGTGGACATGAACAACTTTCCATTGGGCCCCAGTTCCCAGCCAAGCATCCATTCAGGTCAGTTGCTGTTCTCACTAACAACCCACAAAGATACTAGTCATCTACCAGCATCTGCTAATAGCCACCTATCGTCCTACCTCCAAGACCTATTTTTTAGAGGATAGCTTACCAAGGTGAATGAAAATCATACCGCAGTAAAGCTACCAATAAATGTGTGTAAAGAAAGTGGGAGCAACCCATGACAAAGAGCATTGTGGAGGATAGATGTCAATGGGAATGAAGTGAGAATGGAATTCAATGAAATGAAGAGAAGTGAACCCATGGAAGCACTCACAAGTCCAAAGACTAATGATTAAACAGGCAATCTATTTCATTCAAATCACTCTCCACAGAAGGGGCCATTGTCCTTGCTCCATATCCCACAAAATGTTGTCACATAGGTATTTTCACATCTTTAATGCAAATGAACTAATTGTGTATTCCTTCGAAAGATCAAGGTTTGAAACATAGTCTGAAAAAACTTTGTAATTTGCATAAAATGCTGAAGTGCTTGAAGGCCTTAAAACCTTTGAACCATCAAACCAGCACAACTGACCTCACATCAGTTAGTGCACAAATGATAGTTGCCATGAAGGCCTTCACTCAGTTAAGAACCTGCCCAGAGGCTGTTAAGACTGAGGGCAGGTGTCCAGAGAGTTGACATTCAGAGGATGAAACGTTTAGGCTCTTTGAATGACACTGCAATGTAGCAACCTGCCTAGGGTTGAGTATGGAATTACAGGGGTTTAAGCACCTCAAAAAGTGGACACCAGGCAAAATACAAACAGGTTTGTTTACAGTGGAGAGAGTTGCTCACATTTAAAGCACTGTTATTCCCTATTGAATGGACTACCATTATTGAAGCATATGGGCAGAATTGCTTCCCAGTTTTATTTGCAGCCATTGGACTCCCAAACCAATCAGGAAAAACAAACAAGAATTCAGGACTAATTCTCTAATCTCTAACTTCCCAGAAATTATTCAGGGATGGCGTTTTGAGAACTAATGCCTTGGTTTTGCCCTGCTCTGTTGACTCCCAACAAAGGCAATAAGCATCTATATGTGCAATCCATCATGTACATGGGCGTAGGGTTCAGGATTTTCTGTTACCAAATGAGGGCTATGTTGATCCAATGCCAAATTAATGTGAACATGGCCATAACCTTGCAAATCAACAATGCAGTATGTACAATTAGGTAGCCATTCACCAATAAGAGCAAAACAAAACCACCTTACCAAATGATGGAAATTCTGAAAATAAGAGAACACAATCAATGCCAGACAGTTGTATGTCAGTATGGCATTTGAGCTCAGTACATCTTCCAAAAGCATTTGAATGCTTTTCATTTATGATGGTACACCAAAATTCCAAAACCTTGATATGGGTTTTTGGCAGGCCTAATTAGTGTCAGAAATTATTACCAGTCATGAAATCAATTATTCTTAAATGAGGACTCTGCACAAATGAAACAAGCCCGAGACCATGCTACTCAACTAACAAGACAGCGGAACACTGTGAATTGAAAACCTTGCATTAATTATATGCATTGAAAACCTTCAAGTGGTGCAAACAATACCTGTGATATATGGCTGTGCTACCCGAAGCACAAATGAATCAATTTTATATCAACCAAAAGAATGTGGGAGTTCCTTACTGTTTTATTCCCTGTACCTGGAATACAAAAAAGAAAAAAATTGTAAGTGAAAGTTGGAGTTTTGCAGAGCAATTAGATACAAAAAAATAAGAGCAGGGTCTTCAATGCATGAGATTGGAAAGAGAGTTGCTCACAGAGGAAGTGAATGTCTTTTGTGTCCAGCTTCTGGGGACGGCAAAATGGCAAGCTTATGTTCAAATTCTCCAAATCTGGATGCTCTACACCATTAAAGAATTGCCCTTGACACAATCATGGCCATGTACACATGGATTGCTATCCAGTACACAGCAAGTCCAAGCCTTGCTGTTGGCTGTCGCATCAGCAACCGTCCGCCTATAACACTGCAGTCCACATGTCTCAATATTGAGCCTCTTTATCCTTCCAACTCCCTGTGTTCCTTAAGAAACACAGGTAAATTATTTTTGAACAAAGACAGGCTCACTTGAGAGAGTACTATCCATGAATTTTGTTGAAAAAAACCTTACCACAATCCATCAAGCCTGTCTGCAAGTGCTCTCATCCTCTTTGGAACAAGTGCTGAATTTGTGAGTGAGTTAAATCCATGCCCTGATCACAAAAAGAAAAAACCAGACAAGTGTGAAATAGCAGAACTGAAATTCAGTTGTCCATGGTGTCTCAAATGTCAAACCAGACATTGGGCAGATTGTTTAACATTGCATACATAAGGTGCCAAGCACTTCCAGTTGGAACTCAGCCAAAAAACCTCCTGCCACAAAATTGAGAAGGCAATAAATCTGTTGTGGAAAGAGAAATTAAATCAGGCAAACCTTTATCGTCCAAATCTGAAAGCAAAGGATTTATTTCTCCATCCACATCAATAGTAACTTCTGCTGGAAACAGCTTACGTGCCCCTCGGACATGAGGGGCAGCAGAAGAACCCACATGACCAATCCGCTTACTCCTTGCACCCTGCACATTTCATTACGCAAAAAACATAAACATTTCTTCTATGTTTCTGGATATTATCCAAACCTTTTCTGTTTGAACTTACCTACATCTTTACATGACACACGGCAGAATGATATTGAAGACTGAAATCCAAACCCCCAAGTTCAAAAACTGGTCACTGCCCTTCCTTCCAGAGTTGGGTTTTGTACTGCCGACTGGATTTTGTCAAATTTGTGATGTGTAGCCTAAAGACAAGTGAGCTTATGTTCCTGAAAACAAACAAATGGGGAAACCTATATAGTCTCCTGGCAATTGTGGAGCTGCCATATGGTGCCATATAACAAGATCCAGGTGCTGATCAGCTCTAGAGGACAATACTCTAAATAAGCTGAAGTTTTCCATTCAACCTACATGCTTTAGAAACATAGAAAGAGTTTGAAATCCAGTATTACCAGTTCTTCAATCTCCAGGGTGGGAATTGCTGTACTATCAGATGATGGGCTTATCAGCACTGCCATATCAGCCTGCATTCTGTCAATCTGAAATTGCTTTGCTTGTATCCCTGCTTGCAACAAGGCTCGCTCCTTGACAAGCTCATCCAACTCCTCCCTCAACCCTTGCAGCTGGGCATCCTTCCGTTCCATGTTAACCCGCCACAGCTGCCCCTCAGATTTGAGGTTGTCTATATGCTGTTGTAGGGCATAAATGGTAGCGACATAATCAACAGTCCCATTTGTAATAGCAGTATCAACATCTTCAAAAGCTGATCTACTGATGTGATTTGTGACTACCATACTCTGTTCTGCTAGTTCAGAATTGTCTTCCTTTGATAGCACCATCAATTCTAAGTGCTTTTGCAGCTTCTCAAGCTCTAAGGTCTTCTGGGTTAGATCATTTTGCAAGATTGTCATCTCTTCCGAATTGCCCTCAAACCGGGAGTTTACCTCAGTCAGTTCCTTTCTTAACTTCAAAATCTCCAAATTTGCCTCAGCAGAGACCCTAGAAAACCTCTCTTGCTGACTCTGGGTTTCAGCATCAGCATTACTGATCTTTTCTTTCAACCCTAGAATCTCAGCATCACGGTTTTGGAGTTCCCCGTGCAAGTTCTCAATCTCTGTGACCAGACCTTCACTCTGTTGTCGCAGCTCTGTCAGTCTGTTGAGTGTTAAAGTGAGCTTTGATATGGCTTTCCCTCTTGAAGCTTCCATGGATTTCAGTGAGTTCTGCTTCTGCTGGAGAGCTCCCTGCATCTCTTCCACTTGAGCAACTGCTGCATGAGTCCTGGCCTCTGCTTCCCAACGTGCTTGTGACTGAAATTCCAGCTCAGATTCATAGTGTGCTCGATCAGAGGCAGCTCTGATTTCAGCTTCATCCACTTTCTTTGCCCATGATAAAATCATCTCCTTCCCATTGGAATTCTCCATCTCAAGAAACTGCACTTTCTCTTGTACTTCTCTAAGCTTCAAACTCAGGACCTCCAACTCTCTTTCAGACCTCACAGCCATACTTTGTGTCTTACCGAGCATCATACCCAGCCATTCTATCTTCTCAATGACCTTACCAGTCTTCAGGCTACTTGGGAGGAGAGAAATGTGAGACAGTGCAATGTTGACTTCTTCCTGAAATTTTTGACTGTCTTGCAATGATTGCTCAGCAGCAGTGACTTTTTCCAATGTGGAAGTCAACTG
Organism: Sphagnum contortum; assembly: GCA_963920785.1. Classification (NCBI taxonomy): domain Eukaryota; kingdom Viridiplantae; phylum Streptophyta; class Sphagnopsida; order Sphagnales; family Sphagnaceae; genus Sphagnum; species Sphagnum contortum. Next base: position 12,841,724 of record OY987288.1, read on the forward strand.
GAATTCCAGTTCAAGAACATGTTCAGCCACAGATTTAAATTTCTCCCTAGACTCATGCAGCTTTGCATCTTGGAGCTTAAGTTCTTCCTTATGGGAAATGCATATGGAGTTGAGCTCCTGTGTCTTCTCCTCCAGTGACATTTTCAAAGCATCCCGCTGCTTCTCCACTGCTTTACCCTTCTTCACTGCCAGACCTAGCTTCTCTCTTATGTTTGAGTGCTTCTGCTCCATCTGGTTGAGTTCTGCTTGTAGAGCATCCTTTTCATCCGCTGCTTTCAACATCTCTGCCCGGAATGCATCAGCTTCTCTCCTTGCTTCTGAACTTTCAACACCCAATCTTGCACACTCTTGCAACAAACCCTGGACACAAGGAAATCCAGAACCTTGTTACTCATATTGTGCACAGACCCATGTCAAACAAGTGATAAACAATCTTCAACACAATGAGCTTTTACACTGCACAGAAGAACTGCAAACTGACCTTTATATCATCATCATGTTGCACCAGTGCTGCAGTCATTTCTGTGTTCTTCTTGCTGAGTTCACTTAACTCTAGCTTTGCAGATTTAAGCATTTCCTCAAGGCTTCTTGCTAAAAGATAGCCCTCCAAGTGCTCCCTTTCTTGATTAGCTTGAAGGGAGTTCTTCAAAGCCAACATCTCAACCTTCATTGCATCCCTCTCTGCAGAAACTTGAGCAGCTTGCTCTCCCAGTGTGGTGTGCTCAGAGCTCAAGACTTGAAGTCTTTCAGCAAGCCCATGATTTTCTTCTTTGTAGAACGTAAGCTCATTACTGAGCTCCTCCAACCTTCCTTTCTGGTCTTTGATCTCAAGAGTAACAGAATCTACAGCCTTCTCCAACCTCCCTACTTCATGCATTGCTTCACTGGCTTTCTGCTGTTCTTCATTGAGGGCGTTGATGAGCCGCTTCATCCCAACAGCAGGGAAAGTGGTTGAAGACAAAGACACTTCATTGGGCCACCTGACTGCTTTTTCAGATGTAGCATCATCTGCAAATCCCAAAAGAATCTGCTTACACTCCTCAGAAACTCTTCTCAGAGAATCTAGCTCCATCTGCAATGAGGAAACAGTAGCTGCCATCCCCAAGGACCTCTCATTTGCCTCCTGCAGTGCCGCATCCTTCTTCTGCATTTCCAAACAAAACACATCTGCTAATGCCTGAATTTCCCCAGCTTTCTCAGACAAAGGTTGAGCTGGAGACTCTCCCTGAGAAACGTCACCCCCATCAGCATCCGTAACCACTAACCCTAAAAGCAATCTGTCTCTCACATCTGACAACCTCTTCTTGGTCATGACAATATCTGCCTGAAGAGCCACATTTTCGTCGCTGGTTTTGAGAAGCTCAGATTGCATCCTTTGTGCCTGCTGCACCAAAACTTGGTTCTCTTTGTCTTGCTGTGCCATGGTTACGGCTGCCTCCCTGACTTTTTCCACTGTCTTGCTCAATTCCAATTCTGTGTAATCCAGCATCTCTCGCATCTGCTGCACATGTTGGTCCATCGACAAGTCTCTCTCTTTCTTTGCAGTCTCTGCTTCTTGTGCCATAACTGCAATCTGATGAGTTAATTCTTCAACCTTGCAAGCTTCAGATCTGTACTTCTCAACAATCCTGGCTATAGCAGATTCAACAGGTCCAAGACTAAACCTTGGGTGTGACTCTTCTGCATCAAACATCTGATCTTGAAACACCTGACATCATAGCAACATCAGACAATTCACATCAGCATCTGTTTCACAAAATCAGACCCGACAAGGAAATTTCAGAAAGGCACTACAGTGAGCAGATGCCACACTTACAGAATCCAGCAGCTTCATGACCACAGAAATATCTAACTGCAGCTTGAGATGAGCAGCCAACTCAGCCTCCATAGCCAAATCTCTATCAGAGATCACCCTCTGTAACACATCAATCTCAGAGGCTAATGCTGTTTTTTCTGAAGATTCTTCAGCGACAAGTTCCTCAAGCTTGACACACTTGCCATTGAGTTCTGCTACTTGCTTAGTGAGCATTTCACTCTCTTGCTTTGATGTACCCAGTTGTGTCAAAAGTGTTACTGCATTATTTGCCAAGTCTTCTGCTTTAGATTGTTCTGCTGTAAGAGTAGCAGCAAGCCACTCAATCTTAGCAACAAGGCCCAGTTCCAGTGGGATATCACCCATTGTTTCCAGTTTGAGCTGCACATCTTGGGTTACACTTCTAGCTTCGTGCAATGCATTCTCAAGGCTCAGAACAGTATCCTGTGCAATGGCAAGCTCAGAGGCTAATGCTGTTTTTTCTGAAGATTCTTTGGCAACAAGTTCCTTAAGCTTGACACACTTGCTGTTGAGTTCCACTACTTGCTCAGCAAGTGTTTCACTCTCTTGCTTTGATGTACCCAGTTCTGTCAAAAGCATTATGACATTATTGGCCTCATCTTGTGCTTTAGATTGTTCTGCTGTAAGAGTAGCAGCGAGCCACTCAATCTTAGCAGCCAGCCCCAGTTCCTGTGGGATCTCACCCATTGTTTCCAGTTTGAACTGCACATCTTGGGTTACACTTCTAGCTTCATGCAATGCGTGCTCAAGGCTCAGAATGGTATCCTGAGCAACAGCAAGCTCCACATCTAATAGAGTTGCACGGTCTGCCATTGCTGCCATTGAAGATGCTTTCACCTCAGCTTCATGCAAAGCCATATCCTTTGCTCTGATTGACTGCACACACAAACTCCAAGCAGGATTCAGTCGTCATTATGCAACCCTAGACCCTAAACCTAAAACCCAAAATAGACTTGCTCCTTGAAACAACAAGAGGGTACATTCAAATTCCCACCTCTGCATGTGATGAAATCAAATGCTCGAGGTCTTCTGTCTTCTCTTTCAAGGCTTGTTTCACTGCATCCCGTTGCTGAACAACTGATTTTCCTTTGCTGATTGCAAGTGTCAGTCTCTCTTTAGTATTTGACAGTTTCTTTTCCATCTGCACAACTTCTGTTTGTGCAGCACTGTAATCCCCTCTTGCTTTTGAAATGTCAGCTTCCAGAGTTTGTTTCTGCTGCATAAGAGTTCGAAGTTGCTCATCTTGTTGCACTGATCTCAATGTCACCTCTTCTAGTTGTTGCTTCAATCCCATAACTTCTGAGTCCTGAACTGCCAACAGGTCCTGCTTCTCAGTTTGCAAGGTATGAATCTCCAGCATATTGGAAGTCAAAGTCTGTCTCAATCGCTCTTCTTCACCTGCTGCCTGTTCAACTTCTGATGCCAAGATCTGAACTTTGCTACTGAGTTCTTTATTTGTCTGCTTAAGAACATCATTCTTAGCTTCCATGGCTTGAAGGGTTGCTGCATACTGTGCTTTCTCCTCTACTGCCGCCTCTTGAAGTTGGGTTTGCAACCCAACCAATTGCATGCTTTTGTCAACCAGCAAATTGACAAGCTTCCAGCAAGACTCAAATGAAGTTCCTACAACATCCTGCTGCTTACCCTCAGTGTCTGGAAAAGTCCTGCAGACTGCTGCTTGCAGGTTTGTTTGAAACACAGCATGATCATCATTGAGCTTTGCTATTACAGCATCTGACTCCATCATCCTCTTCTCCACGTCTGAGCGGAAGATGGTGAAATCAAGGAAAATGCTCTCCTTCTCTTGCTGCAGCAATGTCTTTTGTTCCTCCAGCAAGTTCAGTTTTTGATTGCACTCTTCAGCATCCAGTTTCAAATGGTCTAAGTTCATGTCATGTTGTGCTTTCTCTTCCCGTAAGAGTGTCTCCAATGCAGCTTTGTCTTGGATCAACTGTGTGTATGCATCTTGCAGCTCCTTGAACCCTTCCTCAAGCATATGTCTTTCTAACACTGATTTTTCCAGCTTCTCCCCTGCATTCGCATGCTCATCCTTGAGTTTGCCCAACTCCATCTCGACATCTTGCAACTTGGAAGCTAAAGACTGACTCTGCCTTTCAGTCTGCAGTCTAGCATTGACCTCATCTGTGGCCTTCCCCTCTATCTCTGCAAACGTGAGTGCAAGAACTTCTTCAGATTTCTGCAATGACACAATCTCTCCCTTCAATTCGTCTACAAACCCAGAAAGCTCAGCTTTTGTTTCCTTCAAGGCCTCAATGTCAAGGGACATTTGATCAGCCCACTCCACATTCTGCTGCCACAGGGCATGGAAATCCGCCTCCAGTTCCATCAATGATGAGGTCAGATCAGATCTCTCATCATTGGAATCCTGCATGCTCTTCAACAAAACTTCAAGCTGTGCACGTAAAGCTTGTTCAGTCTGAATTCCAGCACCTCTTTCTTGTTGCAGTGCATCCGTTGCCTCCCTTGATGGCCAGGCCTACACAACCCAAGTCATTGCCCTTTAGTATCCTGTTTTAGAGATGCTCATTCTCTCTTCTGCACTTTAGTGTTCTAGCAATCTGAGTCATGCGTAGGAAGTTCACAGATTCGCTGATTTCTGAGGGCAAAAAGACAAGTCACATACCTGTGAGAAGAGCTCTTTGCCAGGAGATGCTACCAAACGAAGATGCAGCTGAGGTGCATCCTCACTTGCCCTAACCTCAAATTCCTTCACAAGATTCATTACTTTCTTAACTGAGTGGTTGGAGGACCTCACCTCCTCATCCTCGACACCTTTTCCCAATCGCAGTGATTGTGAGGAGGCTTTTTCCACGCACCCAACACTAGTCTGTCTCCCCTGCACTGTTGTTTGCTGCTCCAGTTCTTTCACAAGAGCTTGCAAGTGTGTATTCTCTTCGTCTCTTTTCCTGCATACTTCTTGCAATTGCTCCAGTCTGCTTGATAACTTGGCATTACCAACATTCAAGTCCTGAGCATGCAGACGAGATTCTTCAACTTCATTGACTAAACGACCCTTCTCTTCTACGTTGGTCTCCAATTTCTCTTGTAGCAGCTGAAGCTCATGCTCAGCTTGCTTTCTCTCTGCCTGTGTTTCTTGCAGCAACAGTCGTGATGCTTCAAGCTCACTGATCAAATGCTCTTTCTCATCAAATACCTCTTGCAGTTTCTTTAGTGTCAAGGCATGCTCTTTGGTCTCAGATTGAAGGTGTTTGGACAATTCCTCCAGTTGAACAGGCGTCAATCCTTGGTCTTCAATAGTCTGCTGGAGTTCTTGCCTCAAGTTTCCAAGCAACGTCTTGAGATCAGTTTTTTCAGATTCTGATATCTGCAACTTCTGGTGTAACAGTTGGAGCTCAGATTTGAGCTGTTCCTCAACTTGTCTTCTTTCCCCCTTGGATTCAGTCATGCGACAACCCAATTGTTGTACTTCTTGTTGAGAGTTTTCAATCTCCTCCAACAATTTCAATCTTTCCTCTGCCAATCTTGCCACTTGTTGATTATGGCCTTCAAGCTCCTTCACAAGTTCATCTCGCTCATTGCTCCATCGTTCCATCCCTTGATTCAGCTCCACCAGCTGCTGCTTTTCACATTCCAACCTCTCCTCTGCCATTTTTGTCACCTACAAGATTCAAAAGCATGTCAAGATACATACAGAAAACAGAAAACAATATGTGTCTCCAAGCTCCCTCAACCACTGCAATAGTATACGAAGCATAGGTGAGATGCACCTTGCTCCTCTTCGTCAAAGAACAGATCATTGTCATCAGCACACGAGCACATACCTCTTGTCTTGAAGAATCCAACTGCATCATAAGCTCTTGTCCTTCTTCCCTGAGACTTTTAGCGTCCTCTTCAGACTTCAAAGCTCTGAAACCCAACTCTTCTTTTTCAGTTTCTAGCATTCTTATGTGCTCCCTTGCAATTTGAAGGTCACCCATAAGCCGGTCCCTTTCTTCACTCATATCCAAATTGTGTTGCTGCAATGCACTCAACATAGAAAGCAAGTCCTGCCTCTCATCCATTGTACTTGAACATTGCGACTTCAAAGTTGCCTGCACCAAGCTAGTAGCATCTTCAAGACATTTCACAATATGGCTTCTCTCCTCAACAACACCCTGAAGCTGCTGCTGCAATCTTTTATTCTCTGTAACAAATACATCCATCTCCCGCTCCAAACTTTGGGCTCGAAGACTCAAAATCTCCATCTTTTTATTTGAATCCTCAAGAAGTTCTACTGCCTGAATTTTCTCCTCTTCTAACCGTTGAAGCCCTTGCACAGCTGCTATATCCTTTGAAACAAGCACACTTATCTCATCCTGCAAGCTCTGGACTTGAAAATTCAAAGCATCAACTTGATGACCTGAGTCCTTGAGGAATGTAACCAGTTGTGCCTTCTCCTCTTCCAAACTCTGGAGCCTTTGATTCAACAAAGCTTCCTCTGAAATGTATGATCTTCTAACCTCTTCCAAACCTTGGACTTGAGACATCAAGCTCTCTATCTCTTGACATGAATCATCCAGCAGTTTCTCCAGATTAACCTTATCCTGTTTCAAACCCTGAAGTTGTTCACTCAGTGCTTCATTTTCAGACAAATAAGTGGACTTGTCATTCTCCCAGCCTTGCAGTTCAAGCTTCAAAGCCTCCACATTTTGGTTTGAAAGCTCCAGAAGTTTCACCAGCTGAGTCTTCTCCTCTCCCAAACTCTGTAGCTCCTGAGTCAACGTTCTATTACTGGACTCCAAGTCACTGATGGCCTTCTCTAGGTCTTCTACCCGGAGATTCAGACAATCCAGCTTCTGCTTTGAATCATTCAATGCCATTACCCATTCAACCTTCTCATCACCCAAACTCTTTAAACTCTCATTCAAATGTGCGACCTCAGTCACATGCATTGTCACCTGCATTTCTAGGGTTTGTATATGCAGATGCAATTCCTCGACAACAAGAGCAGATTCAACGCTTTTGTCTTTCAACTCATTGCCAAGCTGTGTCTTCTCCTCTTCTACAGCCTGGAGGGACTGGTTTAGTTCTATGACCTGAGCCATCAAAGTCGTCTTTTCATCTTGCACATGACTATTCAGCATCTCCAATTCTTGGAGATCAGATTCTAAGCTCTTCTTTTCATCTTGCACGTGACTGTTCAGCATCTCCACTTCTTGAAGATCAGATTCTAACCTCTTTAAACGATCAGAGAGTTCTTTAATTGAACTCTGGGATTCCAACCTCTCCTTTTCAAGGTCTTCAACCCGATCTTTCCATGTTGCAAGCTCCATGGAGAAACTCACCTGCCTCTTCTGCTGTTCATGGGCTGACTCCTCAACCAATCGGAGATTTTCACTGTGCAAATTGTCCAACATTTCACGAGTCATGTTGTATCTCTCCACAAAAAGAGACTTTTCATCACCCAGTTCCTCAAGCTGCTGGTGAAGCTTTGATAACTGCAAAACTAACTGACTGTTCTCCTCATCTTTTGCAGCTCTCAGTTCTCCAAGCTCAGAAATCAGAAGCATTTCTCTATCACTGGCTGCCTGCAACAGCTGCTTCCTTTCATTCACCATTTCCTGCATTTGGGTCTTCACCTCCTCAATCTCAGCAATAAATTGCTGTCGTTCTTTATCAGCATTTTCAATCTGAATTTGGACCTCTTTCTCAGATTGCAATGTCGACGCCTCAATCTCATTCCTAAACCCATCTATGTCCCTCCCTTTCTCATCCAAAACCCTTGCCTGCTCTACAACCAAACCCTTGAGGTTTTCATCCCCCAGGACTTCTTCTCTCTTCAACAAACCCACTCCATTTGTGGGTTGTCCCCCATGTTCAATGCGAGGTAGGGTTTCAACACTGGATGGATCCACACATCTGTTGTCTCTGAAACCTTTGTTCTCCAGCATTTCTTGCACGTCCTTTTGTGTTGTTTCCTGCATTTTGATCCTCCTGTCAAATGGCTATCTCAGGATGAACTGAGCTTGATAATCCAAAAACTTTGGATAGCAGGAAGTGAAGAATGGTATTCAAGGAACAATGCTTGAAAACAACAACTCATTTCATTATGGACAAGATTCAGAAATCAAATGTCATTACCTCAAAAAGCTGTACATTATTGTCTTCAGCATACTCTCCAACTCCATTTGAATGCTCCTTTGAGTTCAGACCATCTCTATTTTGGCCAGCAAAATTGTCCTCCAGGCGAAAGGTTGAGTAATTGCCTTGATCAAGCCCCTTGTTGGTAAAATCTTCAGTGCCTTCATAAGTGTTCTCTTGCCAGTCTTCATTGGTTTGAGTGCAGTCCGTTGTAGGTGTCTCCCACAAGATGGTGTACACTGCCTTCCGTTCACGTTCTGATTCACACTGTGATCCCTGCTCTGCACTCCCTGGCTGAGACAGTGAGTCACATTGTTCTGATGCCTCCTCAACAGAAAGATGAGCTTCTGGTATGTCAGTTTGAATTGGTGATATGAGAGAAGGATCTACAGCTACAGTGCTGCTACCCAGCAATACTGTCTCTTCCTCAGAGCCCTTAGTGCAGGAAACCGAAGTCTCTTCACTGGAATCAATGTGTGAGCCACCTCTATCTTCCCTGCTGTGATCCTCTGGTAGCAGGCCTGAATTTGCTTCCTGGCCATTATTGTCTTCAGAGCCTTGTTCAGTCTCAGCCAATGCCTTCAAAGCAGTGGTGGTGGTGGTGGTGGTGGTAGGAATAATGGCCTTGCCAGTACCTCCCCCCTTCTGATTCTTCTTTTGGCGAAACTCTTCCAACTGATGAGAAGCCAGAAAGACAAAGGTGCATATATCCATACATGACACTCTTGTCAGACATCATTCTTTGTCAGACACAAAGGCCAAACTAATCATCATCATCATCATCACAACCACCCATGGATGTTGGGAAAAAGCCTTCTTTTTCACTGTGGCTCAAATTTGCATTTTATAGGTGTGAATCATGTACCCGCTTTTTTCCAGCAGCTCGAAGATCGGTTTTACTCTTCCCCTTGTCCATTGCAGGACATCACCAGCAATAGCTCCTCCCTCCCAAGCTGTCTGATGAATGTGTTTGTTCTTTCTTCAAATACAACCAAGCCTGCTAAAACATGTCCCCTCCATCAAAATTCATAATATAAAAAATGACTGCAAAATGAAAAAAAACAGGAAAAAAAATGCATGTAGAGTATAACACTCCTAACCATTGTATAAAACGAATACCCTAATTTCCTGTTTTGTGATTTGCAACTATACAAAGCTGCAAACCCTAATTCCTGTTTTGTGATTTGCAACTATACAAAGCTGCAAGCCCTAATTCCTGTTTTGTGATTTGCAACTATACAAAGCTGCAAACCCTAATTCCTGTTTTGTGATTTGCAACTATACAAAGCTGCAAGCCCTAATTCCTGTTTTGTGATTTGCAACTATACAAAGCTGAAAACCCTAATTCCTGCTTGTGATTTGCAAGTACATATCCAAAGCTTTCAATCCGACTCTTCACCTTCCAAAAAAGAATTCCACTGATTCAAAACGAAAACCCTACTTTCCTGTTCGTGTGATTTGCAACTATCCAAGAACTTTGTGATCCAACCCTTCACCTTCAAAAAGAAAATTATCACTCCATCCACTGATTCAAAGATGATCACAATCCTTTTGGCTCTTGTAGCAAGGATATATATATAAAAAATTTCTTGACAGAGACAACAAACACCTCTTCTTTTGCCTGATTAATGTTGTTTTCGAGCAGCATACATCATACTCCATCAATTCTCCATGAATGAAACACACACATTTACAAAGAAACTAAACCCTGAAACGGATCAAAATGGGGAGACCAAAAAAACTCCCAATACCCACTCGATTTTACACCCCGACTTCTTCGAAAGAGAAGCTGCCAAGTTTTGTATGGAAGCATATTCTCAAGATCTTAGTCTCAGTGAAAATCATATATAAAAATCGGGAAAGACCAATCTCACATTTGTTCTTGGTGTTAACATCCAGTGAGTGAGAAAACAACAGTGTTCCCAGTTCCGAATTCAATCTTGCACCGATCTCAACCAAATAAGAACCCAAAATCCGATTGAAGAAATCTTTTCTCACCTTGACCAGCTTGTGTAACTGAAGCTTGCAAGAGCGTTTTGTACATCTTCCACGAACATTGCTCCAAAATCCATCGAGAAAACACTACTCGCGGCAGCGAGCGACGAAGGAATGCGCAGCAACAGCAAAGCCATGGCCCGACTCCTGCGAGCGACGAGTAGAACGCCCCGGCGAACTTCCGGGAACAAGGATGGGAACGCAAATACATGTATGAGGGGAGAGAGTATACGTACAAACAAGGATGGGAACTCGAATACATGTATGGGGGGAGAGATTATACGTACAAAATGGGATGGGAACGCGAATACGTACATCGGGGGAGACAGTGTACGTGCAAGCAAGGACGGGAACGGGAACACATGAGTATTCGTACAAAAAAAGGGATGGGAACTTGAATACACGTATAAGGGGAGTGTATACGTACAAACACGGATGGGAACGTGAAAACAGGTATCAGGTGAAAGTATATGTACAAAACTCTGTGTGTACATACCCGCCGGTTCCCAATAAAACCAAAGTAGCGCCTAATATGGTTGCTGGAAATGGAGTTAGCTTTACGCCTTTTGGGTATCAAAAATTTGTATATATACTGAGGATTATTGTCTTTGCATAATCTTGTGTAAAAAAAAAATTACTGAATTTTTCCTAAATGAGTATCCTAATTAATTTATAGCCAAATTTGTCTAGAATTTTTTTTGTAGATGATTTTTTTGCAATCTCTCTCATCTCGGCTTTCTTCAAATTTGCATAATATTTTATGAATTTCCAAAAGAGATTATAATCAAATTGTTGAGGGGTTTTTTTTTTTTTAAATTTATTTATGGGGGTAGATTTTGCAATGTCTCTCAATCTAGGTGTTCATCAAAATATAAATATATTTGTCTACAATAAGGGTATATTATTATTATCTTTGCCCATTCAAAAATTTAATATACCCATGCATTTGGCATACCTATTTTAGCACTGGGTTCTTCAAATCTTTGATTGGGTTTCAAATAAAGGACATTTTTCTAAGCATTTGATGATCTTAGTAAAACCTCAAGCAATAATGGCTACATGGGTACCTATTGTTTATGACATATTGGATAAGTGTAAGGAAGGAAATGGTTTCTACTTGTGCAACATTTGAAGCATTAGGTTATTCATTCACTACATCATGATGGAGTTAATGTTTGCATGCAAACCAATCACTACATTTTGTGTCCTTATATGCCAAGTGATTTTATTGGATTTTGAGTTAATTCACTCGTTTTAGTGAATGAGGACTAATGAAGAAGCAGTGAATTCATTAATCCAATGAATGGGGACTAATGAAGAAGCAGTGAATTCACTAATCCAATGAATGGGACTAGAGAATAGCACCCACATTTTGTAGTAGTGAATGTTCTCATTTCATAGCATTCGAAGAAAGTGTACACCACTTCAAACTACATATTAGTTAAGATATGTACTACACCATTTCAAAGCTTGAAAAGAGTGCAAATAACATCATTCAAATCATCATGTAAAAATATGCAATCACCTCAACTTTATAATGAGGAAGAATTTGAATCAAATCGTTATGTCACAAAATATTCAACACACATCATGAAAAGACCATTGCAAGGAATCCCCAACTTGGCAAACAATGATGGAATTATTCCTCACCTTTTGCTTAAGTTTGTTTTTAAAATAGATGGTTTGCTTTCAAAGATGGTGCCATAGGTTGTTGAATGTAAATGGCTTGATGTAAACATACAATGGACCTTGCATTTTTTTCAATATCATGCGAACAACATGACTATGAGTTTATGTTAGCACCATGGTCACAATAGCCCCTAATTCATAAATATTCAACACAAGGGTTTATGCCCAAAGTGCATTGATGTGATTATCAAAAATGAGTTAATCGTGAATGGAAGATCTTCTTGTGTAATACTAAATCAAATAACATCATTTGAACAACATGATTATGAGTTTATACTAGCACCATGGTAGCAATTGCCCCCAATTCCATAAATACCCAACACAAGTGCATCAATTTGATTATCAAAAACGAATTAATCATAAATGGAAGTTCGTGTGTGGTATTAAATCAACACCTTTCATTATTGAAACAAACAATGCCACGCCAACAAAGCATACACATAAATCACCCTTGTTCCTTGATCATGTGATGTAGAAATTCATATCATCAAAGTTGAAATCCAAAAACCACTCAAACACAATATAATTGGAATTGTGTTTATACTAAATCATATTCCAACAATGAAATAAAAATGTTAAAAACTCATTTTTTTGCAATAAAACATGAAAGTTTACAACCTCTATGATGAATTATCATTGACAAAGAAATCAAGACTTACAAATATTATATGTTATCGTCATAAATGTGTATTTAGATTATAATAATGTTGTAATTAAATGGAAGGCTTCAAGTTCGAGAAAAAATAGATGAAAATAAAAATAGTTGACAAATTTGTACCTTGTTGCAACCATCATAACAAATATTGTATGAGACTGTTAAATCAACAACCACCCCCCTAAAAAAAAAATGGCCCTACAAATAAATATATAAGTAAACACATTCAAATAGGTGAAGGCAATTGGTAGTCATATCATGCATGCCATTTTTCAAGAATATTTGGATCACCATCATGTGCAAATTATCATGGCATTAACACCTTGGTTGGTTCATTAAAAAAAACATATAATATAATTTTTTAATTACACACTCCATGTACAACTCCACATTAGAATGTTAAAATCGATATGTGAAAAGTGCAAATCATGTTCAAATGCATTATCTATGTACAAATACTAAAACCACCACTATAAACAATCACACCTTCTACATGGAATAGTGTGACTCGTATTAAATGGTTTTGGGGGGCATCTTTGATTGACCCATCACAAAGAAATTTAATCAAACTTTTGTTTGGCACAAATGAGCATTTTATCTTCTGACTTTATAGTCACCCTCAATAGATTATAAATTATTTCAAATGTTTCATTTTTGTGAAGGATCATCAAATATCAATCAAAATTTTGAAAACATGTATAGTATGATATTTCAAAAATCACAATAAATGAATATATATATATATAATCCTCCTTTGGGCTATTTTTATAAGTTATAATTATAGACCCTAGGGCAAATAATATGGGACAAAGTGAAATGCTATTGGTAACATGTTGGGCAACACTTTGCAATTTGGGGGACATGTTAAAAGCCCATTGGGAACAACAAAAAATCCAAACAAATCGAACACCACCCATCCTCCCCAAAAGCAGACAAATTGGACCCCTTCAATACATGTTGTGTTATGTATTTAATTAGTTTTGGAATTTTTTTAACCTAATGGTTGGGATCAATTCTTCTACTAAATTTGAAACAATTTTTTTAAAAAGAATTATTTGTTGGATTATCTAGCAAGACAAAACATTATTAATATCTATTGTTGTATCATTTGGTGGCCCCCAATTAAATCAATTTGTCTTTCTAATTTTTCACCTTTCAAATGGTCAATTGGTAGTTTTGGGCTTTTCAAAAGTCTATAATTAACTAAATACATTGGCACCTCATCAGATGCAAATAACTTGTATGGCCTACCTATGTTTTTTGCCATTTTTGATTTGAACTAATTACAAGGCTATAATTGTGGGGACATAAAGCAACCACGTTAATGTTCAATACCATTTTCATATTTAAAAAATAAAATCCATTGAACATTTTAAAACAACATCATTATTTTATTTTAAACACCACACATTTTATATTGGAAGTGTACACCTTAATGCCAAAAGTGAGGTACGTGCAAACCCCCATTCAAATGTGTAATATTGTTTAAACATATACACACATTTAACCATGTAAAGTTCAACCAAAATAAAAAAGAAACATCAAACATCATAAAATAAAATAAAATAAAATATTTCATGTGAAATATTTAAAATAAAATGTATATTTATATAATGGTCTACCAAATTCCCATTACTAAAGGCTTAATAGACAAAATCAACCTAGGGACTATTTTGAATGCCTAATCATTGTCACAAATTATTAGTTGGCATCCAATCCCATTAGCAACTTACCTAATTAAAATTCATACACCAATGCATTTATCTCTCCATCCCCTTATTTGAATTCAAAGTTATTATAAACCGCATACCAAAACCATGATTTATTGAAACATAATGTTAAAAATAATCTATTGAAAGATGCATTATGTTTGAATATTGTCAGATTGGCATGTCAAGCAAAATCATGTTATTTTTGGACTATAATCCCTAATGTCTCTAGTCAAATGAAAACCCTCACCAAATCATTCACAATTGCCAAACAACAAAAATTTAAAGGGTAACACTTTTGGACATGTAAAATGGCATCATCGTTACAAATGTATCCAAAATAATTATGAATGTAATTTATTTTAGTTGAACATGAAATGCACCTCTACAAATGGGGGTATATCTCAATGTTTATGAATAATTTCAACATTAAAATGATTCAATATTGGAATTAGTTTAGGGGGAACAACTTTAGGTTCCATTACAAGTTGTCCTTTTGAATGGCACATTCAAATAACAATGAATCACCTTAGATGATGTAAAAAATGGTTGGCCTTTAACCATTAACTACTTTTTTTCTTGATTTATTCTTATTTCATGATTTAGCAAATCATATATATATATATATATATATATATATATATATCAAAGATGGGCACTATTTCACAAAATGTTTGTGAAATGCCACGATCCATTTTTTTATGTACGAACAAAACTCCAATTTTTTACTATTGTTACATCATGATCTAGCATGTTGTCATGTGCATTTCAAGAGAAAATAGGAAGTTTTTCCAGTACTATATTTTAGGCTTTAATTGATTTTGATGGGTGCATTCAAGTTTATAAATTGGTTGCAATCATGTTTAATGAAGGTCTCCTAAAGATTGAAGAAAGGGAATTGTGCCACTTAAAACATTGTTTGAAAATCTAGAAAAGACTTCACAATTTCTTTCCTTAATTCAATATTTATATTTTTCTCAAAACAATGTAATTTACCATTTCCTTAATTATGTTGTGTTTTGAAACATATCTTGTTATATTGCGATGCTTGAATTCCTTTGCAATTAAAAATCTTTTGTTGTTGTGAACATAGGTTCCCATAATTGGTTGTTTGGAAATTTAGACTTCGAATAATGTTTCACAAGTTTGGATGCAACAACGCAAATTAGGTTTTGACTATTCTTATAATTTCAAAGTAGGAAAATTGACTATCATAGTGAGCATTTGCCAAAGAAAACTTGATGAAAACAAAATTGGAGTTATTGAGTTTACATTCTTTTTTATTGAAGTTTATTTGGGTACATTTCAAATATTGTGTTGAGTCCATGCAACATGTGAATGGACCATCGTGATGTTCTACATTTAGTTACATGTCTTATTTCACTTTCATATTAACTACAAGTAGGCATTTGAAAATATTAGCCTTTGTAATTTGTCCAAATTTTTTAATGTATACAAGTCAAGACAAAAGTACACAAGGGATCCTCATTTGAGTCTTGGTTATGGTATTTCTTTTAGTGATTCTAATATGGACCATTCATTTGAATTATCAATAAAAGTTACACATGTTAATCGATTGATGCCCAAGCATGGGTTTGAACATAATTTTGTCTTATCACAATATTGTTTTTGTTGTAGTTTGCTTGCCCTTCTTGGTTGTTTTACATCTTGGATCATTTTGCAACTTGGTTCACTATTGTTGTTGGTATGGTATTTGTCTCACATGTAAAAGCTTCACAACATTAAAACTTTTGTGAGTTTTGTGCACATATAATATATCGAGAAAGTATGAAAGGGAGCTTTCAAAATGCATTAATAAACAATTTGACTAGACTATTGAGAGGTCAAATTTGCTTCAACAATTAAGTTATTTTAACATGAAGTATTGGGAACATAAATAAGATTTGTCCATCAACCTAAATTGATCCTTAAATAGCCGCTAAATAGTCTAGGCACCCCTAGGTGGGCCTTGAGTCAATTAGCCTATCGGCCCAACCTTTCACAAGTATGTTTTTTATTATTATTACATCATCAAGATTGATTTTAGTCATGATCATTAGATGTTTGAAGTGAAGTTTGAACCTTCAACTCTTAGGTCACATTCCAAGGCCTTAATCATCCAACCACAACTATATGTGATGATAAACACTACTATAAAACCATGTTTTTTATGCCCTTAACATTGTTACTACAATAATTGATGTGATTAAATTTATTTGTCTGACATATTTTTTGTCCATTTTTCCCCTTCCAAAAAGTAAGCAAGTCTTACTTTATTAAATCAACTAAATTATTAGTAGAATCAAACTATGTCAAATATACATGGATTGGGTCATGCCTATGCAATGTTGATGTTTAACCACTAAGGTGTGATTAATTATAGTCATTGAGATTGTGACTTATGCACATATGTGTCAAATGTAAATTGATGTAAACAACCTAAATATGTAAATATATAAGCTCTTAAACATGTAGGTAGGTAGGTAGGTAGGTAGATATATGGTAAGTTGGTATGTAGGTGTAACAAAATATTTTCCATCTCCCTATACCACCTTTGATTCATATTTATAATTTTATGTTGACGTATATTTCATGACTTCAAATTGTAATGCATTAAATTCAAAATGAATGTGTTTATATTTTTTGTTGTGGCATTAAATTTGTCCTCATGTGAAATGGCGGTTGGATGGTTAATGCCTTGGCTTGTCACCATGGAAGTGAGGGGTGCAATCCATTCTTATGACATTTTGTTCATGCTTTAAAGCCTACATGTGGGCTACATGCTTAGGGAAAGAAGGCTCAAACATACATGCCTAAGGGGCTTACATCCTTTGGTTCACATTTTACACCTTTGATAATTATAATAAATAAAAATAAATAAATCATAATTAATTAATTAATGTTATTTATGAGTTAACATCAAGTGGCAAGTGTGTTAGTTTTTAGTCAAAAAGGACAAGCCACATTAACAATCAATTATTAATTCAAAATCAAAATGAACTAGCCACATTAGCTAGCACATGTTATTTATTAACAAATACCAACCGCATCAATTATTACTTTTTAATCAAAATGAATATGAAAGGTGTTTACATAACTAGCAAATTAGTCATGTTTGATATGATTAAAATATTCATTTATGTTGTTTAAAACATTTGGTCTTTATTTATTTTAAAATAATATTGTTTGGGCATATTTTTTACTAAATTTTATTTTTTAAAACCATAAAAATAACAATTTTGTAATGAAATAATGTAATTGTACCTAAAGACGTGTCTTTATACTAATGAAATAATGATTATAAAATTAAATTTTGATTTGTTAAGTAGTTAGATACCTACCTATCAACTTAGGTAACTACATAGTGTGATTAAATTTTGATTTGGTAGGTACCTATTAGATAGGTAGGTAAACATTATTTGGTACCTACCTACTTACCTAGGTACCTAGACATAACGTAATTAAATATTTATTTGGTAAGTACCTTGTAAGTAGGTATGTAAGAAGGTATTCCCTACTTATGTAAGTATTTACATAATGCAACTAAATTTTAATTTGGTAAGTACCAAGTAGTAGGTATCTACATAGTGTAATTACATTTTGATTTGGTTGATACCAAGCAAGTAAGTAAGTAGGTCCTAGTGTTGGGTGGACATGATTTTTTTTTTATAACAGTCAAATCCAAGGATCATAATGTTGGGTAGGTATGAGGCAAGGTTGTATATCATTTTGATATCAGGGTTGGACACATAATTTGAAGGTTAGTATACATTTTTGGGTCTTTAACAAAAACCCTAAATTTTATATATAACAAGGTTCTTTAAAAAGTCATGGTTATTTGATAGAAACTCAACCAAGTATCCTTGTTGATTGTCTACTTAGATATCAAAATATATGGAATGTTTAATAAAAAAAATCATTCAAAAATCTACTAAATTTATGGCTTCTAAATATGATTTTTTTAATGTGCAATACAACAAAGGGGAAACCAACAACCAATAAACATAGAATTTCAAAGCTTTAATTGGAATCATACACATGCATTGTTTTCTTTCTAATTTCAAAGCTAATTGAAAAGAAGTGATCTTAATGTGAATTAAAATGATTTTTTGGTTAAATTGGATTTATTGCATCTAACTTTTCCATACTCCTTCCATGTAATATGTTTCATAAATATTTCAATCAATGGTAGACCTTTAATCAATCCAATATTCCCTTTAAAGAAAGACATATTTTCAATTCCCAAAAATCCCTTCAAAACAAACACACCATAAACAACAGACATTTCAACTCCTAGACTCCTTTAAAAACAAATAGAAATAAATGACCTAAACTTCTTTAAATAGAGACCCAAAGATAGAAAAATGAATAATAACCGATTCAAAAATAGATATATAAAATAGACATTAAAAAAAGGACAAAAAAATAAACCCTCGTATAAAACAAATTGACTTCAACTAAATAAACAAACAAACTTTCAAACCATCTAAACTCCTTCAAACAAACCCTGAATTGGAGCTTCAAATAGACAAACCTTTAAAATCACCCAAACCCCAAACCTCTAAAACAAACCTTTTTACATATACATACCTTTAATTCCAAATTGCCCAACTCCCTTCAAAGATACATAATCCTAAACAAACTTTCAATCCCACCACTACAAGCATGTAACATACATCATATCCCTGAACCTTCAAAAATAAACGTTTTTTCAAATTGAAACAAGAAGAAAGTCTCACAATTTGGAAACATGGAAGAGTTTTTTTGCACAAAAACCCTAACTCAAATAACATTTCATTGTCCTCAAACTCACCCGGTCCTCATTTATGTATAAGGAAGGACATGATATGATTAACTACCATGTAACAAAAAGTTAAAAATTTTAGACACGTCCACATTCCAAGGAAAAATAGAATACATTTCACAAGTGTCACACCACCCCCATAAAATGAATCATGGGACATTTAAAAATTCTTTGTGGTCCACTTTGTCCGCAAATTCAACACCCAACTCCTTTGTTAAGTCAAATTTTGCTTCACATAATATAATTGACAAGTTTAAAGGTTTCAAACGACCAACATGAAGATTATATGGCTAATTTTTGGGCACAAAAATCAACTTGCCCAATTTTTTTTGTTTGAACCCAACATTTCTAAAGTGCTATGATGATTTTTGCAATGGAAAAAATTGTTCAATCTTGATTTGGTTGGTTAGGATCCCCAAATTTTATTGTGCTATAATAACCACTATGGGACAAAAAATCTTTTATTCACCACCACATTAAAATGCATTTACAACTTTATAAATCAACAAGATAATGACGAAATCCCCAAGCTCCCTTGTCATAGAGTCTTTATATGTGCTTGCACTTATGTTGGTCTATGGAAGAAAGAACTTGAATCCATAAACAAGGCAAATTCAATCAAATCTTCAAACCTATGGGGCACCAACACCCTATGAGCCTCCAATAATAAAGGTGATAATAATTGTTCATCATATTCAATAACTATGGTGGCAGTAGCTTCATGACCTAAATAAGTTATTGAACCAACACTACTAACCACAAAAGGTGGGTGTAGTTCATTAATCCTCGTTCATTAGACTAATGAATTCACTCAAAATTTAATGAAATCATTTGGGGTATAAGGACACCTTTTGTGCAATCACATACTTTTATACATGATATCCAACATCAAAACCAACATGTTAAGCCTTTTCTTATCAACTACATACATATAGAAAGAAAATGAAGGGTACAACACTTGGTGATTCATATGAATGGTGAATTCATTTAACTCAATTTAAAAATTAAAAAAATCTTTTAGGGAAAACCAATATTTGGGTGGTACGACTAGGAACCATGTCAAGAAATTGCTAATGAATTAAAAGTAACCAATTCAAAAAATTTGGGCCCTTTTCTTTAAATGTTTTCATGGTTGTAATTATTTTTCATATTTATCAATTGCATGCAATATTACATGGTCTTAATTTTTTATTGGAATAAAAAAATTTACATAATGGTATTTCTAATTGTCATGGTCCCTTTCAAGAATCTCATTAGTGAATTTTGGACATTTATAACTAAATAATTACTTAATAAAATATATAATACCTCCAAAAGTACTTTAAATTTTATTTCCCAAAAAAAACCCACATGAATATGTTTCAAACATATGTTCCTAACCAAAAAATTCAAGGATAGGAACCAATGTTACATTCTTGAGTTTTTTTCAAGAAAATGGTATGGAATGACATAAATGATTATAATCATGGTTGTGACTAGATGGTGTAAGCAATGGGTTTGAATTTATTACATAGTTATTTAATCACTAAGGTAGATACAGTTAAAGTTTCTAATCATGAATGAAAATTATGTACAATGTATTTAAATTTTTGAAAAAAATCATGGTTTTCAACCATTCATAAAGTCATAATATTTAAGTGGTCATATATTCATGTCAACAAATAAGTGTTTCATAATAATATTCAAACACAACCAACTATCTTCTTTTAACCTAGTTGGAATCTCCATTATACCTAGCATCTAGATACTTCAATGTTAAGGTTTTTGCACAAAACATTATGAGGCCCACGTGTCATGACCCATGACATAAATATATTTTATTAATATTAGAAGAAAAACTATATTTTGCAACTTGTCTTATGCAACTACACATGTTGTATGCAACTATTTTTTAGTTGCATGTGACTTGTGTAGTTGCATAAGATAAGTTGCAAAAAACATTTTTTTTAGTAATGATTTTTTCATTCCAATATGTAAAAGCAACCCAATTCCACCATCAATATTCAAATTTCACTCTATAATATAGTTTACAAACATGCCCATGTTGTGATACAAGAAACCTTGATAGCATAGATCACCATAATTTAGTTGTGAAAAAAATTTGCACCATGATCAATTCATCATGCCAATCCACTTAACATTAGTTTTAATTTTAATATTTATAGTGATTATTTTCCACAACTTTGTTAGACATTCCCATCACACAAAATTGAAGAGAGCACCACGGCCATTTCCTTTATGTCCATTGCTTGGAAACCTTTTTTTTTTGCATAAACTCCCACACCAAGATTTTTATAACTTGTTAAAAAGATATGGAGATATCATGGAGCTCAAGTTGGGATCAATTCATACTATCATCATTTCATCTTAAAGATTGGCGAAGGAGGTTTCCAAGACACATGATCAAGCATTTTCATTTCATCCATTATCCATGACTTTACATTTTTCTATTTATGGTGGACCTAGTGTGGGATGCACACGTAAAACTAATGACTATTGGCAACGCCTACGAAAATTGAAAGTTTAAACCTTTTTAGCCCCAAAAAGTTTTAATGTTTCCAAACATGGTTCAAATGAAGAAATTTCATCCTTGATGCCTAATGTTTTTGAAGATTTGCAAAGTAATTTGTTTTATTTTTTCAAGATATAGTTGTTTATAAGTTCACTTTTGTATTAATTCTTGAAGATTTGCACATTTTAAAACAAAATTAAATGCATCATTTGCAAAAAATAGATCATTTGATACTTCTAAAATCATTGGGATCATGCATATTATTAAATTGAGCATATAAAACATGTTTAAGATTCACAATATTATGGTGTATGTTTGGCGTAAGAAGGAAAACCAACAAACATGAGAACAAGGTTAGTTGATGTCTCCATGAATATGATGACACTCCGTTATTTGGAAAAAGAAATTTTGGCTCAAAACTTTCCAACAAGAAGAATGAAGAGTTTAGGAACATGATTTTGAAAGAAAATCTTATTGTTGGCATTTTCAATATTGGTGATTTTGATCCACTTTTAAAGCCATTTGATCTCCAAGGCATTATAGCTTAATTGAAACAATTGTGTTCGAAAGGAAACCAAGTTTTTTATGGAACGATTCAAGATCATTTAAACAAAATGGGTTAAATAAATCTAAATATTTTCTTGGTGTCATGTTTTTTCTTCCTAAAACATATGGTTTTGGCAATAGGCTTGGGGATAATACGTACAAGGCAATTCTCAATGCAAGTTACAATGCTTTTGCATTGTATTTCATGATTTCATCAATATAATTGAATATTTTCCAATTATTACAAATAGTTTAGTGTATTTAATTCTTTATTATTAACAATCTATTTATCAATATACTAAACCTTCCATATCAAAATAGTAAAATGTAAAATTTATTCATGAACTCTATAAAATAATTTTTAAATTTATGAATAATTTGCCATCCAACAATTCATCAAATTTTTTTTATAACTAATTTTCCCCATGTGGCACTCCGTTACATGCAAGAAAGTATGCAAGTAAACAATAACACAATTGCTACCATTATAGAATGTGCATTATAGATTTGTTGTTATGTGCTAATGTTTATAACACCATAATGTTCCATCAATCCTCAAGTTGGCTAATTTAACTTGGCCTTTCAACCACACTTAGCCTTTTGAATAGATTCAACATTTCCTTCAACATTTTATAACATCAAATTATTTAGTATTGATTCAAGTTCATTCAAAGTTGTTTTCTAAACATAAAATGCAAGCCAAATATTATTTCATTTTTTTTCCGTTTTAGGAAATCCACAAGCCAATGTTTGACACTTGTCTTTTCCTCATATGTGAAATCTTCTTTCAACTACAAGTCAACTTGTTTCTGCCCAACAATTTGTCATCAACAACCATTGGCATATGATGCGCTCCTAAGTCCCGGGGTGAAACCCACTTGAGGGTTTCACTTTGTCAAATTGTGGAAAATTGAGGCTTAGGGCACGCTCCCGACTTCCAACACTAGAAAGGGGTAGAGGGTCGTGTTGGGAGTCTCGGGATCAAACTAGGAAGAGGGATTAGCTTATGTTGTGTGAATCTGCATCCAAAAACCAACCAAAAAAGGTTAGTTAGCATTTGGGAACACCCTTGGGTGTGGGAACAAGCCACGGGCACTTGGACACACAAGACTCACCACGGCCCGAACTCAGGGGAATCCACCACCTTCCCCCATATAGTATTCTCTGCAGCTCTCCACCGAGGTTACATCCAAATTGTTTTTTTTCTCCGGACTCACAAGTTGGAGTCCCGAAATTGTCCCGGTTGGAGTCCCGGCCCTTCTTTTGCCCATAACTTGGACTGCAGATGTCCAAATGACCAATGCGAGGCCATTTTCGATATTTACGCTTCAAGACCTTTCCAATGACACCAAGAACACCCCAATGCGAGGTGTTTTGGGTCTTGTTGTCGAGCTTTACACATTCGGGAGTCTTGGAGGACTCCAAATCCCCAACTTTGGGAGTGTTGGGCTTCACCCCCACACTTGGCCAAAGTGGGGTTGCGACAACATATTTGGGATATTAACAACACCATTCAAAGTTTTCTCCAAATCTCAATTGCAAGTTAACCAACTCCCAATGCAACTTGTGCTCCCAACTTCATCAACATGGTGATAATTCTTAAACCCCAATTTGCATATGGATGAGTATTTTGAGCTAATTAACCTTTTGAATTCAATGAACAACCTTCATTCATTTTGGCTTGAACTAAGAACCAATTATTGGGTGATAGTTGATGAAGTAGTTATACTTTTCATGTCGTTTTGCAAATAATTTTCCCTTATTAAAATCACCATGACAATAGTTCCATCATCCTTTGTGATTTTATTTGAACTTGCCATAAAGGGCAAAATTATTACATGATGAACCAATTTGGTTTTCAATTTAGGAAAGTTAAAAAGAATGGAATTATTTTCCTTTAAAAAGAAATTTTAATTGGAACTACAATAAAACCAAACAAATCAAAAAATGTCCCAAGAGGATTTTTTTTATTAAAGGGTGGCTACATATTATAGTGGAATTTTAGGGAAATCACAATGGTAAATTTTTTTGGATTATTTTTTTTCTGCATATAATTTATATTTTTTATTATATATAACAAAAAGAGACTCATTTATGTGAAACTAACACATGAATATTCTCAAAATTAAAAAAAACACAACAAAATCATGAATGTTCAATTAGTTATGGAATGTACAACCTTGGTGAAACATGTGCCATCCCCTCCTTCCCCATCGACTTGTGCATTTGCACCCTCCTTCTTCTAGTTTTTTTTTTTTTTACATGCAACAAAAAGTCCTATATATATTTCCTCTTCTCCTCTATATGTTCCATGATTCCTTCACTACAATAAAAGAAGATCATTGAAATGAATGCAACTAAACAAGAAAGACGATTGACTTACATGATTGGTAGTTAGAGCCCCAAGGCTTGATCGATGTCTTAAAGATTGAAAGTATGTGACTTTTGCAACTCCTTGACCTGTGCAAAAACCAAACAAATGTCAAACACACTTTATAATGAACCCAAAGCTTTGTAGTAAACAATATTCTCTCCACAAAGGGTCCAAAATACACCAAAAAACTTTAGAAATAACAACGAGAAACACAAAAGAAAAAAACAATAATTCTTATGTGATGGTTTCTTGACAGTGGTTGGCGTAGGAGGATGGTATTGTTAGCATCATGCTTGACCTTCTTCACAAGCTCTAACCACTCTTGCTTGCTCTCCGAAGCTAAATTGGCAAGTAGTTATAAGGCACAATTGAATAAGCACAAGGCATTTTATGATCTTGCATGCCTAATCCCCATATCCATTCCCATTCCTATCATCTCTCTCTCTATGCTTCCCTCACTTTGTTTTTATAGTTTTGCATGTTCCTTTGAACTTTGCATCTGACATCTTTCCCACAAAGTATAAATCATGGATATGGATTTTTATCTCACAATGTGTTTTTTCAATACATGTGAAACTTTGGGATATTTCATGATGGAAGTTTACAACATCAAAAGTTCATTAATGAGTGAAGAATGGTCCCAACTCTTGTGTTCCATGACATCAAATATGTAGCACTTAAGATATTGCACAAAGTCCACATTGAAAAAGTTTATTTCTTGATCAATTTCAAATGCACAAGAAATGAACTTTCAAAGGCACTTTGATTTGTTGTTTTTTGTCCAATTTAGTTTCCTTGCACCTTAATAAGACCATAGTATGAGTTTATTATTTAATGATGTCTTGTGACCTTCCATCAATGTATATTGGATATTTATTTTAGCTACATCTATATATATTATGTTTGATTATTTATGTCGTTGATGATTATTTTCACCAACTCAATTAGATGGATATGAAATGACAGATTGCATCTCCATTTTCATAATTTCGGTGACAATGGAACATTGAAACTAGTATTGGAAAAACATCAAAAATCTTGATCAGTGTGTGTATTTTTCAATCAATATGTTGGGATTTGGGGAGTCATTGAGCCACAATATTAAATGGATGTGCAAACTACCATTTTCCTCAATTTCATTACATCCATAATAAGCTTTAATCTGACCAAACAGACATGTATTTCTATTAATAAATTTTAAAGTCTTTTATTTGTAGTGCATGTATTTGAAAATATCATTAATGAGAATGGGAATGAAATTTTCTTAAACTTTGTGATTTATGGTTACTTATTTACATCATTCATTTTTATCTAATATGTTATTGTCATAAAGTAATTCAAGATTGATGTTTTATCCTTCATGATTGTGATAGTAATTAAAGGTTAGTGGACAAATGCAAGATTTAAAATGAAAAACAAATTCAAAGTTCCCATGAAATTTATCATGTTCAATAATTGATATCTTTGTGTTCCATGACTACTTCCAAAAGCTGTGACATATTTGTTTGATATCTTAATATGGAATAACAAACTATTTAAATTTGTGTTTCCCTTTGTGTTTTTCAAGTTTTAAAATTTTCGTCAAATTCTATTTATTATTATTTATTCAAAAAAAATATTTCATTCATGTTTGATGAATTGAACATGATTAATTTACATCTGAAACATAATGCATTCATATGTTTTGAGGATTGATGAATGATTGTGGACTCACAAATCAAAATTTCATATCAATGTGGTAATGAAATAGTAAAAGAAATGTGAATGTTACATTGACATGACATTATAATATATATATGATAAATTTGTGAATATTGTTTATCTACAATAATCGTACCTTATTATCTTTTTTTTTACTACAACTAGTTGGAGTGTTATGCCATGTCGTTTGGAAATGAAATGTTTTTAATATCCAACATAACATTTGATGGAGACTAGATCTCCTTTAATTATTGTTGCACCATTGATAAGTTTGTTATTTTTATCAAACACCTTGATTGTATTTAATCCTTTTGTACTATTTTTTTCATTAATAATATAATATTTGAATTCAAGTTCAAGCATTCCAAATGTTGTAGTTTTTTCTACCTTTTCACAAAATGTTAAGTTTTAACAATATTTCTCAATTTTCGTGCCAAGTCAAATCCATGCATTTTTTATTCCAATATACATGTTCATGAAATTTGAATAATTCAAAATAATTAAAATGACCATTTAGCATATGTAGACACTTAATTTATTGTATTTTTTTTTGGGTCCCGACCAAGACAATCTTGCAATTCCTATGAAAATAAAATTGCGCACAACATTTTTTAAATTTCCAAGATGTTGAACACCATTTGCAATATCTTTACAACTAAAAAAATCTCAACTAAAATCAAGTAACATAGAGATACCACATGCATGCCCATTAACAATTGGTGGGAACACCCCCACATATATTTAACATGCATGGTTCATATCTTGCAAGCAATCACTTACATGTTAGTGCTCAAAGCCCATCTTGTCTAAAAATATAACATATATAACATTTAATTACAATAATGGAAAGCATAAACTTTTCAAGTTTCAAAATAAAAAAAACAAGTTCACACATTTGTAAAAGGATCCATCTTGGCATTTTAATTCACTCATTGTGCATCCATCATATGGTGCAATTACTACATTAATTTTACAAATGCAAGGTGTAATGATATGTACGATAATGTACACCAGCTAAAAATTCAAACAATTCAATTATGTTAATTTCTAGGAATTATAAACATTACATTTTTTGAGTCATGACTATATTGTTAGCATTATAGGCATGCCTCCAAATTGTCAACCAACAACAAGTTGAAAAAATATTCTTTCGCAACAGAATTGTTCACCTATACACCCAAATTAGACAAATTTAACCCTTGGCAATCAGGGTTACTAGTTTGTGAACTTGTGAACAAGACCAAGAAGGAATAGTCTAAATATATTCCATCCACATCAAATGGAATATTCTTTGATAGATTCTAAATACATGTAAAAATATACCTCAACAAAAATATATTTCAACGTGTCATCATAAACTAACACGTAATCACTGCCATGTGGATTTGCCACATGGACACATGACAACAATGTTTATGTTCAAACAAATGCGAGTATAGAATTCCACCCAAGTTTGTGCCCCACATATTAAAACACAAAAATATTTATGCCACATTTTTTATGAGATCTTGGCCCTTATAACTACAAAGGACACATATATAGTAGCCATTTAATGATCATGTTATCCTTACATTTTTAATAAAAATTTAATTATATTTTCTCATTATGTACTATCTATTTTCATTTTATTTATCTCTCATCATTACCCACTTGCATTTGATATACCTCTAATATAAATTTGCATTATCATTACCTCAACTAAATATTTGGATCGTCCCACCCATTATTATAAATTTGCATACTTAATTGCTTTACTCAATATCTCCATTTTTGTGAGTTATCTCCATAACAATGACAACTAGGTCAATAATTACTAGTGAGAAACCACTCACAATTGAGTGGATGACTGAAACGTTTTGTTGCAAACAATTTTGGACTCAATTTTGGAGCAAATAGCAAGACCATGGTGAACTCCTCAAGATGACACTTGATTTGACCCTTTAAGTGGATTGTTATAAACAAAGAAACGGGGCACTTTACAAAAAAACAAAGTGGATAACATAGATGAATGGGTCACCCAGTATTGGGCATATGCAATGATGAAACAACAAAGTCCATATATTGTTAGGAAAAATTTCAACCCCAAATTTATAGAACATAGTATAGAAGACATCATTGGGCAATGTTCAAACATGCGATGGAATTCTTGAAATAGCGCACAAGCCTAAAAAAGTCCCAAAAACATTATTTCACTAATTTTTTGAAAGATTTATCAACCAAAGACTTGGTTGCCCTCTATGAATTATTAACAAAAAAAATTGCAAAACCCTCAAGAAAACTATATATATGCAATTATAGGCAAGTGGGCATGAGTCCCATAGCATGAAATAAACAAACTCTTACAACCACATGTGAATCAACGAATGATTGGACCACCACTAAAACCACGAGAAATTGTGGGACAATAAAAAGAAAATGACATTTGAACCCCTAACAATAAACGAGATAGAAAGATCATAACTTTGCGGAATCTCATGTCTTGTTTCATTTATTTTCAAATTTCATATTCTTGTATTAAAATTGTAGTTTAATATTTGAAAAATTGGAACCAAATGTAAAGGAACATGCATATTCACCAAACATGTGTGCAAATCCTGGAAAACAAGAATAAACGCATGGGTCTAAACAATAATAGTTCAACAACGAGAGGAATAAAGGAGAAAATGATTGCCAATGACAACAAATTGCACATGGGAATCGTTAAACATATGTGATCTTTGTAAAATCAAGCAAGAAGAAATGACATGTTAAAATAAAATGGGGAAAACCTTGCAATAACTCTTTGAAAAACTTATTTTCCTACTCTACACGTTGATCATTGGAACATAAGATAAAAATCAACATAATAATTTTTTTCACATTCTTACGCATTTTCCACAATCTATTTCACAAGTGTTCTTGCGTGAAAATTTTGGAACAATCATAGAAACTTCAACTTGAAAAGTATGCAAAGGATATTCCATGGAAAAAATATTAATTTGTTAGAATTCAAGAAAAAAATCACCATATTTTTATGTTAAGTAATTATGTGAAGACATCTTAGTTTAAATGATGAAACATGTGTTTAAGACTAGAAGCAGAATGTCATGGATGGTTGAGCTATAACAAAAAGAAACAATTGTATGGTGTTGTTGCAAAAAAATAAAAATAATGTTAGAGTAAGCATGCACTTGATATTCCACAACCTCATAACCTTTAGTAGGAATCTTCGAGCAATTGTAAGCCATGAGGGAAAATGTGAAGGGATTCATAAACTAATAGCCACAAAACTTGGTCAAGAATTAACCTTCTCAACCAAAGCACATACTTTTTCACATGTGCCAACTTTTTGTAAAATTTGCATTTTATAATTGATTATAAATTCAATTCAATTCAATTCAATTCAACAATTGGGATGAGAATTAGTAAATAATATATTAAACATCTACTCATGAATATGGTGTTGGAAAAAAATAATTTAAAAGAGGCAAATCCAAAAAGAGATCTTTCCATGCATCTTTGCAAGATAATGTTTGGAATTGTCCAAATGACAACTTATGATTTATGACTTATGGAACCTAAAGCTATCATGCTAAAACCAACTCTATTGAATCATCATCATTGGAATTCTTTGATGTACGTTTCTTTGTGTTGTTGATTAATTTTCCTTTCACCAACCCACTTACATGGATATGAAAAGGAAAGTTAACATGTGCCTTTTTTCATGATTCCAATGATGATGGCAATATTGAAATTGGTAGAACAAAAACAACTATAAAGTTCAATAGGTTTCATCCCACCAAAATAAATTTCAATTTATAATACACTTGGAATAAAAAGGAAAGGCGTCCTTTTGAATTTAAGTCTTTTTTGACTTGTTTTTGTTATTCTGACACCATATTCACAAATGATGGAAATGATAGGAATATTTTCAATACCTTGTGTAGCACTTTGCATCTTGTTTTTTTCAATTGAATTTAGTTGAATTTGAATTCAATTTAGGAATTTGAAATCAATTCAATTGAGTTATAATTCATTTAAATTTGTATTCAATTTGAATTGAATTCAATAAATTTGAAATTTTGTTCCATGTTTGATGTATTTGAATTCAGTTTAGAAATTGAATTAACTTAATTTCAAGTTGTGTGTAATGTAATTCAATATTTTCATTCAAATGGAACATAATTTCCACATTTAATCCATTCATTTAAAAAATCATTTCATTGTCATTGATAGTGCATAAGAGCACAAAGCCCAAGTTATTGTAAAAATTCACTACAAGTTTGAATCATTTTGGAATCTTGCATAACATATTGTGGTGTGATTCATTAAGTAAATTTATTATTTGACATTTTTTAGTGATAAGAAATCAAAGCTAATATTTAAGCGGCCTTTTGCATAATGTGTCATATGGTGTTCCATTAGATAGTTCCATGCATAAAAAATGGTTTAAAGCTTTTGTAGATTAAAAAACAGTTCATTATTGAAATGAAGCAATGCTTATATTCCTTCTTCCAATATTCTTCTACCATGATTTCATGTTATTTTTTCTTTTTTCTAGAATTTGTTTTGTGTTGTATCAAAATTTAATTAAATTTGATATGTGTGTGTGTGTGTGTGCATGTGTTGTTCATACACATACATACATACATAATCATAGGAAACACATGTACATTTCTATGAAAATGCTTTCAACATGTATTCATAAACAAAAATAATGAGATTTTAGTAAAAATACACATGTCAGTTCCTTATTTACATTATATAATATTTGATTCATATATAAAAATATAATTTTTTTTAAAAACCAAAAGACTCAATTCAATCGTTAAGCAAACTTATAAATGTTCAACACTTCTTATACACATATGCAAATATAATGCAACAAATAAACAATTCATCATGTGGTGTTTTCACAATAGCATATGCAATAAACTTTGCATTTGCATTTGACCCCTAACAATCTCATTATGTTTTATCACAAATGTGAATAGATATATGAAATTCCATAATCAACAAATATACATTTTTCCATTCCCAAAATATCCAATAAATAAATAAACAACCATTTTTTAAATCAAAATTTGATTGAACATGAAAAAATTCACGAGAAATGAATTAAAAATTCAAATGGGTCCTTGTGTTTGCATTAGAAAAAAGATGGTTTTAAGCCCAAATCCAAAATGGGAAGTCAAGTCACCCTTAATCCTTCCACGGTTTAAACACAACACTAGTTGTTATTAACATTCAAAAAACATGATGCACTAAAAATTACAAACCCAAGGTTAAGTTGCTCAACTTACCATCAAATTTCCCATAGACTTTGTTTTAGGGTTTTCAACTTGTCGTCATTTTTATGCATCTAACAATTCCACATGGTTGCATAAAATCATGTATTTATGAAAAAATTATGAATATTGAGTATCAACTATCCACATACCAATATCTTTGATTTAGTTAGATTATGACAAATTAATAAAAATGGTTTCATTAATGACTAAGCCTTTTTTTTTAATTCAAAAAATTGGTATCATTTAATTGTCATTAATAATGGATAGCAATGTGAAGCCCTTGTTGTTTAGAAAAGAGGGTATATTGAAATTTAAAAAAAACCATGAACCTTGTTTTGGTTGTTAAATAATTAAAATTTGATTTATCCTTTTTTTTCAAGTTTTATAACTCCCATTAAAAAAAAAGCAAACAAGCTGAAAAGGGGAAAATTAAAGAAAAGAAAAAAGGGAAAAATAATATTTTGAAAAATCACCAAAAAAAAAAAAAAAAAAAAAAAACAAACAAACAAACAAAAATGCATCTGGAATTAGAAAAGTTTCATCCATCGAAGAAGAATTTCATCCTCTTACCGCCAAAAGTAAGAACCGACCACAACCCCAATGGAATCTGACGGTGTAGAAGCAAAAGACAGCTGGAAATCGTTCAGATCGAGCGGCGGAGAATGATCATTCCGTAACACCACCACGTCACGGACAAGAATTACTGCATTCCTATTGGCCAACTGACCCACTGTCGACACTGTTCAGCCAATCACGTAATTTCTCTGCCTTTTTTTCGATTATTTATTATTTAAATATTTTATTTCGTTTGCAGTGGTCGCCGGATTATATATGATTAACTTGTGGCTTCGTGGATGGATGATATACTGTACTCAGAAGCCTCACACATCCATGAAGGCGGTACTGTGAACTTCATAATCTGATCATTGGACGTTGCAAGTGATGTTCGCCGGACTGTGGATGATACTTATGGCTCTTTGGATGAATATACTCGTTCGTAGAAATCTTACATCCATGAAGCCGGTACTACTGAGTTCATAATCTGAGCTTTCGCTGATTGTGCTTTGTCTCCCTGATCGCCTTGGCTCTCTTCTTTGCTGCTGCAGGAAAGCTTCAATAGAGTTTTGCGAAGGAAACTGAGTTTCGCGATCTTTCCTCTGAATGCAATCGGGTTTTTTGGATTCTCTGACGACGTGATCTGCTGAAGATTGGTTGCGGAATTCGGAGAGCTTTCGAAGGATTACAGATTTTGCAGTTTTACAGGTCTGATGACGATCACAAACTGGAGGAAGAAAGGGGGGGGGGGGAGGAGGCGGGGAGAAGGGTGCGGGGTTAGGGTTTGTATCAATCTTCGTTGCTGTAATTTGTATGTGTAAGTTTAGCATTTTCTGAGTGTGTATTTTGGAACGATTCTTCTCCACATGAGTACATTGTTGGTTTGATCAACCGTAAGATATTTGGTTGAAACAAATTGTTGATTTTTTTTTTCATCCCCCCCCCCCTCTCCTCTCACTCTGGGAAAATGTGATTCGTGTTCTTGTTGCGGTGTTTTTTTTTTCGTGCGTCTTGAATCTGAAACTGCAATTGCTTCGGTTGCAAGAAGTTTCGCAGCTGTTTGAAATTTTATTCAGTTTTCTCGCTTGGCGTTTGGTAATTGACAATGTTATTGGAGACGTAAACCCTAATTTCTTCTTTTGCTGGTTTCTTGGCAAACCTGAAAGCTTTCCGTCACAGAATTGTAATGCTGTTGTTAGGATCCTGTGTGATGATGCAGCAGTTTCTTTTTTCTTTTTTTTTCCCGCAGTTTTTCCAAGGAGCTGAGACATTGAAGAAGGTCGTGATGAGGAGGGCGATGGGCATGCTGCAAATTTTGGTGTTACTGGTAGCCATTGTCAATGGCATGAGCCTGGCATCTGCACTCTATGGACCTTCATCAGACGTGGTTATTCTCACCTCCTCCAATTTTAAGTCCAAGGTACTCCATTTCTTCTTCTGCACCTATGCACAATATTCTCTTGGAGTGAACAATTGGAAAAATGCCTAAATGAATGCATGTTCAAAGTGCTGGCATTGTGATTGAACTAAAAGTCTCTTGTTGATAATGCTCCAGGTGATTTGGCTTACCCACGCAAGCTTGTTGCAGCTTGAGTGACAATGCTAGACTTTTTTTTGATGTTAGCTATGTCTTTTGAATGCTAGTTGGCATCATGAGTTCAGGCTCTGTGGAACCTGAATTGATACAGAGTCTAGATCCCTAATTAACCCTAGATTCAAGTCACCATGGTGTTTGATTTCAGAGAAAACAGTTTAGGTGACCATGGTATTCTTGTTGACTAGGGCAGGTGCTACAAGCAGATGGAGTGGTGCTGGTGGAGTTTTTTGCAAACTGGTGTGGTCACTGTAAAAATTTGGCACCTCAATGGGAGAAAGTTGCAACTGCCTTAAAAGGAATTGTGACAGTGGCAGCAGTGGATGCTGACACTCATCGTGATTTGGCTCAGGTGACATATTGATCTTGCAGAACTTCAGAACTTTGTATTTGATAACAGTTTTGAAATCAGTGATTAACATCAGGATTTAGGCACTTCTTGACTGTTTTAGGGTTACATGTAGTGGCAAGCTAAAATGAATCAATGCTTGAATGAGTATACTATTGACTTTTTTTGCTAGCTTTGTCTCTTGAGCATTGGTTACTCAAGAGGTGTCATGACTGAGTCTTATGATTGCTTAGTGAAATGTGACATAAAACTCAGGACTTGGATTTTCATGTTCTTGTTTACTGTCAGTTTTGAGAAGACTATTGTGTACTCATGTATTGACATTATTGGGAGCTGATGAAGTCAGTGGGGAGTAATGGCAGCTAGCCACTGCCATTCATGATGAAGATGATGGCCTGCTTTTGTGAGTAATGCTCACAAGGTTCTGTTCATACTCATTCTTCTTGTGTTTTGTTCTGGCTTGGCTGGAGTTGGCTAAACATTTTTTTGTCCCTTATATACTTTTGTGGTATTTGTCTCTGCAATTAACATTGATGTAACATTGAGGCAGATGGAAATTTTTGGACAGTTTTTTGTCTAAAACATCAGTAGGCGGTGTTGTAGGTTCTGGATTTGAACCCTACTAGTGATTACACCAGGTCTGTTGCCATGAGTATCTTGCTACTGCCTGAATGTGCGATGTTCAGTGTAACAGGAGTATGGAATTCAAGGCTTCCCAACAATCAAGCTTTTTGGACTTGGCAAATCTCCTGTTGACTATCAAGGGGCACGTGAGGCAAAGCCCATTGTGGAGTATGCTCTTCAGCAGGTATGACTACACCACAGCCTGCAGGACCCTTTGAGACTACCTAGTCTTCCATTCTTCCTGTGTATTGCTTTCAATGGACCCTGGCTCTATCTTTCAGTTCTCTACCTACTCCTTCTGACAGTCTCTATCTTTGTGATGCAAAGGACAGTCAAAGTCATTGGCCTTAGATAGACTCAGTGGAAAGAGTGGCACGGGCTCAAAGAAATCTGGAGGCAAGAAGGATGGTGGTGCTAGTGCGTCTGTTGACCTCACTACCGCCAACTTTGACAAGCTTGTCATCCAAAGTGATGACATATGGCTGGTTGAATTCTTTGCCCCCTGGTATACTTGCTAGCTCTCTCTTTCTACAAAACTGGTTGAAAACTCAAAGCTAATTACTGATTTCTTTTCTACCATATGATGTGCATCTCTCATGATTCTGGTCAGCTGTTTCAGGGTACTTGTGGAGGATGTTCATTCTGGAGAGGGTGGTGGGGTGCAGGTGTGGCCATTGTAAGAAGCTGGCTCCAGAGTGGAAGACTGCAGCAAAGAACTTGAAGGGCAAAGTGAAACTTGGCCAAGTGGATTGTGATGCTGAAACGGTACTCTCAAATTTCTCCACTGCCCTTAGTGGTAGTCTCTCTGGGAAACATTGTGGCAACCCATTTTGAGTGGGAATCACTTTTTGCCTTCAGCAGAACGACGGGCGCATTAGTAAACTAAGCAGGACCCTTTAATGTAGCATGAACCAGGTCCTTAGCAAGGTTTGACAATTTGTTCTAAATTCTCTGAGAAGGTCAAGATTATTGTGTCTTTCATGTCCATGATCTCAATTTGCATTGTCCATAACCCAAAGAAGCCATAATTCTGTAATTTCATTCAAACTGATAAAGTCTTACAGATTGTGGAGTGGAGTCACTTTTTGTAGCAGGACCAGAATTTACTCCCTGTTGTCTTCAACTGAGGTCTAGATTTTTGGAGTAATTAACCATGGCTCACAACATGTTGTTATAGGTGTTGTAGCCAATTCAAATATGCATGATCACAGGATACTTCCTCATTTATTCTATGTTTCACCTCCATGATTGCAGTCCCTAGCACAGAAGTATGGAGTCAAGGGCTTTCCGACAATTATGTTGTTTGCACACGACAAGCAAAATCCTTCTTTGTATGAAGGGGCAAGAGTGGCTGGAGCAATTGAGTCATATGCACTCTCACAGTTGGAATTGAAAGTGGTGGCACCTGAAGTTCTAGAGCTTGCTGGACAGGTATCTGTCAAAATTTCTTCTTCATGGACACTGACATCATTGATTTGGTGTCCCAAGTTAGTCAGTTTTGTGTTACACATGCAGTTGGAGATATGAATCTGACACAATGAGATCTGTTGCAATTTCTAGGATGTTCTGGAGAACGAGTGTGGATCAGCGGCAATCTGTTTTGTCACATTTTTGCCCGATATCTTGGACTCAAAAAAAGAGGGTCGCAATAAGTACATTGAAGTTTTGCAAACTGTTGCAGAGAAGTTCAAGAGGAATGCATACAGGTTAGTTGTATACAAAGTTTCTGGTCTATTTCATTTGAATTTTCTGGAACTGACACAATGGTTACCTACAAATTGGTATGAAGTTTTTTCTTTGCAATCTCATAAATATGTTTGCCAGTGGCTAAAGCTGATGTACTGCATGCAAGTACTCACCAGTGGTGTGCTTAGAGGAACTGCTACACTCTTTATGCCTTAGCCTTGGATAGCTACCAAAGTCTTGTGCAATCTCATAGATATGTATTTTGCTGGACAGCCAAGTGTCAATGTAACATGGATCTGTTTCTAGCTGCACAATAAGCTGTAGAAGAAACACCACTGTGCCTCTACTGCACTCCATGTTCTAGGAAATAACTAGGATAACCAGATGACCCGTCTTCCCTTTATGTCAAGGGTAGAAAAGTGAGAAGTTCAGTCTGTTCCAATATTAGCTTATCTCTTTCCTAATTTCTCATGACAGTGAAATTCATTACACTTTGAAATTTTGAGAGATGCTAATAGGTTCCCCTGAAACTAATAGAGCTTTGAGCTGTGAATTGATCAAGAAGAGATTGATTGGGAGGATTGTGCAGATATGTGTGGGCTGCAGCAGGTAAGCAGCCAGAGCTGGAGAAAGCTGTTGGTGTTGGAGGTTATGGCTATCCAGCCATGGTGGCTCTCAACATTAAGAAAGCAGTTTATGCCCCTCTTCGCAGCTCATTTGACCTTGATTCTGTGGTGTAAGTGCCCAATCCTGAATATTCTTCAATGATTCTATGATGGATTCAAGTTGTAAAACCTTCTTGATGGAGAGGTAATGCCTCTTCTCCATGATCATCACCATCAGGAGTCATGGCAGGTAGGGCCAAATAACCTCAAATTGATTCTAAAGTCCAAGAGCAACTTTGTCCTTATAGTTTTTAAAGGTTAAGGACCCTAATCCCCAGGCTTTTGACATGTTTTTACTTTCTGTGTACAGGAAATTTGTGTCAGAGGCTGGCAAAGGGGGTAAGGGAAATTTGCCCTTGAATGAGGTTCCTGTGATTGTGACAACTGAACCATGGGATGGTAATGATGGTGTGCTGCTCGAAGAAGACGAGTTCTCATTAGATGAGCTAATGGGTGTAGACAACAAAGATGACAAGGAAGAGCTTTAGGTAAGTAACTACTGCCATCATTTTGGCTACTTCCACATTCCTTAAAAAAAGGCTCTTTTAAATTTGATGAGAGGTTTTCATCTGCGGCAGGCATCATCATGTCAACAAAGTTTCAGTTTTAGACAAAAATTGGCCTACACTATGAATCTGATGCCTGTGACTATGGCTGGATCAGAAAAAATGAGACTTCATTTGCAGAGTATTTGAGAACCAAATTGATTTTCTTGTGACCTGAAGAAGTAGGGCTTTTGTGGAGTCTTCCTTGCTGATGATGGGAGTTCTCCATATGGGTGGATGATGGAGGAAATTGAAGAGCACCTGATAGCAGCATGGGTTTTGGTTGTTTGTAGGATGCCAGTACTGCATTGTTCCTGAACTTTGAAGTGCATTTCTTCTGGTTACTGCATCTTGATGGATCCCCAGCATTGGGGAACAGAACAAGGAAATGATGGATGAATTGAATTGGTCTGGAATTTGATTTAATTCTCATTTTCAAAAAACATTTCTGTATCTTAATGGGTTCTCAGCAGTAGAAAACAGGGTGAGGAAATGATAGACGAAATCAATCCATTTTGAATATGATACTCTGTGGAGGATTCAATTGAGTTGCGTTTTTTTAAAAGCTTGTTGGACTTTAATAGATTACCAGCATTGGATAAAAGGGCGAGAAACTGATGGATGAATGGCTTTCTGGAATCTGATACGAACCAATCACAACTTCCAGAACACATGATACCCACATGCCAAGTCTAGAAACATGGGACTTGTTGATGTTTTCCCAAATAGATTCAGCATTCTTTTTGTGTTTCACATGTAATTGGGTTTGTGTCATTCCCTAAAGATTTCATCATCATTTTTGGCCTCACTAATACTCCTTGCAAAGAACACTCTCTACCTATCCAAAACTTTGGAGACTCTCCTCATTCATTATTAGTGATGTATTTTGATGTGTTGATTTTTTAATTAATTTTTTTTTTTTGGGGGGGACAAGTTTAGTTTTTGTTTTGCATTTCAATGTGATGGGTAATTTATTTTTAAATGCATTTCACATGATGGGTTGTTAAAAAAATTGATTTTTGGTTTAAAAATGTGAACATCAAAGAATGTCAAATTAATTTTTTTTTTTTAAAAAGAGAGAAAAGTTTGAACCTCTTATAATTTATCCAAACTAAGAAGTCTTTGATTTTTAAAAGTTTGGTCACATTTCAAACATTTCCCTCTCTAATTCATATTTTTCAACTTTATGTTGCATAACAACTCTCTCGCATAAAAACATCCAAACTTTAATGATGAATGAAGGTTGTTGCAAGTGACTCTTGATAACCATTTTGTTTGGAGTTTGAGGAATGAGAGAAAAAAAAATTTAAATCTAAATTCACCACTTATTATCAAGTTACTAAAAAAATGTCATCCTTGCCTTAGGTGAACTACCTTGCAACACCAACAATGAGATAAATTAAAAACTCAAAAACTTTTTGGGAGTTGCTTCTAAAACATTATAAATATTGAATCTTTCACTAAAAAAATGGTCCAATTTCAACATTTCCCAAGTTGATGTTTTCTACAAAGCCGCATTCAAGAATGTGAAGATACCAATGCTTTTTTGGGGAAATTTTTTGTTATTTAAGAAAAAAAAGAACTCAAGTGTAAGTTTTGTTTAAAGTGTAAGTTCAACTAATTTTGCTAATTTTTCTTAAGTTTTGTCAAAATTTTGATATCACAAAATAATAATAATAATAATAATAATATAAAAAAACACTAGAATGTACCAGTGTAGGTGTTGGTTCACTTTAAGCCCTCATCAAGTGAAGGATGTATTATTATTATTTACATGTTATTTTCTACTTGCACTTTTTTCTCACTACATTTCTTTTGATGGGAAATTGTTTTTTGGACATGTTTTAGCTTTTCAAATTGCCTGTGATGGATGCAAAGAAGACATAAGTTCCAATATTTGCAAGAGGACAATGCTTGGGAAAAAGATATGGGATAAAGTGAGGTTCTATTTGGAACATATTGTGAAACACATTGACAACATGGGGAACACATTGGGAACCCATTTGGGAACATGATGGGAACAACAAAAATCTGAAAAATCCTTCTCTCTCTCTCTATATCTCTACCCTCCTCCCCCTCCCCCCCCTCCTCCAAAAACAAAAATCAAAAGGGAAAAATAATTGGGTCTATTGGGCACATGCTGCAATTCCTCATTGGCTGAGCAGAAATTTCTATTTGGAACATAACCTATTTTAGCATAGGCAAATGGCAAGGGCCTTGAATTGTGGGTCCATAGTAGCCAGATATGTAAAACACACATAATTGGGGGGGGTGGGGGGGGGGTGGGCAACCAGCCTCATTAATGCAAATGGTTGGGTTGTCCTATGCAAGCACTTTTTCAAGCTTGTTCTGGTGGGACAGGTGAAACAGGCTACCTATTCATGGCAAAACAAAGGCAAAATACAATACAATAGAAATGCCAATAATAGCTTTTGTAGAATTAATTAAAAAAACATTATTACTATTATTGGCAATTCTTTCAGTGAAATATTGACACTAATTTTGGTATGGAACATGCCCAGGTTGACTTGGTGTCACCTTAGGAAATCTCATGCACCCTAACAAGCTCATCAAGTTCATAGGTAATGGGGAATAGGGGTACCAGGTCCTACCATGGATGATTCCATTTGGGCTTTTGTTCTATAGTGTAGCTCACACACACATGAGTGGCAAGGCAACTACTCAAACCCAACTTGATGAATCACACACAAGGACATAACTCCCACTTTTTCCCTACCATATTCTTTCTCTAGAAGATGGGGATATTTTTGTTGTTGATTGGTAGTTTTATAACTTTTTTTTTACAAGCCTTCGAGATACTCTTGACTTTCCTTTTCTTTTCTCTCAAGCTCAATTGAGAGAGCAACTTTAAATTCAATTTGACTCAAGATAATTCAATTCAATTCAACTTTGCAAAAGAGTACCTACCCTCCCTTTTTCCTTTTCAAGAGAGGCCAATTTGATGTTTGGATGGATGGTTTTTTTTTTTTTGTTTTGGCACCATCAACCTCTTGGGTTTCTTTACCAAGGTTGGGAGTGGGCTTGGGAATTGGAAGTCCATGCATGCACATATGGTTTTTATTGTGGTGATTATGTGGAATAGTCCCATATCAATGTTGCTTGCCTATGTGGGTCTCTAATTGGTAACAAATGAAGGTCAAAATTGAAACAAGGTGCTACAAACTACAAGAAAGTGAAGAAAGAACCAAGATGGATCCACACAAAGCTTTCAAATACACTTATTATTGACTTGTGTGTACAAAATGGAATGGGCATGGTAGTTGCCATTGGCATAAAACTTTGCACTCATCAACTACCCACCACCCTTATGTCCACGTTTTATTTAGTTTTAATTATTCAAATGTTAATGCGAATTCTAAAGTTGGAGACAACACAAGGCATGCAAAGGAGTGCATGTCCATTATCTATTGGCAATATAGAGATACATGTGAGGATAGAAGGAAAAGACCATTCATGTGAACAACATCCATAACAATTAGAATTTTACCTTATAGGTGAATGAAATTTGGTTTGACATGTACATCAAAAAAATTTGGGAATATGATTAATTGCAATCATACCATTGACATTATTTTCATTTGATTTCAAAAGTATCAAGTTTGAGTTGTATGATTTTGTATGACATCTACATATAAAGTGTAATAGGTATGATTAATTATTTATTGTTCGATTGTCATGAAGATGTTCTTATATTAACTATCTTGTTGATTCAATTGTAATGTCTAGTCATTAACTCATGCTTTCAAAGTATTGGGTCTAAGTTGAATGGATCTTCACAATCAATTGTTTTGTGTTTGACAAGCCATGTTGAATAGGGGATATTAGTCTTATATTACCATTTCTTAAAAACATATGATCTATGATTTGTGTCAAACTAATAATGGTCTTATCATATTCCTTTGTGTTTGATTTATTTTCTCATCTTTATGTTTGAAATACTCAAATTGGTCCTACAAGATTTCAACTTGATTCATTTTTCATTTATTTTCAATTTGTAAGTTCATTATTGAAATGCAATCTATAAAATCCACAAAGTTCTTTGAATTAGCAAACTTTTTGGACTAACATATTTATTCCTATGGACCCCCTTATATTACCAATATATGTGACATCCAATTGGGGGTGGTCCTTTTGCAATATCATTAGATGACATTGGGGATTATGTACTTGCATGACCTACACTAATGTTAGATTATAATGGATGAATTTTGGTTGATAAGCACTCTAGGCATGCAAGGAGTGTGAAATGTTGTTCCTTTGTTTGTTGCCTTGTTGCCAACTTGAGGTGTAACAAGGCCTTGTAGGAAGATGATGATGTGTAATTGCAATATGACTTATTGGAATTATGGGTGTAACAAGACCAGGTATTATATGACTCATAAAATTGCTAATAACATTAAACATCATGTGCATTAATTTTGCATCCAAATCTTCATGCATGGGGGACCTTTGACCACTTGTTATATATTTTAATTCACGAGGACTGGCGATAAACATTGTATCATTTGGATTCATAAAGTCCTTGGAATGTGGTGATTGGAATATAGGTTTGGTTTTCACAAAGGCATCAATCATTTCATAGAAACTTTTGTTAAATGGCATAGGCAAGTTCATTACAATTTTGTCTATAATAATGTTCCAAAACTCCTTGGTGTGTTTCATTTGTAATCACCATAGATTATTGCCCACTTCTCCTTGCAAGCATGCCCATTTCTCTCATGCATGTGCTATGGCTAAACCCGATTGCAATTGTAGAAGTTTTTTCCCATGTCATGATTGCACCTTTGAAACAATATTTAGAATCAACTACACCAATTGGACATTATGTTCCTCTTTTTTGCCTTTACAAGGATATGATTTCTTGGTGTTCCTAGTTTGGCTATTTGGGTATTCTAACGAGTCTCATTTTTAATGATATAATCGTTAAGGGCTCTTACTTTTCTTTTACCCTTACTTTTGTTGTTAGATTGTGGTGGCACACTATGTTGAATTGAACTATCACTATTAATTTCAAGAACCCTTTTGCATGTTCCAAATAATCCTTGTCAATTGTCCTGATATTCTTTAATTGGTGTTGCATTTTGTTTTACATGCATGAATTTCTTTGACAAAGGAGAAAGGAAGGATGTGAGAAACCAACCAATGTTGTTGCAACTAATGCTGCAAGTTCAATTTGGGAATGGGAGGCTAATTAGCAAACAATCCCAATTTGGGGTGTGTTTGTTGTTATGCCATTGTTGCAAGTGAGAATGCCTTGTTCATTAACACAATTTTGCACACAATGTCTTCTTAAAAGCATAATCTTGCACAAGGGTAGTGTAGGTGAGAGCCTTAAATTACTAAGAACTTATTTGGAGGTTTTTTCCAATGGTGCTTAACATTAGATTTTCATCCAATCTTTTTTAAAAAATTGTTGAATGCGATGATACTTAACTTAGTTGCCACCACTGACTTAGTTTCCCTTGCCATGTAAATGTCCACATAAGATTTACCTCGGATATCAATTTGGATATTAAAAAATGACATTTGTTGAGTACCATTGGGAGTGGTATCCGGGGTGTTGGATACCACCCGTTTTGATATCCTAACAAATTGATATCCAAAAATTATGTAGAATATCAAAGATGTTGATATTCAATTTAAATATCAAATTCAAGGCCAAATATTAGGTTAATAGTTAGTAAGTAAGTTAGATTACTAATTAGGTTAGGTTTATAGGTTCACACTTGACTTATTTATTTATTTATTTATTTTTCCATTTTTTTAATGTAGCTAGAGTGGCAAGGAAGTGTGCCCTTACCTTGAGTTAGTGTTAACTCTACCTTGGGTGGTGACATGGTTATTTGAATTCAAAGTTCAAAACATGTTGATTGTAGGCCACCTTGACTGAGCTCCACAAAATTTTAAATTAAATTAAATTAAATTAAATTAAAATTAAAAAGATTTTTTTTTATTTTATTAAAAAAAGAAAATAATAGAGTCGGGGCCATATGGTGGGCTCCCACAATTTTGAGTTTGACATTTTTGGTCCGTAAAAGCCAATGTGCACATTTGAGCCCCAACAAAAAAAAAGTGAAAAGTGAAAACATTACTTGAGGGATTAAAATTTTTTTTTTTTTAGGGTTTGGGAATCTAATGGACTCTTTCCAAAACCTTCGTCTAGGAGGACTCCCGGAGGATTACAAACTTGTCCTCGTACAAAAGACATCATCTACCTATATAAGTATAATATAAGTCGTACTTACATTTTGGCGTGTTTTCATGGAGCCGTACATAAAAGATTGATTGACAAGCTTCACATTTTCCTCGCAAAAAAAAAGGGGGGGGCATTCCTTCGGACCTTCCCATGGTAATTCTATACCTTTCTTGTAACTTTTTTTTATAGGCTAACCATTACAAAAAGATATCGTAGTACCTTTATCATTTCGGCATAAATTATTATTATTATTATTTTTGTTTTGCCCAAAATTTGAAAAATTAATAAACCAAGTGCCGAAGTTAAGATTTAAAAATTTTAAATTAACTATTTGGCAGTCTGTTGCCGCGGAATGGTAAAGGTACTATGGTACTCAAACTTTTTGAAAAAACAAAAAATTATGCAAAAAATCCGAACAAGCTTAAGTAGTCTTAGCTAAGTAAAATTGGCTTTCAAAAAAAAAGGTGGGG
Source organism: Sphagnum contortum (assembly GCA_963920785.1). NCBI lineage: Eukaryota > Viridiplantae > Streptophyta > Sphagnopsida > Sphagnales > Sphagnaceae > Sphagnum > Sphagnum contortum. Next base: position 12,885,620 of record OY987288.1, read on the forward strand.
GGGGGGGGAGCATAGGGCTCTTGGGGACATCTGATTTTTTTAATTGTTTTTTTTTTGAAAAAAAGAGGAGAGAGGGGGGGGGGGGGGGGGGGGGTATAGGGGTCTGGAGGGGATGTTTCTGGGTTGGAATATGTACATTAACTTGCAGATTATGGACTATAATTTGTACCCCGTAATGTTGAGTTGCCAGAGAAAGAAAAAAAAAGGGGGGGGGTTCTAGAATACCTCACACGTGGTTCTTGCTGACGGGATTTGAACATGGAATTGTCAACACGTGGAGCACCCCAGTGAAGAGACTGGTGACCCGATGAAAACCCGGAGGGGGGGGGGGATTGAGTCTTCTCGTTCATAGTCCATACCGGATTTTATGATTTTTGTATCTGGTTCCATCAGCAAGCAACCGTAGCCGACCCGGTGAATAATAGGGTCAGCGTTCCTGTAAACACGGAGGAGACGACGGAGAAGAGAAGCTCGTAGTGGCTCCCTTTTTTTAATTTTATTTCCCCTTTGTTTTTTAGTGGGTTTGTTGTTTTTTGTTTTTTGAGTTTTTTTTGGTTGCCGCGCTCATTGCCACCATCGCAGACGATCTGCGGCGGCGTCTGGATATGAGCCGAGCGGTGCTAGAGGGCTTTACAAAGCCCCCTTGACTTGAGGAAGTTCTCAACTTCGCGAGAAATTTCTTGATGTTGGAATTACTGGTCAAGACAGCGGCATGATCGGCAGGAGGAAGAGGTACGAGGAGGAGGAGGAGGAGCAGCAGCGGCAGGAAGAGAAAGAGGAGGAGAAGAACGAGGTTTTATTTATTTATTCCTTTTCTTCATTTGACGATCTGGTTGTCTATCTCCCTTCCAGCTTTTCTTCCTCTCGCCTTTGCTGGTTTTTGACATTCCGGAAGCTTCCCTGTTAGCATCCAGAGCTTTGTTTTTCCCCTTTGATTATCCGAGGTCTTCCTTCCACAAAAGAAAATTTCTCGATGATTTGAGTGATTGAGAAGCGAAGAAAAGAAGAAGAAGAAGAAGGTGATGAAGAAGACGTGGCTGGATTTTATTATGCATCACTGTGGCGAGAGATCCTGGTTGTTTTTTTAATGAGAGTCTCGGTTTGATTTCTATCGGGAAGTAGAAAAGGCATTTGGCGGTTTCGGATCATTGTTAGATGTTTGGATTCTAGAAGATTTGTTCGAAGAGCTCCTGATGGAGGTAGTGGCCAGATAAAAGACCAGACAGGGACAACGCGATTTTCCTAGCCATGTCGTGATGGGCGAGCAGAGATAAAAAAAGAAATTTTGTGTTGGAGAACTTCCGACTACTGAACTTGCACGACAGACGATCAGGTTGCTGCAGGCAACAAGTGCTCTTTCCACAGGTTTGAGTCTCCCTTCATACTCCTTATGTATGAGCACTGCGTGAATCGAGAGAATGGAAGGAGGGAAATCTTTGCCGCGGGGAATTCGTGAGAAGAGCTGAAGGATAGCAAAGTCACGGACGATCATCTTGAGTAGCTTCCGATCAGACTAGTTCATGCCGCTACCTATTCGTTCTTTATCGTTGTGCGCACGTCTCATCTGAAGTCCTTTTGAAGTTATGCAATGTTTCCGGGAGATTGTTTATGATGTTCGAATTGTCCTGTCATTTGCAGCTGGAGCGTTGCAATATATTCCACTGAGATTTGCTTGCGTCAGCAGCGGCGATGAAGCTGCACGTGATTGTCTTGGAGGCTCGTGGACTTGCGGCACGGGATCCAAACGGCTTGAGCGATCCATTTGTTCGGTTGTCTCTCGGAACCACCAAAGCCAAAACAGGTGTGGTATACAGGAACTTGAATCCGTCTTGGAACGAAGATTTCTTCTTCAATGTTGTCGACTGTGACGAAGAATTGAACATCATGGTCTGGGATGAGGATCGCTTCTGTCACGACTTCTTAGGTCAGGTGAAGATCAAAGTCTCCGACGTCTTGACTGCGGACAAGCAGACAATTGCACGACACTGGTACCCTCTCCAGAAACGGAAAGAGAGATCCAAGAACCCTATAACAGGTACTGCTAACTAGTGCATTCCATTTTTGACCCACAATTTTATTTCCCCTTGCAATACTGTCTGACCAGTGCAGAGAATGTCATTGCAAACTTTGTAGGGCTTTTTGAGCTTCCCTGTCCTATAACGCTTTTTGTGCTATTCCTGTCACTGCCACCAGCATTTCCAGAGAGAACAGGATTCATGATTTCCTAACTTTCATATGAATATTCCAGTTTCACATTCAAGGGGTATTTATGACCTTGGTTCCTTCTTGGCTTTTCTTAGGTGAGATACTGCTAAGTCTCTCTCTATTCGGTAAGGATGGTTCTGGCAGTACGATTTCATCTTCCACAGCCAAAACAAGGACAAGTGGGGATGAGAATTCGCTTGCATCCTGGAGAACAAGTGTTGATGATGATGAACACATGTTGTCACCCACAAGTTCTGTGGAAATGAGTGACTCCTCTACAGATCTTTCAAACCTCACAGAAATGTCCCCCACTTTGAAGGTGATCCATGATTTGACATCCCTCTGTAGTACTTTTGATGACAATACATCTTGGTGCATTTCCTTCTAGTATTTAGACTTGGCAAAATTGCAGCTTTGAAAGCGTGATTTGAAAATGCTTGTTGTTGCAGGGGAGGTGGGATGCAACTTCCTTATTGCACCAGGATGAGGGTTTGGTCAAGGAATTGGATGCACTGGAGGCAAAGCATGGTAAAGTGCACAAGTCACTGGCAGATCGATTCTCTTCAGTCTTTGTCAAAAAGCCTAGACAAGGAGGTGATTCATCCCCAAGGCATACGGAGTCATCCTCGTCAACTCCAACCTTGAGGAGCTCTGACAGGTCTGTTTCTAGTCAGTTATGTTTACTCTGGAAGCACATTTTATGTGTAGCGTGGTGCAAACCTCTTTTATTCAGTCTCTTATGTCATGGGTGTGCTCCACTGTGTTGTGCAGTCCTCAAAGCATTCTGGCCTTCACTGATGTTAGTGAAGTTGGCAACGATGAAGAGCTCGACTCCATATCACCTACTTTCTTTGATGATGATGATAAGAATGAAGAACCTTCTGCAGATTCCTTTCCTCCTCCAATGGCTGGTGGTGTCGCTTTGGATCAAACATTTGCTGTCAGTGCCAAAGCCCTGAATGCAATCATGTTCAAGTCAGGATCACAATTTGTTGCAGACGTGCTAGTGGCTCTGAAAACTACTGGTTATCAGGAGGAGCCATGGAAGAAAGTGGGCAGTGACCCCATCAGACGAACTGTAACTTATATGAAAGCTGCTACAAAATTGGTGAAGTCAGTTAAGGCCACAGAAGTACAAACTTACACGCGTGCTGATGACCAGGGCTTCATTGTCCATGTCTCGTGTGATACTCCAGATGTGCCATATGGCAGCAATTTCTTCATAGAACTTCAGGTCTGCCCTTTTATACACAGAATTGTTGAGAGTCATGGGAATTGTATGCTGGAGAATATGGTCCAAATCTTCTGAGCTGGGGTGGGTCACTGTAGACAAAATAACCTGGAGAGTGTTTAATTTAAGCAAATCCTATTCAATTTCTGTTTGGGCCTGTCAAATGTGAAGTGATAAGTAGCTTGACTTCCCCCGTACACATTCCAACTGAGATCTAATTAAGATCAATTCTTGGTTACAGTCTTGAATCTTTCAAATGTTGCATATGCATCAGAGAAGGAATTTCAGTGAACAAGGTGCTCTCAATGGAGCCTAGCTAGATGAAAAGTTCACGTGGGTGCAAGTTGCTGCTATTTTGAATTGAAAGAGCAGATTTCATTCTACTTTGTTTCAACTCTGCAAGACCATACACTTGCTATTTGCAAAGAATTTTTGAGATGCCTAATCATGAGTGCCTAGTCATTTTGTCAGTTGAAATAACAAACTCTCATGTCCTTATTTAATATGTGAATCCTGTCTTCCACTGTGAAAACTGGTCAAGCATGAATTTTGCAGTGCCTATGTTTTCTGCAGTTGGCGAGTGTGCAAGTTATTGGTTTCATACGCGTGATGGTTGCAGTTTAACATAATGGCGGCACAAGATTTACCTACTGGAGAGAAGACATGTCGCTTGGAAGTGTCATGGAGGGTAAATTTTCTGCACAATACAATGATGAAGGGGATGATTGAGAGTGGAGCACGTCAGGGAATCAAGGAGACCTATGAAACCTACTGTGGGGTAAAATTGTGTGATTTTTGCTTTTCTTCTAAACTTTGAAAGTCTCCTTCTCTCTTCTGTATTGTTTCTTTATTGTAGCTTGAATCATATGCCAGTCTCCTGTACAGATTGGAGGTTTCATATAAGATTCTTTTGCTCATGTGCTTTTGTGCTGCCTACAGGTTTTGTGTAAATATGCCAAGCCCATTTCAGATGATCAGCTGACCAGGGAAGCATTGCTTCGACCCAAGGAAGATGAGAGACCATTGAGTGACTACCAGTTGGCATGGGAATATTTTGGGAAGTGGCATGTATTGCTTGCAGTACTGTCTCTGCTCATAGTGGTTGTCCATATTGCATTTGTCACTCCCAAGATGAAGAAGTTTCTTACTTCATGGGGCATTGACCTTCCCGATTCACTGGGAGAGATGTTTTTTGCTGCAATCGTGGTGTTGCAAGTAGAAAATGTGGTCAAAATGATATATCAGTTTGTTCGAGCACGCTACTGGCAGTGTAAGTGTATTCACTCGCATGGAATGGTGCTGTTCATGTTTTCAATTGTCTCCTTGTCTCCATTGTCTGTTTTTCTTGGAAAGTGTGGTTAGTTGGAAAGCATGATGCTTGACCAGCTGAAGAAGACTGGCAGGCTAACAGGATATTCTGCCCCTATTAAATTAGACATAATTGTGGTTTACATGCAGCTGGAGATCATGGAGTAAAGGCTCAGGGTGATGGATGGCTGATGACAGTGACCTTGATAGAAGGAGAGAATTTTACTGTGACTGAAGCAAATACATTTACAAACCCATTTGTTGTATTTACCTGCAATGGGAAGAGACGGACAAGCTCTGTGAAACTGCGTACCCCTAATCCCAATTGGTGTGGTATGCGTCTTAATCCTGAGCCTGATCTGTGGCCCCTTCCTATCTGTGCTATGTTGCTCTTTGATTTTAGCACCTCATTCCACCATTTGGTGGATTTTTTCAGCTGTCTGATTCTGATGTCAACCTTAGTTCCATGCAACCCCTTAAATTTGGTTTTTTAATCTTAGTGATGAGGAGAACAGTTTAATGTGACTAGGCATTTGAAAGGCTGCATTGTTCTATCTGTTGGTTATTGACCAGAGATATTTGAGTTCGATGCAATGGAAGATCCTCCCTCCACCATGGATGTCGAAGTTTTTGACTATGATGGCCCATTTTCAGAAGCTGAGTCACTTGGACATGCTGAAGTGAATTTCTTGAAGCAAAGCTCTGGTGATTTGTCAGACTTTTGGGTTTCATTATCTGGCAGGCACGCACGGACTCATGCACCAAGGTTGCATCTACGAGTATTTCTGACCAATACTAAAGAGTCAGATTCACTTCCTAAATACCTTGAGCGTGTGGAGAAGGAAGTTGGAACTAAGGTGCAGTTTTTCCTTGCCCATTATACCTCTTGTTGTGTGTAAAGTAGCCCTAAGGTAAAGAGATCTTGGTTCCATTTGCTCTCAATTGTTGTTACAGCTTGAATGAGGATACAATTGACCTTTTTGATCAGCTATTCCTTTCTAGTGCTAAGTGACAGCATGATTCAGTTCCTGTTGCCTTCGGAAATGTGATAGAAACTCATGATGCAAATCTTTGTATAATTATCTGCTGTAATTTTTAAGCAGATCATTATGTCTACCTAGACCCATTGTTATGAGCTGATGAAATCAGTGGGTTTATTGGCAGCTAGTCACTGCCATTCCTGATGAAGTTGATAGTCTGGTACTTTGTAAGTGACATTCATATGGTGTTGACGTCTTGACCATGCTCATTGTTGTCACGTTTGTCATGACTACATTTGTTTGGTTACCTTTCATGTCTTTGTGGATTTTCCCTCTGCAATCATAGATGTAATTTGCCTTCTCCTTCCTCTCATGTGAAGTGTTTCATTTGTGAACCAACAAATTTGGACTCAAATGCTGCAGGTAGCAAAGCGTTCTGCAACACAAAATGCATCATTTCAGAAGCTATTTTCACTTCCAGCAGAGGAGTTTCTCATAAATGACTTTGCCTGTGCCATCAAGCGGAAAATACTTATCCAAGTGAGGCCATAATCTTGGCCACTGTACTCCCCTTTTTCAAGGCAGTGTTTTTATTGCACAGTGCATATTTTACAGAAAATTGTTGGGCAGTCCCAAGGGCTTTTGAATAAGTTGGTTGCATCTTTTGTCTTTCTAAGGTGGAATAGCCCTTGTGTCAATTCTTCCTCTTATGATGCTCTTAAATGTTTGTGGAAATAATTCTTTCAAGCTCTTGTTGAATCTGGAATGCTGGGTTCTTTTAAAACCTGTTCTTGTTATCATTATTTACTTCAAATTTCTGTTGTTATCCTCTCCCGCTGTAGGGGCGTCTTTTCCTTTCACCACGAATGGTGGGTTTCTACTCCAACCTCTTTGGTATCAAGACCAAATTCACTTTCCTTTGGGAGGACATTGATGAAATTAAAGAGATGCCAATATCGATCAATCCTTCTATAGTGGTTTTCTTGCGGAAAGGGCGGGGCCTTGATGCCAGGGTGGGAGCCAAAGGCATTGATGGGAGCGGTCGTTTAAAGTTCCAGTTCTTGTCATTTGTTCGCCCTGGCACTGCTTTCAGGTACCTTTGCCCTGAAAGGTGTGACTTTCTTTTATTGCAGATTTTGTATTTTACTGGATTGGTAGAGGAAAGTTGGACCTCCTCATACACATGGCATGTTCTAGATTATCTGTATGAAAGCTATGCTCCATACTCAACACTGCTCCTTCAATGGTGAATTTGCAGAACAATCATTGCTTTGTCGAAGAATCGGAAGCTGAACCCAGAGCAACAGATGGAACTTGTGGCAAAGGTGCAAGCAGGTGACTTGGGTTCTGTGGTAGCAGAGAGACAGGCAGAGGATTCAGGGCCTTTCTTAGGAGAAGAAGCTCACATGACACAAGTTGTCATGTTTGAATTCAATCTCACTGTAAGTTACTTCTTCTACCACGCTGAAAATGAAATCATTCTTTTGTAAGGCCTGTTGCAGATTAGGGTAATACTGAGCCATCCAAAAAATGGTTTCTGTTTACCTTTGTAGTCAACTTAGATTATTTTTGAAGATTGAGCTTGATCATCAGATGAGCTGTTGAGTCAGATACACAATTACTCCCTTGAGATTTTGCAAGTCATGATGTATCACTAGTGACAGCGCAAAATTCTATCATCAGCACTGCTATGTGATGTGATTAAGTGTACAATTCCAGGTCGCTTGTCAGTATGATATGAAATGAGATGATCATTCTTGGTCCTTATCTTTAGAAGTTTTGAAAGGTTCTGACTTTGTTCAGTCTTTCTGGGTCAAGAGGAGATAATAGAAGATTGATTGTGCTCTAAAATAACTAAGCTTTTTATCCTTTCCTTTGGCAGACGGAATCCCTTTTGTTATTGTTTCAGAGGCAGAAACTTGATGAGATTGTGAGTGAAAAGTTGGAGTGGGTCAACTACAAGGCGACTCCCTGGGAGCGGGTAGAAGACAAGCCTGAGTCCCAGAGGCGGCAGCTATCCTACAGCTTAAATCGTCAAATTAGTCAATGTGGCAGTAAGGTTTCTTGTGTTCAGCAGAAAACAGTAGCTGCTGACATGATGAGTTGCACAATTGAGGAAATCATGACCCTTCATGATGTGCCATTTGGTGAACATTTTCAGGTATGTCTCAGTGCTTGCCATAGTAGTATTAGTAAGACTAGTGGTAGGCAAGAGTTGAAAAGGGATAAAGCTCCATGGATAGGATGTTTTTGATAGAAGGCTCTGCTGTAGAGTGATATGGAAGCCATGGGATGGCCAAGAAAGATACTATGGGACGACATGATACCAGGCCAGTATAGCTTCCTTTTTTTAGAGTTGTGCCATGAAACCTAATGAGATGTCAGTATCAAATGCCAGCTGAAGCTGCTGTATCTAGTTCTATCTTTCCTGAGCTGTACCCCCTGTGGGGTCTGAGTCAAAACATGTAACAAATGTAAGTCATGTCAAAAGTCATCTCTTAACAATGATTTTTGACAGGTTCATGTAAGGAGGGAGGTTGAAACACTTGCTGAGAATCCCCCCACAAGCATAGTGAAAGTACTCGTGGGAGTTGCTTGGCACAAGGACACAGAATTCAAGAAGAAGATCACAAAAAATGTTTATGATTATATGAGAAAGCAAGTCCGAGAAATGATGAACCTTACTGTCAAGGAGATCAAAGCAGCTATCAAAGAGGACAAGAGACACATGAATGGAGGATGAGGGATATCTGTAGTTTCCAAATATCATTGTGTTGGAGAAGACTCAAGGCACAAGGAAACACAGCTGCTTCTTCTGTGTTCATCCTGAAGACAGTCATTTGTGGATGCCATAAATGAAAATGTCATGCCTGTGACTGTCTTTGTGAGTGGGAGTGAAGTGCAGCTCAATTGCTTGTACCAAGTTGAGTTCTCCTGTGATGCATCAAGGATTGCGCTCCTGGTGATTGCCTCCATCAGCCCTCTGAAATGGATCAACATTCCTGGTGCTCAGATTTTCATCATATCAACTGTTGGAAATGGCAAGGCTCTTCTCTCGTGATCAATTCTGTCAGTGCCACAGCTTGCAATTTCCATGACAACAAACATGTAAAGAATGTTGACACTCTGCTTGTTATATATCTTAAAATTTTAAGGATAGGTTCCTGGAGGTGTTATCAAAGTTTGATGACCATGCTGTATGGCCAATTTGCCAACTTGCAAGAAAAGTACAGCAGGTGGTCAATTAATCACTAAAAGGGTAGCCAGAGCCAGATCAAACTCCAGATGAAGAAGCATCTGAAGCCTGCCTCTTTTGGTTCATCTTCCAAAAGTAAATGGTGGTCTGCCTTAAAATTGTTTCTCTATTGTGCTGTTTACAAAATGGCATCTCATCTCTCAAGGAAGAATGAGTGGAAGAGGAAATGTTGGTGGATATCACATTATGTGACACAGAAAGGCATGAAAAATTCAACCAGCTTTGTGGTCAAGCCACCTTGACATCCTGAAGTAAGCCTTCACTGTTTTCAGGGTGGAAATAGGCTTAGAGAGTTGAAGCATTGTTTCATTGATTTTGCATGTCTCATATTTTGTAATCCCTCAATCTTTTCAGTGCTCTGATGGAATCAAGATCAAGAAAAACTAGGAACGTGTGTCTTGCTTTGGCTATATGATAAGTGTTGAGCTGTACAAACTTTATGTGCTTCTGGTATTCTTTCTTGTGGCAGGTTGATACCAACAAAAAAATTTGACAAAGTCCTCTTGGAATGGGAATGGAGAATCCCTCAATTTGACAACTTTACCGCTGGTTCCCTTCACCCCCCAAAATGAAGACTCCTTGTACTTGCCCATTCTCTTCATGTATCTTATACAGTTCAGGAACAATGTGAGAAAAGAGAAGATTTGTGTATTGTCAGAACCTTACTTTTCATGTGACTGATTAATGTGAAGACCTCCACTATTATAATCTCACTGGAGTCAGGTACGGCATTTCTTGCTATATGCATTCATGTGAATTCTGAGTGATTGGTTTGGTTTTTGATCAATTTGAGTTAGGTGCTTGCCCTGGTGAATGTTCCTAGTGTACTGGTGGATGTCTACTTCGCTTCATATTTGATTCTTATGTCTGGTCATTTGGCTGGCAACAAAATTGTCTTGTGTTTGTTGAACCCTGGTTCTTTTTCTAGCACTTTTAATACTATGCTTTCTCCTTATTGCAGAACATGAAGGTTCTCCATATTTGGTTCTCTGTTCACTAGTTGGAAATTGTCTCACCTCAGTCGTTAAAGTTTTCTTTTCTCAAAGGTTCAGTGCTGGTTCTTCACAAGTAAGTTTTTCTGTTGTAGATTTGTTTTTTTGAAGTTTCATTTGTAAGTAGGACAAGTGTGGAAACTGGTACTCGCCTTCTCCATGTAAAATTGTTAGCAGTTGTGATTGAGAGCATGTCCTTTCATGCTGCTATGAATATTGCTTGTTTGTGGGTTTTGAATTATATGTTTGGTAGTGAGATGGAGTTTCAAAGCTATTATTTGATTGTGCAATCTTGCATTGGAGAAGTTTTTTTTCTTCAAATTTTGTTGCTGGATTTAATGATGTTTTGCTTATTCACAAACAACCTTCTTGAACCCCAATTTACTTATTGCAAATTCATTGTCGCCAAGTTAGGAACAACATCCTTCTTAAACCCCATTTAGCAAATTTATTCTTCGTTATTCCAAGAAATTCTGAAAACATCCAGTTCTGTTTTTATTAGATAGGCAGACATTGAATTCACTGGATGATAGGATAGTATGAACAAATAAGAGAATATTAATTTGAATGTGGAAATACGGCACAACCATAGGATAGATCTCTAACTATGAAGATCTATCAAAGAGAGAAATCAAAGCCTAATGTAAATCAAAAGTTTTAATATCATTGTCCCATTGCATGAGGAAAGAAGTTACATATCATTTATTCAAAGTAAATCGATCCATGGAAACAAGCTATTTATTATTTGGTAATAGCATTCACTTATTGGTTGTCAATCTCCCACTCATAAACTGTTTGTTGAGTTCAACATCTGCACAACCAACCCAAATCAAGCCGTGTACATTAGAAGTCTTTCTTAGCTCATAGAAAAATGTATAAAGTTGGTTTTCTTGCTCTCAAAAAACATCAATCTCAAGCATACAGACCAAAAAAAAACCACAACCAGAATGATCCACCCTAAATTTTCAACAACAAAGGAAAAGAGATTCCCAACACAAGAAGATCAACAACATATAACTTTTGAAGCTATTGATAAAAGGGTCGTTTGTTGAATCACCTTGTTGGACAAGGGATGGGGTGGCCAAAGCTGCCATAATACACTACCGCAGTAGAAGCCACTAGGCAACACCGACCATAAACAATTGGTGTCACAAGCATAGTCGAAGCAACGTTGGCATGGCAGCTCTTTTTTGTATGCCCACCCTTTGAACACATCAACATGGGCTAGTCCGAATCCAGCAGCAGAAAAGTCACAATCGTACAAGGTTGTTCCAATGAAGTCTTGATCAAAAAACCAAGAATAGTGCTCTAATCGAGCTAATGTTCTTGCACCAAGATCTGTGTCTTTCGATTGGCAATGCACATTAAGTGGTTCATACATCTTGTTGACGATTGTCACTAGATCGCATTGTGCTTGCCCCATTAGCATCATCAACATCATGCATAAGACAACAACAACAACAACAAAACCTTGTTTGTTTCCATGATTCACTTTTGCAGACTTCTTCATTCCAAACATGAATTGATCAAACATTTGCAAGATGTGGTAGGTTACAAATGTATCAAGCATCACCCAAAAACAATCCCCAAATCCAAAGAAGAAGAGTGCAACTCATGAAGGGGAAGAGACCAAGCTTAGCATTTGAAAATGTGTAGAGATGAATTACACCAAATGTATTTATACATTTGTTACAAGTTCACTCTATCTAGATTGAAACGTGTAATAACAAGTTTTGTAATAATGGACAATATTTTTTACACATCACATCCACCTCTCTATACTACTACAATTGTTCATTATCACTTTTCGCCCAACAGCTTTCCCCCATCCATGAATTGATTTTTCTAATCATGCTTTGTATTATGACAACCTTCATATTCATGATCATTTAATCATGTCATCATTTTCTTTCAAAACTCTCCAACAATGTCATATTCATAATCATTAATCATGTCATCATTTTGATTGAAAACCCGAATCGTGTCATGTTCATAGTCATTAATCATGTCATCCTTTTGTTTGAAAACTTTCCAAGCATATCTAGATCATTGTCCTAGCTCTCTTTCCTTACCACTCATGTGTTATCTTTCTATGTTTAGATTCTTGAAACATTGATTTCACCAACTTGTCAAAATATACATATTCATGTGAATGCAACAAGATTTTTTTTTCCCTTGATTTTGTGATATTGAAAATTTGGTGATTTTTCCCCAAGAAATTAGCAAAATTAGTTGAATTTACACTAGGGGAAAAAATAATAATAATAATAATAAATCCTAGTTTTTTGTTTGAAAAAGTGTCGAATTTGTTGAAAAATAATTACTGGAATGCACGTGGTGAAACAATTATCTTCATTCAATGAAATTCATTTTAACTTAAAGTTTTTCCGATGTGGATTAACACAATAATTTCACCTCCCAAGTCTATTTTCAATGAAGGGTTTAAATGATCCAAATATGTTTGCATGAAGGCCAAATCCAAGATGCTTTCATAAGTCATTTTAACTCCCATAAATAGACACGAGATTTTTTTTCCTTTGTCGTATTTCAGTAAAAAAATCATTAGGAAATCGGGTGCTTTGAATCAAATATATGAATACCCATGTGGACCCAAAAAAACATTTCATTGAATTTTTGCCAATTGGCAATTTGTATTTTCCTTCAAAAATGCCAAAAAAATGGGTTGTTTTGATCACCAAATTATATTAAAATTTTATTAAAATTTTACATCAAGCACCAACAGGCAATCAACAATATAAAATGGATTTTTTAATTACCTTTTTAAATAGCCTAATTTGGCTAAAGCATATTATAAATGATTATGACTCACAAAACGTCACAAAATTGAGAAAAAAGACATTGATGTGGACATGGAGGATTACATGGTTTAGATAAGGTCCCTAGTTTAGAATGATGGTGTACTATTGAAATTTTCTTTATGAAAATTCTTTCATTCTTCAAAGAGGAAACATCAATGGTTGCTTGTTGAAGCAATGGACTAAGTGCATGGCACACACTAAAGTAAGAATAGTGATCATAAAATTGTCCACTTGATCATGAGAATGTTGTCCACATCCAAGAGAGAAGCAAAAACACTCTAAAACCTCTTCAATCAATTGAGTCGATCCATGATGAATGGTGAAGAAACATCTTCAATACACTTGATCGTGCAACTATAACAATTGTTCTCTTTTACGGCATTGTTTCCAAACCACCCATCTCTTGATGGGATTATGTGAACCCAATGCCCATCCATTGGAAACCCATTATGACTCATTTGTGGATGAACAACAAACTGAGTTACCCAAGGTTCCACATGGGTAACCCATGCTCTAAGTTGCCCGATCAAGATGTGTCTGGTGGTGAACAAAACACATTCGATGCATAAAACCCTAAACCCATACACAACTATTTGTACTAAAATTATCAATCATTTATAGAAAGATAATGCATCTACCATGTTTGGGTGGTTTTTAAAATTTTATTTAAATTTTATCTAAATTTAATTTTAATAAATTTGTTTTAAAATACATATATAACCTCTGGTTATGGATTTTTGAAAGCATTTAAAAATCAAAAAAAATATGGTTCCATTTTTTTTTTCCTTAAAAATTCAGAATAAAGTAACCACGAATTGTTATCCCCTTCTTTGTTATGCAATTTGAAATTACCAACACTTTTAATCCCTTATGTGTCCATTGTGTATTTTTCCCACTATGGTTGGATGTTGATGCCTAACCAAGTGTTGTGCATTGCTATTAAAAAGTCCACCATTGGTGGTGATTGGGCCTATACTACGTGCTTGTGAATAATTAATGATTGAAAGGGTTTAATGTACAAAATTGTGAAGATTGGGTTTGATTGGGAACAATATTTGTCATGATATCAAAAAACAAAGGATCAAGGATAAAATCATAATCATCTACTTCTTCATTTGGTTGAGAAGTCATTTCTTTTGGCATTTAATGGAATATTGTCATGATATTAAAAAATGAAACATCAAAGATTAAGTCGTGATCATCTACTTATTCACTTGGTTCAGAATTTTTTTTTAAATTTAACATTTCATGGAATATTACATCATTAATCACATGATTGTTTGTTTGGTTCCTTTTTTCATTAACCTACAAGCTTTAAATTGATCGCCGTAACCTAAAAATATGTATTCAATTGAATGAGAATCTTGTTTTTCTCTATGTTCATTTTGAATCAAAGCATAGGCTATATACAATCAGATATTTTAAGATTTGATACATCGAGCTTATGACCCTTCCACAATTCATAAGGCGTTTATCACGATCTATAGATTTGGTAGGAAAGGGGTTTTTTTTTAAGTAATTAGTTGTAAGAAGGGCCTTGCCCCAAAATGCTTTAGTGATTATTGTAACATTGTCAAAACCCCTCCCACCAATGTTCTATTTTTAAATTCCAACACTCAATTTTGTTGTGGTGTGTCAACAATGGTGAATTTTTTTTTAATATCATTACGTTGAATTTATTTATTTTTAATTCATTGGATTTATACTCCTCTCTAGTATTGCTTTGTAAACTTTTTTTTTTTTTGGGTGACATTGATTTTTTACTTTCAACTTATAAGTCTACACTTCCCCAAAAGTTCATATTCATGCCTTAATAAATATACCATTGCATGCTAAGATTTATCATCAATAAATGTGAGAAAATATTTGTATCATGTATGAATGTGTTTATCCATTTCACAAATATCATTGTGAACTAGGTCTAAAACATTTTGTGCTCTATGTGCAATTTGTTTTGGGAAACTTGAACCCATGTTATTTGCCTATTATGAAACACTTCAGCAAAAATTTCAAATTATTCTCATCAAAAGGACATATTACATAAACCATTTTATAAAGTCATTTTAGTCTATGTTTATTTATGTGCCAATTAGTCTTGAATACCATAAATCTACATTATTTAGGGGTCCCATTAATGTGGTTGGATTAGCTTGTCAATTTTTTGGGGGGAATATCTTTCCCAATTTGTACAAATCAAATTCCATGTTATCAATAACTATAATTTGACCTTTACAAATTTTTAAGCTACATTAATGTATCTTAACGATAATTTCACCACCACCCAAGTGAAGTTATTTTGTTGAAAATGTTTTTTCTTTAAACATGGGACATGTAAGACATTTGGAATGTCTCTAATCTAACGATTTTCTAGTTTTACAAAATTTCTACTTGGCCAAGTATATGATGTTTAATGTTATTACCTAAATACACAACTTTATCAAGGACAATTTTTCATGTCTTCAATGATTTTCTATCATGGGACATATGAGAAGTTACCCCTATATCCACAAACCATATAAAATCATTTCCTTTTCTTACAAATAAGTCTACCATATTCAATTTTTCATTATGTGTGATTATTGTTTGCTACCCTCTAATTTAGTTGCAACTTGCTTACAATAATCTCTAATTAAGCGATCAATTTTCTTTTCTTACAACAAAAACATGTCAAAGATGTTTTGTTTATATGTCTTTTATCAAAGGATGTGTGTGACCCTTTTCCCTTACTTGGAAAAGTTTTCATTGTTGAATTTTTATAATTTTAAAAGTCTAAATATGTTCACAATTTTCTTACATAAAGTGTGATTAAACTATTATATGCACTTCGTAGTCTTTCCATAAAATTCCTTCTTGCAACAAATCAATGATTAACAATTGCATGGTTGTCTTGTTGCCATAATGAACTTATGAAAATTCTATAACTGGCAGGCATACTTCTCATGAGAGATTATAAGGAATCATCAATTTTTTTTAATGGAAACACATGTAGCAATGAGTTATTGTAAAAGAAACTTAAATATATGAATGTATTTTGTACCATTCACTTCTTCTTTCATCTTAAAAATGTTTGTAGTTTATTGTTTCAACCATTTTTGTCATTATCTCTTTTGATTTCAAAATTTTGGATTAATTCTAAACATGGTTAATTTGATTAATTTAGATTCCACATGTGAAACAACACTATTATTTTAAAAATTATTAATGCTTGTGAGTGCAAGATTATCATGCTCAAAGCAATAATTTTATGCTTTCTAGCCCATGTGGTTGGTAAAGCAAAGGTCTCTCCCATAGTTTGAATTGTGATAGGATCTATTGGTTTCGCCTTTGATCCTTTGACGATTAGTTCAAAACTCTTTCTTTGTTAAACAACAATGTAATTCTATCTTTTTATGCATAGAAATATTGTCCATCAAATTTGGTAATATGACTAAATCAATTTTATTAATTTGTGAGTCATTTTTCTATTTGATTCCAATTTAAAGGACTTACTTTGAAGTTAAGTCATTGTCGATTTGAAACTTGACTTGGTCATGGTGAAAATTGCATCTATGCATGCAAGACAACAATATCATCAATGTATTCATTTATTGAAAACTACTTTGAACTTAAAAGTTGTGACATTGTAATCAAATTCCCATTTAAAGTTTTATAAAATTAGTTTCACTTAATTTTACACATGTGTAACTTTTGAACCTTTAAGTTCTCATAGACATCTTTGACATTTTCATTGATGATATTTTCAAAGGCAACAATTTTTTTCTTATTCATTGATTAGTTATATCTCAATTAGAACCTTGTGGCCAGGGAAAAAGCTTTGGATTTAAGGGTGTATTCCAATGGTTAAATAAATCTTTAATTTTGAAGTGAAGCTTCACTTTGAAAATGTGGGAAAGAGTCAAAAATAATAATAAACGAGATGAAAGCTTATAATTATTTTGAACAATAACTATTTGAATCACAAAGCTTCATCACTTTACTTTAATGTTCATTCCTTAATGATTCTTTTCAAATATCTTAACAAATGCCATGTTTCATTTTTACCTTAAAAAAAAAAGACATGAACAATGAAATCAAATCCATACATTTTATATATTTCAATTCCAATATAAAGATAATTTAATAAATTTTATACATATTTTCCAACTTGCATTTTAAATATTGTAAACGGGTTTAGGGTTTAATTATTATTATTTTGAATTATATATATATATATATGATTTGATACCATGTCAGATTCACTCATTCCTAGAGACATTGATTACAAACAATCATGTTAATAATGAACAAGACAAGAATTGGTACATTGAGTAAATGCACGCTATGGTCTAACAATTAAACATTCATCAAAAATTAAAGTGGTAGTTTTCAATATCTATTTATATTTTGTCAAGTGTGTTGTGTTAGCTACCCATTTAAATCATAATTAGGTTAGTCCAAAATTGAGTTAATGTAACTATATGTGTTTTTATTTGGGACTGCTAATTTAAGTGTTTGGGTGTGATGTACCATTCACAATAGTTCTTTGTACTTGGTTTATGCGTGTGAACAACATTAATTATAAGCATCAACATGCTAGCACATGACAATTTGATGCATCATGGTGTATATTTGGAAAATATTTTGTGATGAAAAGTTGCAATTAATTGTCATTTACATTTTATTCTACCATTATGTTGTGAAATTGGTGCACAAATGAAGAACTCAATTATGAATTAGAATACATTTTTAGTTTGCAACAATGTTGGTGAAACATTGAAATTATTCAAAAAATAAAAGAACATTAATCTTAACAAGAATTGTCCATAAAATTTTGCACAGACAATATATAAACATAATCTAAATCTATTTTTCATAGCTTTCATTTTGTTTAGAAGTCATCAAGTTCATATGAGGTGTTAGGCATTAATTGCCCTTGCACTTGTCACTCGTTTCAAGTAAGATGATCACCCTATTTTTATAAATGTAATAGCACATGTTCAAACTAACACTTTTTCGTTCTAGTTAGCATTACAAAATGTCCAAACCATGTTACCCCATGTTTTCGTTCTCATGTCACAACTTTCAAAAGCCTAGTGGTTTAGTTTTATCCTCAATTGCAGGTTTCTTTAACATATCACCTTCACGAATAGGAGTTTGCTTCATTTTTAATAGACGTTCCTTCAAATATTGTGCAATCACATTTCTATTCATGTGTGGTCCAGGGGCAGGCGCTTGGTTATTAACTAGTCCTACCACACCAACATTTTGTTTATCATTATCCCATTTTCTTACAACATTACGTATCCGTCTTGGCTTGCAACATCCTACAGTTGCCCATAGTGTTAATGTGGTCATACCATTGACAATCTAAATACCCATTTGCTTTGGTGCCCTTACGAAAGTGAACATGAACATTTTGTAGCTATTGTTTTGGAGAGTGAAGCACATGTTCAGAAGGAAGTATCCCATTTTTTCTCTCACCACACCTAACAATAAATGGATATACTTATCACCAAAACAACTCCAAAATTTTGATGGACATTGTCATTGTTGACCCGATTCACATAAATATGTGTAACGAACATTGATGAAGACAATACATGCAATGATGATGGCTACTTAGGAGAAAACAAAATCCTACGGCAAGTGAACATCAAATGATGACTTCATTCCCCTTGCTATTGAAACATATGGGTGTCTTCATCATTATTTTGACTCATTAAACTTTTCACATTTTTTGAATTATCAACTTCTTTACATAAGTTGAATCATCCACTTTGAACTTATTACAACCATTATTCAAATGTTGCATATTGCATTTATTGGTGTATATTGAAACACACACAATAATTTAGTGCTTCACATTTATATTTGAAGATGTTAATGAATTTTTCACATCTTTTGAATTATTAACATTTACACATGAATTTAATCATTCATTTGAATGTGTTAAATCTATTGGTCACGAATTGCACTTTGTAGTCACCACAACTTTTGAAATATATTTATAAAAGCTAAGCATATTTCACATTGATATTTGAATGGGTTGATGATTAGGGCAAATGTTCATGCATGCCCAATTTAGAATGCATGTAGACCTTTAAATTATATATTTTTCATATATTAAATTCTGATAAATTTATATGAATTAGAATGTAATTTTTCCTCTAGTTTTTTAAAGCATCATGGACAAGTTCATTATTACCAATGGACACCTCGCCAAAAACCCCTAGAAATAATCCCTAACTTTTTCCCCATTTTTCTGTCTTGATATATGAAATAAATAATACATGTTTTTAGAAAATGATTAGTTTTAATTTTTATTTTAGTTTTTAATTATAAATCTGAAATAATTATATATTATATATATAACTATATTTACTTATTATTTATATTTTAAACATGATTTATCAGTTTTGTAGGTCTTGTTTTGTTACAAGTTTATGTTTAAATATTTAAAGGTGAATTTTTAATTTATATTTAAAAAAATAGAATAATGAATGATTTTTTAAAAAATTAATTTTAATTTCAAATTTGTGGTCATCCACAAGAAAATTTAACCATGTATTAATTATAGACTATGTATATGGAGATATAAATTTGCATTTTGGCTATAAGTCTTGAAAACCATTGTAGAATTATATCATTAATTTTTTGAAATAATAAATAATAAATAATAATTAAAAGTCACTTGTTGATGTTGATAGTCTTTTTTTATGCTTGCAAAATTTTGGAAATTCACCACCAAAAATAACATTTAATTACATCATTAATATTTATTTAATTTTTTAAAAAAATGGACAAGGTATACAATGATTTCAAGGATTGAACTTATATTTTTTAAAATAAATTTGATGTCGAAGTTGTGTTTAAGGTTGCAATTATTAAAATTATTTTTAAAAATTATTCATTAAAAATAACCCTTTTCTTTTTCCAATTTTCTGATTTCATTTTTTGGATTTTGTTTTCGTTGTTTAGATTTTTCCTTGAATTTGCACAAAATTTTCCATTTTTTTCCCAACAAGAATTCCCAAGTTAAAAAAATTTGAAACAAAAAAAAACATGTTGGTTGGGGAGGGGAGTTTAATCTAAATATTTAATGCTTTCATCAAATTATGTTACTTTTACTTTTCCAAAGGAAATGAAGGTAAAATATATTTTATATCATAAAAAAGATAATTATATACAATTTTTTTTCAGTTGTATAATTAATCATGTGTATTAGTGTATGATTCATGTTGTTAACCAAATATGGTATTGACAATTAAACAACTATGTTGACGACTCAATTTATTTATTTTTTGTTGCTAGTTTTGCTAATTTGAATGGAGAACAACATTAACAAGTTTTTTTGAAAGAAAAAAAATCAAATTTAGCCAAAATTTTAAAATATATTGTTAATTTTTCATAATAAATTATAGTAATAGCCATAATATTGAAGGATTTAAACAAGTTTCTAACTTTGTGACTTGTTTGTAACCAAATGTGGCTAAATTTTCTTATGGATGATTGCCATTTTTGCAATATTGCAAAAATAAATTAAATTCAGGGAAAGTAAAAACCTAATCATATTGGGGAAAATTTAAAAACTTGAAATTTCTCAAAAAAGGAACATATTTTACATAATGGAAATAACATTGTTAAAGACTTAATGATAACATTCTTGAATTCACATTGAATTAAATAAGATTTAAACAATTCCATGCCAAAGATAATAAATTTAATTTCTTGTATATTAATAATGTCTTGAAGTGGTTTGGTGGTTGAGATCATGGTGTGCTTCCATGAGGTTTTTGGGTTCAAACCTTGATGTATAAATGTGATATATGAACATGTACATCATGGCTAATGACATCAAAACTCTTTTTTAAATGTAGAATTTATTATTATTACTATTTTCACAACATGTAATTTTATCATGGCATGTTGTGAAAAATTTACGATTTGTGACTCCATGATCCAGATTTTTTTCTATTATGTGGCACTTTATTCCATGTCATAATTCTAAAATTAAAAATTATGTGAAGCAACATGTGAGAATCCAAAATGAGTTAAAACAATGTCACTAAAAATGTTCTAATCAATTAGTCCTTTTTTGTACCAGAACCATAAAAGTTGCATATTAATCAATTTTGTCCCATTTCAATAAAAACCTAATGAATTTGAGTAATGAAAAAGGACAAGATTTTTAGAAATTGTTTTTTTTCAAAATGAACAAAATGGGCATTGCAACCCAAGTAAGTGCACCACAAAATTATACATCCAAACCTTCATCAATTCCTTATCCAGACCAAGTAAATACCACCTCACCATTGTTATCTTCTCTAATCTAAACCTTTAGTATAAATTACACCTTTTTCACTCCTATTAATTAAACTTACTAATAATTAATTTACTTGTTATACTTCTCTTGTACATATGGTTTTTTCATTTCTGAATAAGAAACCTATTATTAATGCATATAATTTATTTCTTATATTTGGATTTTGAAAACAAACATAATTTTATTATAGATTTCATTATATTTATTTTTTATCAAAATGTATGGGGCCTTATATATTTACTCATGTCATTTTCAATTTCAAAAAAAAATATCTCCCCTAAGATGATTTGTTGACATTATAAAATGCAAGGCATTTTCCAAGGAGCCAATGCCCATGATTTTGGTTCAAAAACATAACTAATCATGATTGGTAACAAAAGTTTCACAAACTACCCAAGTTCTTGGAAAGGGTAAACAACTATAGAAAGTTACATTATTTTTTAATAACACAAACAAGAGCATTTTGAAATGTCAATGAATCCTAAAATATATATGCCCAACTTGCAACTTCCACTTAAAAAGGGAAAACCCATTATACTTGCAATGGTTATTCCAATTAACCGCAACACAAAAACAAACCAAAAACATAATGCAATAAAGTGACCAAGATTCAAAAATGTAAAATGGTTTGGAACAAATTCGATATTGAGTATCCACTAGCTTATTCAATTTTAATTTGGGCACCGGAGCAAATGTGCATAGATTTTAAATCAAACAAGGGGTCCAAAAATTTGAGCAAGGGAACAAAGGTGCATAGATTCGGGCATGAAATAAAATTTTGGATGTTAGCTTGCACACCCTTCATAGATGCATAGTTCAATCCTTGAGCTACTCTATACTAGCATACTTGGAAACCTTGGATAATGCATGCCCATAATAAGACTCGTGAAATGGCTACAACATGGCAAATATTTTATGTGAAAATTTCATGAAGTTCAAAGTAATTGCATAAGTTTGCAAATTATACCCTTTATCCTTCACATATACAAAAAACAATTGTGTGAAAGGAAATATGTTAATGAACATTCACAATTTGGGAGCCATGCAACAAACAAATAAACAAACATCACATGTTTGGGCTCCCAATTGCTTCATAAAAATTGATAATGACAATAAACATTTCATGTGCCCTTGTAGACATCCATAGATAAAAAATACATGTGACCAATGTAGGTTGCACATATGTAGCCAAAGTTTTTCCCCTAATTGCAAGCAAAACCTCTTCCACAAATAATTTCTTTGATGGGAAGACAACCTTCATGCACAACTTGTATGTTGGTTGGTGCAACCAAATGGATTGAACTATCATCATTAGCAAAAAACTTTTATTCACATGTACAACATTGCATCTTCCACAATACAACATGTGTGTTATGCTATTTTTAAAATTAATTTGTAAAGGAGAAAGATCCACTGGAGATTGCACGTGGTTAGTAACATTGGCCACTTATTGTTTATCTCACACTCAAGTGGACTTTTAGGACAACAAATTGTTTCATATATATAAAGTAAGATGCTATGCTCCACTTATATGTATATTTTCACATGGTAATGATGTCTATTTGACTTGAGGTAATCAATGATGGCACCTAATGTGCAAGACCATAATTTCAAGACTTACCAGTTCATTATGATGATGCATGACATCATTTGATTTTGAGTAAGATCAACATGTTGGTTATTGTTCACTTTGTAAAATACTTGCATGGATCAATTATGATTGTAAAGATTCCATGCAACACCTTTTTCAAATTCATCAAGTTTACATCAAAGAATCAAGATCCTTAGCAAGAGTAGTTTTATCTTCATGCTCTCCAACTTCACCTTCATGTGCTTATTGTAAATTGTCAATACTATTATTGTCAGCAAAATTTGCCAAGACTTGTGGGGGAGAAAATGATGAAGATCAAAATCCTCCAAATTAATTTGATGATTTGAAAAACTTATGAAGGTGACAATGAAATCTTTTGATAAGGTATGAAAAAAGTGAACATGAAACCAAAAAAAAAATGTAATTGAAAAGCTTTTGACATGCTAAATATTAAAAAAATGAACGTGAAAACAATTAAGGCACTTGAGAAGCATTCGGTGAGCTTAAGAGAAAGGGTGAATGGACACATAAATCATGGCATTCATGAAGCTTTTGACAAGCTAAAGAGAAGGGGTGATTGTGACACATAAACCAAGGTAGTTGAAAAGTTTTTGAGGAACAAGAGAAAAGGGGCAAGAATGAACTAAAGTTAGTGTAATTAGGAAGCTTTTCCATGAACTTAAAAGAAGGGGGCAACTTGTGACACATAATGCACAAAGCACACGTTAAACATGTAAATCACATGTATAAAGAAAGTTTTGAAGTTTCAATAAGCTTTGACACAACAATTGATCAACATTTGCAACCAAATGCAAGGAAAAAATGGAAGTTCAAAGCACTCACCTTTTTTAGTTCCAATGACACTTGCATTTGCACAACCTATAGCTTGCAACAATCCTATTGCACCACTAGTTGTCACCAATGATGTTGAGCCAAAACCAATTTCTTGCATTGATGTGACACCATAATGGTGTGATCACTTCCATATTGCACACTCAAAGGAAAAATAATAAAATCCACATTGTCTCAAGTTCAATATGTTATATGTTCAACAAAACAAAACCCATATGAAACTCCCCATCCTTTTTAGATATGCACCAAGGTATTTAACGAAGTTTATGTCAAATACCCTTTGAAATATTTTATTGCAAGTTGTGTACATATAGTTACATTTATTTTAAATAGAATTCTACCAAATTAAGATGAAAGGGTAGGTTAAAGAAACTTGAAAGTTCTAAGCATGAAACAAGTCTTGAATCTTTGTTAATCCACATGCGACCATATGTAGATATATTGGATTGAAGACCACACAAGGGTCTAGTGCCAAACCTCTTACATGCTCCCCACAATGGTTGTAATTCTTTACAAACATTGTATAAAAGATTTCAAAATTGAAAACATTATGAAAATTTGTTCCCATTTATCTAAATACATAACCTAATAAAATATTTGCTCTATTACCCGGTCTCTCTCCGCCCCCTCTCCTTTAAATGGTTGCGCAAACAACCTAACAGACATTTAACATTTAACATGAAAATGATTTATATGTCTTAATGCATTATATATTTAAAAAGGTCAAAGCTATTAAAAACAATAGTAATACTAATATACACATTTTATAGTGTCAAATTCACAATAAGAAAGTGAACATGAACCCCAAACCCTAAATCTAATTTTTTTTCTTGAGTTAGAAAACTTGACAAATGAAAAAATCCCTTTTTTCTTGATTTAAAAATCTTGAAAACAATAATGAAATGCTTTAAAAAAAATTCTTTGAAAAATTTATGTAGAATCCAATTGTTGAAAAAATGTTGTTCTCAAATCAAAATACATGGTTTCTTTGATGTTGGTTATTGCCTTTACTTGTAAGAGCATCTCCACTCCACAACTATAAATTACATGTTTTAAAAAAAAAACTTAGTGTTCAATGTTCAACATGCTCACCCATAAACATAGAAAAGTTCACTTTAAAGAAAAAAAAAACCATGTAAATTTTTACAATTGGACCAATCATTCTCAATAACCAAAATCATAGCATGAACATCCTTTTAACGATGTCTTTCATGATCTCAACAATTTTCACCATATTATAAAAAGTCTTTCACTATCTTGCTCCAATATTTTAATTTAATCAAGGAATGTTTCTTATTGTTAGGTGGAAATGCTCTAAGCTTAGAAAGACTACCTTACAATGTAAAGTTCATTTTTTGTCTCACATTTTGAGGAATGTTCACCATGGGTTGTTATGGTTGTCTTTTGTTGATCAGGTAATTTGTTGTTGTATTATGGACATTACCAAGACCCTTTACAAGTTCCCTACAAGATGCATAATCCATTTGGTTTCACATTTTGAGAGAATATACACTAAGTGATACTAGATTATGGCATAATGACTTTGCCCTTTATGGGAGGTTCAAAACTTCAAACTACAAAAACTTCCCTTAAGTTGTATCTAGAGCTTCTTCACACATCTAGATGCATGCACAATAATACGTGAAACATGCCCATCCATCACATGCACACAATATTGTACTCTAGACATATCACTCACACTTTTGCTTAATTAAGATGATGGAGATGGAGTCCAAAAAACATTTACACCCATTCCTTGTCTCTTGAGTCTTGTCTCTTCCCTGAGCGCAGAGCTAACAAACTCTCTGAGTTCAGTTTGTTTTTGGGGATAACTACATGAAACACTTTCCTTTTTTAAGAGTTTTGCTGCTTTGAGCTTCCCATAAGGGGGAGCAAGTTGCAGCTGAGCTTATTATTATGCAACTAGTGGGTACCCGTGACCTTCGGACACTGTGAAGTCCCCCAGTTTCTTTAAACCAAGAGAGACACACACAAAGGCGCAAAACAGCTAATTTTATTTTTATTTTATTTATTTTTGTGACGAAAATCCGTTGAAAAGTCCCCCATGAAAACATACATGGTGAAGCGAGCATTTTGGAAAAATTTCAAAAAAAAAAACTAAATCGCCACATTTCCAGGAGGGGAAAAAAAAGAGTTTTGAAATCGCCACATTTTGAGAAGAAAAAAAACAAGTGTTGAAATCGCAGATTTGTGGAGGATTTGGGCAGATTCCAAGCTTTCTTCTTTTGAAACACGTTTATGAAGGGCGTGCTAACCCTAACCCCCTTACCCCCAAGGAGGACGACTGGACGGACATACATTTAAAATATTATAGATAGTGGGTACCCGTGACCTTCGGGCACTGTGAAGTCCCTCGGTTTCTTTAAACTTGGTTCATGTTTTAGTTTTTTATAGAAACTTTTATCTTTTTATTTTTTATTTTTATGTGTTTTATGTGTTTTTTTATTATTATGTATTAAAAAAATAAAGTGTTTATTTTTCACTTTTATATTTTTGTTTATTTGGATGCAAGTTTGAAGTTTGGAGAAAAAAGACACACCTCATTCTTTTTCAAGTAAGGTTTTTTTTCATTATTATAAGTTTTATTTTTTCTTATTTTTTAAATTCTTTATTTTAATTCTTCATTTTTGTAATTTTTTTTCTTTTAAAATTATTTTACTGTATTTCCCTTTCCTTGTTTCATTTGTTTCCATTCCTTTTTTATAATTTTATAATTTTTACTTTTTTTCTGTTTATGTTTGTTTCATGTTTTTATTTTTTCTATCTTCATTTTTTTTCTATTTTATGCATTTATTTATTTATTTATTTTAAAAATTTTCTTTTTCAAAAAAATTCTAGTTTTTCTAATATGTTTTATAATGAAAATATTTTAAATTTTTTTTTTGTATTTTTGTTTGATTAAATGCAAGTTTGAAGTTTGGAAAAAGAAGACAAACCTCATTTGTTTTTTCAAGTATGGTTTTTTTTCTGTTTCTTTTGCTCTTTGTTTTGTTTCTTAGTTTTTGTCATCTGCTTTTTAATTTTCTTTTAAGATTATTTTACTGTATTTCCCTTTCTTGTTTCATGTTTAAATATATTTATTTTATATGTTTTCATTTTGTTTCTATTTTTAAGTGTTTAAAAAAAAATTTAATTGTAAAAATGTTTGGATAGACTGCTGCCGCCGCCATGAGTTGTCGTCCTCCACCTGTTCCATCATCTTTTTCTTCCAGGATGAGGAACTTGGATGAACAGATGACAGGACGAATGACGGGACGAATGGATGGCAAGGGCGGACCACACTGGACAGACTAAGGATATTATACTAGTGGGTACCCGTGACCTTCGGACACTATGAAGTCCCCCGGTTTCTTTAAACCAAGAGAGACACACAAAAGTGCAAAGCAGCTAATTTTATTTTTATTTTATTTATTTTTTGTGACGAAAATCCGTTGAAAAGTCCCCCATGAAAACATACATGGTGAAGCGAGCATTTTGAAAAATTTCCAAAAAAAAAAACTAAATCACCACATTTCCAGGAGGGGAAAAAAAAGAGTTTTGAAATCGTCACATTTTGAGAAATAGGTTTTACTTTTTTATTATAAGTTTTATTTTTTCTCATTTTTTATTTTTTATTTGATTTCTTCATTTTTGTAATTTTTTTTCTTTTAAAATTATTTTAATGTATTAGCACTGAATACAAAGAGATTCTGGCCATCACCTATTCAAAACTTCAATCCTTTGAAATAACTGAAATCCACAATCAACGTCCTCATACATAACTATTTCTTGTCAGGACACTAGACAGTCCACTCTCTCCACACCAAATAGAGCTTGAAAAAAAAAAACCTCCCCTCCAACCTCCCAGCCCTAAACCCAAAACTTAAAAGGAAAAAAACCAAGGCACCCTGAAAACATGATTGCACTTCCCAATTGGCTGGATGATTTTTTATTTATTTATTTATTTTTCCCCTGAGTTGCTGATGTGTTCCTACCATTTCTCCAAGTTGTTCCCCAAGTTCCCAATGTGTTCCCCATGGGTATTCCCAATCGCACCTGATTTCAAACCCATATGTTTTGCCCAAAGTCCTCCCCTTCTCACATTTATCGGTGGGCCAAAGGGGGAGGCACTCCATCTATCCATAGAATCTTCAATTTTTGTGAGCCTTCATAGTGTCAATTATTTTATGCCGGGGCCAATCAAATTCAATAAAAAAAAGTTGGACTTGTGAGGGATAAAGGTCAGGCCAAAAATGGTGATAAACGTTTTTGGGAGGAGAAATCTCATGCAGCCAATGGGAAGGCCCAAGCACACACTGAATGTGCCTTGCATTTTTTCCTTTTAAATTTGGGGGGTGGGGGATTTAAAGGAGGATATTTTTCAGTTTTCCCTGGTTCCCACTATGTTGACCATCCCACCATCCGCTCACTTTGGCTAGGGCCTTCAATGGATGTGGGGGAGGGGGGGCTCCAGCCAATCAGGAATAACTGCATCAAGACGCCAACACCAATTTCTTTATAGTAGTAGACTCTTCCATCATCTTCTTCTTCCGGGATGAAGAACTTGGATGGACGGATGACAAGACGGATGAGGGGATGGATGGATGGAAAGGAGGACCAACACCACCGGACAGATGGACACCACGGATATTATTATGTTGGAGATAAGTAGACTAGTGGGTATTCGTGACCTTCGGACACTGTGAAGTCCCCCGGTTTCTTTAAACCAAGAGAGGCACACACAAAGGTGCAAAGCAGCTAATTTATTATTATTATTATTTTTTTGGGTGACGAAAATCCGTTGATAAGTCCCCCACGAAAACATACATGGTGAAGTGAGCATTTTGGAAAATTTCCAAAAAAAACAAAAGAGTTTTGAAGTCGACACATTTGGAGGAGAAAAAAACAGGTTTTGAAATCACTGAGATTTGTGGAGGATTTGGGCAGATTCCAAGCTTTCTTCTTTTGAAACGCGTTTATGAAGAGCATGCTAACCCTAACCCCCTTACCCCCAAGGAGGACGACCGGACGGACAAACACCTAAAATATTATATATAGTGGGTACCTGTGACCTTCGGGCACTGTGAAGTCCCTTGGTTTCTTTAAACTTGGTTCATGTTTTAGTTTTTTCTAGAAACTTTTATCTTGTTTAGTTTTTTTTATGTGTTTTCTCTTTTTATTATTATTTTGTATAATAAAAATAAAGTGTTTATTTTTCACTTTTATATTTTTGTTTATTTGGATGCAAGTTTGAAGTTTGGAGAAAAAAGACACACCTCATTCTTTTTCAAGTAAGGTTTTTCTTCATTATTATAAATTTTATTTTTTCTTATTTTTTATTTTTTATTTGATTTCTTCATTTTTGTAAATTTTTTTTCTTTTAAAATTATTTTACTGTATTTCCCTTTCCTTGTTTCATTTGTTTCCATTCCTTTTTTATATTTTTTGCGTTTTACTTTTTTTCTGTTTATGTTTGTTTCATGTTTTTATTTTTTCAATTCTTATTTTGTCCATCTTCATTTTATTCTATTTTTATGCATTTATTTATTTATTTTCTATTTTCTTTTTCAAAAAAATTCTAGTTTTTCTAATATGTTTTATAATGAAAATAATTTTAAAAATAATTTGTATTTTTGTTTGATTAGATGCAGGTTTGAAGTTTTGGAAAAAGAAGACAAACTTCATTTGTTTTTTCAAGTATGGTTTTTTTCTGTTTCTTTTGCTCTTTGTTTTGTTTCTTATTTTTTGTCATCTGCTTTTTAATTTTCTTTTAAGATTATTTTAATGTATTTTCCTTTCTTGTTTCATGTTTAAATATATTTATTTTATATGTTTTCATTTTGTTTCTATTTTTAAGTGTTTTAAAAAAGTTTCAAATTGTTAAAATGTTTGGATAAACTGCTGCTGCTGCCATTCGTCCTCGTCCTTCCTCCTCCTCTTCCATCATCTTCTTCCGGGATGAGGAACTTGGATGGACGGATGACGGGACGGACGACGGGACGGATGGATGGAAAGGAGGACCGCCGGGCAGACGGACACCACGGATATTATTATGTTGGCGATGAGTGGCTTTTGCCTATATAAGTGTTTTGCTTTGATCTCTTACTTTCCTTTTTTGGGTTCTTCACAGGCTTTCAAAATAGAAAGACCTGCTTCAAATTGGGATTTGCCTGCATTCAGAGCTAGGCTAAACCCTAAACCAATAAGTGCAATGATCATAACAACACAACAGCAGCAACAGCAGCCATTGGGCAAGCAACACACACACACACACCAAAAATAGATAACTTAAAAAAAGAAAAACACCCACCCAATGATTGCATTAAAAACTGATGTGCTACAAAACAAAATCTATCCAGAAGAATTTCATTTTGTAGTTTAGTAGTTGCTGCAATCATAAGAACTTGTTAGTTTAATATTCCTGCTGCAACCATGAATGATGATGGACTTTTGTTCCTCTAGTTATGGACTTGGTTTTCCATTAGATGGTGGAAATGAGAATTGCAGAAACTGCAAAAACAAAAGTTTGGGTAGTTGGAATTACCAGAAACAGTTTAAAATATTAAGAAATGGTCCTTGAAGTTTTCTTCATCATCATCATCATCATCATCAGTATCATGGACTTGTTCCTGGAGTGATGATGGTTGCAAGGAGAATTTGAAGGATTGTAGAAAAAGCTTGGCAACTTGAAATCAGCAACAGCTAAAATAGGAAAAATCACCCATGAATTTTTCTTCATCATCATGGACTTGTTCTTGCAGAGTTGGGGGGGGGGGGAAAGCAGAATTGCAGAATTGCCTAAATTTTATTTTTTGGGGGCAAAGTTGAAAACAGCAACAGTTTAAACAGGAAATGGTCCATGAAGTTGATTTCATCATCATCAGCATCATCATCAAGATCATGGAGCAGAAGTTTGTAGTAACTGAAGTGGAGGACCTGAGAGAAGATGAGGAGGAGAGAAGTGGAGGATCGTCATCAAGAACATTAAGCAGAAGCTTGTAGTAA
The DNA here is from genome assembly GCA_963920785.1 of Sphagnum contortum. NCBI lineage: Eukaryota > Viridiplantae > Streptophyta > Sphagnopsida > Sphagnales > Sphagnaceae > Sphagnum > Sphagnum contortum. The sequence continues at coordinate 12,916,161 of OY987288.1, forward strand.
CTGAAGTGGAGGAAGAGGAGGAGGAGGAGCAGAGCTTTGGAATGTCCAGAACAAGTAAACTAAAGTGAAGAGAGAAGACTAATAAGATCAATCAGTGATCAGTACTCTCTACGAATGCAACAACAACAACAACAACAACAAAAGTCTGATCATGAGAGAAAATCATCAACCATCACATATTGAGGTTTTGAAATCTCACGAAAACAACAACCACCAAAAAAAAAAAAAACAGAGAGAAAACTGATGAGAGAAAGACATGTAGTAGCAGTAGCCAATGTTGGGAGTAGGAGGGAGCTAGATGGGCCCCGAAGGTGCGGAGGGATGATGTTGTAGCTCACACTTGGCGATGCAGAGGTGGAAGAGCTCGCCTACTACTAGTGGTGAGAGGAATCTGCAAAGGGAGGTGTGTCGTCGTAGCAAAAAAAAAAAAACAGTTTTGTCGTCGTCGTCTACAATCTGCGGATACTTCCTTACGACGTCCTTGGTGTATCTGGGTAGTGCGGATCGACGAACAGCTAGCTTTGCTTGCTTGCATTTTAGGGCAGGCGAAGCAGCTACGAGCTTCTCTCTCTCTCTCTCTCTCTCTCTCTTTTGTGTCTTTCTTCGGTGGAGCTACCTTTCGGAGCTTGGGGGTTTGTGCTGCAGAACACAACTTTGCTTTTGTTTTTTGATTTTTCTGTCGATCTTTGGTTCACACTTGCGGGATGAGGACAATGGAGAAACCACGAACTGCTGCTGCTGTTGCTTGGACGCCAGTCATAAGGAGCTGAAGGACTTGAGAAGAAGGAGAAGGAGAAGAAGAAGAAGAAGACGAAGACCACGTCCATCCCCTACTGGATTTTTGTTCAAGGCTGCATGTTGTTGCTCCATCGCTGCTCGTTACAATCGTCGTTTATGTTGTCAGTATCGACTCCATTGTCTCCAGGAGTTGCAAAGACTGAGAGATAGAGACACTGAGAGCGGACCGTGAGCTTCTCGTCTGTACACCACCTGCGAGCAAGCGAGCGAACTTGCGCAAGAGGAATTAGTTCAGGAAGGAGTTCCGAAAGAGGAAAACTCTTCTACAGAAATCTGTGGCGCGACTTCTGAGAGAGACTGATCAGATTCTCAAGCGACTTCCTGCTCATCAGCATCGTCATCACCATCATCTCAGGTTGCTTCCTCTTCTTCTTCTTCTTCTTCTTCTTCGACTAACCCAGTTTACTACTTGCTGCGCATTTCACGGGGTTTTCGAAGGCACACTGCATGATCGCCTCTTTCGCAAAAGCCGGTGCAGTTGCTGGTGCTTCATGATAAGTCGGATAGGTCTTTTGCTGCATTGTTGTAGAGGGTTCTCTTCTTCTTCTTCTTCTTCTTCTTCTTCTTCTTCTTCTTCTGCTTCTGCTTCTATAGGTTGCTGCTGAAGGTGACAACAAACTGGAAGCTCTGAAGCACATGTCAGGGTTCAAAAGAAAAAAAACAGCAAAAGCTGCAAAAGGATCACTGCTAATCACAGCTGCTGCTGCTGCTTCAGACCTTGCTGCATGTGGAAGGAAGTTGAAAACAAGTTGTGGATTTCTCTTCCAGTCTCAAAGCTTAGAACCAGAGAGCCTTGAGCTTGATCATTCTGGTGCTGCTGCTGCAATGAATGAATCAAAGAGCTTGATGATTGATCTGCTGCAAAATAAACCAGAGAACCAGCTTGAGCATCATAGTTCTGTTGCAATGAATGAATGAATGAATCAATCAATCAATGCAATGATCAAGCTTGATTTCTGCTGCAAAGTTACCACTCAAACTTTAAGCCTCAAATTCTGGTGCAATGATCAAAGCCTTGAATTTCTGTTGAAATGATCAAGCTTGAATACTAGTGCTGCAAAACCAGTGAGAACCTTAAACTGTAAATTCAGCTGCAAACCCAGAGAACCTTAACCTTGAAATCTGCTGCAAATTTACCAGAACCTTAAGCTTGAATTCTGCTGCAAAATCAGAGAACCTAACCTTGGAATTTGCTCCTGCTGCAAATGAGCATTTTGATTTTCTGCTTTCGAAAAACACATCTTCAAGACTAGACTTTTGGAAGTTTTGGAATAGGGTCTTTTGGGTTTGGTGTATATAATCTGAGCTCTGTGGCGGCATTGATATTTTGGTCAATGTGCCATCACCTCTCTGTCTCTCCCCCGTATATATTTGAAATACCCAAAACCTTATTATTGGGTCATCCTTATCTGAAATACCTGCAACCTTAGTATTGGGTCATCTGGTAATCTGAAATACCCATAAGCTTATTATCATGTCATCTCTCAATGCTTTTCAGGTTGACTTTGAATCATAATCTATGAGAAATATTTGGTACTTATGAAGTTACATGTTCTTTCATTCCTGGAGGTAATTAGTTTCATCTAGGAATAAAATTCAATTTGCCCAATGTTCATAAACTGTGTTCTTATGTTATTGAGAAAAGGTTCTAAACCTTATTATGCATGATCCTAGAAATAATGAACTTTGAAGCACAAAGTTCAATCCTCTCTACTTGGTCATATTCCCCCATCTCTTTCCCATACCTTCTTCTCCCTACGGAGAGAGATGCATCTCCACCTTGTGATTCATTGCTAGATTGTATCATTCATCCATCCCATTGGACTTTTGGCAACAAAAGATTATGGAAGAAGATTGAAGATTTTCTCTCAGTAATCACTTTTTTGAACTGAATTCCAAATAATATTGGTCCTGAAATTCTATCATGGAGTGTCTTCTTTCAATCTGTAGAATGCTTCTGTAACAAGGTTCTCCTGAAGGCATGTCTGTGAAGTCAAAAGTTTGTTAGAATCTGAAGTTTGTGGTTCTTTCAATGCTGGTAATTGTGGCCCTTCTTGTTCATTGATTTGATTTTTTTTGGTTTTGTGGCTTGGAAGTTCCACAAAAATACCATGAAGCCTAGATCTATATAAGGTATTCAGCTCTCCTGTTCTCACATCAGTTTCTAAGCTCCTTGCAACTGGTCAATGACCGCTGGCTTGCCAAGTTGTGGGAAACCAATGTCCCTTCCCATAATAGTTGGGGTCCTTAAAAAACTCCTTGGGAGTAGTTGAGGTCAGCAAGTTCTTGTATCTCTCTCTCTCTCTCTCTCTCTCTCTCTCTATTTATATATATATAAAGCTAGTTTCTATAAATCTAATTCAAATTTCAAGTTTTCAATAGGGTGTTTTGTGTCCCATTAATAAAAAAATTTGTAGGTCAGACATCATCTTTCTTGGATTTTTTGAAAACATTAACATACTTTTCAAGCATTTGCTCCACCAAAAGTATCCATGATGATTTTCATATGCCTTATATGAATTCCAATTTTCCAACATTTTGCCAAATGGAGTTGTAGTCAATTATACTCATCTTTATAGTTTCTTAAGTGCTTTTGTAATTCAAAAGAGTTCCTTGTAGCTCAATTGAACTATCTTAATCGGTCTTGTGAAGAGAATACGGTCACTCTCCAAGGTTTCTATTACAGCAAACTGAAAGGTTTACTTAATAACATAATAGAAAGACTTACGTTTGGTGTTGCCACCTTTCAAATCTTCAAAATGAAATATTTATTTCAAGTACTTGTTGAGCATAAATAGGGTACCTTAAACCCTAAACCCTTTCAAAATTTGTTGAAGCAATTTTTTTTGCATTTGGTTGTGATTACAAAAGCTCTAATTAGCAACAGACTCTATATGGGGATTTTACTAGCTCTTTCTCAAATTGGACCCTTTGCAAAAGCTGACTAAAATTCACTGTAGTAGTTGTAGTATGCAGAAGCTACTTGACAGTGGTCTCTATTGGTTTTTTGAGAGCTTGAATTCTCTTACTCGATTTATTCTTTGTGGTAGGTTTGGATTTTTCAGATGTAAAACTACTAAATTCATTTGGTGTTGTTGTGGACTTTGCAGAAAATACATCCACGGGAAAGACCACCTTGCTTTGATGCTATGGAATTGGAGATGAGTGAGTGAGTGAGTGAGCGAGTGAGTGGCATTTACTTGTGCACTAGATCTCCACTTCTCTACTCTGAATTCGATCCAATTTGGGATAGTATTAATTAGCAAGTGAGAGATGGCATTGGCAGCTGCATTCAATTGGGTACCATGGCTGGCAGTGGGTGATGTCGCCAACATAACACAACTGACAGGTTTGAATGCGGTGCAATTGATTGGCATGATTGTCACGGCTGCCAACAATGCACGAATGCACAAGAAGAATTGTCGTCAATTTGCACAGCACTTAAAGCTCATCAGCAACTTACTGGAGCAACTCACATTGTCAGAACTCACACAACATCCTGAGACACGAGAACCTTTGGCACTCTTTGAGGAGGCACTACGTAAGGCAGTCGTGCTTGTGGAAGGCTGCAGGGACAAAAGCTATCTCTACTTGGTGGCTATGGGATGGGTGTATGTGAACAAGTTCCGAGAGTATCAGGATGAGATTGACCGATACCTCAAGCTTATTCCACTCATCAGTCTTGTTGAGGGTAGCCGGGTGAGCTCAAGTTATGTCTTCTTTTGTCTTTCATGTAAAATTCTTTCACTGGATATGCAGGTGACCATTTTCTCGATGACCATAATAATCCTTTACAATAATAATTCCTGATACATTAAAGGTTGGCAGATTACGTCATTTTCTTGACTATATTATGAGGCATAATCTTCTGGTGATGATCGTAATATGCTCATAATAGTGACCAACATGTGGCTATTGAACATAATCGTTTCTGCCACCCCAAACCTTAATGTCATGGAACAGCCTCATCTTTGCCCATTATGTTGGGTATGTCACCTAGGTCACACTAAAGGACTTGCCCAATGCCTTGCCCAAAACATAAGGGGCAGGGGCTTGACCATTCCATAGTATGTAGTGGAATGTGAATGCATGAACTTTGAACTTGAAATTGGCGTTATGCTTATTACAGTGAGTGGTTTTGTCTCTTGCAGAAGCACCTGAAGGCAATAGAGAAGGACCGGAAGCCATACACACTTGAAGATGATGAGCTCAAAGTACAAGAGTCACTGATGAAGCGTGAACTCTCTAGAAAGGATTCCTGCAGGCTATCTCGTCAGCTCTCAAAACGATATCCAGGTTTGCCCATAACTGAGGCATTGCGAACAGAGAATGAGATGTTACGGAATGAGCTGCAGATTGTGAAGGTCAGTTCCTAGAACCCTGAACCCTGATCCCTAAACCCTAAGTCCTAATCTCTTACATCTCAGCAATTAGAGAATAATGAAATAAATCTCAAGACGCTATTGGTCAAAAAAACGACAAAGTTCTTCATCTTTGATAGAAATGGAGTCAAAACTTTGATGACGTTTAACACCATATGGAAATATTTTTGTTGATGAGACCATACTTATGTCTTTGTGACTAGAAAAATTGTGAGAACTCAAGAAAGGATTTTTTTTTCTGGAGTATGTTTGTAGTTTTTGTTCCTCAACCTTTTGCATAGATAAAACCATGTGGTGTTATACAGTTAAAAGATTGCTCACTTCAGTTTTGTTTTCTTTTGGGTTGATGAAAAATTGTAGGCACGCATGGAGGTTGAGCATTGCAATGTGATTGAGCATCTTCTCGAGGTTATGGATAATGACTCTATTCTGGGTTAAGGAGGTGGACTCCAACAATTTCAGTAAGGGCACTTCTAAATCCGTATCACATATGTGCAAAAAGATATCATCAGTTTGCAAATGACACATGTACTGACAAAACCATTTGTAGATAAACGGGAAGTGTCAACTACATTCTACCACTACAACTACCTTTGCGACTATGTTTTCAAGTGGAAAACTACCTTTTGCTTATCTTGCACAACAATATTCCTATCTCGTGTTGACAAAAGATTGTGACTACCTTTGCACAACAATACTCTATTTTTGGACTGAGGGTTACAAGACTATGCTCAACTTAGAATTTTTTGTAATGCAAAGTTTTGTCAAACCAAAATCCATTGCGCAAAATATGGACATTAGACTTTGGGATTTTGGTTGGTTCCAATTTGCATTTGAATCTTTTACTCAATTGGGTGCTTTCATTGGTGTATACAATATTTGGATATCAACATAGTGTTTGTAATGCTTAAGGCTCCAAAATAGATAGATAACCATTGAATAGCTTGAATTTTGGTTGGGAATGTTGGATTGCAAAGCGTTGTTGGATCGTTCAAAGTATACAAAGTTTTGCTTAAGACATAACTAACTAAAAACCTTCTTAGCAATATTGTCAATGACAAACAAGACACATGCATATACATGAACTTTCTCTTATGTCCAAAATATAGCTTGGAAAAGACTTGTTTTCGATTGTATTGGAGCTTGTACAATAGAGGGGACTTGTTTTAAACATGATTGTTGAGCTTGTGCCTCATCTTCAAGCAATTCAACTTTGGCCTTAGCTTGTTAGTAGTCTTTAGGCAAATTCAAAGCACTTGTGTATTTTTTTTAATTGTTAAATTCATTTTATAGCATTTCATTTTGAAGATGTTCTTTTGTAATTCATACTAAATTTCAATCAAATAAAATTAATGGTTTGAACTTTGATATCAATGAAAAGAATGTATCTTTAAAAACCAATGTTGTTGGTATTTTATTTTATTTTAAGTGTCAAGATATTCTAGCTTTGCAACCACCAGTTCCAAATTAAAATGATAATTAATTAATTAATTATTAAATAAATAAACTAGAATTGAAATTGGAACCAAGACCCAGACCTTCAACTAGACCGAGACCTAGAATCGGCCCCAAAGACATGTTTTATACAATTTCCAGTTCTTAATTTTCTAGAAAAAAATAATTAAATTTTTTAAAATGTTTTAAATGTTTATTTTTTCGAATGGGGTTAGATTTTTTTTTATATATAATAAATTTCAGGTTGGGGCTGGGGTGTGGCATTAGGAATTCAAATAAGTTTCTTTTCTTTTCTTATTATTATTATTATTTTAAGAGGCGTGTAATTGATATAGTCACTTTTTATTGCTTTTATAGTGGTAGTAACTCGAAAAAATTCAGTGTTGGGCTATACATAAGTAGGTAAAACCCAACCCACTTAGAGATTTTTTTATTAAAAACCAAGAATTAAGAGTTTTAATATGAAGAATCAAATCTGGAGCTGGACCAAAGGTTCTATTAAGTAAAATAAATTTTAAAAAAATCCTTGAACCTCAACCATCTTTCAAATTTATAAAAAAGTCGGAACCATGATTAGAAATTCTCTTGAAAAGTAAGAACTAGACAACATTGATAAAAAAAACCTCCACCATAGTTGTTCCATTTCACATAAAGGATTTTGAGAAAAATATTACGTCATTTTTTAAGGTTGTTTAAATTACATAAATCTCATCCAAGGTCATTAATTTACATGCTATTGTCTCCTATTCACAAATTTAACATAATTTTTCTTTTTCAAAAATGTAATCCCTTTTTTTTTGGAAACATAATCATTTTTATTTTTGTTTTTTAAAATTTTACACGTGAGGCAAAACCCTTTATGTAAGAAAACGGATGCACCCTTGGCCATTATGTCATTATGTCAAGTGTGCTTCTATAGGCTTGATCTATTATATACTTACCTAACACAATGGCCAAGGGCTTGGCCATTTTTTAACATGAAATGCCTTTGCATTATGGTGTTCTATATTGACAGGAGACAAAGATATCTTGTTTGTAACATTACATAACACCTTGGCAACAAGGCATTACACTTGTGAACTAAAAAGGTAGAGCAATGGTTGCACAAAGTTCATAATGTTATTAGTGATTGCCCTTTGGCCAATGGTGCTAATTCATGCCAATAATGTGAACACTATTCGACAATGCTAATTCATGCCCATAGCAACCCAACAACATCATATTTGTGTTGTCAATGCCATACTCATGTTGATAGTGACTTGACTAGCTAAAGGCCATTGTTTAACCTATTTTAACTTATAATGACCCTCAAACAATATTATCCATGTTGATATCTAAGTAGTGTCACATTAAGGTACTATTCATGTTTATGGTTGTGACGGAAAACACTTATTACATGTTGGATAGTGATATCACCCTCACATTACATGAATATAAGGTCTTCAATTCAATCCTCCTTTCAAAGCATGGCAAGCCTATTCTAGCCTTGGCATGAACCATCCCCTTCCCTCCTTCACTAGTTGAACCACATGTTTTCTTTTAACCAAGTTCGAGACCATGTATCAATCTCGAAATGTGTGTAGGGTTTGTGTTATTGATTTCTCGAGAAGCATACAAGGGAATGTGATTTAGGGTTTAGGTTTTGAGGCTTTTGTTTTAAAATATAATTTTGAATTGTGTGTACAAGACCATGTGTAAGCAAAACTTTGTTAATTACGACAAGGTAGTATGAGCTTTGAAGGCTTGAGGGAGACCTAAAATAGGAAGATTTTTAAAACTTTGTTAACTTTCTATGTAATAATAAGTTTTGTTTTTGGTGAGCCTTGTTGGGTATTGGATAAAATGTAGGTGGCATTAATGGTTTGGTGTGGAACATAGTAATTGACACACCCCCAAACTCATGGATAGACTCAACTTTGAGTCCAAAGGTGAAAACAGCAAAAGGACAAAAAATTGGGACACATTCATGGCTTGCAACACTTCAGAGGGTAGAGTGGCATGCTGGAGCTCTTGGATGGGAACTAGGACGAATGACGAGCGGGTTAATTATTCACATTGACATGCACAAAAGAAATAACAATTTCGTTAATGCGTAACGTGAGCATTTTTGATACACGGATGAACCACGATCAAACACAAATTCACAAGATTCACCACGACCCAGACTTGAAGGAAACTACCACCTTCCCCTTATAGTATTATCTGTGCTTGGCCATGGGGCCAACACCCAAATGTCATTTTGTCTCAGGACTCCCAAGTTGGGAATCCCGAAATTCCCCAATTGGGACTCCTTCAATTTTGGAAGCCCATAACGTTTTGTGGAGACCTTTGATTGAAGTGAGGTTTGAAACAAAGTTGTAGCCCTCGTCAAGAGCTTGCAAACGATGTATGGCATGCCACTTGCACATAAGTAAGTTAGGGCAATTCCCAACTTTTAATGGTTGGGAATCAAATTAGCAATTTGACTCCCAACCTTCTTTTGGCCATAACTTCTGTTTTAAGCATCCAAATGGGTCATCTGAGCCATTTCAAATATCTATGTTCCAAGGTCTTTCCAATGATATAATGAACTCTTCAATCCAAATGAGTTTTGATCCTTGTAATTACTCTTTGAAAATTCAGAAGTCTAATTCCCAAAATGGGAGTTCCCTTGGGAGTTTGGAAGTTCATTCCTTCACACTCTCTTACACTCTTGGGAGCATGAAATGTGACTCCTAGATTTCATTCTTGGCTTGCACCTTCGCAAGCCCTTGCCTTGGTCAGGAGCCCAAGCTAGGGTTGCGACAATAATCATGTTGGTGCCAATAATTTGAAAAGAGGTTTTTTTCAAAAAAAAAATTTCATATTGTGATGATTATTACAACATTTTCTTAGAACTCCCCTTATTGTTATAGTTATTACATTGTTGAAGGTACGTGTTATGTTTCAAAAACAGTGTAGGATAAAATTTGAATAAAATAATGCAAAATAAATAAATAAAGGAGTGTTGAGGGAAAGGTTGTTTTCAAGATGAATATGAAAGACAATGTTGATGCCAAGTGTTTGTCTTACTTGGATCACATGACATTTTAGTTCATTATTCATTGTATCATTGATTTCCAAATAGAGGTTTTGGGAATACATGGGAGTTGTATTTTGATGAAAATGTAGTAGTTGTAGGGTATAACGAAGGGATGCATTACTCCATAATGAAAAAAATTCCCATAGTTTGATTCCATGCATCATTGTGCGTGTCACATTGTGAATGACTTCACAAAGTTCATATGACCTTCGGTATTGTAGCAATTCCTTCACGCTTTTCTTTGCCCCCTAATTCATAATTTTCATTAAAAGAAGTTTTTGAAGCCAATATACTTTCAATTTTTTTTCCATTTCTTGTTGTTTATGAGTGCAATTCAACTATTACAACTTTCTTTATTGATATCTAATTCAATTGTCTTCTTTGAATTCTTCTATTTAATTTTGTATCGAGCAATTAGAAACAATGTATTATTTGGCCTTGGATTACCACAAAGGTCATGCAATCTTCTTTATTCAAATCAAGATAATTCAAGAAAAATCAAGAATTAAGCCTTTTGCATTTATGCACACAAAAATATGTTCTTCAACTAATTGAAAATTGGAGTTCAAAAGAAAAATCAAGAATTCAATTTCTTGCATTTGTGTGCAAGAGCATTTTCTTGAACTAGCTAAACATTAGACTTGAAAGATGCTATATTTGAATATTTTACTTATTTTGTTTGGGTTCAAGGGCTAAAGATTATGTTGTTTTGTGTTTTTTGGGTTTGTATCAGAAAATGTAACAAACACAACAACAAGAGGAGGAGGAAAGATTGCAATTGCATGGGCAAAATCAACTTCTAAAAAGTTCAAGTACAAAAAGAAAGTGAATTATGTGTGGAAGTTTAATGGGAGGTCCAATTTCATTTATAACTAATGGTAAACATTGTTAAAATGTTCAACACAAAGTTGTTCATACATTTTGGCTCTTTGTTTTTCTTGGCCATAAATTTGTTATGAGTATCTTTACCAAAGTTGTGGGGTTTGTGCACAAACAAAGCCAAACACCAAATCTCTTCTTTTGAAATACATTGATCAAGATTTTGACAAGCTTAAATCCTAGTAATAGGAATAAGTTGAATTAATAAAATATGAACTTCTTCAACTCCAAATATATAGCAAGCTCCAAGAGGGATTAACCTCTATCACTTAATACAAATGTATTTTTCACAAAACAAGAAAATTGTCCCTCTTAGTTTGGAAATGTGAAAATGTTGTGAAGGAGTTACAAAGCATTTACATGGTGTGATTTTCTAATGGAGTTGGTCACAAGTTTGAAGTTACATATATTGCCATGATGGAGTGATTTTTTTGAACACGTGTAGAATTTTGCATCAAAGTACCTTGCTAATGATGTAATGGGAACAAATGATGTTGTACGAGTTGCAAACAAGTTATATAATTGTGTATGAATACATTCCTTTTTGTTGGTGAGTATGTAGATGTGCATGCAAACTTGAATAGTGTTGCCAACATACCCGTGTTTGGCTATCGGGACATCAACATTCACTTATTCATAATCCTTCGCGATTGGATTTTGATTTCTCTTATAAGATGTCCATTTATAGGATTATGAGATTACTTGAATTTTTTTGCAAGGCTATTAATGGAATTCTTGCAATTATTTTCTTCCAAGTTCGAAAGGTGGATGACCAATTATATCCATTAGAAACACAAGTTCTTAAATCAAATCTTCAATTTGTTTTTGGTTTATACATTGATTCACAATTTGAGCTATATTATTGTTTGGTTGCAAGATTACATGCATGTTTTGAAGCATTGGCATAATTTTTAGAAATTGCATTGAGGTCCATGCAATTGAAACATGTGAAAGGGTATACTAGATTTTTAACATCCTTGTATACTTCAAGAAGATGTGTAAAACTATAGAGGCTTCTATTCAATAGTTAGGCAATCTTGGTTTAAGTACAAAGAGAAAGCCCTACATAATTATTTCCATTGATCAACAAATATATATCCTTAGTAAACCAATACCTATAGAATAGATCCAAAAGGTTGTGCATACAAGGTATGTGTGTATGTTGCATTCAATTTCTTGATTAGAGCACAAACGAAAATATACATAATATGATGGACATTGATTTCACATTTGGGGAAAATTCATATAGTCTAGATGTGAAAATTTGATGCACATTCAAGCAAGAGTCATAAGTCGAATTTGTTACATTACCAACCTAAATGTCTTCACAAGCTTGATGTTGTGATAATTTAAAACATTGTTTTAACATTTCACACATTTTACAATCATCAACCAAAGTGGTAGGTTGATGAATCTCCATTGCATCCTTTGATTCCATGACCACTAGATGGGCTTTCAAAAGAGTCTAATGTAATAAGTGTTGCTAAGATCTAAGATTTGAATTGCACATAAAAGGTTTTTGATTATTATTATTGAATCAAGTGAATATAGAAACTAATTGGTTTATTGTTGTGTGCAAATGGTATTCAAAAGCCAAGATGGGATTAAAACAATTGTGAAGATGATGAAGGAAATGGCCTTGGATGTAGACTTTGATCCAAGTTCTATAACAACAAATCACATAGACTGACAAAAATTGAATGAGTTAATTGCATGAGAATACTAATAGAAGTTGGGATGCACCTAACTGGACACAAATTGAGAGAGGCTTACATAAAGTATGATATAAATGTTGAAGGGATTCAAGAACGAGACTTATAAAATATCATGTATTATGTTAAAAGGATTGGTGGAGATATTTCAAGGGATGCTAATTTGAAGTTTGAAAGTGAACATTCAACAAAAATTCAAATGGTATGTCAAATAGTTGTTTAATTTGAAATTGAATTCTTATTTGTTTTTGCAACAACTGACGTGTTAAATTTTTACATGTCTTTCTTTACTTTTTAAGGTTTGGAGATTGTTGGAATTGGTTTTCAATCTTGTAATTCAACTATTCTAGTCTTTGATTGTTCAACAATGTGCCAATTGAAGTGGGTCCAATTTATTCTAATGCAACATCCAATGTTGATGTTGGATCAATTGAAAAAGAGGTTGAAATGTTGAAGGTAGCAAGTAAAAAAAAAAGGTGATGCAATGTTGTTCAAAGAAGTTACAATGTTGGAAGGTGAAGAAAATCTCACTTATTATGTAGACCTCATTGAACACAACATTGATTCTAATCAAGCTTTGTGTAAGGGAAGGCATAATAATGAGGATTACAATCACAAATGCACACATTGGTCACAAAATTTCACCAATTTTACAAATTGCATTGTACATCTAACAATAGTTGAAATTAAGGCTACAACAAATTTGTGTCTAACCAGCTTAGGTAACTATGAGTAGTCATCATCCATCACCATCCATTAGATAGTTCATCCAAATTGGGAAGCCTTCATTGGAAAATATTCATCCATGATGGAGATCAACCTAGTTGGATGAGACACACACCAATGAAAAATTGTGAGGCTCTTGACTTAACTAGTAAGTATAATAATGATGATCCCCAATCTACTAGATAATAAGTTCATCCAAATTGCAAGCATTTCTATTGGAAAACATTCATCCATGATGGAGATCAGCCCAGTTGGATGAGACTCACACCGATGACCAAATGGCGAGGCTCCCAAACTAAACTTAGTATGTAAGTTTAATGATGATGATTACCATCCACCAGATAATAAGTTCATCCGAATTGCAAGCTTTCATTGGAAAACATTCATCCACGAAGGAGATCAGCCCGGTTGCATGAGACGAGAGAGACGGGAGAAAGACACGAACGAGACGAGCGCGCGACGTCGCGAGCGAGGTGTGGGAGAATTTTGTTTCTATGTGTTGTTGGAGGATTTGGAGAGAGATCGGTGGCGATGGCGGAAGATTTGGTGGACATTGTGGTGTTAGGCGCGTCGGGATTTACGGGGAAGTATGTGTTGCGGGAGCTTCTGAAGTTTAGGAATCCGGCGGGGCGAGAGCCCAGAAGGATTGCTATAGCTGGGCGTAGCAAGAAGAAGCTGGCAGCGGCCTTGACATGGGCTGCTGCTACGGCTGCTTCTACTAGTGCTGGTAAAACAACAACCAAGGATCTAGAATCTTCTTTCTCCGACGATGGTGCTCCGCCTGTGGTCATCTATGAAGCGGATATCACCAATGTCGCGTCTTTGCGAGCGGTTTGCAAGAAGACGAAAGTGTTGGTGAGTTGTGTGGGACCTTACCGCAAATATGGTCAGCCTGTGGTAGAAGCATGCGTGGAGGCCGGCGTAGATTATCTGGATATCACTGGAGAACCCGAGTTTATGGAGCGCATGGAGCTTATGTACCATGAGAAAGCCAAGCAGACTGGTAAAATTCTTTTTGTCTCAAGCGCCTCTTCCTCTTCCCCTTCCTTCTTTTTCTTTTTATTGTGTGCATTGTTACTTCATCAGGTTTCTTGGCTTCAGATCTGAGCCCTGGTGTTGAGCAAATTAAGAAGTTAGGGTTTGATGTCTGAGGGGAGAATGAGGAGATGGAATAGTAGTATATGTGCTATGAGGAATCTAAGGAGCAGGAGATTTGGTGCAGTAAGATGTTGAGTTGCGGTGCATCTCTTTTAGCATAAGAAATTAGGGTTTGATGTCGGAGGGGAGAATAGGGAGATGGAGTAGCAGTATATGTGCTATGAGAAATCTAAGGAGCAGGAGATTTGGTGCAGTAAGATGTTCAATTGCATTGTGCATCTGAGTTGTGGTGCTCTCTTTTAGCATTTGTATGGTAGTGGAACATGGAATGGGCTATCAACAAGTAGAGGTAATTGAATTCTGTCTAGGTTGAATTTGATTGTTGGTTCTGATAACCTTGTTATTAGGTCATCTCTATCTTTCATTCTGGGTTGACTTTGATTGCAAGTATGGGGTTGTTCTTGATACGAAGATATAGCATTTGTTGAATTCTTTATGATAATCACATGATGAGAACAGCAAGTTGATTAATACTGTTGGATTTAGCTCAGGTTTTATTTTGCCTTTCTAGTTTTTGTTATCTATACAAGTGACTGGTTTTCTTTTCTTGCTGGATGATGGTGTGTAAAAAAGATGCGGTATTTGGTGTCTCAATTTGATGCAGGGTCATTGGTGGTGAGTGCCTGTGGTTATGATTCCATCCCAGCAGAATTTGGAGTGATCTTCAACACCCAGCAATTTGATGCCCCTTCGGTTCCCAACAGTGTGGATTCATACCTGGTCCTTGAATCTGTGGGTCACAATATCAAGGGCAATATTGGCACTTGGGAATCTGCAGTTCTTGGGACTGCAAACATGGCAGACCTCCAGAAGCTTCGGAAGTCCAGGCCTAGAAGGGCACGCCCACAGGTACTCTCTGTTAACAAATCTAAATACAAGCAGGTGCATTCTATGGCATGAAGTGGTGAAATTCATTGAGACTGCAATTACCATACAATGCAGTACCATGGTATGCGTTTGTCTCTGAACTCCAGTGTCTTGGCATACTGGGTCATCAACATTGTAGTCTTCTGGAGATGAGAATCTCCATTTTTTTCATGCTAGTACTAGTAGACTGTACAGTGGACACACAGATTTCAGGGGTTTCTCTGAAAGCTGAACATAGGAAGTGATCAACAGACAGATGCTATATGCTGATTTTTGTGTTGGTTTGACAGATCCCAGGGGGGTCAGCAAAGAAGAAACCGGGATTAGTGCACTGGGAGGAACATGCAGGCGGCTGGGCAATACGATTTCCAACTGCAGATGCAACAGTTGTCCGCCGTACACAATCCACAATGATTGAAAACCCTAGTGGTCTCCCTACTGCTGATGATGACGAGTCCCAAACATCCAATGTGAACAAAAGTGCTTGGACATCCATCAAGCCTGTGCACTATGGCTGTTATTTCATCCAGAAATCAATTGTTGGGGTGATTGGTGTTTTTGTGATTGGTGGCCTGCTGGCATTACTGAGTGCTTTCAAGTTTGGCAAAAAGTTGCTCATCCAGTATCCAGAGATATTCTCCCTTGGCACCTTCCACAAGGAGGGTCCAAGCGAGGAGGAAGTGGCAGCTGCATCTTTTAAGATGTGGTTTGTTGGGCATGGTTACAGTGATTCAAAAACTATTTCTCCTGGAAAGGAGCCTGATAAGCAGGTGGTGACACGGATTTCAGGGCCAGAAATTGGCTATGTAACCACACCCATTGTGTGCATTCAAGCAGCTCTTGTTATGCTAGATGAGAGAAAGCACTTGCCTAAAGGAGGTAGACACACACCAGGTGCAGTCTTTGGTGGGACTGATTATTTGCAACGATTGCAAAAGAATGGGCTTACTTTTGATGTGATTAGCACCACAAAGATCTGATTTTTTAAGGATAATTAATCAATTCCACATTGGTGTGTCCCCCAGTAGTTCACCAATGTTCTGACAAAGCTTAAAATATCATGGATGACTGTTTGGACACTCTTCCTATCTGGTCACCAGGCTCAGGTAGGTCTGCTATTGACACATTATGAATTGCAAGCCACAGTGGGACATTATTGTGTTGTGTTGCACTTTTATTGTAAGTAAACCAGTTGGAAATGGGCAGACTTTGGCAATGACTTTGTACTTTAGGGCTTAAATACATCTTTGCTGTCTTGCAGGGTCACCAGGGAGTACATAAGATCTTCACAGTAGGCTTAGTCATAGGTTTTTTAGAAGAGTTCTCATCTCAGTAACATGGCTACATATACAGGTGGAGTTCCAAGAAATTCAAAGATTTGAAAGATTATTTCATCATGTTACAACAGTACATCCTTTCTTCACCAGAAAGGCACTTCCCCTCCTAACCTGCAGAGATTAGGACTTCTGGCAACTTTATCCAGTTGAAGTGGGGGATGAGCACTGTACTTAATCTGGTCTAAACATTCAACCTGATTAGTCAAGATACTTGCCCTATCCTGTAAAACAATTGCTATTGATACTCTCACAATCCATTGCAACAACTCCCTATGATTAAGCACTTCCAGTCAATCCCTGCCTCTGCAGCAGTATCAAATCAAAACCCCATCTTCAATGTTGGCTGTAATCCTGATGCTTACCTATTGTAATGAGTGGATTCCAAGTCCTCATATGTCACCACTGGAAGAACCCAATGGTACACATGCTCTGATGATGCATAACAATTTACTGCCAAATTGCTCATGATTGGAGGCTAATTACAATTCAGCACAATTTCAAGACCTGCGAACTCCATGTCCCATTCTACAGAGCCATTAGACAAACTGATCAAGGTTTCTTTTGACTTTTCAATGCCACTAAAAAGGGCGACTACTAAAACTGCACTCTAAGTTTGACTTCAGCACAAAGAAGAGATCTGCCATCAAAACCTCTAGTATTCCATTTAAAGAAGGCATCAGAAACCTAGGATATGCCAACTCAGCATCAGCAGCTATGAAGGGTTTTTGGTTCTGCTTGAGCTTCCTACCACCAAATGTAACAATACCCTAATTTAACAGTGCACCTGTCTGCATTTCTTAAACCATGAAAAGAATCCATAACAAAGCACTAGTCAGAGTTTACAACTTCAAGATAATGTCAAAAAAATAGAGTACCGAAGAAAAAGAAAAAAAAAGAGTTCCAGTGACAAGGGAGGTGTGCAAACAAACCCACCATCTTGTTTCCAACACGGTAGTGACAGAATCAGTGACAATATCAAAAAAACAACTGACAATCGCATTCCCATGAGATTCAAAGTTTTGGAGTTATTAGGTCAATCATGTGCTTCATGAGGATCCAGTAGCAACAACAGGGTTTGGAGGAGCAGCACCATTTGCAGCTCCATTGTACATCATGCCACTTCGGCCACCAACACCACCACCACCACGGCCTCCTCTTCCTCCTCCATAGTGGTTGGTTCGAGGATGAAAACCTCCAGCTTGATCATAGAATTGTGCACCTCCTCCACGCCCTCCAGTGGTGTACATACCTCCTCCACGTCCTCCTCTACTGCCTCGTCCATTGGAGTAGCCTCGGCCACCTGCTCGGCCACCCATTCCTTGATATCCACCAGTCATGCCTCGCCCCCTTGGTGGAGCTCCAGCTCCCACCGGATGATGACCCTGCTGCTGCTGGTAATTGCCGACATTTCTTGGTGCTCCCCCCACCATCTGAGGCTGAGGATGCTGAGGGTGGTGGTGAGGATGCTGATGCTGATGAGGATAGTGTTGGTGATGGTGAGGTAGAGCTGGAGGTTGTGGTTGATTGTCACCTTCTTCTCCCGTTGCTGCTGCTGCTTCTGCTACTGCATCCAGCTGTTGTTCCACAACCTGCTGCTTCACTTCCACTTCATCCAGACTTCCAACATCCACCTCTTCATGACTACCAAATTGTGGTATCTTGAAAGCCACTGCTGTTGCCACTGCTACTGTGTTGGAAGTCTCTGCAGCATACGGAAGAGGACTGGAGGAGGGTACAATTCCATTAGTCGTCCCTGCTGCTACTACTCCATACTCATACACCTGAGGTACTGCTGGCTGTAACTGCTCTGGTTTGGTGTAGTACACAGCAGCAGCAGGAACAGGAGGAGGAGGATTGTGGTCCATTTCCTTGGTTGTAAGGTACTGTCCTGCTGCCGTTGCCGCAGCTGCTGCTGTCTGCTGACTCACAGTTTGCAGCTCAGGTGTCATTGTAAAATACTCAGACGAGAGAATCCTGTTCAATCTCTCCCTCATGCGCGAATCTGCAAAGAAAGAACTGGTCAAGGAAGCAACTGAATCACATGCTAAGAAGAATTGGTCAAGGAAGCAACTGAATCACATACTCAGAAGAAGAAATGGTCAAGGAATGAACTGAATCACATGCTGAGAAACCCAAGAATCAAATGCCATAGAAAACCCACAAAAACCTCGGAGAGGTGGAAAAGAGCACAAAGAGGTTGTCCCACGAGGACGAGGAGGAGCAGGAGGATACACGAGATTTGGGCATCAGAATGAATGGCACGATCAGAGTTCAGCAACCAGTCGCGAGCATGCTCAATGCACCGTTGCAAAGCATCACGATGAGAGAGTGTAACATTGGGTGGACGCGAGGTAAGCATGGATCCGAACAAGGCCAGTGCATCCAAGTCTCCTTCGATCAAAGGAGTGGTAGCATCATCGGTGACAAAATCGTAAGAGAGACAAGAGCTCCTCTCGTGAACCTTGGTCCATACCAGCGATGGTGCATCTCCTTGTGACCTGATGTCAAAGAGATGGGCAAAGTAAAGCAGCTTCAACAAATCTGCAACATCTTCTTCCGAGAACCGTCTCTCGTGCTTTTGCCCCAAGCTACTAGAGTGCTGCTCGTACTCCCTCAGAATCTTCTCCTTGTCTTCTTCTTCCTCCTGCTGCTCCTCCTCCTGCGGGGCCTTCCCTTGCTCCTCCTCCTTCACAGAGCTTTCCGCATACTCCGGGGCAGACACGTCTCGCGACGACGCAGCACCTCCTCCTCCTTCACCACGGTCGTTCTCCACTTCGACAGAAGCATCTCCTCCTGTTCCTCCACTGCGGCCTCCTCCAGTCTCCTCCACCACCACCACCTTCCCAACAGCAACATCCACAGCACCAACAGCAACACCAACTTCACCAACATCTCCTCCATCTCCCACACTATCTTCCTCCTCCCTTCTGCCAAGAGTAGCAGCCATGAGTTCCTTCTCACGCTCCGCCACTTCTTCTTTCACAGCAAGCAGAAGCGGCTGCCGTAGCTTTTCATACTCGTCGATGAGAGCAGCGATAGCAATCTTGGTCTTCAACACATCCTCTTGTTCCTTGTTCACCGCTTTTCCCTGCGCCTTACTCTCCTCGATTTGCAAGATCCGGTTATACTTCTTCCGCAAACCTCTCAGCCGTTTGCTCATCATCGTAAGCACAGGTCCATCTTTGGGTCCTCCAGTATTTGCATATCCTTCATCTGCATGAGCTCCTTCCAGCCCCGCCATTCCCCTCCTCTCTCCCCCTACCCCCACCCCCTCCCTACCTCCTCCCCCTGCCCCCGGGCCCTCTCCCTCCCGAATCCAGCCACAAAAGACCTCCCAAAACCCACAACCCGCCAATCCCTTTGGCTACACCACGACGCAACGCAGCCTGCTCCGACTGCTCGTTCCCCAAGGTGCGCAAAACAATCCAAGCAAGAGAGGCCGAAAGCAAAAGAGCAAGCGAGCGCAGCGAGGGGAGCAGCAGAGATGGCGATCGCAACAGCAGCGGAGCACCAAACCCTAAAAAAGGGATCCGGGGGGTCCCCACAGAAACCCTGGATTCCCAGGGCCGCCAATGCAGGCTGCAATTGGTGGATCACATTTTCCCGGAAAACCCTAGGGGTCCATCTTCATGGATGATCATCATCACATCCAATTTATGGATGAACTTTCTTAGCAGCTAAGCTAGGGTTTCGTCCTCTTGAATGATGACGATCATTGTCATCATTCATCATCCAATGTCTGGATGAAATTTCTTAGTAGTTTTTTTTATAAAAAAAACTATTGTCTTGGATGATGAGGACCATTATCATTCAATCATCTAATATATGGATGAAATTTCTTAGTAGGTTTTTTTTAACCTAGGGGTCTGCCCTCTTGGATGCTGAGGATGATCATCATTCAATCATCAAATGTATGGATGAATTTTCTTAGTAGTTTTTTAAACCTAGGCGTCCATCCCCTTGGTTAATCATCATCATCATTCATCCTCAAATGTATGGATGAAATTTCTTAGTAGTTTTTTAAACCTAGGCGTCCATCCCCTTGGTTAATCATCATCATCATCATCATCATTCATCCTCTAATGTATGGATGAAATTCCTTAGTAGTTTTTAAACTTAGGCATCCATCCCCTTGAATGATGATGATGATGGATGAACTTCCTTACTTTAATGAGGTTGTGTGCACATTTGTTGGTTCATAATTTTCAAACGAATGAAGCAAAAGTTATGGAATTCATAATAAGTTTGTTTTTTTTCCTCCATTTAACAATGAATTAAATGATTTTTTTGTAATTTAATTTTTTGAAAGTTGTGTCTACTTAGATGCTAAAGCTTGAAGATGTTTGCTTTACAATCTTTTTAGAATACATTATATACTAATTTTAAAATTAAGCCCATTTCAACAAGAATAATATTCAAATGGGTGGCCTTATATTAAGTTTAATATACTTGGGCCAAAGGCAACAACACCCATAAAGATGAACATAATAAAGATGTGTTGTTGTGTTTGTGATTTACATCTAGAGCATCCCATCAATGGGTTCCACCATGCAAATCAAGGCCATTTGTCACGAATGTCATGTCATAGGATGTGTCGATGGGTGGAGCAATGTTATATCCCATGGGTTGGTTTCACATACAAAAAGGAAATCACTTCTTCTAGTTTGGGATGGGAATCAAAGAAATGGCAAAAAAAAGTGTACACCATTTAATACATTTTATTTGGGAAAAAAAACCTTTGAGCCAAAATAACATGATGCCACATTCGGTTGCATTATTTGGGACTATGAATGCAAGTTTGTTTAGACAATCATTCACCACGATAGAGCACCAAAGGATGGAAATGACTATGATCACTTCTAGCATTAATCATGAGGGACATTGGTGAAACATTCATAAAACAAACAAGAATTCATATCCAAGAGAATTGTGAAACTCAAGGTGCATGTGCACACAATGACAATGAGACCAAAAGAAAAAACTTGCAAATCATGGTGCAACAACCCACTTTGGCACAAGCATACAACAAACAACATGAGATTCATAGAAAAGTGTGTCAAATTGGGCTTAAATGTCAAGAGGGATCTCCCATTTGATGCCTTTTATGTGTGTTTAACATATTTGGATAGGAAGTGCCATCTTGATTGAAGAAGGAAAACTATTAAATGTTGCAAAATGTGCAAAAAGACTATATTCAAATATCAATGTAGGTAAGTCGTCTTAGAATGTCCAAGTTTTTGTATGGGGTATATCTTCATCTCCTTCACATGTGTCACACCTTAGAAACATGCAAAATAACACACAAAATCTGAATTTTGAGTGCGCCACAATGTAGCAAAAGGGAGCCATGAAGATGTGTACCCAAAGTGTATTTGTTTGGATGTCTACTCCTTTGTTGCAATTATTCAATTGCTTCCCCTTTCGTGGGAAGTTTGAGTGAGTTTCAAAATGACACTTGAGAGTTGTGTGTCATTGTGCAAAGCTGACGATTCATATGAGATTGGCAAAATAATAAGAGGTCTGCAAAAGCTGTTGGGTGCAGCTCCTTGGGTTTAGGGATGAACAGTCCTTCATTCAGCAAGGGACCCATGAAGATTTTGTGCAAAGGAAAGATGAACTCCAGATGTTATGAAAAATTAAATTTCCCACTTTGGTTCTGAAACATGTCATCAAACATACTAGGAAAACTAGAAATGTGATGAACAATCACAATGCACATTGAAGCTTGAGATGGGTTTGATGCAAATTGCCAGGAAGACAAGAAGAGAGCAAAACTCTTCATAATCAACCAACCAGAGAGGAAGAAATTGTCACATTGCACAAGAGCAACAAAAGAATTCCATAAACTTGCTTAATTTCTTTCATGAATGACAACAAAGTTACATGACAAATTTTAATGACATCAAGTGGGAAATAAAGCAGTAGCAGAAAACCTTTAAAAATTTATTATAATAATAATAATATTAAAAAAAACCTTTGATGCTTCTACAATCTCACATGATATGTATGTATGGCACTTGCAAGTTCATGATCTCTCTACAATCTTGACATTGCTTTTGCTGGACATCAGTTTGGCCAAACCAAGCAAATTGTGACATGTTTCCAGCAGAATCATTGTAAAATTAATGCACTTTGGTCATGATAAACCTCAAAACTGAAAAATTTGCAAATTCTAATGCAGAAGTCTAGCATTAACTCAATCTCTAGAATTTTATGCATTACTAGAATTCCCTCCTAAAAAAAAAAAAAAAAAAAAACACCCTTTGCTATATACTTTGTGCTTGCATAATAAGAGGGGAATTTTAATTTAATTTATAATTTATTAATATTACTACTACTACTACTACTACTACTACTACTACTATTATTGTTATTAGTTTGGGGCTATAGCAAGTTGTTTTTTTTCCATTATGGACAATTATATAACTCCATAAATATTTTATGGCTTCACCCAATACTAGTATGACCTAGGAGTATGTAATCATCCCCAAATGGCTTTTCTTTTTTCTTGAAGGGAATTTCTTTTTCAAAAGAAGGACTCTTTTGTGTGGGCTTTAGGTGGAATAAAAAAAAAAGTTTTTCTTTTCTCATTCCCCCTGAAAGAAAAAGGGATTTTTTTTTTTTTTTTTTTCCCCTCCCCCCTTAGTAACATGTGCTTTTGTGACAAAAGGAAAGTAGGGTTTAGGGTTCCATTTTTCATGAGGGAAATTTTGCATTAGATCTAAAGGTGCATTCACACTTGGTGTTAAGGACTCAAGTGTTGAGTCCCCTAACACCATACTAGTCATTTAGGAATTACACCTACTTACCATGAACATTTTATGTTTTGTTAACATTCACTTTAACATTAAGCTATCACCCACCATTTAACATTGGGTGCCACCTAGGATGCCACCTAGGATGCCAACTCAATTTTCATTTAACAATGACTCAACTTCAAGTGTGAATGCACCATAAGTAAAATGAAACAAATCTTTAAGATGTTCAATGGGAAGACACAAACTTGGGACTTTTATTGAAACACCCAAAGAGGGCACAAGTAGAGCTGAAATTGCTTGAAATGATGCCCTAATGTTATATATATTGGTGTGCGCTCAATAAGTGCCAATATGATGCCCCAAGTGTTCAATATTCAACCCAAACTATAAAAAAAAAATTGGCTATTGCCCAAGAGTAGTGCTTTGAGAACAAAAGCTCAAGAGATTGGAAGCATACCATAAACCTATGGTACATATAACAAGCTCCAATTAGGTCATCAACAATTGAATACCTACTCGTGTGTTTGGTGGATTCCACCAAACATGTTAGCTTTGTAGTACTTTACCCTAGGGTCAATTTTTCCATTAAAATAATAATATTTTAAAATAATGAAAACAATTTTGCAATAAAAAATAAAATGAAGCTATGGTGTTGAAAACCAAAAAACATAACGATCACAACCTACAAATATTGAATAAATTTCACTCCTCATAATGACCATATCATAGTATAGATCATGAACAAATAATAATAATTTTAAATTTAAAACAACGAACTAATTTTTGAATTTTTTATTTTATTTTTAATTTGTTCGTGTGGAATTTGACCCTAGGCTATGGTAGTAGTAGCCTCTTAGGTATCCCGATTATATTAGAATATTTTTGAAATGCATATATATATATATATATATATATGGGTATAATAAGGAAAAAAAATTTAAAATTAAAATCATTGTACGTCCTTATGAATGGCTTCGTAACACCCACCATTGTGGGCATTATTGGAAATTGGGGCACCTAGTGTGGGTCGGTATTTAGGTTTGAGATTGTGATCGAGGGTTTCATCCTACACAAAAAAATAAAATCATAATTCCCGTCATTTGGGTTATCATCGTATACGGAAAGCGTATATTGCACCTTTTAGAATTACTTTTAATTGTGAAATATTGAAATTGAGACCATCAAAACCCATTTTTTGAAGTAATTAAATATTTCAAAATATTTTAAATTATTTCAAAAAACTAGTTATATTATTATTATTCTTGACTGATCTCAAGCAATGATTTTTCTTTTTATTTTATTTTATTTTTCAATTTTTTTGATATTGTGTCATTGGTTAACATCCAAAGAAGGGATTTAGCATTAAAATGGCAACAAGTTTTTATAGCCTATCTCTAAAGTAAAAAAAAAAAACTAATTAAAATAAAAATGCATCCAAAACTAAAATTAGAGTCCAACAAACATGATGGAAAATTTTGATTAAATGTTTTTTTGGCCAAATATTTCAGAAAATACAAGAATTTTGCTTAGAAATAAATTTGGAAAAAACTATTGTAAATTTTTTTAATTTAGGTTGTGAAACCCATTTTGGGGGGGGAGGGGGGGGGGGGGGGGAGAAATAAGTTAATATTTATAATAATAAAAAATATATATTACAAATTATGGATGACAAGATATAAAAAAAAACAACAAAAGGCAGCTTAAATAAATCCGAGCAAGTGCAACCAAATTTCTTTGAACAATAGAATTTTTTTTTAATTTAAAAAAAAATCATGTTGGTTTTTGTTATATTATGTTCAGATTAATTAGATTAGATTTAATATTATGTAATATTATTATGTTACATTAAACCCCCCTTTATAATCATCCCCATATTAGTCACATTTTTATTTGTGTCACACATTTTTTTTGGTAACCATTTGTTTTTTTTTTAGTAAGAAACACCATTCATTAGTAGCACAAAATATTTATAATTTAAAAAAAGAAGAAGATTATAATGGAAGGAAATGAAAGGTAAATATTAGGGCTTTGTAAATTGTAGTTCTTTTTGGCAATGTTAGTGTTATATTTTATGTTGAAGTTGTGTAGACTAATTACAATGAATCCAATGGAAAAGAAAAAAGAAAAAAGAAATTCTAGTGCAACCAAACAAAAGGTATACGAATTTGTCAAAAAAAAAAAAACAAAAAAAACAAAAAAAATCTTAATTAAAAAAATTATAGTTGACAAAATACACAAGCTAATAGTTAATAAGCTCAAACTCAACATAAATCATCACATTAAAACAGATAGAAAAATCACAACCTTCTTCAAGTCTAATATTGCATAATAAAGCTTAGAATAACTCATGTAAAAATTCAAACAATTAGCACCTTCATTTTAACATAACAAGGCTATTTTGTAAAGTTGTTGTTGTTGTTTTTTTTTTTTTTTCTTGCCTATAATCACAATCTTGTAAGGACTTATATGGAATGTAAGTATACATATTTATATTAGGAATTTAATGTAATGTAGTACCAATTATGTATAGATTTGCATACCTTGAAATGCACTTATTATTATTATTATTATTATTATGCTTTATGGGTGTTGGGTGTTTGGGTGTTGAGTGTTTGTTTTTTGGTTGGGGTTGTAAGTACTTCTTGGATCCAATCTCCAAATGAGTAGATTTTCTGTCAAGTTGGATTTCAAAAAAAAATAAAAATCTAGGTCAATCCAAAAGCATCAATGATGACTTTAAAAAGCTGCTTAGTAGGCCCTGCCTAAGGCTACTTGCTTACTCACAACAAGATTTTCAGAATGTTTTTTGGAAAGGTGATATTTTGGCTTGTTTTGGAGCTTTGAGATTAGTTATTATACCTTCATAAACGCATTTCAAAAGAAGAAAGCTTGGAATCTGCCCAAATCCTTCACAAAATCTCAGCGATTTCAAAACCTGTGTTTTTTTCTCCTCAAAATGTGGCGATTTGAAAACTCTTTTTTTTCCCCTCCTGGAAATGTGGCGATTTAGTTTTTTTTTTGGGAAATTTTCCAAAATGCTCGCTTCACCATGTATGTTTTCATGGGGGACTTTTCAACGGATTTTCGTCACAAAAAATAAATAAAATAAAAATAAAATTAGCTGCTTTGCACCTTTGTGTGTGTCTCTCTTGGTATAAAGAAACCGGGGGACTTCACAGTGTCTGAAGGTCACGGGTACTCACTAGTAGAGTTATATTATAATATCTTGAAGTATTTTGGATTTTTTTTTGGAAGGTTATATATTTTTGAATGGTGAAATATTTGAGTTTTCATAAGTTATCATCCTCTTTTCTTTCTTTTTTTAACTACTCATTATTGCAAACCAAATTTAGAAACTTGACACATTTTTATTTTTTACCTTTTTTTTTTCCCTCTCTCATTTCTGGCAATTCATTCAAAAGCTTCAAAATCAATTCATTTCTCAAAGTTTTGACACTTAATTTGTTTTTGTCAATGAAACTTCATCGGTAGTAATTTTTTTTTTAAAGAAAAAAAAAGGGGGCTGGTTGTACATACCCTACATTGGGGTCCGACACAACAGCCAAGTGCTGAATGAAATTGAATTTTAGTGCAAGGGTGCTTTCGAGTTTCGACATGTCAAATTTAAGCATTTTTTTAAACCCTCTTATTCTCATGTAACCAACCGTCCATTGGAGACCCACCCCCACCCCCCCAGCTCCTCGGGCATCACCACCTGCCCTTCACCTTGTCGGCCCGTTGCCTTTGGTTGTCAATTTGAAACCTTGTTTGGGGGCACGACAATGCACAATTTGGTCATATTCTGTCACAATAGTGCCTCAAAATACGATAGTGCTACCACTATGGAAACCCAATTGTTTTTGAAAAATGAAGCCTGGAATTGTATTTTTGAAAAAATCTCCCGGATACCAATTCCGATTACTTGTCACTTGAATAAACAAATTGCACATTCGGAGTACATAATGCATACCCATTTGAGGAGAAGGTAAAAATTAATATGTAAAAATTAATATCATTAAAAAAAACAGAAAATTGTGAAGGAAAATATTGAATTTTAAGGAATATTTTATTTGTCAAAATGAAAATTTCAAATTAATTTAATTATTTGACAAACATGTGTAAAAAACCAACCTAGTTTTTCTACCAATTTTGGTGGTAAACTAAGTTTCATCCTGTCTTTCCATTTTTCGGGATCGGCTCTACTGTTGAAGAATAGGACGCTTACAAATTTATAAGCTCCTCTTGACTTGTCAGCGGTATCTTACATGGGTCGTAAGATCCCGTTCTAGGTCATGCAATGAGAAGCGACTAGAAATCATTACTCTCTTATCATCATATGCTCTTGAAATTTCTCCCTTTAAATTTTTAATAAATTTCTTTCATGCTTTGAATATATGTTTTTGATGTTGTTGATTAATGTGATTATATTTTGTTAATTTTTCAAAATGGTGTTTTGACATTTCATGTGTTCATGTTTGCAATTTCAATTGCAAAACTTGTGTTTCTTCACTTGGAAATGTGCCATATACTTGTGTAAGTTTTTTTTTTCACCACCCATTTTCCCTACTCATATTCACATGTGTGTGTGTGTGTGTGTGTGGTGGTTTGCCTTTTAATGTAGCCACTTGAAAGCTTCCAACTTGGAAAATAATAAAAAAAGTTGTAAGATGAGGCGGCAGGCCATACGGAACGACCATTTACTCACCCCAAAAAAAGCTTGCAATTTGTCTTGAAGACACCACCAAGTTGCACCTCAACAAACTTAGTCCAAGGGCGTGCCAAACAATCCAACTTATTGTTTTGATTTCTCAATAGCAACATAAGTTATTACCCTTCACCTTAATACATAAGATCTTCTCCAAACAAAGGATTTTTCCCTTAGAGTCGGGAAATGTTCAAACGATTAGCAACCTCAAACTACTAGAATATGTAAATCTAAACCCTAAAATACCTATGCCTTTCCATTGCACAAAGCCCAAAGCTCATGGGGTTGAGGGTTGCTTTAGGATAAAGATATCCAACATAAGGTTTTAGCGATTCTCTTGCCTTTCTATCCTCTACTACTTGTACCATTTTTGGGGTTTTGGGGTTGTTTGAAAGATTGCACCCCGCTCCCCCAACCTCCCCCCTCCAACCCACAAAGGTGTTTTCCCTTCGAGTCGGGGAAATGTTCAAACGGTTAGCAACCTCAAACTACTAGAATATGTAAAACCTCAATCCAAACCCTAAATTCCTATGCCTTTCCACACACAAAGCCCAAAGCTCACGGGGATTAGGGTTGCTTTAGGATAAAGATATCCAACATAAGGTTTAGTGATTCTCTTGCCTTTCTATCCTTGATTTGTACCATTTTTTGGGTTTTGTGATGGTTTGAGCAAGCACCGCACTCGCCCCCTCAATCCACAACCTTTCTATTTATCCTCTACTTTTTTTACTCTTTTGTGGGATTTGGACTTGGCTTGGTTTGGGAAGAGGGGGTGTTGTTTGGTATTTTTTTCCATTGTGTGGAAGACGAGGGCATGTCTACTACAATGGCCCACTAAATATTTCCTTAGAGTTTGTGCCCAAAATGCGGTAGGGGAAGAGGTAGTCAGCTTAGGTTTCACTTGTGTCCTTCAAGTATAGGGGCAAAAATATTGTATTTTATGGTTCAATTCTCATTAAAAAAACAAGAGAAAACCCCCAATTGCAATTGCTCTTCCTTTTGAGTTCTCGCATAATTTGTTGAATATGTTGGTGTTGATACGGTCCATTTTTGCCATTCTTCAACTATTTCAACTTTGTTCTAGAATTCACAAACCTTTTATTCATTATTATTTTTAATTTAATTTTTAAATTCATTATCCTTAATTCACTATCCCGGAGCTGAGTAGCTTAGTTTTTTAAAGGAGGAAAAAAAAATTAAAAATTCAACCAAGTTGAAGGTTTGACATCGTTTTTTTTACGATAAGTTCTGCGCCTCGTGTATACATAACCACTTTTGGCATGATTTTGGAATATGTTATTGCCATTAAAAAAAGAGACAAAGGAAAAGAAAAAAAAAAGAAGAAAAAATAAAGGAAAAAAAAACTAAGTATTTGCCCGTACTTAGTAAAGATAAGGGCTTTAGCCACATCGGTAATGAAGATTTTCTTTTGGGATAAGTTCACCGAAAAAAACATAACCCTAGTTTGACATTGTACTAGTAGGGTCCTTCTTAAATCACGCATTTCAAAATTGACCCTTATGCGTACAAAACAAGTGGGTATTGCTTGAACAAGCAAAATAGGCTAGGCAAGTCTCTAATTTATTTTTATTTTATTTTTTGTTTATTTGATTTTGGCACAAATGAAAGAACTCATTGCCAAAAAAAAATTTTAAAAAAATTCAGTTATTTGATACCATATGTGTGTGACAAGGAACATAGCTTCTTCACAAAGACCATGTGCGCAACACTAGTTTGAACTTTGAACTTTGAACCACACATGTGATGGGTTTGAGAGAAAAGAGTTTCATCAAGTGCTTTTTTCCTTTAATGACTTGAGTCAACAAAATTTGAAAATTAGGGTTGGACTACCCTTTTCTCTTTTCTCCTTCTCTTTTTATTTTTTTTTAAAAAAATCACAATTTCATAATTTCCATCAAATTCCATAACCAACATAAGAGAGAGGCATCATGTGAACTAAATAATTTGGAGTGATAATTTGGTCATGGTTTTTGTGTATGAAAAGCAATTGATATTTGATTTTTTTATATTATGGGTCACTTTAGATTGTGCACCCCCTAAGCCAAAATTTAATTGAAAACGAAAAAAATGATTAAATTGGTAATCTTGAATTTTCTCAATGATCAACTTTGATCATTAAATACATAGTTTGAAACTGAACACAATACTTGTATTAGGAAGGCAATGTGATTAAAACCAATTCTTAATAACCACAATTGGAGCAATTAAAGGATATTTTCAATTGTATTTGGAGGGCACCTTATATTTGTCCTTGAAAAGAGGAAGGATCTTATACTACTATATAGGAAGGGAATGGGTCATAATGCATGCGTAAGTATGAAATAAGGCATGAGAATTTGGTGATAGTATTATATATGTTATAGTTGTCCATCACATGTGTCCACAACATGTTAACAAACATTCCTAGTAGGAACACCTTCTTTTTCAACAACATTTCGAATCTCAATGTAGTTGTGGGGTTTGAAGTGGGGTTAAAATCACCGAAAGCGGTAATTCCATGCAATTGCAAGCAAGAGAGCTTGTTGCAAGCCAAAATATCGTGTTTACATATCCAACAACATATTTGAGGAATAAAATCATGTGTTGTCTATACGATCTTAGCTTTGTTGTCATTAGCATCGATTCATGTTTTATGTGATTAAGTACAACATATTCACCACAAGTAGTCATTTTCTTTTCAAATAATATAATGGTGGTGGTGGTGGTGGTGGTTAAAGCTTTGCCATAAAAACTTAAATTGGTTATTTATTTCAAATCTATGGTTTTGTAAGATTTTTTTTCCAATTTGGGATGGAATGAATTCCTATGTCCAACTCGGAAAATTCACCTATGATGAGTATGCAAATTCATTAAATCTCTAACAAAAGGCAAAGTGTGAAACTCAAGAAATGTTAGATTTGAACTTGGAGAATGCTTGGATTTAGAATTTAAAGCATGGGAAGATTAGAATATGGTAAAAGTAAGTTTCAGTTTTGGGTAGCAAACACTCAAACCAGAATTGAGAACTAGTCTGCAACCCCATGTGCCGTTGTTGAACCATGCATGGATGGACATGTCTTCAAGTTGCACACTTTGTTGATTGGTAATCCAAATCAGAAGTACTAAGCAAAAGTTCATGCAAAAGCACGAGTAGTAAAGTCATTAATACAATACTTTGTCAAAATATGTCAAAGAGGAGTCGATGATGGATGGATAAACAAACAAACCAACTAACCAACCAACCAAACAAACAAACAAACCAACCAACAAACAATCGTGCGCACTTGAAGGAAGGAAGGAAGGCATGATGCACGGCCTTGGTGAGGAGGAGTGGGTGGGTTTAATGTGGGTACCCACTCATCACATCACGGGGTTTAACTTCACTTAAATTTAGAAAAATGTAAGTGTAGTAGTCTGTCCCAAAAAAACAACAACATGGCAATGTAATAAAGCATGATTTGGGCATCCAATGGAGAGAAGAATTGCGGTGTTAAGGCATTTGACCAGTTTTTTAAAATTCTTGAGGCTAATGATTAATCCCACCACCACCACCATAACCACCACCAAATACAAAGTATGGGGAAGACGACTTCCTTGCCTCTTGATCAAGTGCTCCATTTGAATCCTCTTGTTTGCCTAAGGTTTAGGGTTTAAGGTTTAAGATTTAAAAGTTTTTAAAAAAAAATGCATATGTTAATTTTCGATTGTTCATTTGGGTGACATATTTGGGTAATTTTTAAAATTTGGACACCATAATTTGGTATGACTTTCAAGTTCTGACTCATCAACCGCTGGACATAGAGGTGCCCATTAAAATTTAAGCCTTCATCTCTTTTAGAAGGGGAGGGGGGTGTGGGGGGGGGGGGGGAGTGAGTCTAAAGTCTAATCCAGTATTGGTTAGTTCTTCGATTTTTGTTATAATTTCAGGTTCTGGGTTTTGAAAAATAAAAACAAACCCCTAAACCTCACACAGGTCTAAAATCCTTCTAACTCAAGGCAAAAAGCAAAAATTATGCTTCTAAACTTGAAGGTCAATAGTCCAATGAATCACCCAATTCAAGAGGCACTTTTATTAAAAATTATTATTATTATTTTGTTATAGAGACTTATATAATTCCATTGACAATGTTTCATCAGAACTGGTTTATGCAGGATGGGTATTTTGGTGATCCGTCTTTGCAACAATTTCATAGTCATGTGTTTATGTATAGCGAAGTGGTTGTAGGCAATTAATTGTACTAAATTGGTTTTGTCAATACGAAAACATTTCGCGTGGTGATAGAGTGATGAAAGAAGAAGTGCACTTGTATTTGTTAGCAGAAAACATGAAACATGTCCCCACCTTTCATTCTCTAAACTACACACCTATGACTCGACAAACACACACACACACAAGCTTTAAATGTTGGTTTTGACTATCGAACATGTCATCTTATCATTCAATGCACACATCTTCGAGTTCAAACTTCAAACAGTTCCCTGCAAAAAGTGAGGAAGAAAACATTGGAATTGGAAAAAAAATATTTATTGGCCTTTTGCCTACCCAAGTTAAGGATATCGGTTTCTAGATTCATCATAGAGTATAGTAGCTTAAGGAATTTTGGCCCCGCGGTACTAATAATAATAATTATAGAGGTCTATTTTTTATGAGGATTTTTGAAAGATGATATTTTGGAGCTTTTGTTGAAACTTGAGATTAGTTTATAGAGTTATTATAATAAAGGATTTTGAGGGATTTTTTTTTGGGGGGGGTTTTTTTTAGAGAATGTTTTGAAGAGATTATATTTGTTGTATGATGGTGAAATATTTGAGTTTCCCTAAATTCTTTCTTTTGCCCCCTGAAGATCCTTTTTTTTTTTAATGTAAATTGGCAAGGCCCACCCCCCTTTTGTTAATAATGAAAGGGTTTAGAGAACCTTTTGGTCCGGTTCCGGACGTGGTTCTTCACGTTTCAGGACTTCCGATTCTTGGTGGCTACTAGATACGTAAGGGGGAGTTGCATGTGGATGGTTAGAGCACATAGTTAACCACCATGGTTAGCAATGAGAGAGACAGAAATACAATGAAAAAAGTGTTGTCTGTCCACATATCATTCATCCATATTGCATGGCGTGTGCTGCTCAGTGCTGGCTTCCTTTTGTTCACCCACAAAAGTTAGTAAAGGGGGGGGGGGGGGGGGTGTCTAGTGTCGTTCGTTCACTCACTTGGGGCGAACGGAATGTTAAATTTTTACAACTTGGTGGGTGGGCCCTCTGGGGGTGATAATGAAGTGGAGTACGTCCAAAGAAGTGCATAGTTACTTTCCAATTCTTAGAAATTTTTTTATAAAAAAAACATTCACAAGTCTCCATGTAAGTGTGTATTTCGCAAAACTGAACAATGCCCGGCATTTCAGGTTATTAGTTATTACAAGAAATTAAAAGAAGAAAGGGGAGGGGGGGGGGGGGGGGTTTTGTGTGTGCAGGACAAAATGAGAGATCATCTGTTGTTGCAGTTGGACAAAATGGGAAGCAATTTCCAAAGAAGACAAAAAGAGAGACGGACTATCTGTTGCTGCAGTTCGACAAATATTCACACTATCCGTTCCACCAGTTCAACACAGCTGAACAAGATTCATGCATAAAGTGAACGCAAATTATTTGTTGTTCGGCATACATCCGAACTGGATGGCGGCTTTTCTAACATGTGGAAACGGACGGATCACCTTATTAAAAACAAGTTGTCCATCCCCCGAGCTGGCTGCCGGATGCTGCTGACGCCGCTCGGGCCTTACTTATACTACCTGCTGTCCTGTTTTTCCTATCATTGGCTTGACTAGTAAGTAGCGAGTGCTGCGGTTGCTTGGTTGGTTGGTTTCCGGATGCGGAATCCAACACGTGCAATTGTTGGTCAAATATGGAAGCACACAAAAGGTGCAAATTTGAGCCGCATTTTTTTTTTTTGGAAAACCGTGGTTCAATTTGGAAGTACGCAAAAGCTGAAAATTTGTAAAAATTCAAGTCCTCCCAAGATTTCTACAAGTTGGGAGGATTTGGGGGGGTGTTAGCTTTTGCAAATTTTATACAAGTTGGAGGATTTGGGGGGTGTGAGCTTTGCAAATTTTAAAAGTTGGAGGATTTGGGGGTGTTTAGCTTTGCAAATTTACAAGTTGGGAGATTTTAGGTTGTTTTTTCCTTTGTAATTTTACAAGTTGGAAATTTTGGTTGTTATCTTTGCAAATTTACAAGTTGGGAGAGATTTTTAGGTTGTTTTTTTTTTTTGCTTTGCAATTTTACAAGTTGGAAATTTAGGTTGTTTTTCCTATCTTTAATCAATTGATTTGTTTGTTGTTTCTTGTGGGGTATGTGATCCCCCTTCCCCCTTACCTATGTACAAAACCAGTCAGTGTCCCAGTCAAGTTCTGTTAAATGGGTGGATAATTAAAAAAAAGCTTTTCTCTTTTGTTTTCTCTTTCTTTCTTTTTTTTCCCTTCCCCCCCCCCCGGGTCTTGCAGATATGTTAGTCAAAAAGTGTACTATTTTTTTATGGGTATGATTTTTCAACAGAAACCCATTCCCCCCCCCCCCCCCCCCCCCCAACACACAAAAGAAAAAAAAAAGAAAAAGAAGTTGTCCCTTTTTTTTTTCCTCTCTATCTAACCCACCTGAAATGTTGATTGCAGCTTTTGCAACTGACACACTGATGTCATTACACACGTATCAAACAAATTATTTGATAAATTTTAATTTTTGTGGTTGCACATTAGCAAGTATCAAAAAAAATTTTTAAATTAAATCCCATATTTAGCCTTGCCCCTGACAATATCTACACTCAGTTTTTAATAATAATAATAATTATTATTTTTTTATTATTATTATTATTTTTTTAAAACACACACTTGGGGGTGGTAGCAGCTGCTGCTGAGGGTGTTGTTTCTCTTCTCTTCTCTTCTCTTCTCTTCTCTGCCCTTCTCTTGTTGTTATATTATTTTGTGTATTTATTCTTAGTATGTATTCACAAGATAGAAATTTGTTTTTGTTTTTGTTGTTGTTGTTGTTGAAGGAGAACAAGAACTAGACTATTGTTGTTGTAGAACAAGAACAAGAACAACAATAACAATATTGTTTGTTGTTGAAGACGAAGAATAAGAAGAAGATTGTTTTTGTTGTTGTTTGTCCTTCTTCTTCTTCTGATTGCTTTTTCTTCTGGTTTCTTCATTATCAGAGCTTCATTTTTGGTTGCTCTATTACTACTGTTGCTACTACTACTATGTAGCTGAAATATATATATTTTGTTTTAATGCCATCAATGGGAAAGAGGAGATGGAATAGAGACAACTGATTACAGAGGTGCTATTTCTGTTATTGTTGTTGTTGTTGTTGTTGTTCTTTTTTTTTTTAGAGTTTCGCAGAGTTTTCTGTGTTCTGGTTTTGGTAACTGATGATGAGCTTGCTAGTGTTTGTTTGTTTTCTCGGCGTTGTTTGGTGAAGAAGAAGAAGAAGACGTCCAGCAGCAGCAGATGAGTTTTCCACGAGCACTGACTGACAGACACAACGAAAACAACACACTCCACAAATCAAATCAATCGCATTCTCCTTCTCTCCCCTCCCATGCGCATTGAAGCATTTGCCGCTTCCTTTCTTTCTTGCGGAGTTCTTCTTTTGTGTTTCCGAGAAGACTGTTGAATAGTTTCACTGTTGTACGCCACACAGAGAGAGAGAGAGAGAGAGAGAGCTCCAAATCCTATCCCCGAGTTTCTGCAGATTCTTCTTGTTCTTGTTCTTCTTCCGATTGTGGTTCTCCGTCGTCATCAGATTTTCCCCTTGTTTTGCGGAAGGAGCCGTTTCTTTGGAGCTGCTATATATATCTTCTTGCAGGTAATTTTAGCCGGAGAATGCACTTCCGTGTTTGTTTGTGCGAGCGCATTTCGGAAAACTGTCAGGCAGAGAGAGAGTACTGGATTGAGATTTTGGAGTGTTGAGAGAGAGAGAGAGAGAGAGAGAGAGAGAGAGGGATTGAGATTTGTGTGTTTTTTGTGTTGTTTTTCTGATCAAGATTGTGGTGCTTGGACTTGCAGCAAACTCTGTAGTAGACTGCATTCTTTTCTTTCGTCTTGTTGAAGAAACGATTACGAAAACAACTGCTCGATAACAACAAATTGTCGTAATGCAATGGAGGATCGACTAAAAAAGAAGAGGAGCCGAGCTGCCGCGGCCTCGTTTAGCTTCTTCAGCTAGAAGGTTGTTCTCAGAGGAGAGAGAAGTCTTTCCTGAGCACTCACGGTGTTTTTCTGCAAAGTGCGGTTTACCATCCTGCAAGCTCACTGTGATCTTCTTCTTGCTGGATGCTTAAAAGCTTTTGTTGTCTCAGCTCTGAAATAAGACTCCAAAACTTCCCGAAAGAAAGCTTGGGGCAGGGAGGAGGAGGAGCATGAGAAGCACAGCAACAGCCCTAGATTATGCATAGGAGTCCAAGACTCTGCTGCAGAACCTATGAAAGTCTACAGTGAATGATGATCTGCTCGACAAAGAATTGAAGGGTTGGTGCGTCGCGGATCTAAAGGAAGACAAGAGTTGACAGCAAAACAAAGCAGGACAAAAAGAGACGCAGACAGAGAGACAGCACTATGGGTGCAGTAGAGTTAGCAGCAGGAGCAGGAGGGACACTCTCATGGAAATCAAGAGATCCAAGTTGGTGGAACTCTGCAGTGCAGCTCAGTAGCAACCTCAGTTCCTCTGCAAAGGAGCTCACTTCCACTCTTGCTTCCAAGATGGATCAGGTACTAACTACTTTCTTTCTTTGTCTCTTCTCTGTAATTGCAATTCAGATACTGCAACAGGAAAAAAGCAACAAACCGTTTGAGATGGGTGGTTGCACAAACACAATATCCATCATCATCAGGAGCTGATTCTTCATCATCATCAAGAGAATGAGAAAAAAAGATTGAGCAATCTCTCTTTGCTGAGAACACCTAATTCCTCTTTGCTGAGTCTCTGATGCCATTTCATAGGCTCCTGCAAGCTCACTGGAGATTGAGACTGTTTTGGGTTATTTCAAAACCACTGCTTTTTCATTCTTCATTCTTCTTCTTCTTCTTCATGCTGCTGTGCTTCTAGAGACCTCAGAAAGAGATTCCAAAATTGTTGTGAAAGTGGAGAAGATTTGCAATCTGATTTTGTTCAATTGACAACGGGTGCAGGTCCCCGCTGCATTGACAGGCTTCACATTACCATGGCAGCCAGTGTCTACTCACAAAGATCAGCAGCAGCAGCAGCAGCCTCTTCTGTTGGATCAGCAGCAGCCATCATCTTTGTCAGGCTTTGACCACCCATGGAATGTTGTTGTGTTGATGGAAGAAGAGAAGAAATCACCTGAGCTTCCAAAACCTGTTCAAGAACAGCTGCCAGTTGCACCAGGCCCATCATTGACTGCTGCTGATCTTCGGCATCTTTCAAAAGTTGGTGAGTCTCGCAGGAGAACAAAGCGAATGCCAGTGGTTATGGCTTCTTCTTCTTCTTCTGGTTGCAATAACAATATTGATGCAACCACAAACAGGGATGTATTCTCTGCTGCTGCTGCATCATGTGCATCATTACACACAGCTGGACTTTCAAGTGTGAGTCAACGCTTCCTTCTTGGTGATGATGCTCAAATTGATGAGTTGCGATGCAATTCCATGGAGCGTTTGCCAAGGATTGAGAACCGGTTTGCAAAGGCAATCCAGCTCAATGTCACTCAGGGTTACAGTTCTGATGTCAAGTATGTAAATGAAGCAAGCCTTGTTTTGTCAAATGCACCATCTCCAAACCATTCTATTGGACAGGCTCTTCCTTGTCCTTCTGAAGATAGGAGTATAATGAACAGGCAGCAAGCTGGATCCAGACCAAAAACCACTCTTGTACATCTTGCCAACTTAGAGCCAGCAGCAATTCCAAAGGAAGATGTTTTCCCTGGAAATTCGAATACACTCTCAGCGATCAGGTTGCAGAAATCCTCATCAATATCAAGTGAGCATGGCAGGAAGCTTGCAAACTCCCTCTTGTTTGATTCACAAGCTTTGTGTGCTGTAGAAAGTGAAAGCCCCATTGTAGGTGGATCAATGCGAGTGCCAAGTCACCTTGACACACAGTTGGAGAGTTCTGCCACAGTTCCATCAGCATCATTGCCAACAACACCTCGAGGAAAATCCAAGTCTCGAGCTTCTCAATTACTCCAACGCTTGAGGCTTGGTGGTGCAAGAAAGGGGAAGAAAGACTCTGGCAAAAAGGCAGTCTCAAAAGCAGGTTCTGTGACAACTGATTTTACCTGCAACCATCAACATGAGATCATGGAAAGAAATCACATGCATAGTGGTTCTCTAATCCAGGGTTGCCAATGCAATGATCCAACAGAAGTTGTGAAACCTGAACAGAAGAATACTAGTCGCTGGCCTTTCAACAAGTGGAAATGGAGCTCTAGGTCACAGAGCAAGGTACTCTCAGCAGATCCCCATACTGTTGATACTAGGAGTTCTCAAGCTTCAAGAGAATTCTCCACAACAACATCAAAGACCGCACATCATGATGATGCATCTAAATCTTTTCCTGAAATGATTGTAAGGTTTTCTAGTCCACAGCTCACAAAATCAGCGAGTTTAGACATGGGTGTAAAGCATAGAAGAGGATCATCTTGCGGTTCAGACAGAGATGCAGCATCATGTCAGCTCCTACCTCCTCTTGCTGGTAATGATATCATGGCAATTTCCAACCTCCAGAGGTTCTCTTCTTCTGACCCATGTAAAACAAGCTATGTGGAAGTCAGCTTGTCATCATCATCAGTATGCCAGTCTTCAAAAGATTCACAAGAACAAGATTCAGGACAAAAGGCAGAAGAAGAGGAGAATACAGCAGAAGTGTTTCAGGATTGTGAGAGTGAGTCCAAACTTGTGAAGCGGATGAGCCAGTCCATGGGTGTGTTGGAGTGGGGAAGAAGTCAGATGCCACCGCTGTTGCTACCTGAGCAGAAGCTAACTATAGAGGAGGTGGCTGCTCTTTGTTCATCTCCCCTCAAATTTCTGTTCAAGTGTAGGGAGATTGAACTTTTCAACAAGTTTCTGCGATGCCAGAAGAAGCGAATCACAAACAGCTTGCATGCTGACAACCATGATCACTTCCACATTATCCACTCGGGTGCAGAATGTGGTACATCAATTCTTTTCTTTTGTCCCTCTCATGTTTTTTTTTGCATGATTTACTTTCCACATCAAATCATGTTGTTTCTACTGCATGTGGTGGAACTAAAATAATCTAGTTCTACCCCTAATCTTTTTCTTTCATTCTCTGCATACAGAAGTGAGCTCCATGGTATGTGCACTTTTGATGGCATGGTTGATGGAGAGCACTGCACCTCCTGCAAAGGCCAACAAGTGGCATCTGGTCCCAGTTGTGAATATCCCACGACAGAGTATGCACAAACACAAAGATGCAGCCTGGCTGTTTGATGCTTGTGGAGTTGATGCTCGTGCTTTACTGTTCTCTGATGAGGTCAATTTCTCTGATTCATTTCAACTGAGCACAAATTCTACTATCTTCTCCTCTCTGTCTTGGGTAGCTGTTTGCAATGGCAGACTTTGTTTTCAATGTTCAGATATAAATGACACCTCATATTCAGAGAAACATACCCTGAGAAGAGAAAGAAAAAACATGTCAGTCAATGTTTTTCAAGAGCAGTTCAACAATAGTGCAACTGCTGAAACAAACTTTCTGCTTTCTTCCTGTATTCACCATCATTGGTGCATAAAACACAGTTTGGAGCCCATGTTCACTGGAATTCAATGGAGGCGAAGAGGAGGATCTTGGAGAGAAGATTATTCACACCATCACCAATGTTTCAGAGGGACCAAATGTTTGACATGTGAACTTTTTTTTGAAGTCGATAAGAGGGCTGTTTCAAAGGCTTCAAACTTGGTTCTAACTTCTTGACCAACAATTTTGCAGGTTGAGTTGGAGAAATTGATGAAAGCAGGACGCATTAAGACACAAGAAATTGGACAGGATTTACTAATCACAAAAAATGAGGTCAAGACCCTGCTCTGCACAGATTACAGTTTCAGGAGTCAGTGCCACTTTGCTTGGTTATATGTTATTCCTTTTTTTTCAGAAGATTTCTTGGTTGCCCAATCTGCAGTGACATGAATTTGAATTATGCCTGATTGGGGTTTGTCTGTGTGCTGTATTACAGGTTGGATCAATCTGTACACTGCTAGGTGAACAGTTACAAGTGGAAGCACAATTCTTACTGCAAGCTCGATACATGAAGACTCTGTTGGTATTTGGTGCTATCCCTCTTGCAATTGCAAAAGCACCTTTTTATCACTAATCTTTAAAAATGCACTATTGTATGTATTTCAGTATACATTTCTATGTATTTGCAGTTTCATAAAAGTAGTGACATTTGATGCGGTGGGTTTTGGCAGCTGGCAGGAATATTGCTAGATACTGAGAATTTGGATTTTGCTTCAAGAAGGGACATGGATATGGCAACTGCATTATTGGTTGGATCCAGTTCACTTGGAAGAAATGGTTTCTACAAACAATGTACATTCATCAAAATCTATCTTCTAAATTGATTCTAGTGCTGGATTTTAGATCTGCTTGGGATGCTTCTGCAATCAAAATTCCTATTTCAACACTCTGAATTCTTAAATTGGGGTTTTGCTTTCTAGATTTGGTTTGTAATTTGTTCTTGTTCAGATGTATTCGGTATGATTGTATTCTTGATGGAGTTGTTCTCTTCATTTTTTTTGGGGGTGCAGTGAGGGAAGTTGAAAGTGAAGAAAGGGTCTTGAAACTGGTCACCCAGATTTATGGAGATACTCCTCTAATTTCCAGTAAGAATTTTTTGAACTGTTGGGTCTCCAGATTAGGTCCTGTTTTTTGAGGGTTAACTCCCCTATTAGTCATTGAACTCCCTTTTTACACAACAAACACTCCCTTTATTTCTATTGATACATACTGTTGCCAGAAACTCATTAACTCTGTTTTGGTGATTTGCAAGGGCGATCAAGAGGTGAAGATGCAGAAGCTGATCATGAACACTCAGACAGAGACTCATGTTTCTCATCTGCGGATGGACACCACAGCCATGATCAAACATCAACCTCAGAGGCTGGTACTAGTAGTAGCCTTGATGAGGACTCACCTCGCTTGCAGACTCCCCCAGCTGCCATTAGTTCTGCTTTACCCAGATCAGCACCTGCTAGGTTTCACCGCCTTCCATCACCATCTGGTACTGCTTTTCTCCTTTCCTCTCTAACACTCTCCCAAAATCCTCCTGCTTAAAAATCCCCATCAGGCGCCAAAAATGAGGCTGATTATCATATATGAGGAAGTTGATCAAGCAAGCTCATTAATCACCTCATTTTGTGGATTAGTCTCAGATTCATCTGCTGTATACTGGAGATTTATGTCATTGCACACAGCCACCCTTTGTGTATTTTTGCATCATTAGTATGGTGTAGTTCTTTGAATCAAAGCTAGCACACAAGAATATTAACACAAGTTTTCCAGATTTCTTCTGAAACTGAGCTCAATTAATTTCTGGGTGCAAAATTGGTCAGGTGTAGCAGGGAGTGCAGAGAAGAATGCAGTAGTACAAATTAGGCAAGCAGCAGCAGGATATCAAAGCCTACCAGCACCGTCTTATGCGCAAAGATCATCACATCATGCAAAGTCTGGGAGCAGCACTTTCAGCAAGATATGTAAGAAGCTATCATATAACTCTTAAAAATAGCTTTTCTTCACAGATTTTACTCACTCCCTAAACAATAGACACATTGGATGGACAGCAGCAGCTAGTCCACCGCAGAAAACTGCTCAACTTCATAAGGGAACAAGTGAAAACAAGTCATGTGTGTTTCTAGAAAAGTCTTTGCAGGTTAGCCGATGACACAGAGTATTATGTCAATGTTTCAATCTGGGATATGCAACGCTTCCCTTAAAATATATATGTATAGGAATACTGAACCCCACCAAGCACTCACTCATGAGTCGTGGGTTGCTGAAACAATGTAAGAGCACCCCTTGGCCTCCCTCCCCAACTTTGATTAGAAGTCCCCCAAGTCATACCTGAGTTGAAGTTCATACCCAGGAACGATTCTCACCTCGCCAAAGTTTTTTTGCCTTGATGGTTTTATTGTTGGTATGTGTGTTCTTTCGTTTGATTCTTCTGTTTTCATCTTGGCTTCACGTATTCAGAATGGAAATGGGATTATAGAAGAGTTGAGAGGAATGTGTGAGGAGTCATTTTGGTTTGTTGCTGATGGGGGTCGTTGTCAAATAGGCGTCCAAAATATTCCAAATTGGGGTTTTAATGTAAATGAATAGAATACAAATTGCAAAAAGAAAATGCATCCAATAGTTAGTTGCCATGATTTGAGGAGTCCCATTGTAATCACATGCATTGCAAAGCATGGGAACCCATATATCATGATTTTGGCATGTATGTGCTATTCACCCTTATTAAAACAAATTATCCTCTCATGGGCAAAGGTAAACTTCAACTATATGTTTACAAACTAATGTAAAATAAGGTTAAACGGTAGTCCATGGCTTTTACATTGTTCATGATTTTCATAATTATCCACCTTGAAATCAAAAGTTGATTATGAATTTGGGGTTTATTCAAGATTTTCTTTGGAAATTCACCATGATTTCATCAAGAGTTGAATTTGTGAGTTTGTCTATGCCCTTGCATCCTCGAAAAGAACATTGCGCGAATGAAAAATCACTTGGTTCCAAGACAACTTTCTAGAGTTAGTTCATGTGCCTTAGTGTGTGGCAAGGTGCATGTTTTTATTTTTCATCTTTTTGCGCATGACTCATGTATCATTTTTGTTCATCTTAGTTACACTTTTCACTTTTTATTAGGCCTTTATGGGCACCAAATGTTCAATCTTCCTTAGGGCCTCCTAATTTATCGAACCTTAACTTCATGCCAACAAACCATTATAAACCCAATGACTACAAATTTTGTCCTCACCATGCCTCCCATTAATCCCCTTTTGTCTCCACCCAATGTGCCATTGACTCTCCATATGTCCTCTAATATTGGCCCCCCTTATCGGCCTCCCACCTTTCAAATAGTGTCATTTTGAACAACAATGACGCCACCCCCTTCTATCCTTATAAAACACCACATAATTCCCCCAATCTTACATAAACTCATTATCAAATCAAACACCATCTGAGTTTAATCCAAATCACAACCTTCATATTGATCATCATTTGCATTTTCATCAAGTGCTTTCCTAAGCATGTGGTTAATAATTCTTCATGTGGGATATAACACACCATCAACATTCAAACCACCTCTTCAATTCACATGGCCCCATTCATCGAATTCTAAGCTCTAGTCACCAACCCCTCCCCCTTACTAGCATGGGGTTTGGTAACCCATCTTGATGTCCTTGACACTTTTCATCTCTATCTTGGTTACATTTTTGCATCCCAACAACATTACCTAGCACAAAAAAGTTTGATGTTTCCCATTGGACAAGTTGGTCCTAGGCCCCTTGAAGGTAACAACTTGGCACCTCTTTAAAAAAAATCCAATGGTGTTTAATGTTATCATTTCAAGGAAGACCAATAAAGCATAAGGAAGTAAGAGCTCAATTAGGTCATTTCCAATAAGGAGATTGGGAAAGTTTGTAAGATGAACATTTATTCGAAGTTCAAGTATTGAGCAACAAGTTCAAGTTCCACAATAACCTTCCACTTGATTCAACTTTTCACCCCATAAGCATTTCCATTGAAACGTAATTTTGAACCAAACAAACAAATTGTTCATGCATTGCATGTGCCCCCACACTTTTTTTCACAACTCCCCCCCCCCATTTTTCCTCTTTTAAAACCCTTTCAATCCTAAAATCCTTTCAGTTAAAAATTAGTTTGTTGTCTTTTTCCTTTTGTGAAAGATTACATACTTAATCAAGACTTTGAATTTTTTTTAATTCATTCAAGTTAACATTCATTTGCATGCCTCACCTTTCCACTGATGGTTCTTCTAATATGGTATTCAAACATTTCCACGATAGTTTTTATCTAAACAATTTTGCTAGTGGTTTTTCATAATCATTCCAACTTTGTTCTCATATCGCACATGGGATAATTCATCAACACATAGTGAATGTCTTAAGAGTGGCATGTCTCATAACCAGGGTCAAGCCCTTTGATGGGCTTCATTCAATTGTTGTGGGAGAAACATTATATCGCTTTGATAGTCACACATTGTGCTTTCAATTTTGTTATACATTTTTCAACACACTCCCTTTACCAAATTGGAATTGAAACCAAAAGAAAATGTGGGACCAATTTTCATGACATTTGATGCACCTTTGATCTCTATTTGGATTGGGTGTTCTTATAAATCGACATGTGGCAATTGCATTAATTCAATTTTGTGAAATACGATGTTTCAAAAATTACATGTTGGAGGTGATATTGTTCAATTCTTTCCTTTTGTTTGCATTTTTTACACATTAGAATCACATATTCACCATAACCCAAAAGGTGAAGTCATTATCATTCCATGAACCATGGGTACTCATAAGGTGACCCCCCTTGGTGATCATTTGTTTGCCTTCACCCATTTTCGAGTTTTTCGTTTTACATAATTTATTGAAAATTTTCAAAACATGTCAATTTTATTCCTTAGGATGGGTGTGCAAATAACATTCAAGATTTGAACAATAGTGTTTTGTGCAACACCCATAGTATTTACTTAGGTGTTTTCCTCTTCCTTTGAATTTTTTTACCTCCTTTTGATAAAGTTTTTTTTTGTGTGTTTGGGTGTGTTGTAGGTCTAAGGTCTTTTGGGGATCCCAATGAAGATTGTCCATCAAACTCCAAATTATATTTTAGAATGTTTACACCAACACATCTCTTTTAACACTCTTTTTTATGGAACTTCTATTGTCCATCAAACTCACATCAACTCATGCTTAGGCGCAAGTTTAGGAGCTTGACTCATAG
The DNA here is from genome assembly GCA_963920785.1 of Sphagnum contortum. Lineage (NCBI taxonomy): Eukaryota > Viridiplantae > Streptophyta > Sphagnopsida > Sphagnales > Sphagnaceae > Sphagnum > Sphagnum contortum. The sequence continues at coordinate 12,960,987 of OY987288.1, forward strand.
CTTGACCCATCCTATTGATGTTTTGTATGTCGTCGACAACTTTTTTCGTTATCTTATGAATTTAAGTTAGATTGCCCCATCCTTCAATTACAAGCCTACTTTGGTGTGAGCGCACTTATCTATTGACTTTTTGGGTATTCATCTCTAACATTGTGCCCATGGTAGCGAATGCACAAATACACCTTATGACATTCATGATGTATTTGCATCAATTGCAAAGGAAGCTATTTTCATGTGACTTGGGAACAATTACATGTTCCTCCTAAACTTCCACACTTCAAACATCTAAGCATCGTGTCAACGTTGTCCTTTCAAAAGATGGGGGTGTACACTCTTGAAAAACATCATCATTGTTGACCTCGCCCATGTAAATCTTCTATCACAAGCATCTAATACATGAGGTTTTGCAACATCAAAGGCAATCCAATCAAACAAATGAAATCATCAAGATCACCATTCGAGAGATCAATTCTTCCCCTAGACAATAGAGGTCTTTAGTTGTTTGCATAAACAAGTTGATGGTTTTTCCACAAGTTTGTGTCAACAATATGTGCAAAATGAAAGGCTCAAAAGATCAACATTTCCGTCATTACCACTTTTGTTAGACAAAGGGTTTCAATTACTTTCCTAAAGTTGCAAAGCCTCTACTATTTTAAGTTGGATTGTAGCTTTGGGGTTGGCTACATCTCAACTTCCTCCACTTGTGGACCCATTCGCCATTACCACTTTAGATGGTAGATAGCTGAAGAAACAAGGATGCCTTCTACTTTGGCTCCTGATCATGCACATTTTTCATTTTCTGGCGTTGGATTGTGGACTTTGTCCTCTTGCACCATCTTCTCTTCCTTGTTTCCCTTTCCTTTGTGTACCCTTTGTAATTTTCATGGTGTAAAGTTTGGCAGGTTCGCATCATTTGTGGACAATTTTAACATTTAAGGTTAAGCCTTTGTCGAAAAACTTAGGGTTTAAGCCTCTTGTATGAAGAGTTTAGGGTTTATGCGTAAGGGCTTTAGATTTCGGGGAGCTTGGGAATGCAATTCTGTGATGTTGGGTGCACAAGAAGATGCAGCCAAACTGTTTTCCAGATGCAGAATACTGTCAATCTCAGTGCGAATCGATTCGATGTTTTCATGATTTGATGTTGTGGTGCCGGTGTTGATGCTGATCAGTTTTGATTCCTTGAAGATGTTTGAAACTTCTGTGACGATGTCGTTTTAATGCTGGTGGTGGAGGTCCGGAACATTTTGATTCTTTGATAGCTTTTGTGACGATGTTTTGATGCTGCTGCTGGTCGTGCGGAACAGTTTGATTCTTTTACAGCTTTTGTGATGATGTTTTGATGCTGGTTGTTGTTGTGGTGATATTAGAGATGATGGATACCGGAATCGCATCACCCTAGACCTGAAAATCCATTGGCAATGGCGTTTTCGTCGTTGTCAATGCTTGCTAGAGGCTGCTGCAGAAGAAATGGAGCTTCTTCGTCAAGCAGCCGATGGTGTACACATGTCAGGGCACATGTAGGAGCACTGCAGTGGTTCGGTACTTGCGGAACTCAGTTGCAGCACAATCACCAAGACTTGTTGGATTCAGATCTCAGGGGAGACAATGTCAAAATCCGCGTGAGAAGGAGGAAGCAGCTGCAGTTACGTGATGACCACCACCCGCAACAGAATCATGGCCTCCTCTCAGTTCCATCATCTGTGAGGATAGGTCGAGGTCTTCAGTCTGTCTGTCAGAGTTCTAAGGTCGAGTTTCAGAGAGGTATCAGAAGCTTGGCATTGTCGATTGCTTCGTCTCCCTCAGAAGGAGAATCCTCTGGGAGATCAGACGAGAAGTCAGGGGCAGCTGATGTTGCTTCACGAGGGTGGCAGATTCATGAGGAAGATGACAGTGATTGGCGAAGCCATGCTGCTGCAATTGCACGCTCTATTCAGCTCATCAAAGCTCGACTGCAGGTAGGTATCAAAAGCTTGACTGCAGGTTTTAGGGTTTTAGGTTTAGGATGGGAAAAAAGTTGTTACAAATTTCTTTGTGGGATTTCTGTGATTTCTGTGATTCTGCTCTCAATGGCTTGTAAGATTGAAATCTTTCTGTGGGTTGTTGTATTTGATAGTGGAAGGAACTTGTATCCAGGCTCCAACAATTGGATGTGGAATTAGCAAGGCCTGATGTGTGGCAAGATGCTGGCAGAGCTGCACAGTGCAGCAGAGAGCGGGGCACACTGGCAGGGCGATTGACAGCTGTGGACGACATGGAGAATGAGTTGCTTGAACATGTTGGCCTTGCTGAGCTTGCACATGAAGAAAATGACACACAGGTTGCATTTGTATGTGACAATTCTTCCCACATTCATATCAGCATTCAGAAAGATATAGGGTTTCTGTATGTCTTCTGGGTCTTCTTATTCCTGGCATTGTGAACACAGTGCTACATCTCTGGAAAAATGAAATGCGCTTGTATCACATAGCACAATGTGAGAAGTTCAATGCCCTTTTATGCTAGTTTCTCATCCACGGTGGTCTTTCAGACCCAATACCAAAGGGGCTGATTGGAAGTGGTCACTGTAAGTATAATCCTTTTTTGGGTGTGTGCACAAAGCAGGATGCAACAAGATCATTGGCAGCACTGCGCAAGACTGCCAAAGACAAGGAGCTGGCTGCATTGCTATCTGGCGAGCATGATTCTCGCTCTTGCTTTCTGGAGGTCAATCCTCAAGTGTCCAGCAGTTGTTTGGACCCCAGCTGGTTGGTTGCAAATGAAGATGGGAAATTTCACTGCAAATGAAGTCTATTGTTGGGCACTGAGACTTAAGTTTGTTATGCCTTAAAACTACTGGTACCTCGGCATTTTGTATTGACTAGGTCCTTGTGGGAGGTCCATGGTGTATGGGTTTGGTGAGTGAATGTGAAAGAGGGGGGATTGTGCATGTATCAGGTGCAAGCAGGAGCAGGGGGAACTGAAAGCATGGATTGGGCAGCTATGGTGATGCGCATGTACCGTATGTGGGCACACAATCGTGGCTTCCAGGTGACAGAGGTTGATGAGATGGCTGGGGAGGAGGCGGGTATCAAGGTCTTTGTCTTTTCCTTCATGATTCTCTTTTGCAGTATTTCCTTTGTTGTGGTATTCCTTGTTGAAAAGAAAAGGCACCTGGCTAGACCATTGCTGTTGCCTAAGCCACAAGTTCATTTAAATACACACGATGTCACAGCGTGCAACGATCAGACTGGATGGTGAGTTTGCCTATGGTTTCGCAAAGACAGAAGCAGGAGTACATCGGCTTGTGCGCATTTCTCCTTTTGATGCTGGCAAGCGGCGTCATACATCTTTTGCTGCAGTTGCGGTGATGCCAGTCTTGGATGACTCAGAAGTCAGTGTCCAGATCAATGAGGCAGACTTACGGATTGAGAGATACCGAGCCGGTGGGGCTGGTGGCCAGCATGTCAACAAAACTGAAAGTGCTGTGCGCATTGTACACCTTCCAACTGGCATCACTGTCCAGTGCCAATCTGATAGGTGCCAACTATGATCTCCTTAGCAAGAACTCGACTGTCTGTTGGAGTAGTTTGGATTATCTGGATTATTTGTATATGATTTTTCTGCACAAGGAAGTCAGTTCTGTGTCTGTCCATGGAGAAGAGCATATCCTGTAGCTCACAATCACAAACCTTGCAAGTTTCTTTCGGAGAGAGGCAGTTTGAGGATTTGTATAGAGCACAAGATCTAATAGGATAAATTTTCTTTTGTTGGCCCAGGTCACAGCATAGGAACAAGGCAATAGCTTTGGGAATGCTGCAATCTCGCCTTTACCAACTGGAAGTGACACGGCGGGCCCAGGCAAGTGCCCAGCATACACAGGCACTGTCTGATATCTCATGGGGAAATCAGATCCGCTCCTATGTCCTTCAGGTTAGAAAAGTTACTCCAAAGTGCAGTGAACAGTTTTTTGCGAATTTCAATGTATGCGAGTGTTGGTTGGGTATCAAAAAGTGTTCAACATTCTCTGCTCTATTTCTCTCAACCTTTGGAGTCCTGCTAGTTTGGTGTATTGAAGGGTATTCTAGCCTCCTGCTTACTCATGGGTTTTTGGGTATCAGCAAGTATTTCTGCATCTCATGCCATAGATTTGGATATTGCATGTCTTGTCCAGACCAGACTGCTGGTATCAGCTGGGGAATGACTTCTGACACCTGTGGGATATTGCCAAGACAACAAATCACCAGACTCATGGTCTTTTAACTTGATGAAGTGGGTTTGTTGGAGGCATGCAGCCATATCAGATGGTGAAGGATTTACGCACTGATTATGAAGTATCAGACCCAACTTCTGTGCTAGATGGGGATCTTGATGACTTCATTCTCACATTTCTTGCCAGTTCTTTAGCCAGATAAGGCAACTGCTGAGGACTGGCATTGTCACTGTAGAAATTAAAATTAATGCTCTGTTCTCTTCAGGAACCTACCTGCCAGTCATCTGTTAGCAAGTCTCTTGCAAAAGAGTGTTAAATCAATTAGGCAGTTTCAGGGGGGAATAGTGGTAACTGTTTTTTGCATAAATTACTCAAACCCAATGGAGCTGAGAATGTCCATAAAAGATCTCTTTCTTTTGTTAGTTATTGACACCACCCAGTCTATGATGGAATCTCAAATCTCTTGACAGTCTGTAGTCTGCTGTTAAGTCTTCATTCACAAAGAGAATTGCTCACAAGAACCCCAATTGTTCAACAAGTTTGAACTTTTCCCCTTATTTGTTTCAATGCCTTTTAGGGTTTAAGTTTTAGTAGGGTTTTAGCTCTTTGAACTTTCTCCTGCATTTTTTCCTTGGTTGTTAGGGTTTAGGGATTAGGATTTAGCTCTTTCAACTTTTCCCCTAATTTGTTCAAAGCCTTTTTAGGGTATATAATGATTAGTGTTTAGCTCTTTGAGCTTTTTCCCATATACGCGCAAAGACCTTTTGGGTGGTGGTAGTGGAGTTGCCATGGTGACATGAAGTGGCAGTGCATTGCAGATCATCCTTTTATGGGTGCCTTCATTAAAGTGTGTTTTGATTGTATTTCAAGCTATGAGATTAGTAAATTGAAAAGCGAAAGAGGAACTGTTGATCAGTACATTTGAGTTCCTAGTGTTAATTCATCTAAGTATTTCAACATCCAAGAATCATTTTGTGAATAGTACCAAGATGTGCAACAACTTCACCTCACGTGGATGGAAAACTATGAACCAAGTGAAAATGTTTGTTGAAGGTTATAGTTACATTAGTTCTGTTCTAAAACCATTTCTTATGTGATGGGTGGCCTGAATAAGATACCAGAATTTCAATAGCGAGATTTGCACAAAAATAATGATCGATTATTTCCATATTAAGAAAATGAATGATTATTTACTTCAAAAAAAATTTGTCGCATAATTTTTTTAATATCTAATTTTTCATCTTTTAATAAAATATTGTTGTATGAGAAATGCAATTATTAAAAATGTAAACATATGATAATTACCATGGTTTTCCATGTTCACTTAATATTCTCACAATAGTTTGTTTCAATATTTTGAATACTATTTTGAGGATTAATGAAATTGAATTTAAGGTAAGGTAATGGGTATTTATATTCATGAGGTCCTTTGTTTCTTTGAACATGTACCTTGAAAAAATAAACCACCTAATGCCCACTAGAATCACATGTTAGCACCATGTGGATCTAGCGAAATTTTAATTAGAAGGAAAATCCACTTGGTGGCCATATTAGGTGGATTTTCTACTTCAATTTGATGGAAAAAATACCAAAGAAATGCCAATGGATTGAAGACTATAAAAATTGTGGACTCAATAGTCCAAGAAATCAAACTTGGATAAAAATTATCATGTAAAATCTTCAAAGATCACAAGGAAGGAGGTAGTCTTCAAGGATTACCATGGTGAAGGCAACCGTGCTTTCCAACACAAAATCAAGATAATGAAGTAAAAATAAAAACAAACTTGAATTTCCAATTGTCTATGGAAAAGGTAAATAGGTAATTGCCTTCTAGCCCAAGCATTTGTACTTCTGAAAGTTGATGGTCCAATACATTAATAATACCTTTCAAATCTTGTTACCCTATATTTGTTGGGTTGTCAGTGCCTTTCACCAAATTACTTGCAAATTGTTCCTACCTTCATTTTGCTATTAACTTCCAACAAGCCACAACATGTTCTAAAAGTAACACAAAAAAATAAAATAAAATAATACAAGAGTTGCAATATTCTACATCAAATTACAACAAACTATTATCATTATAAAGGGAAAGTAAGGCAAAAATAAATAAAAATAAAAACGCCACAAATCTCATAATCTTTAGACGTTCTTCTACATTAGTCTTTTTTTCCTTGTACAATATTTCTCTTTCTTCCATTCCTTCAATAACTCTCTATACAAGAATGATGGGGATCCATCTCCTAATCCCTTTCCTCCATAAACCACACAAGGTTCACACAAGGTTCACATTCCACCTAGGAAAGTAGGCCCCTTATCTTAATCCTTTCATTAATGCCTCCTAATTGATTGGTAAACAAATGTCAATCATTCATTTTTGTAGGTTGACTAACCTAATGGCTTCATACTCAAGATAAACTAAAAGACATAAGTAATATACGACTAATAATTATTTAATTATTGTTGTTATCTTAAATTAATTTAGGTTAACCTTAGGCAAACCTAAATTAGCCTTTAAGGTATCATATGCTAACCTTGTATAACCTAGGGCAATCTAAATTAAATTAGGACAACCTAAGGCAACCTATGTTAAATTTAAATTAACTATAGGTTGAACAAATGTTGAACCAAGGTTAATTAATGCTAAACATTAACTAATCAAGCCTAAACTTGAATTAAACCTATGGTAAACAAAAACTAAACATACATTTAACCAAGGTTAAACCTAGGTTAGTATAAGTTAAATTAATATAACCTCAAGTTATTTAAGTTCAACTAGGTTGACTTAGGCTAACCAAGATTAAACTTAAATTAACTTGAACAACTTGGTTAAACCTTATAAACTAACCAAAGGTCAATAAAAGTTAAATTTATATTAATCAACTTAAAATTACAAAGGTTTGACCTAAATTTAGGTTAATCAAGGTTACATCTAGGTTAACTTCAACTAAATGTAGGTTAAACTTAGTTTAAATTTAAGCTAATCAAGGCTGAACTCAAACTAATGGACATAAACTCAAACTAACCAAAACTAAATATAGATTAAACTTAAATTAACCTTATATTAAATCTAGGCTAAAACTATGAAAAATTACATTTACTAAGACCATGATGCCTTGCAATTAAAATTCAAAAAATAATTCGTATACAACTATTGTGCAACTATCTCTTAAATATTGCAACTATTTTATAATTATCCCCCTAGAAACACAAGGATTAAATAAATATTTGCTACATCAAAAAAATCAATTAATTGTATTATAATTGCAAGTGAGTTGAAAATGGGTTTTCTATACGATAATTTATACATACTATACACACATCCATAGTCAACCATGTTTGATTTTTTAAGGAGTTACAATGTAGTTGCATGTGCCAACTATTTAAAAACTATTGTAAATGTGTCATTAGTTCAACAACTAGGTTGCAATTAGTGTATGATGTCCATACATACGATCATGCCACGTCTTCGCATTTCCATTACCCATTATGAGATACATTTGTAACTAGTTTTCGACTATAATGGGGATACAGCGCAAGTATTTTTTCCCAAATTAATTAGGTCCATTGGTAATAGTGCATCATCGTTGTTTTGTGTGTTTTTGGGTCCTTTTTTAGCCCAAATATTTTTCTAGTCCATAATTCTCCTTAAAGCATTTATAATGCAGGTGTTACAATAAGCAAGGAGGTCTATAATGAAAGTGAAAATACAAATGAAGAATTTTTCAAAGTCTATAACATCCAAAATGAAAAAAATGGAAAAAATAATATTTATCTATTCTTGATGGTGCTATTAAAATAGGATTAGACTTTAAAGAAACAACATATGTAATATTAGTAGGGCAATTATGCAAATGGTTAAAGACACAACAAAAAACAATGTTCATGTTGATGGCTTCAAATGGGCAACAAAGGAAGATGGCATCCAAGTGGACTATGTATTTTAGAAGTTATTTTTCAACATGTTCCATAAAACAATTTAAAAATCAATGGTAGATCTAGATGTGCCCATGCCCAAATCTAGCACTTGCACAATGTTCTTTTTTTAATCCATAGAAGCAACACCAATAATAATTTGGTTGATTATCTTCTTTTATTTATAAGAATAAAAAAACTACAAACATTATAGCTAAGAGAAGGAATGCCAATAAACATGTTAGAATAAGTAACTCTAAAAACAACAATAGCAATTTACCATCATGTACAATATGATTAATAGTAATTCTTGTGCCATTATACACAACAAAGACAATAACATCAACAACTCCATCTTTTCCACCAAAATGGAAAACATCATGCCTAAATTCTAAATGTGATGAAAAAAAATTAAATGAAAAAAATAGAATGTATAAACATAATATTGGAAAAACATAAAATAGAAGTAATTATCTTAATTTTTAATAGGAAATTTTCTCCTCTTTAGCACCTTTTCATAACATAACAAATGACTAGATTTGAGTTCACCATATACATATTTTTGCATTGTTCTATTATGCAAGTGTTTATTAATTTGATTGTACTTATAAATGAAACAAACCACATCATCAAAGAAAAATAAAATTACATAAGCATTCAAAAAAATTAAAGAAAAACCAATAATGATTTTGTTTTAAAAATAAACAAAATTAAAATTTTATTTGTCATAAAAAATAAGGTCCTTGTGGCCTGTTATTTCCATATTATATTCTTGAAGAACAAATGTTTCCCCCATCCGGGCATTTGCAATTCCCTATTTTGTTCTGTTGGATAAGAATTTTTTCAAATTCAAGAAATAAAAAATGAGTTTGTCCATAATAAGATGGAGCTAATTTTAACCAATAAGAATAATGGTAAACCATACTTCGTTAAAAGCTTTCCATTTAGGCTTTAAACGCAAAAAAATAGATGAGGTCCATATTTGTCAATAGGCCATCTAGTAGAACAATGATGAGCAAGTTCTTTGTATGTTTCAATTACATTATAAACATGGTAATCAATGGCATGTGGATGCAATATGTAAAACAACAAATAATGTTTATCATCTAGTTCTTGGAAATCCCTTAACCTCATAAAAACACCAATTTATGTAAATATAGCAAATTGAAGTCATCAAAATTCATAACAATAAGTTCAAAACACTTTCTTATGAAAAAACTTCACACGAACTAATTTTCAAAATCAAGTTAGATGGAAAGGTTGGTTAACACATTGCTTGTGTTAGATTTTTGCAATCCTTTTCAATAGACAATGCATTTGATTTCTTGATGGACTTGTTGAGACTAATTTTTGAGGATTGAATAGTTATTTTGTCATTCGTAATATTCACATGATGATACCTCGCATCCATGAATATATTACAAGGAATTATAAGTGTTTTACCTAATTCCACAATATGTTGTTGCTTTTGCTTTATAATCTTTACCTTGTATTAACAATTGAATGCTACAAAAATAAAATAAAATTATACAAATAACATAATTGCTACAAAATAATTTATTAAAAAAATCATTACAAAGGCACAAAAAAAAGACACCTTTCAAAAGTGACATTGGAAAGATAGTGGGCTTTTGGGGAAGATCAGGCATGTGTATTGATCAACTTGGAGTATTCATGGCCAAAACTGGTTGATTCAACCTTATCTAAAGAGGGTATATTGTGGACAAGTATTCTAAGCTTCAAATCATGGTATACTTGGGTAGCTTCTGAATTACAACTTTACTCATTACTGCCATAAGCTTTGAAAAAAAACAATTGTTTATTCATTTGCTAGAGGAACTGAAGAGTTCAGGCCAATGCTATGTTTTAGAATTCTGAAGGTAAGATTTTTAGAATGGATGCAATGTGAAGTGATGATTTCATTGGGTGTTGCATTCCAATCCAAGAGCACCTTTGCTTTCAGATGGTAATTCAATTCTTTTCTTGAGGAGGAATAAAGATCGCATTGTTGAGCAGCCCAAGTTCAGCCACTGTAAACTCTTGTGTGCTGCAATTTTTCATTGTTGGAGAGGAGGTTTGTAGAGGGAATTACCATGTCTGCTCCTATTTCCACCCGCGCCTAAGGTCTTCCTGTGACTGTCATGAAGGACCATGTTAGTCTCATAGTTATGAATCGTTATGATTCTTTTTGGCATATGGGCTAGTAGCCGCCCAAAAAGTGGCATACATGCCATGACCGTAACTGAACAATGTGATTTTAGTTGCAAAAAAGAGGTCACCAGGGAGAATTTGACTAGCACACAAATACTTGTGGATGTCATTCTCCAATAGTTTTCATCTCGTTTAACTGTATCAGAACTTCAATGTAGTTTGGAAAAATTATGATATATGCTGGCAAAGGCATTATTCAAAATTCATTACTACCCATTGTGATGGGGGTAAGATTCTGTGTAAAAGTTCCACAATCATTGTTGAATATATTTGTGCCTTCACTGTTCCATACACTAGGAATTATGTTAATTGAAATCTGCTAGAAAGATTTTAATGGTTACATTTCTTGCTCATTACAATACTAATTTGAACCATTAATGATTGAAATATGTGTTCATGTTTGGATACAAATTTCAAGACATTCTAGGCAATTGGTTTTTACAGTTTCAATATTGAGAAGTCATTTACCATGTAAGATAAGCATGAAAATAACAAGAATTGGATGGCAAGAATTTTCATTCCATTCATCAAATGAGAATAGGAAATTGATGATTTCAATAAACAATGCAAGTCAGAAGTCAAGAATTTTGTTTTTCATACCTGAACGTGCTTATGAAATCTTTTAGAGATGGTATATGGTAATTGGTATTAAAACCTCCCACATACATAACAGACAGGTTAAAGTTATGGTTTTGAGGCTCCTACTTAAAATGAAATCAGGATGCCTGATGATGAATACTAGCCAAAACTCCGATCAACTTGTCTCCACTCTTCAGGCTCTCAATTTGAGGGTGAATTAACATTTGATCACAGCACACTCACAATCTACATTAAAATTTTAAAATTTATGAAAAGAAAAAGGTGGAGGGAAAAAAATGTTGTGTTTTACATATAGTAAGAGCTTTTTAGATTAAAAAAAAAAACAAAAACATTGTTGTAAAGGCAAAGAAACAATAAAAACAAATACAATAGCCCAACTGAAGTTTCTAGATACATCTAGGGATTCAGTTTTGGGTCGATGTAAAAGAAACTAAACCTTAAAACATATTTGCAAAAAAAATAACAATATGAATTTTTTAAAGTGGGAATAGAACATACTTTGTTGGAGGATATAAGTTGCAATTTTTTTTGAAACTTGCAAAACAAAAGAGGACAATATATCCATCAAATCTTTAATAGAAGATTTATCTTAAAAAACATTATAAATATATTTCTTCCTATCAAACCATCTAGAAAACTTTCCATTCAATGAAAGAATTCTTCACCCAAAGCTCAACATGTTTGCCAACTCTTCAACCTCTTTTATTTACATTTCTCATCTCTTTATCATTAATTTTAAAAAATAAAGACATTTATAAAAAAGTTCTTTAACAAGAGACTTAGGGTTTGTCCCCTCACCAACTTCAAATCAAAAAACAAGGAGGAAAATGACAATTAGATGGAAAAAGAAACGACATAGGTAAAAGGATAAATAATCAAATATTGGTATAAAATAAATAATTTCATGGTTGGGATCACAACATAATCAATCAAATGAACATGGACATCATAAAAGTCAAAATTAATAAGGTTCGGAGAGATATAAAGGTTAAAAAAATGCTCAAAAAAATTGAAATATGTTTTACAAGGATGCACATCAATATAATTAAAAGGACATTTATAAATTTTAAAAATTAATTTTTTGAATTCATGAGTCCTACCAACATAATGTACATCAATTTCAAACCCATCAATGGACCACAACAAATCATCGTCATTAAAAGAAGAACAAAAAAAAATCAATATTAATAAATTGACAGAGCATACTATTTGATGTAAGCATATAACATCTTTCAAAATTTTAAAAACAACACTTGTAAACACAAGAATACAATGTTTTTTTCATAGCTCTTACATCATTAGTAGTAGTAGACATTGCAAAAAACACAATTGACATAAGAAAACAAGACAAATCAAATAAAAGAAGGGACAAATTTTTCAAAAAATTGAGAACAAAAGAAAGAAATTTTTTAAGGCACAAAAGATGTAGGATGTAGTTTTATAGATGTAACCACACAAAGAAGAAGTTGAAACATTCCTCCTTTGTGCACAAAGAAAGAACTATGCTAGAAGTTGAAGATGTGAAGTAAAAGGACATTGTTGATGTTTGTGTGGTTGTAATCACAAAACAAAAAAAACTTATAAAAATCACACAACCAAACAATTTAGAAAAATGCAAACACATAGGTGAATAAATAAAAGATTAAAAAAGGTTAAAAGAAAGAAGCGATTATGAGGCATGAATAGTGGTGATGTAAGAATAACTATAATGTAAAAGTAGTTGCAATGCAAGAGCAACCATTGAAATATTACAATTTGAGCTAAAAATCTAATAGCATGTAAGATTGATGCAACAAATGAAGCAAACAAATGAACATTAAACTCAAAAGAAAAACACAAATGAAAAGCAAAAAAAGCAAAAAAACGAAGAAGACACAATGAATGACCCAAAAATAAAATAAAATGTTAGTTCAACAATGAGATTCAACAAGAGTTGCAAAACTGTGACATAACAACAATTGCAACATTAAAATGGATTAACATGCACAACACTAAAACACGACAACAGGCACAATATTAAAACATGATGTAACATTGAGACACAATAACAAGTTTAATATTGAGACACAACAACATGCACATCACGAAGATGTAGGAAATGTGCAACACTAATGTAGAAGGAGATGCAACATCGAAATGTACCAAAAGGAAATGCAACATAAGAAAACGAAGCAATAATGCACGAAACAAAAGAGAAGCAAGCAAATGCAGGTTCCAACAATAAGGCATGAAATAGAAAACGCAACAACAATATGCAAAGTGAAAAAGCAACAAACGAATGAAGACACCATATTCAAAACCAAGAAGCGTGATGAACACAACACCCATAAATAAATGATGACCAATGTTGAAACATGTTGGCATAAAAGCGCAAAATGTTGTGCAAGCCTCCTGAGATTTTAAAATCCAAAAATTTTCACATTCTGAATCCAAATCTTACCAAAAATAAATTCCACTAAAATCCTGTTCATCAAGATCCTTCCAACAACACCAAATGCACATTCCAATTCCTCCGAAATTTTCAGGTATGATTTAATTTAATTTTGAGTGAAAAAAAATCATTCAGTATTCAAGAACTTTTGCGCTTGCAAGTCCAAATGCCATGAAACCAAGCCCATGCACCCCTCCTCCATCGAGGGCTTTCCAAAGACACCAAGAACATGATCCAAAGGCACCAAGAGCATGATCTGAAGCATCCCAATTTGGTGGATCTCATAACTACAAAACAAAAGGAAAAAAAAAAAAACAAACAAACTACCTTCCTTCATAGATAGATTAAATGGCTATTGTCCTTTTTATTTTGGCTATTTGTAGTTTTACAAAAGTGTTGCTACAAGTGGCGATGTAGGAATGCTTAGATCTACGTGTAGTTAATTTAATTATTTTAATTCCAAATTAAGAAATCGCGTTCACACTTGGGGGGAGTTTCAAACAAGAGCGGTGTTCACGAAACCCTAATTCTGCCCGCGGGGGCCGAATTGCTGCTATCGTCCGTTAGAAGAATTTCAGTCGCTTGCAGCAGCAACAGCAGCAGAGCCATTGCGCAACGCTTTCCGGGCCGTTTTGGGGTCGCCCAGACGACGATTTGCCGCCCAAGGCAGCCTGCATTTCACGCACATCATTAGGTCTAGAACTCTAGAAGCTATGCATTCAAATTTTGCGGTTTCTTGATCGGTAGTTTTGCTAGAAAGTTTAGAGGATTTGAGGGACCAAAAGAAAGCCGGAGAAATGAGTCGTAGAGCAGGAGGACACCTTTTGAAGAATTCTCGGGAGAATTCTAGTCGTGGTCGTGGTCGTGGTCGTGCTGGTGATGGCGGCAGCGGCGGCGGCGGTGAGGAGAGACAGTAGCAAAAAGGAAGAAGTGTAGGTTCTGCTTGTCGGAGAATTGGTGGCTTCATCATCGGCTTTGGTTCGAGCATGAGAAGGGAAGAAGAAGAAAAGTAAGAAGAAATGATGCACAATCGAGAACTGGAAGGAAAATGTTGAGTTGATTTGAAAGAAGGAGAGTAATAATAATTTGCTGTGGAGAGAGATTTTCGCAAAGTTCGGGGAAGGTTTTTTTTTTTTGGTCCTGAGATTGTGAAGAAAGGAGGAGGACGGGGGGGGGGGGGGGGGGGGAAGGGAAATCATGGCTTTTGAAGACGCTTTAGTAAGTAGTATGCATGATCCAGCATTGCGGCAGCGGTTGCTGCAAATGATCATGAACACGCACTTGCCAGATGACAAGCAGCTTCCCAGAGCACCTGCGCAGTTGTCGCTGGCTGTTGCATCTATACGACAACACCATTTGCTTTGTGAGAGCTTGCCTGTTGCAGGCGGAGCGGGAGCAGCAGGGTCAGCAGGGGGGCATTTCCTGCAAGGGGGGAATAAGAAAGCCTCGGATGCCAGTAAAGCGGCAATCGATGCTTGGATGGAGCGCCTGCTTAACCTTCTCTCCAGCACTGTGGTACGTAACCCTATGCATCATCATCATCTTCTTCTTCTTCTTCTTCATGATCTTCATCATCGTCACCACTGCTTAATCCTGCAGAGTTTGTTTCTAGCATTTGGGGTGTGATTACATTGGGTTGGATCTTACACATCCAAAATCCGCTGCCAAAGAATACGTGTTCTGTTTCATATGTTTGATGAAGGTGGCTAGCTTTGCATTGCACTTCTTTTAGAATTTTATCATAAATTGCAGTTTTTTACAATTTCTGTTGCAGGCAGAGAATCGGTGGGCGGGAGTGTGTTTGCTGGGTGTAACATGCCAAGAATGCACACGCCAGCGATTCTTGGAGTCTTACAGTTTGTGGTTTTCTAAGCTCCTTCTGCCACTCAAGGTAAAAGCATTTGATCTACCGTATTCCTGGATAATGCCATAATCATTCTTTTCTCTATACTTTTAACATGCAATGGATTTGGTGGGGACGCAAATTGTGTGTTTGCAAATGCTCAAATTGAACAATGCTGGTGGGTTGGGTGCTTGGTGTCTGCAGCAACCAACAGATCCCATATTCGTGAGGGCAACTGCTTGTGCTTCCCTTACTGATCTCCTTGTCAGGTAAGCAATTCTCATTTATCCAATCCAACAGTATTTTCAAGAGGTGATAAAATGTAGCAGTTATTCTGCATGTGTTGAAGACACCCATGATTCTATTCTATTCACGTGTGAGAACTGAAGCCTAATTTTTGGGCTTGTCAGTATTGTGGTTGTAATCATGAACAATGATGCAAGTGACACCTTTTCAAAGCTTTCCTTTTGGTGGGTTAACCTACAATGTTTGGCTTGCAGACTTGGGGGTCTAATAGAGTATGTTGGGGTGCGGCGTGATGGTGCGAATCTGATAAGCAAGCTTGTGCAGCCCCTTCTACAAATCCTTGGGGACAAAGACTCAAGTGGCATATGGGTTCGTACCTAGCACAACTTTTGGTTTTAAACAGTCTGATGACAGGGCGGTGTTTATATGATCTGATTGGTTTTTGGTAATTTTGTTTATGTGCAGAATGAAGCTATGGACCTGCTTTGTGTTTTGTTACGCTACTTCCCAGCCTGTCTTCGCCAGCAATCTGGCAATGTGAGTTACCTCCTTTCTAAAATTTACCTCAGTGTTTACCCTGCTATAGTCAGTTGTATGCTTGGGAATGAAATCCTTTTCTTTCTACTCTTTCAATTCTGTTGTTATTGGGTACTTCTGTAGGCAGCTAAGAGAAAGCAGCGAGAATGTCTATCTTGCACCCAGGAAGCAATGACCATGTTGTTAAGCAACTAGTAGTGGAAAATGGATTGCAGGTGGAGACATTGCTGGTAGCACGGATGATGGATGCAGAGTGCCATGCATCTCTTTCACAGGTATTTCATTGGTCACTCCTGTTGCTTATTGTGTACCAACAATAGCAATGTTCTAGGTTTCTACAGTGTTGGCAACTTTTTACCATTGTCTTGGGCATTGATAGCTGGAAGACATGATAATGTAGTTTCCATAAAGGTTACCTAGGGGGAATATGCCTTATTTACAGGATGAAACACCTGTAGATGATATGGCATTAAGTCTCTTGGATGTACCTTCTCAAATGAATGGCTTTAGAATATGTTCTCTGAGTTAATAGCAGGGTCTCCAAATTTTGTAAGGTTATTGGTCTTGATGCAGAAATGTGCAAAGGCTCTCTCACTCCTTCCCAAGGCACATGGAGATGCTGGCACTTGGAGCGCCTTGTTGCGCCGTATTCTCATTGCAATAAATGCCGAGCTTGATTTTGCGTTTTTGGGCATGGAAGATGGTGTGTTCAACTTCCTTTATGGATGCCTGCACAGTGCATCTTCTGTTGTCCCCTGTCTTGGCAGCATTATCCTCCATTCAAGCATCTTTTTGGAAACCATAATTTGAAGCAGTGTGTGTTTTCTATTTGTTCAGGAAGACCTCATGTACAGCTCACTCAACAAAAAGTATCACAGTATTCCAGCCTTGTGAGACAGAGAAGCTTCCTGATGACAATTACATAGGCATTTTGTGTTGCAGCTGGGACAGCGGAGGATGCAGTGGCAGCCTTGTTGCCAAAGGGGCAGGATCCACCTTGGCCACTGGGGGGTCGAACTGTGCCAGCTCATGCGTCCATCCAATCCAGCAAGATTTTGTGGCAGCAGTTTATCCTGTTTGTGTCCTCTCTTCTGCAATGCTGCTACAACTTGCTGACAAGCCCATTCCCTGTACCCGTAAGCTCCTGAACTCCACTATTTTCTTAAAATTCCATGGCCTTATGACAACTTTGGATTTTGTAATGGTTAGAAGATATAGTAAACAAAGTGTTGCCTCCTACAGTCAAGGTGGTTGTTTGTGGTCATGTAGGTACCAGCTCCAATTGGGCCATTGCTGGCTCTTTGCATGCGGATACTTCGAGTGGGGGATTCTCAAGTGTCTGTAGCATCACCACTGGGACCTAATGTGATGACTGCACATCAAGCCTCTCTTTGCTCTGAGCTTCCAGTCTTGCATCTCAGTGCACTTAACCTTCTAGCTGCAACCTTGCGTGGTGTGCGCAGGTACTCTTATCTCCTCTGTTGAATTTTTGGAAGAGGACTGTAGATTTAATCTGTTGAATACATGGGATGCTCGAAGAATTTGTTGGGAAAATGCTCCTGGCATCTGAGCAAGTAGAACTTGTATGTTGTTTATCAATTTCTTGCTAAGAACCTTGTTCTGAGCTCAAGATAATTGTGGGGGTTTGACTGAATATAGCCAGTTGCTACCACGAGCTGCAGACCTGGTGCGCTTTGTAACTGACTACTTTCGTCGCTGTGGAGGGCTTGCTCCAATTCTCCGTATCAAGCTATATTCCATCACTCGTCATCTTTTTGTTGCAATGGGTGCAGGTTTGTTGGCAGGATCCTTGCAATCTCTGTCCACATCTCTTTCCAGTGTCTTGTCTGCATAGATTTAGTTTGATTCAATTTTTTGATGACATTATATTTGGCAGTGAAAGTCTCTGCATTGGTATTGTGTACTCTAACCAAGGTTTCCGGTGTGCAAAAACAGGAATGGCATCAGCTCTGGCACCAGCTGTTGTTGGGAATGCTCTTTCAGATTTGAAAGGAACTACATCAGGGGCCAATATATTGTCACCAAAGTTTTCTCGCGGTCCTCACATAAGCACTCCTGTTTGGGTGCCGGGTTCTTGGGCTGGTTCCCAATCAAGTAACCACCGGAAGCGTAAGGAAGCTGGTGGCATGCCAGCTGGTGAACATCCAGGAAATGGAATGGCAGAAGCTGCATCGAGTTGTGATGGGTCAGCATCTGCTGCAGTCCAAATTGCAGCTCTTCAAGCACTAGAAGCTCTTCTAACCTCTGTAAGTAATGGCATCAAATCTAGCAGCTTTGACCATACTGGAGGCATCTATTTAGATCTGGAGAATGGAGTGAGTATGGTGATTGTTGCTTCAGCACTACCCATGGTGCTGAATTTTGGTGGTAGTGGTTTAGGTTCCTGAAACTAATCCACCTGGGTTTGAGCTTACATCTGAGGTACACCGGCAAGGGAAACACTACAGTAGTCAAAGAATCATGCAAGAGACTAAGAGAGTAATGTCGTTCATTGCTGAAGGGTGGAGCTTTACTTCCAGACCGCTGGAGAACAGAGGTGGATGCAGTTTTAGCCAGTGTGGCTATGGCAGCTGCAACTGGCACCATCTCTGCCAGTACTTCTTTTGAAGAAGACTGTAGTTACCCAGAAGCACTGTCTGGAGAATTTCAGGTGGCAGCTTATCAGGCATTGCTAGCATCTCTCCTCTCCCCATGTTGTCACCGACCCCCCTTCTTGGCCCAGGGCCTTTCGATCTTCCGTAATGGTAAGTGCCTGCTTGGAAGCCCTAAATTCATGTTATTTGCCTTCCTCCTCCTGTGTTGCTTCTTTGTGCCAAGAGCAAAATCAACTGGGATGTGCCAGTTACTCATGTTCAGAAGTGTGGTGATTTTGCTTAGTTCTGGGATCATAATATATTTGGTGGTGGTTGAGTAAGCTTCAGCAGAGTGAGTTATATCACTGAAAGTGCATTCACAACCTTCACCCCTGTAAATCAAAATTTTGGTGGTTCTTGGCAGGTCGACAAGAAGCAGGAACACAGGTAGCAGCAGTGTGTGCACATGCTCTCCTGGCTCTTGAACCTCTCATCCATCCCCGTTGCTTACCACCAGCAGGTACTCCTGCAGCCATGGCAGCGGCAATGGCCACTGGCAGAGCAACAACAAGCACCACTCTCCTTTCTCATTTGCAGAGACCCAATAAACCCACTAGTGGAGCTAATCCCCTTGCTCCTCGAACAGCTGTTACAGGTGTGAAGGTCGGAATCCCTTCTGCACCACCAGTGAAGGTTGGGCAGCTGCCAATGGACCCATGGGCTGAGGTTGACACATGGCTTGGATATGGTGAAGATTTTGGCGAGGATGATGGTTTATTCTACTCAGAGAATGATGGTATCCTTGTAGAGGATGGAGGTCATGTTGGATCACTGACATTAGAGAAGGACTACAGAGACCAAAATGCAGGTGTCAGGTCATCTCCGCCATACACTTGTGTTGTTCCTTCTCCTGTTGACTCGTCTCCAAAGAGGGACATGTTGCAGGATTTTATTATGCCTTCAATTGTAAGAAATGAGAGAGAGGTTAGGCCTGTGATAGCTCCACTCAACAACCCATCAGCAATACTTGGATTACAGAAGGATCTCATGCAGAGCGAGAGGGACACAGAAATGTGTCTTGATATGGAAGAAAAAGCCTTGACAAGTTCAGGTTTTGATGCAAGCATTTCTACTTATTTACCAGCAACTGGTGATGCATTCAGTTTCTCACATGCAGCAGCAGCAGATATGGGGTCAGATTCTGATTCAGATGGACCCCTTCCTCCTATCATTGAAGGTGATCCAGAACCAGACTCAGATTGAAGCTTGATGAAGTGCCACTTTAGTTCAAATTAGCATGAATCTTATTTTGGCGGCTTTTGCTTGACGACATTCACAGAAAGAGAGGAGGAACTTAGGACAATAGTCTTACACAGTAGTGTTTTCCTTGGACTACCCGTGACAGTCAGAACAACTTGATGCAACAGTGCTGGAACAGTGATGTTGGTGTAGTTTGGCAAACCTTTTGTGGATTCTTTTAGTCTTTGCTGTTACCACATTGTTTAGAGGTTTTGTTCTCTTTGATAATGTTATGGCTGCTGATATAGCTAGCTCACACAATTGCTTTTGATTTTTTGGGAACTATGAAAACAAGTTTATAGTGCTGTAATTTGAACTTGTTCATGAACCTCTGTCATCATGACCTGTTCTTGACTGGGTCATCAGAACGACCTTGCTTTGGTCTGTGAACTACATGAAACCTCAATACAAGTCAGGAAGTTGTGAAATAGCCAATACATGATATGTTGTAAGAGTATATTAGGTGAGATTCTCCAGCGGTGCTCAGTATGTGATCCATCACAGTATGGAATAGTGAAAATATGCCAGTCTGGTTCTTGAAATTAGTCTTGGCACAGCTTGCAGTGGCAAAGCAGAATACATACAATCTGACTGCTGTTCAGTGCTTGCGATCGGTCCATCATAATGATTGATCCTGGTGTACGCTACTGTAATCCACCACCTGTTTGCTGTTCCCATTTCAGTTCTATTGGGTCAAGTTCCAAAAAATTGAACAAAAGAAGTAAACAGCTAAACTTGGATGTGAAAATTATTTTTGCAAGATCACATACTGAACACTGCTGGAGATGCTCTAAGAGGCCGAAATATGGGGTGTGGGTGAAGATGCTCTTAACATAGGTAGCTTGAAAATTCTCCATGTGTTGATAGGACCAGATGAGAACGAAATGAGGTTCTCCCTTGTTCTTGCCCAACAGGACATCTCAATGAATGATCCAAACTTATATCTTCCAGAAGGATGAGAAACAAGCAACTAGCATCCTAAAAAGAGTTCACTTGGAGCAATATATCTCCACAACAAGCCTGCCTGCTACAGGGTTAGAATTCCAGGCAGGTGCTTTGACCAGCAATTATGCCTAATCAGAGAGTTTCATCTGGGAGCAATATATTCTCAGGTAGTTGTTATCTGGCATTATCCTCATCAGAACAAGCCTACCCACTACAGTCTTTGATACTGCAATTGCTCCCACAGAGGATTGGGGGACAACCATCCAAGCCCTCTAATCTGGCACCATTGTCCAAGTTTCAGATGCATTGAGCTACTCTAGGATCTGGTTTGGAATAAAGAAATTATCAAAGAGCTACACTATTTGAGCTGCAGTGTTGAGCTTCTCTGCCAACGTGAGTTGTGTGCGCGTCAAATTTGCCAGATACAGCACCAACAACACATCCTGCATTGTTTCACAGGACACCACACAAAAGTGAAATCCCAATCAGATATCCCATCTTGTCACTGCCCCGTACCATATTAACTCTGGCCACCCTTTTTCAACCAGTACTCAAGCATAGCTTGCAATCTCTGCTAGAGAGTGACATTCTTCTTGCAGTTTTTGGATGTGTTCCACAAACTAGATTGGCTGAAACAAAGCATGCATACAGCTGCTTTTAACCAAGTTGGAATAAACCTAAAGCTCTGAATGTGACCAGATAATACAATTGGATAATTGGAATTGAAAACCCATGAAATCAGTTAGCAGAGAACTGTAAAATGACAGCAGAGGAGAAATATTGTTCAAACTCTGATTTACAAAGCAGGTAAGGAGTGTACCTGTACACTGTCATTGAAGAGTTTGTCAAATGCATCAGAATTTACCCTGGGCACTGATGCAATTGTGTCAGCCAAATACCTTCCAATTGCATTGTCTGGTGGCAACTGGCCCTCCTGCACACACAATAAACAACCCATTAGACCATTCTCAACACAAGGAGTTCACTTGTTGGGAAACTTCCAGGGATAGCTTCTTACTGACCTGAGATTGATGCAAATTCAAAAATCCTGATTTGATCTAGTACAAATTAGGTGGTGAAGCTCATTGTCTGTGTATTTGGTCATTTTGAGCCATTTTGAAATATGAGCCACATAGACTCTTAGGGTTTAACAAAAATGCTTGCTTTGGAGGTTGGTTGACAGAAGAACCTAATTCCAACAGTTGATCAAGGGAGTGAGAATCTGCCACCTTTACTGAAGACATCTCCCTATAGGATGGTGTACAACTTCAGGATTAATGCACCACTTAACAGCCCATCCCTTCAGAAACTGGACAAAGAAAAGGCAGAAAGAATGTGAGGTGAGATCATCTTCTCTTCAGGACTTACAATCACATTGTCAACATATCTGGAAATGGTGTCAATCATGTCTTGCAGCCTCTCTATTGTTCCCTCCAGTCCTTCCAAGTCACTTGGCAGCTTGTCCACAACTGTCTTCTTCAGCACATCAACTGACATTACCAAGCTCCTATGCTTCAGTAATGTGTCCACCAACAACGAACTAAACAAGAACCAAAAGAACCAGATGTTTGATTGACCTCTTGACAATCTGCACTAGACTAGCGACTATCCTTGCTCTGTATTTGCACATCTTCCAGTCACACAGGTTTCATTCCCATCAATCTAACAACTATCTGTCCCCTAGGAAGTAGCCACACCTCAACAATTCTTGGCCTAGTCAAGCAATTTCAAATAACCACCTGCTCAGTACAAACCTTTGAAATGAGGTTGCTAGCAATTACAGTTTCTGAGACTCAAATAGTCTGATGCATGTCTGTGAGTAAAATTGTGAACAGGAGAAAGAAAACATACATCCTAATCGTTCCGCCTCAACCAAGCGCAAGTCAAGCTGAATCTCATGAAACTGAGCTGCAAGTGGTCGATCCCCAAGAGTAAGAGGGGTGGAGACATAAGCCTTGATATTGGCTTGGTCATCTGTGAAGGCTGTGTCTACAGTCAAATGAATTGGATTTGCAACTTCTCTGCCATAGAAGTCTTGGATCAGTGCATCACTTGCACTCACACCAGACCCTGTTGAGTACCTGCAGACTCATAATACCACCTGAAATTGTCAAATCTTGTTGCGAATTTCAGTGGGTTCAGAGGAGTAACAGACCCTAGCACAAACCAATAATTCAAGAAAGGCCTGAACCATTAGGAAAACAGAGATCCCACATGAGTTAACAACAGGAGGTCATCAGCCTTATTTGCAAGGAAATCATGAATGCAATCACAAGTCAAGCAAACCAAAACTTCTAATCCTACCATTCATCAGCTGCTCACAGGATCTCAGAAGAGCCAAAAGGGAAGGGGTACCAGCCAATGATGACTTCTTTTGCATTGACGCGCTGATGCAGTTCGAACATGGTGCGATGGTAGTCAATGTCCACTGCCACCTGCACAATTTCCATTATTGTAAACAAAATTCAAACATGATTTTAGGAACAATTGGTCTGTATCATAGGCTACTGACCTTTGGGCATGACTCAGTGTCAACTATGCACATTGGAACTTGGGGCTGCAGGAGATGGTACTATGCATCACATTTAATCCTCTAAGTTCATATATACACCACAATGTAGTTCCTGAATGCAAACCTACCTTCTCTGCAAACCTTCCCAGAGAAATAAATATAGAAAGATACAAGTTCATAGATTCTCTGCAAAGACATCAAACCTAAAGGGATTGCAGAGAAGGTAGGTAATTTCAAACATGCCAGAAGCAAACCTCTGAAAACTGCATTTCCAAGAAAACTCAAGACAGAGGAGAAACCGACAAAAACCTAACAAAATTTAGCCCTGGTGCGAAAAACCTTACGTGACGAGCAGCATCAGCTGCTATTTAGAACCCAGGTGGATAGAGAAAGATCGAACAAAGCATAAGACTAAAAATATACCTGATCCAGTGATTCGTTGTGAGGAACAGCATACGAGTTTCGTATCTCAACCGTGCCATCAACAGAAAACGAGCCCAATAGTGTGCCGATGACACGCTCTTGCTGATCATTGCGTCGAATAAAAGAATCGCAGATGTTGAACAGCACAGTCGGGTGTAGCTTCCCCACTACCCCCGTTGGCCCCGAAGGCAAATGTAGCACCGTGCTCCCCATCGTCGCCATATCGGCCACAATACACACACACACACACTCTCTCTCTCTCTCTCTCTCTCTCTCTCTCAAAAAGGAAATAACAATGCCCCTAATAGACCTATTTCGCACTGAAGGACTTCCCGAAAACCTAGTCCACTCAAATGGAACTAAAGAAGAAAGACAACAAAGATTTTGGTTCAGCGACAAAGGTCAAGGTATGGCTACAGACAACAATATGGCTACGACGCCAATCGAGAGGGACGACTGCCGAGCCTTTTTTAGGTTTGGGAATATTTTTAGGTTTGGAAAATACAACTTTCGTCAACATCAACGTTCGTTTGTCACTATTTGTTCGGTGAGCACTTCAAACTTTTCACAACATGGACGATAGGAGAAAGATTTCTTTAAGGAGAAAGATGTAAATGGATTTACTCCCGCATCACAATAGGTAGGAGTCAGGTGTCGGACGAGAATTTCCAGATTCCTTGGTGCCAATGATGGGAACTTTTTGGCACGTCTCAGGGAGAGGGAGGACTCAGCTTGATTGATGGTTACCAATGATTGGGAACCTTTTGGGAGCTCTGGGTACCAATGATAGGAACATTTGACTCTAATTTTGAGGCCTTTCATGCAGCCTCAAACTGATGATGGAATTTGTGAATTTTGTGAATCTTTGTGTAGGTCAACATCCAAGGATCCAGGCATTCCCAAAATAAGGGCCCACCTCTATTTCAAGTGTGTGCCAATCCAAGGCTGTTGCGCATTTGGGCCCACACGATGGGGCCCTTCTTTGAATTCCATGATACTTCAATACTGTCTGAGGATCCTGTCTGAGGATCTTGACGGTAAAGGCCATGAGACAGCGGCATTACCAGAATTCGGCACTGCCTTTACCTACCTGGAGCAGACGCCTTATTCTGATAAGATCCTATAAGGGCTGTACATACTTCGATTTCTAAACGGTCTACGTAAGTAGAAAAGAACATAATCTGTAGCTGATCATGGAAAATAGCAACGGCTGAAAACCAGACAAATTTGACGAGTCTTCGACGAAAATGCAAATCAATTTATGTGCGAAAATGAAAGTTTACAAACGGTCTTCAAACCCACCTGAAAAGTTGCCAAATTTTTTTGTACCATATTCTCATTGCACCATAAAATCTCTCTTCTTCCACATCCTCATTCTCTTGTGATCAAGAGCTCTTCTCATGTTTGAGTGAGAATCTAAAAAATCAACCAGAAAACTCAAACTGTGTAGCATGCACATTTAATGGAAAGAAAGCATATTGAGTTTGGGTAGCTCTCCACTCATAGCTATATTTTGTGTGCTACAAAAAAGATCATGAGAACAACCAGAAACAAAACAGCATAGCAACCAAAAACCTGACAAAACACCAGAAACAGGACTTCACAAAAACCCAGCCTTCACAACGAAAGTATGTGAAAGTGAGTGCAAAGCATAAAGCCGTTTGTGGATTAGTGTGCTACACAATAATATACAATTTCACTTAAGGTAGTGATATCAGTCCTCAAAAACCTGAAGCTTATGAAAATCTCACCTTTGACACCAGAGTGAGTGACATCAGGATTCCTCTCCAATTTTCTTCTCCGCAAGAAAGAAAATTAGGCCAAACTTCGATGAAACTATTGTTTGATCTACCATGGAAACTGTACTACAATGCCTGCATTTGGTGGTTTTTATCTCATTATACAATTGGTCTGTCCACTTCCACATGCATGAAGTTGGTCACTGAATTTTCTCCTCAGTGCATCTTTTCTCTGATCTACACAGAGAAAAGTGAACAAAAAGAGTAAAATGGTTGTGCAAAGCCTAATCACTTATCAGTGAGGCGAGGAAGCTTGCTGTTTGCTCCAAGGGTGTAAAGCATGTCATAGATGTCAGCTTCCGCATTACTAAAGGTGGCTAGAGCTTGAAACATGTATGGTAGACCTGTTCGTAAGCTGTTCAGAGTATATGCACGAGTGTCAATATGTGCCTTCCTCTCTGCCTCCTGCTCCAATTCAAGTTTCCTCTTAGATGCTTCCATGCGCATTCGACGCTCTATGACATCCGCTCCCTCAGTCATCCCCTCTCTGACAATCAGACTAAGATTCTCTTCATTACTGTCGCTATCACTTGAAGAGGTTGCAGGAGACCGAGGAGGATGAGGAGGTAATGGTAAAGATGGTGGTTCTCTCGTAGAAGCACTGAAAAGAGCAGTTTCTCGCTTTTCTAACTCCCTTGCAAAAGTCTCCACCCGTTTCTTGATCTTGAGCTCCTCCCACTGCAACCGCAACATCTCACGAACAACTGCAGAAAACCCAGCTATTGCTTCCAAGGCAACACGATCTGGTAACTGATCCAATGATGCCTGCCATTGTTGACATAGATCATAAATTGGGCTAGCACCAACACTCTGTAATGGGGAGCCAGGAGAACAGGATGGTGATTGCAATCCTGTCCTGTCCTTGTTGTCTGGAAACTGCATTAGGCTTATCCGCAACCATCCTGTCAAATTCTTCATGTAGTCTCTTTGAGTGCTCACCACTTTCTCCAGCGTCATTGTCCACCTATAGGACCCCTTGATATTTAGTATAAGTCATGAGGGAAAAAAATTTGTTGCCCAAACAACATTCTGGAAGAAACATTGAAGACAATCTGACATGGTGAACATGTGAGACTTGTATTTACATATTACAAAGGGATTAACACTAGGAAAATGAAAGATTCTTCCTACTTGTTCAGAGCAGCTTCCAATTGAATAGTGGAGTGGCGGTGAAAGCTGGTTGTTGGCTCAGAGGCAGCTGAGTTACCAAGCCTCTTCAGTTCTTCCACAGCTTTCATCTGAGCTTGGTGAGTTAAGGCCATATCCTTCCACATAACCATCATCCTGTATAACCAGAAATCAGAAAGAAAGTCCAGAGTCAGAACCAAAGTCAACCACGCTTTATCTGATTATACTAGTAGAGGACAAACACATTTCAGCAAAAGTGGGTACATTACAGGTAAGAGCTCCCTGACCCTTCAAGTAAATCCAAGAGATGTGGATAGAGCTCATCATCTCTCAGCTGCTGAATTTCAGTTGCAGCACCATCTACAGCTTGGATAGATACCACCATCCGTGTCTGGAGTGTCTTAATGTGCGCCTGTGTTTTGTCAATGGCTACT
The DNA here is from genome assembly GCA_963920785.1 of Sphagnum contortum. Lineage (NCBI taxonomy): Eukaryota > Viridiplantae > Streptophyta > Sphagnopsida > Sphagnales > Sphagnaceae > Sphagnum > Sphagnum contortum. The sequence continues at coordinate 12,988,090 of OY987288.1, forward strand.
TGATCTTCCCCCTTGGCATCCTGGTTTCTGTATAATAAATACTTTTTCTCCAACTCTGCTCTCAGATGTTCTGCTCCCTGTTTCTCAAACAAAGAATTCAGAAACTACAACAGCTAGTTGACTCTCCAGTATGAAATCTGCACCTTCAGCAGTGAATCAAATACTGCAACATCTTTATGACCCAAAAAATCACAATAACTCTGTGGAAATAAGGAAAGAAATGTGAAATATATATATACACACACATATACAACTGCCATAACCATCTGCATACACATCCCTGGAAAGCTTCTGCAGACAAACCTTGACTTCGAGGTACAATTTCTTCTCCCAAGCATACAATCTCTCCAGTGTGGATGCATGACTGCCTAAAATCCCACACCCCTCAGCCCATGCAGTGCTGCGGAAACTACCGAAGCTTCGCATGCTACTACCTATGCTGGCAGTCTCATCACTCAAAGTGCTCGCATTGCTAGGATTCCTCTGATGCCCAGGTGATCCAGATTTTCCTGACAGCTTAAGGAATGATATCCTTGCTGACTCTCCAACTCCTGCTCATTCCAGGAGTGATCAACAAAACTTAGAGAGGAAGAATAGAAAACATTTATAGTAGAACAAAGAAGGTGAGAACAGACACGAGAAATATTAGGGTTGCAAACTGTTAATCACCACTCCACAACTCCACAAGGTTCCTCTCCTCACCTCGTAAGCTCTCCGAAAAGCTGGAGTGGTAGTGAACTTTCTTGGTCTCCAGTATGTGGGAAACCTTCTCAGCACTATCAGCAAGCTTCAAGAACAAGTCATCTACCTCTTTAAACACATCAAGCACATCTCGACCTCCAGTCTCCGGAACTACTATTGCCAGCTCCCTGTTCAGTTTTACTGCACCTTTGAACAGATTCCTGTCAACAGTCCCCTTTGGTGCACTTGGCTCTGGCTGAAACTTTGTGATGGCTCCCACATTGTCCTTTATGTCATCAGAATCAGAATCCTGTTGTAAATAAACAAGGCTTAAGCTACAAATAGACTCCCTCAAGCCAAGATAAGAGGCCAAGAAAACTCGCTTAAAAGGAAAACTTTGCAAGCCACTCTATCCAATGTAAGAGAGCATTATTACAATATTAAGCTCACAAACCAATGGCAACTATTTTGATTGATATCTTGATTCCAGTTATTTCAACGTCAACAAAACTGGATTCAAGATATCAACAGAACCAGAGAATTCTCATATCTCATGCTTACATCACTCACAACAGCAAACAAGGCAAGACCTCTCCACTCAGCAGCATCTAATACTTCTTATCCAGAGTCTGCTGCAGGAACACTAACCTGCCAAGACATTTGGGATTTCAGAATTGGGGAAATAGCTAATTGAGCTAAAATACCTTAGGAGCAGGTCCATCAGTATCTACATCTTCAAGGTCTGGTATGTCATCATCTTCTTGAACCTGAGCAAGCCTGTTTTCATATGTCCTTATGTGCTGAGACTCCTCATCCTGTGAATTCTGTTTGGATAGCACAGTGTATTGATAGGAACCAGGGGCTGGACGGAAGGGGTCAAAGAAAAGGTCATGCCAACTGCTGTAGGCAATGGGTGGAGGTGGAGCCTGACCTTGATGGGATGGAGGAGCTTCGAATGAGTACTTCCAATCATCATCATACCCAATTGGAGTGATGAGAGGAGGAGGCGGGGATGAATTATCAACTACCCTGACTGCCTCTGAGGACTCATCTGACCACAAAGTGCTGTTATTCTGCCGAGGAAACTCAAGAAGTGGTGGTGAAGGAGGTGGTGGTGGTGGTGGTGGAGGAGGAGGCAGGGAGGGAGATAGGAGATTAGGAGACATAGGGGGAGGAGGGGGAGGCTTAGGAAGAGGAGATAGAGGAAGAGCAAAGAGAGCTGTAGATGGAGAATCTGTAGAATCTTTAGTGGGTGCTGGGTCCTTCACCTCCCCCTCTGCAAATTGCCTGAATGCAGCGCCCATGGCTTTGAGAGCAATGACATAGTGAGCATGTGAAGCAGCAAAAGCATGTCTGGAATCCACTGCCTGCTTCATGAAACGCTTCCGTGCCTTGCATCTAGCCACCGCCTCGTCACTATCAATCTTAGAATTGTTGCACCCCATGTCTTGAAAACTGCCAAAAACCCGGTGATTTTCTAGAACAGCCTCAAGGACTGCAACTTTCCGTGTGAATGAAGAAAACACTCCAGTCTGCCTCTAGAGTTTCAGCTCCATTCTCCACGTTCTGGTCTCGTGGATGTCAGAAACAGAATTGAATGTTCTTGTTCCTGAGCTCCCTTGACTTGGGAGCCTGAAATCAAAACCCAAACCGGTTAGTTGCTGTGGCATCAGCGAAAGAAATAAGGAATTGAAGAACACTAACGAGCTGCAAATACAGAGCAAATGCATAATTTTGCTACATATTGCTGCGAGCATTGAAAAGTCATCATCTCCACCATGGAACCAACAGGTTTTCATCTCCTGGTAGCGCATTATGGAGTAATGAGCATCAAACAAGCTAATTGAACGTCAAGCCGTAATTTTCCTGCACGAGATTAGGTCCATCTTTTGGATTCTGATCGATTTCGTCTAGTCTCAAGCAAATGGAAAGGGACGTTCTCTATATTCAGGGAGACGGCTATACACTGCAGTTGCTGCCTGTCAATCCGAAGGCACTTCTCAATGGCCGTGTCGATGATATCCAGTTTTCGGAACATTTCAACAAATTCGAAGGAGACTTCCGGATACCCATAAAAAAGACCTTCCCGGCAGTCATGCACACTCTAGGTCCATACAGCAAACGGAACGGGCCGCGCTTGAATCAAGAAACATTGTCGGCATTCGATTTTCAAAGATAGATACAACTATTGCAAAGAAATTTCCAACACTGCATCATAGGACACAAACTACTGTTTAGTTCCGAGCACTTCCCACACAACTGCGAAAGAAACACGATACGCTACTATCCTTGGTAGTAATTGCGCAGGAACTGAGCAGAGAAAAAGCTACGAAGTGCGTTAACATTTTTCCCGGAGTGGACATGGCCGTCACTGATCATAACGACAAGACAGACGAGGAACACGGATGCTACGGGCCGCGAATCGGAAGCTCCAAACCAAAACTAGAAAAATCGATCGGATACCAATGACTAAAAGGCAGGGAAAAAAAAACCTCAAGAAACTATCAGAGACATGCTTCTGCCTCCAACAAGCAAACTCCAAGTTGAACTTCCACAACACAAGCGGCATTCAAAATTTCCAGTCACAATGAATGCATCGGGGCGACATTATTAATATAGAAAGCTTACCTTTAGATGCAGCATCACAGCAGCAACTCCTTCCGCACAAGTTTTCTCTTTGAGCTCCTCCACAGGTGCTACTGTTCTGGTATGGAACTTGCGCACTCAAGTCCACAGTCACTCTTGGAGAGAAACGACTGCAAACACTGTTACGTTCACAGATTGCCTTGTCGACGCGAAGCGACAAAAAAACACACACACACACACACACACACACACAACAAACGCGGCAAAAGGGCCAAATTGCAAAACTTCAATTCATACTGCGACACAGAGGAGACACAGAAAAACCAAAGGAAATTGCACCAAGCTCTAACCATGGTTAAAGCTCCATCCATCAGGGTTATTACTAACCATGGTTATCAGAACTGAACGTGGTTACATTTTTAAACGAATTAACTCCCGAAGCGGCGGCACATTCACCCAAGCTCGAGAGGAAAAAAAATTCCGAATAAAAACTGAGATGACGTCACCTCCAAATGTTCACCTCCAAATTTATTTTATTTCACCAATAAAAACTCGACACGTAAGCAATCTCGACCCGCTCATCCCTCCCCAGTGTTTGATATTTTTTTTTTAAACCTTTAGATCCGATTCCAGGTGACGTCATCTTGAATTTGGAAGTACACTGGGGTAACTAGGGACAGACGATTCTGTGGCAGACAGATCCGCAGTTAAAGCGTGCGTAATTGATTTACTTGTGTAGTTTCTTTACTTAACTCAACTTCCATTTACCCCCCCCATTTGGAGTTAATTAAACTACTAATTACCTGACTAACGTACAAATTGAAAAAAACGTCAATGAAAAGAAGCTTAATTAGCCTAAATCCTTTAATTAAATTAATTAGGAAGTTTGCGTAAGCTTGGAAAGCTTAATTAGGCTAAGTCCTTTTATTAATTAGGGAACTTTGCCTTAAAAGGTTGGAACTCGGCTGGCGGGGGGCGTATAACAGGTCTAAACTTAACCCCCAGTTATGGCGGCGCTGCCCCTATTATTACAGTCATTACCGTTAAGAGTACTTGGATTTAGGTTGGCTTTTTATTTATTTATTTAGTTGTAGGAATTTTGCCAATTTAGGCCTACTAGTTGTGGTATCCATTTGGTTGTTTTGGATTATTTGAATTCTGCTATATTAATACTATAGAGTATCAAGTTATCAATATTGCTATGTCAAATTATAGATTAAAATTTACTGGAAATTATAATTGAAATTTAGTAGGTAGTATATAGTTGGGTAAAAGGAGAGATAGTATGTTTTCTAAAGTCTTAACCTCGGGTTTTTTTCAATCTTGTAACCTTTGGGCCCTCCGTTTCCCTCCCCACGCAACAAACCTTTCGTTCATTGACATAGGTTACGCTCATGTTACCTATTTTGTGTAACGGACCATTGACATCCTCATGCCCATGGTACTTTTGTGCCATGCATGCCATACCATCGTGTTGTCATCATGACAACAAACCTTTTTGCTTTAGGGCATCGTTATTGTCCTTCATCATCACACATGTTGTGCTTTTTGTATCGCACAATCTTGCAATGTCTCCTTCCATCATTTCTCTAAGCACCTACTCCCATTGTCAAATGCTTTCAAAATAACTTTCTTTCTTCTCCAGCACCTTCATCATTGGTTGATTACATCAATTACATACAACTTATGCAAATGTTTCTACAACATCCAATCTAAGTGTGTGCATTGTCTAATTTGAAGGTCATGCATTGCTTATAGTTTGCTTATAAAAATTACATATTATTAGCTTGGTTGTAGAAAATACATGTAAAAGAAATTATCTCTACTTGGCAAGCTTGGGAAGATTTTTTTCAATCCATTTCCAAAGTTGGCAAGTGCACATTTTTGTCTGAATGTTATGTGTCTAAATGGAGATGTTTCTTTCCTTTTTCATTGTTATGTTCATTAGTTTGTTTAAAGTCTTCAACATCTTGCATTTCCCAAAGTGATCATAGTTCCCCCTTCTTGATTAAATAAATAACAACTCCTTGATCACATATTTTTCCTATCTTTCTTGCATGCATTATTCTATCATCCGATTTTAACTAAGCTTAATGACATTCTATGAAAGATCTATCTCTTCTTTGTGATCCCTATAATTGAAAATGTATGCATTGTTTAACAGTAACCTTTGTAACATGCACATATTATTAAATGTTCTTATTTTCATTTTTTCTTTTTGCTTTCTTGTCCTTTGTAACCTACAACTCATTTGAAATGAGAAATTCAATCGGATTGCAATTATAGGCATTCCCCTATAACATGCATGCCCACAAATTTTTCCCACTTTGGCCTAACAACGTTTTTGTGGTGCTTCTCCAAATCAATTGAACATTGTGTAACCTATAGTTCATTTCAACAAGGTACTCATTCAATGCAACCTCAATCTATCCTTTATAACATGCCCAAAAACTGTATTTAATTTCCTATCTTGCCTAAATTGCCATATTTTTTCAACTCAATCCTAGTTGAAACATGACTTACTAAATGATTTTCATTCCAAGTAGCATGTCCATGCCTTGTAACAAGCCCCCTCTTACAATATTTTACCTTGTGAATCATTTGATGGAACTTGTTTGATGGTGTTGTAACTAGGTCATTTGTTGTGATAATATAGTGATCCCAATTTCATGTAACATCTCACAACATGTCTTAGAACATGTCTTTACTCATGAATTGTTCCTATACCTTGTAAGTTAGTTGATGTAATTTGTTTTGCCTTTTATTATAACCATTCCCGCTTGCCTTGATGTGGTCATCCCATTTTTTCATGTGTCATCTAATAACCTTACAGTGTTGTCATTGCAGATCCATTGAACCACAATTTGGAACCTGCAACTCATCTCAACAAGATACTTAATTTATCCTTTGTAACATCCCACAATTTGTGTATAGAATCTTGGATGTAACATGGATACTAGATGTCTAGAGAAACTTGTTTGATGTTGTTGTAATTAATCCCATTTACCTTGATAATATGATAATGCCAATTGTTATAACATCTGGTAGTGCCTTCTAACTTGTGAAGACTTCTTATAACTAGTGAGAATTAGCATACATAAGAACAACAACATCTTGTTCACTTAGCCTTGCAAGGTGAACAAAATATCCATGACAAGGTTCCACCAACAAATTCTACAATTGAACCTATTACACTTTCTCTTCCCAATAAAATGCCCAGGACTACTCTAAAGTCCTTGACTCAAATGATGGGATGTGTTTCAAAGGGTAAAAATCCTCCTGAATCTTTGCCTATCATTCCAATTCCTAATTAGCATGAAATTCAACTCGGGGCTAAGGAATGGTGAAAATTTTCAAAATGCATGTAGTAAATATTTGAAATGTGTGGAGGTAGAGGTTCATGAACATGTTACACTTTCATGGGAACCATCATTACCTTTTCCCTTCAAACATCCACCCAAGTTGTTTAAGTTATTTCCATATATCAATACTAAAATTCTTGGTTTTTCAAACTATCCAAATTGATTAATTAGTCTTTTTTTATCAATGAACATGTACATTTTGATTGAAGGCTAAAGGTTTGAATGACATGTGTATCTTTTAACCAATCAACTTGGTTGAAATGACCTATTTGACTATTTGTTAATTTGCACATCTAGTCAAATTAAACAAAAACTAACCACCTTGGTCAAAACAACCAATGACGTTTAGTCAAATATAACATTTCGTCAAGTTGGACATTAACAAATGACACCTTTTATCAAAATGGCTAATGGGGTTTTAATCAAATACAACATTTAATCAAAATGGCCAATGTCATTATAATCAAATGGGGCATCCTAGCTACCTACATACTTACCTATTACAACGTACCCCTATCTACTTACCTACCTACTACAACCTACCAACCTACTTACCTACTTACCTACCTACTTACCTACCTACTATAACCTTCATACTTACCTACTTACTACAACCTATCGACCTATTTACTTACCTACCCACCCACCCACCTATTAATTATTACCTATTTATTTACCTAGCTACCCACCCACTTACCTCCTTACCTATTTATTTACCATCCGCTTATTGGTTTACCCACCCACCCACCTACCTCCTACAACATACCTACCTACATACCTCATAGTTTTGTAACGATGTGTTGAAATAAACCTATGAAATAAAAAACTTGACAAAAGTTGAATACCTTTTGATGGTGTGGTCTATTGGTTAAGGATTTGGTTTATCATTGGGGAGATTAAGGGTTCAATTCCTAATAGTTGTGTAATCTATGTATATGCTTATGGGGTTAAAGTAAGTAGTTAAGTAGGTTATACTAGGTTAAATTAAGGTAGGTAGGCTAGGATAGGCTACCACCTACCTACATAAATTATTATGACCTACCTACTTGCCTATAAAATATTTTAAATAATAATATTAAAATGAATTATTTAAATCATTTGACTAATCAAATGGTCCTTAAATTCCCAATTTCAAAAACCAAGAATTATAGTAATGTATGTTGAGGAAATATGATTGGTTGAATATCTTTATTAATGATGTCAAAAAACAACTTAGAATATATCAGGCTCTCCCTAAAGGAGGTTGGGCAGAATGGGTTAATAACATCTTCTCATTGTCAATTGGCCAATGGATTATGAAATATCAAGTAAGCATCACAAATTATATTTAAGTTCCTTTATACTGATGCATGTTTGTAGCATCCAATTCTAGCCTATTTGTTGGTAATAAATGTTTTGCATCATGTTATACTTTAATTCATGCCATCATTCTTCTTTTAATTTATGCCATTAAACTAGGTTATGTTCCATGCACATAATGTAACTATATATTTATTTTTTGTAAAGGTTTTGGCATCACATCAGTCTAATTCAAGTCACCACTATTGGAATAGGTTGTTCCAAGCATAGAATCTAACTTTTTAACTTTATGTAACATCCCCATTGCCAATATCCATTATGGTTTTGTTTGCATCTTCTTTTTTATCGTCCTTGTTTTGGGACCCTATGTGCATTCATGTTATATTTAGGTTAGGTTGTTTTGTAACGTTAATTTTATATTATTTCATGTTACTAACTACTACCCTTTTTCCTGTTAGGGGGCATGTGTAACATGCCCATAATCTCACAACTCCTTATTACATGGTCTTCGAAACATGGGCACAATTTCAAACCTTCTTGTTATAAGGACTTTAAAACATGGCCATAATTTCAAAACCCCTTGTTATAGGGACTTTGAAACATGCCCATAATTTCAGAACTCCATGTACATGTTACAAGTTTATAATTATAATGTTTTCCTTTTACCTTACACAATAACACATCTTGAGTTTTACAACCGGTTAATAAAATGACTATTGTCCTTTTTTATTACAATTGTAATTTCAAGTCCATGTTTATGACTACATAGTTGTAAAGGACATTGTGGTGCCACTTGGCATTATGGTTTTGTGATTGTGGTCGATATCACAACTTGATGGTTTTACACAAATATCAAATTTTCAAAAATGTTTTTTTAATGTTTTTAAATCATCTAAAATTAGGTAATAACAAAATTCCATTGATTCTTGTAACTTTTGGTCAATAATAACAACTTATGGTCATGTGATGTTGACATGGCATGCCACATGGCAACAATATTGACTAGTAGTTGCAACACCTCATGATTTGTGACACTAACTTCACATCATGATTCGTGTCATGATTTGATGAATTGATATCATTTATTAGCTAATCGAAATATTGTTGTTCTTTACTATTAATAACAACTCATTCTTCCATGTGATGATGACATGGCATGCCATTTGGCAATAAGTTGTCACAAATTTTCATGGCAATCCATGATTTTTTGGAACACCATAAGTTTTTGTGTGTCTTGAATTTATGGCACCAATATTTGTCATGGCATGCCATAATGTTTTGTGTGCCATTAGGCTTTTGAAATCATGAATTCACATGCACGTGTATGTGTATTAAATAATTTATTGTTAATTTGTAATTATGATCATAATATTAGTAGACGTTTTGAAAAAGGTGACACATAACTCCTTGACTTTAAAACTACTTAACAAATTAGGTTAGGTTAACATACCTATTATATTAACCTATATATGTAGGCTATTTAATAAAAACCTATTTTGTAATATAGACTACCTTGTAAGTTACTTAATTAAACATAAAAAAATTACTACATCTTGTATGTTTAAATACACTTATAATATGTTACCCTACTAATAGGTTAACTTACTTGTAAACTTGCATAAGTTCCTAGCTTTAGGGTTTTTGTCAAACTAACTTAAGTAACTTCATTACAATATATTTTATCAAGTTTGTAACCATCTCAAATTTGTACAACTAGATGCGACTATGATGCGACTATGATGTGACTAGATGCGGCTATGATGCAATTAAATGTGACTAAATGCAACTATGATGCGATTAGATGTGACATAATTATCAAATAAGTTTTTTTCTTAGCTTAAAAATGTTTACGTTAACCTAAGCTAAGTTAGTAAATAGTATAGGTTGACAAACTAATTCATCTTAAGTCAATTTAAGGAGGTCTTGGTCTAGGTTAGGTTGGTAGGTAGTAGGTAGGTTGACCTAAGGTGGCCAAAATTGATTCAAGGTTAACAAATTTAAGTTTTATAATTTTGTGTTAAATATAATTAGTACAAAAAAATGTGGTAATGCAATAGATGAAAAAGTGACAATGAGGGGTTCAAATCTTCACTCTTACAACCAATGATACTTAGCCCATTTGGCTTAGGTTAAGTAGCCAATCTAGGCTTCTTGGGCTAAGAATTTTTGGGTTAAGTAACATAGTTTGCCTAACATAGGTAGCTAACCTGATAGGTTAAATTTGGTTGACTTTTGGTTAAGCAAGCTAGGTTAGGTTACTTAACCTAAAGATCTACATTAGGCTAGGTTGATTTTTGGTCATGTGAATGATTCATAACATGTTTATAGATTTTTTACACATGTCATCAATCCATCAAAACATCTATTATAACATGTAGTCAAATAAAACAATTAAGTTGAGATGACATGCATTTTACACATCATACCAAGGTTCGTGATGACATGGAATTTCATTATTATTAAAAAATTAAAAAAATTAGTCAGTAAAACAATTGGGCTTTGCAACTGAAAATCCCTTACGATTAAATGGTGAAACAACATGGGATTGAGGACTCATTAGTCATTAATTGCATATGTCATTTTTGATTAGTATGTAGTTGTAAAGGTTAGTTGCATAACCCAAAATGTGTTGTTGTGTTATAATGATATATGTTGAACATGCTCTTTATGATTGTGAATGATTTACTAACCAACAAGGTTTGTGGCCTTCGTTGGACCATTTACCAAAAGCCCAAAAAAAAAAAGTGCAAATTGTTGTTGGCCATGTAATAAACCTTAAAATTGTGGATGAAGAGTTCATGTCACTTGTTGAATACATCATATACAAGTTATTTGAGCAAGACAATTAGAAGTTTGAAACACAATGGGCAATGGAAGATGTAGAGAAAATAGTGGATTACCTTCATAGGCAAATGCAAGATTTTGACATTTTGCATGCTACAAGGTTGAAGACAAGAAATGGGGTTGGCATCCATTTTACCATTTTTTTCACTTCAATTCATGCACTCGAGCATCCTATTCCCACTTTTCCATGGGCACATAACCAAGAAGAAGCCACAAGCTTGTATGATGTTGTGTGCAACATGAAGAGGTTACAAATGTTTGACCCTTTGCCATGGTCTACAAGGTTTCGTAAATTATACCTACTTTCAAGAGGGTTACAAAGTCCTTTGGTGCATCCATTGCATGGAGCTACCCAAAGCAACACATCAAAAATAGTTTTTAAAAGGGTCACATAGTAAGTAATGGTTGGTTATTTTTCAAACGATTGAAGAGGAAGTACCCTTGCTATTTGTTGGAGGGGTGGGATCATTGGTTACAAAGGGTTAGCAAACCCATTCCATTCATGCATATGAAACGTTATTTTCTTCTAATGAGTGGCAAATAAAGTTCATAGAATGGATGCATCATGTGCAATTGTGAGCTATCCAAGACTTTCCTTTGCAAAACAAGGAGAAATTTGTTTCAGCTTGGCAACACCTCAAATTAGTTCTAGAAAGCAATGCTTTTGATGTAACCTTCAGTATTTGGTTAATACATAGAAAAGACATTGACTTGGGTTGGGTTATTGTTAGGACAAGTAAATATGCACAATTCACAATATAACTTGGGTTATAATTAAAATTGTAAGGTGCTATTTGCAATGATCATTTTGTGCATTCCAAAGCTCCTTGTAATGGCAAATGTTATGCATTCTAATGCTTATGTAACAAGGCAGATCAAACAACATTTAAAAGTTTTTTGTAACATGGCAAATGTTGTACAATAATGTAGATAAAAACTTTTGATGTTCTTACCAATAAGGTTTAATTTTTTCTAGGAGGTATTCAAACATATGAAGCAACTAAACAAGATGTGAGGGTGGCTGCCCATAAGAAAGCCTCAATCTTTCTGTCTTCTGTCTAAAAGTTCACAAAGTGCCAATAGTGGCGATGTAACTTTTCCAATATTACATCTGATTTTCACAAGCATTCTTTAGTTCAATAAAAATGAAGGTAAGAATGCCCAATCTTTTTTTGTTCTTGTGCTTCAACATTCCAGATTCATTATTGAATTTGTGCATCTTGATGCTTTCTTTCTTTTTCTTTTTGACTTTTTATAGCAAACAGTTTTTCAACACATTGGTGTTGGAGTCATCACGAATGCAATTGCTTTAGTTTATAGTTCAACGTTTTGTTGCTACATGAGCTACATATTTGTCGACTGAATGTTAGGATCTATGGAGTAGGAATTATTTTGTCTTGCAAGGGCACACATTTTTTCATCCTCTCATCTTGATGTGTATTTTGAAGGGAAAGAAGAGAGATTTTGTGTGATTTGATTTGAAGCCACATGGTAACCAACAACATGAAAAAAAATCAAAACATGAGCAAAGGAACAGAGAAGTAATCATAAAGGTTCAACAATTTTGCATTTTGCTGCCTTCTGGAATTGTGGACAGACCAATTCAATGAACAAAATGCATGGTTGTTGTGCTGAGAGGTAGTTGGGTGTGCAATGGTTAGAGAACAGTTGGATGCACAAACAAAAGTGGTCAATAATCAATGTGGGTGGTGGTTGCAATGAGGCCAATATATTGCTCTACAGAGGTGTGATGAAACAGCAGGGCCTCATGTGTCAAGGAACTCATGCCAACAACCCTTTTGTCTACTATGGGCACCACAAATGTTGCACAAGGAGCTTTGCCTTCAAGCCCTTTGCAATTCAGTAGGGTTGCCCATGAAGATGTAAAAGGACATGGATTGAGCAAATTTACACACTGGGGATAGCAGCAACCCTCAACAAGCTTCTTTAAAGCATCGCCAAAAAGGCTTCAAGTTTCAGTGGCATAGGTGCCATGTTCTTGGAGACCCAATTGATTCAAAACTACCATGATGTTCAATGCCCTGACTATGAAAGGCAGTTTTTTTGCATGTTCTACTATTGTTGTCAACTATTTCAGTAAGTCTCAGCAGAGAGAGGAACTCATGCACATGGACTATAGGGGCTGCATGCCTACAATGTGCAGGCAATTGAAGCAACTCAATGGGTAATGCGAATCATGAAGATAGACCTGTTTTGGATTGGCAGTGGCTGCTTTCTTCAGTCATATATGTGACCTCACTTTCAACCAGAAAGAAGTTATTTTTTCATGAGTCTACATTTAGTCATTGATATAGGGTGGGCTATATACCAACATCTGATCTGGTATCTCACAGGTTGTTGTAGACAGAATGCAATAGCACTCGCAATGTGGAGATGGTGGAAAACACTGATGATCAATTGAAGAGCAGTTCAACCAGTTTGCAATGGCTATGGCCATAAATGATGACAAGATGGCAGAGCAAGCTTTCCAAGAGATGGGGGTATTTTATTTTCTGCACTGTCATCAAATGCATCCCTCACGTGTAATTTTCTTTGTTGAATATTGGAGGGAAATGAAAATTCTAAATCTGTTTTCATCAAATTCAAAACTTCTTTTGAAGTTGGCAATGAAAGATTTTAGCATGACCTCCAACTCTGTCTGTCCAATCCAAAAGCTGCAATTTGGAGTAGAGAGATGCACACAAAAGGCAAAAAAAGCTCTTGTTCTGTATTAGTTTCTCTGACTCCTCAAGCTCCACTTTCCTTTAGCCCCATTGGGAACTTGCATTATGTTTCCATGTTTGATGTAAACCTTGGTGCTGCTTGTCAAGAGGATGATCATGAAATGGTAAGCTGCTTTGAATGTACAAATCGTGCTCTTTTGATTTTTTATTCTTTTAGTGCAGAATATTAGATATTTTGCTACTTGCATCATCTAAGTTGGATCAATGCCTTTGGTAATGTGGTGGAGACAGAAAGTGAGGATGAAGCTGTGGACATGACTAAAGATGATTTTTTTCATGGCAAGCTCATCCTGTGATGATGTAGATGCTGATGATGAATGGACAGATAAGAGTCCCAGTTGGATGATATCACCTTAGCTTTTGCATCTTATCTACTTGTTGAGCCATATATGGATGCATGCAAAGCTGTGGCAACATCAATGAGAGAACCTAAGTTACCAGTATATTCTTTTCTGATGGTTTTTACTAGTGTTGTCTGTTTTGTTTATTTCAAAAGAAACCTTCAACCCCAGTTTGAAACTTTTAAATAATTTTTTAAAAATAATTTTTAAAAATTTAAAAAATTATATATATATATAATGGAACCTTCAGTCTGGTCTTGAGACCAGTACTTTGAATTTTTTAAAACCGTGAATTATTTTCACAAAGAATTGAAAATCAGTTTAAACAACTTTTTTTTTAAATGTGGTAATTAGTTTGTTCAACTAATGTACACAATTAAAATAAAATAAAATGTAAGATTATTTATGTACAATCAATCAAATGTAATAACTTGCTTAAAATGTAAAGTAAAGCTTTTAAATTTTGTTTTAAAAAGTTGGTAATTATGGACCGAGAAAATCTGAACTTGTTTAAAATGAGGCAACAACACAACTCAGATTATAAATTTGATTTAAAAAGAGGTCGACTATCTGATTAGGTTCCCATGATGTTTCCCATAAAAATTCAAACATCTAATGTTGAACCCTAGAATTTACCCTATATCCTAAACCTACAACCTAGACCTAAACCTACCTAAATCTTACAACCTACCAACATTGATTTTTGCCATGATACCAATGTAAGTGTTGGTTCACTTGACACACATTGAATATTCTAAAAAATAAAATGTTGAAATGGTTGTGTGGAGCAACATAAAGCCATATTGTTGAATCCTTGAGTTCACACAAAAGGGGACAATCTTGGGGGTATAGGTGCATCAAATAATGCCAAGGATTAAAAAGGAGTTTGATTCACTAGAGGGGTTGGTTAACTAGGCCAAATTGTGACTGGGTTGAGGTGGGGGTGTTGCAACAAGGAAAGCTACTAGTCATAGGCATCAGAGACCAAGCCACATTTCATTCATTTGCACTTGTTTAAAACCTAAACCTAGTTATGCTAGAGGCATCAGAGAACAAGCAGACGTTTAATTCATTGTACTTGTTAAATGCCTACCGTCAAATATGGGCAGTAGGTGAGACATTCACTCAAAGATGAGATGCACATTTAATTGTGCTGGAATTCAAGTGGGTATACTTTGAATGTGATTTCTAATTTAAACCTCCTTAAAACGGTGAATCGAACAAAGATCCATTTGTAAAGGAGCCATTGGATCTCAAAGTCCTGGCCACTTGGGGGTACTGCCTTGACACCATCATTGCAAATATACCTGGATCTTCTTGCTACAATTACTCATTAATTGTGAGCTTTAGGAGTAAAAATTTAGCCTTCGTTTGTTAAAACTTTTAATAGGATCCAGTAAATTTCATTTTGAAAAGCCTTATAGTTTAAAAACAGCATCATTAGTGTAATAGCATCTTATATGACTTTAAAGCAAACAAAAAATTGATTTGGTTTTACCATCTTTGCTTTGTTGAACTTTGTTTGGAAATTTTGTAAGAGTGTTGTTATGGGTCAAGAGGAAGCAGTAGGAAGAAGTATGCACTTGCCTTTCCTCCAATGCCAAGAGAATTATCCCTTCCACACAGATCCCTCAACCAAAGACACAGTGAATCACAGCTTTCAGTATGCACTCTCCTTGCTATGTGAAACCGCTGGGATCCATAAATGACAAGCTCCATCAATATATCCTTGATTGGGGTAAGCAAGCAGCCATATGATATGATCTGTGCTGCAAAAGAATTGTTGACAAGACGTACTCATTGCATACCCGTAGGCTCTGTGCACTCTGAAAGCACCAGCAGTAGGCCAGGCTTCCTTACAATGTCTCTACAAAACCTTGAATGCAGTTGGGTCTAGATGACTGTAAAGGGACTCCAGAGTTGGTTAGTACCATAAGCAGTCCAACGACCTAACCTTAGAAACACGTAAGGCCACTCCATTTCTGACATTGATCAAGTGAACTTCATAACTCTGATTGTGACTATTCCAGAGTTCCCTTATGTGATGAGCTTTGATTGATCAGCATTGCTTCTGAAAAATGTTCTCAGAATCAATATGGGAAACTAATGCCACCAAAACCATGTGAGCAGGCCAATGGCAGCCACAGTTCAAGAGAGATCCAATTGCCAGTCAAATGTGAGGTGTCAAGAGAAAAGTCTGCTCGTCTGTTTTGATCCCACTTCTGAGGAATCGTGAGATTGTTGGTGCAATAGAACAGGGCGGTCTTCAGGTAACACACACTGATTGGCACGAAAAGTTGCAGGTGCCAATTGACTAACAATCAATCCTTCAAACCTTTTAGCCCCAGGCCCAGGACGAAGGATGGCTGTATCTCCGATCACTGAACAACGGTCTTGATCAGGACTGGTTCCGATACACCAACCACCTGGAGTAAATTTCCCAGGTTGTCTCCCAAGCAGCTGCTTGTCTATAACATCAAGCACTGGATCATCTTTCCTAAATTTGCGTGCAAAGGCTGCCCCACTTTGGGTCATGTTATGGAAATGTGTGAGGGTCAGAGACAGGGGATGTTGCCTCGGAGGGGTGTGCCATGCAATGTAATGCAGGTCATGATTCACTGTAGTGTTGCGGTACTGCTCACTATTGCATATCACTGTATGGAAATATCCTTCTGGTGAAGATACAAAGTTGGTATAATACATGAGAAGTGTGCGAGGCAAGTTGTCCCAACCCATGATGCAATACTGTATGAATGACCGTGACATTACTGTCCACGCTGACCCTGCAACTCAGCAAATCAATTCAAAGTTATGCTTTGATGGGTGCTTTTTAGAGGAAAATCACAAGAAATGGTTCAACTCAAGAGACCGTAAACTTTGAAGTCCATTATTTGGACCTCAATAGATTTTCTGGTTCATTATCTCTAACTTTTCACACTCTCTGGCTCTTTCTTATTTCATTCATTTCTGGTTCTCAGCTCTGCAGTCTACTGAAAGAGATTTGTCAAGGATATTACTTTCCAGTCCTTTCAAAACACAATCATTAGAGCCACTTCTACCACCATCCAGGGAAAGGAGATCATGTTCACATCCAATTGAGGCCTAACATCACATTCTGGATCATAACATTTAAGATTCTACTAATTTCATTCCTGACATGGACACATGTGATTCAGAGTTGCACTCCCAAAGATAAAGATGGAAGGGACAGAAAAGAACGCCACCCAGACCTACCTTGGAAAAGATGAAAGGTTGTAGGAAGGGATCGTCTCTGACTGATGTAAAAGATGTCACTCTTCTTGCCCACATACAAACCTGGGTCAATGATCATGGGCTTGGCCCTATAATACCTGCAAAATCCCAACCTCATGGTCAATGTAGGTGATAATAGTCTTCTAATGCTGTGAGACCAAAGCTACCTGCAAAGAAAACATAGAGAGATCTCTCTTGCTCATCAACAAAGCAACAGCTATGAGAAAAATGAACTGAAATTTATCAGACTGTAGTCAAGAAACCTTTGGGCTTAAGAAAAAAACTCACTCTTTCCAGCCAATAGCACTTGTATGCTCCATGAAGTTCAGTTCTCGAGGCAAATATGAGAAGACATGCAGAAGATCTGCAGTGCACATCAGCCCCAATATCCCTCAAGTTGTGATTTGTTGGCAACAAAATCACTTCTTGGCCAGCAATCGATACATGGGTGAATTCAACCCTCATATATGTTTTTTGAGATGCTGTCCACAGTTTGTCCATCAATGCAAAGGAAGATCTGGATTACTCTAAAGTCTACATAAACTTAGCTATAAACAGAGGGCTGGGTGCAACTAACAGAGTCTTTGTCTCTTGAGTGTCCATGAGCTGAATGGACCTGCTGGTCTAGAGTTGAAGTCCACTTCAAAGATTTGCAATTTCAGACTGAGATCACCATAATGTTATATGGTGGAGTGAGCAATTTTTTGGGGAAATGCAAAGAAAATCTGCAAATCAAAACTGATAGAAAGAAGCAAGGGAGGAATTGAATGACAGAGAGAGGTCTAGAGGAGGCGAACCATCTTGAGTGATAAGGGGATAATCGGCAGCGCTGAGATTGATGAACCAGTCCCAGTCCTTCCTTGACTTGAGGAGAATTGCAGCTCCATGGAGGGTAGTTGACACCATAGTAGGCCCTCTGTAAGTGACAAGGTTGGATTTGGCTATCACCAGGACGTTTCCTACCTCAATGAAGACGGGCTCAGAACGCACGTATCTAGCCAGCTCCAATCTCTCGCGTGGTTGAGCATCAAGATCAAGGTGCAGAATGTACACGTTTCTGGGATGGTACAATGCTTGCAACGTTCTCCGCATCTGTTCGTAATCGCCTTTGCTGCCAGAGATCATGTAAGCCAGCCTTGGAAGAGGTGCCGGTTGTTGCACCGGACTCTTCTCGTCCTGCACACTTCTCTGCTGCTGCTCTACAGTCATGTCTTCAGCGAACAAAGGGCGCTGTTCGAGAGTCTGACGAAACGCGAGGAAGGAGGAGGAGCCTGATGACGAAGAAGGCCTTAGGGTCAAAGTAGCTACCAAAAACAGGATCACTGATACTAATGAACTTGCAACAAGCGGAATCCGCCATTTCCTCTCAACGGTCGCAAATCCGAACAGCTGCATGTCCATCGCCGGGGTCCTCATTGCCACCCCTGCCTGAATCATTCAACGCTCCTCGCGCAAGGATATACTCTATGATGTCTCAGTCAAGTCAAGGGTTGCGGCCCCTGAACAGCACCATTTCGAGATAAAAACAGGAAACCCTCGGCAGATCCTCATTGACACACATATGTTCTGAGAATACACAAGGAGACTAAAGAGTACCTAACTCCAAAAGGCACAAAAGAAAAAACCGATTTCAGCCGTTTGCTATCAGAGACAACCATTCGGATCAAGACTGTAAAAATGTATGACACGAAAACCGTCTACAGAGCTCTGCTGCTCGACCATAAATCGCATCAAAAGACAGAGAGAAAGCAAAATCACCTGCGTCTATCTCACGAATATCAGGTCCAGAGTAGACACGGAAGAAAATGAGAAGCTGCTTGAAATCAGGTCAGACAGAATGAGCCCCAAAATGATGGATACGGCGAAGATCAGAGCCAAACATTTCTTGCATTCGGCCGCTAGTGTGCAGATAACAACAGTGATTGCCGTCGAGAAACGGAAGACGACGAACAAGCAAAGCACTGTGCGCGACACGAAATGCAACGAACAGGAGAGGCGACCAAAAAACACTCTTCCGCAAGCTTTTTCGCTAAGCTTTATCAACCCCAAGTCCCAATCGAGATGCCGAAAACAAGCAGGCCGCCATCCCCACCCGGACAGCGTGAACGGGGACGAACACCAGCGCACCATGAAAGAGGTGGATGATAACTGTTGAGTTTACAGTCTTGGTTTTTGTATAAACCATCTATTTAGTTAATAAAAATATTATTAAATAACTCTATATTATATAATTAATTAATATTAATTATTTAATTAATTATTTAATTATTTATTATATTGCCTACCTAAATATTACTTGATAAATATTACTTGATAATCACCCATAATTATGTGATTGCATGCATCTAGTGGATGGTGCACTGGTGGGTGTTGTTGGTTCAGTCTGGCCCACCCTGCCCACCCCCCATGTCTCAAGAAAATAATCAATCCAATACTTACTCCAATGTGAGATGCTAAATGCCCCTAACGAGGCACTATCTGCACACTTTCAGGCTTCTCTCTTTTTTGCACCTTGGTTCTACTTGTTTTTGTCATGTTTTGAAAAATGATTTTTTAGTTTTTGTGTTCTATTTGTTTTTGCATGTTTTGGAAATGATTTTTTAAATTTTTGTGTTCTATTTTTTTTGGCATGTTTTGGAAATGATTTTTTTAATTTTTGTGTTCTATTTGTTTTGCATGTTTTGGAAATTATTTTGATTTATGTGTTTTTTTTGGGCATGTTTTGGAAATTATTTTTATTTATGTGTGTGTTTTTCTTGGCATGTTTTGGAAATTATTTTTATTTTTATGTTCTACTTCTTTTGCATGTTTTCGAAAATGATTTTTATTTTTTTGTTTTGTATGTTTGCATGTTTTGGAAAATGATTTTTATTTGTGTGTTTTGCATGTTTGCATGTTGTGGTCACATGTGTTTGTAATAATGATCATTGTTAAAGGCATGGAACATAACATGGTAAAAGGCTCACCCCACTAGACATTTGTTGTTATTGTTGCAAATGATGACAACTCCCAAAGATTTGTACTTTGCATTTTGCAACTTTCATTTTCCTTTTCTTCTTTTCATTACAACAATATCTCCTTCCCCAATATTCATTGCTTTAACCCCAACTTTTTTCATGTGCAAGCAATACTCAAGACCTAGTAGGTGAAATATTACAAGACATTGCAATGTATGAATACCAAACATAATCTTCCCCACATGAAGACCAAATTAGTTTATTATGAAATTGGGCAGTTGAAATCTTTAAAACCTTAAACCCATAGTATAATTTTTAAATTATGGGTTAGATTACATACCAAGTGGGTATGCATCACAAATTTATTAGCTTCATAAAATCATCACAATTCTTACGAAATTTGATATTTCATAGGTTTGTGTTTTTTGCACACAAATGTCATGCATCTAAAACATGTGTGATTTCATCTTATTTATATGTGCATCATGCATGTTTTAAACACACAACATTTGTGCACAAAACACATGAACTCATGAAAAAACAATTTTCACATGATTTCCATTAACCGTATATAGCACAACACCTAACAAAGCAAACACAATTTGCTCACTTTCATAACCAATCATATGTTTTTTAAACTATGTTTTAAAAATCTTATTTTGGTATGTGGTTGCGGTCAAAAAGGCAATAGGCAACATCATATATTCATATAATATGAAGGACCTCCTAGTATGGTGTGTACCCCAACCTTGAGTGGAAGGTAAATAATAAGATTTGTGGAACTAAATTAAAACCTAAATTATGTAAGGCTTTCACATTTATGATTTAAATTCCAATAGGTTAGTTGCCATAAGATTCAAATATACTTTGAAACTTTTTGGGTTGAAAATTGGACGTTTATTTTAAGAAACAATGAAATATCTTGGAGAGTTAAGACAAATGGAAAATCCTCAAAATTTGAGAAACAACACAAATGAGGACCTAGATTTTGAATACCATAGATCGAGTAAGAAGTTCTATTTGATGCAAAAAAAAAAATGGTCAATAATGTTCAACCCTATACAAAGCTACTTGATTTTGTTGCAAGGTTTGACCATGTTTTTATGTTAAATAAAAAATAATGTTGCAATTGTTCAAAGCTAAAATCTATTGTTGTTGGGTGGTGTATATTTTTAGTGTCTTTTGAAAGGTGATGGGTTTGAAATTGGTGTGGGACAACTAACATGCATAACACAAATAAAAATCATTTTTCAAAACAACATAGTTCAATCTAAAGCTTATGAATGGATTTGTTGCATGTACTATACCAAGATGCATCCTTGTGTCCATTTTTTAGTGTGTGCATGGTGGTTGGTGTCAATCACTTAACTAAACATCACTATTATTATTGTTATTATGATCTTGTGTGGAAGTAATTAATGGAACATTAAAGATTGCTTGAACATCAATTAAAACAACTATGTAATTTGATGTGTAATTCAATGGTGTGTTGCAATTTTGGCCATGTTGCCATGTGAATAATTTATGTTCAAAGTTTGAAGCAAGCTTAATCTCCTAGTATTGCCATTGTGCATCATCTTGTAGTGTGGCACCAGAATTTGAAACAAGTTCAACTTGATCTTTGTTTATGTGGAATTGCCAAATTTTGATGGAATAGGAAGTTGTGAATTTGAATCTTGTGTTTAGGTTTTAGGTGTTTTTTTTTCTATTGTTGATCATCCATATGTGGCATAAGGCGTCCACAAATGTATGTCAGGTTTTGGATGTAAATCTCATGTCTCATATGACTTTTTCAATGCCTTTGTCATTTGCCTTGTTGTATGTCAAATTTTAACAACCAATGAAGTAAGGGTTTATTTTGTGAATATACATCTTGTGTTGTGAATCAACAATGAAAAGACCCTAAGTATCGTGAAAAAGATTACTTACTTTGATTTTGGGGCATGTTTGGGAAATAATGGTGTGGGGACATAGGTGTTACCTTTTAATTTCAACAAGCCAAGATTGGGGAGGTCCATCAAACTATCAAACCTAAAAAGGAAATATTAATTATTAATGAGCATGCCCATTGGACAATCATGTTGTATATGTTGAAAACCAACCAACACTACAAGAAAATGTGATCTTTCCGAAGGTCCAACTTGACTCAAATGTCCACATTGACCAAAGGGGATGGTAGTTTTGACTAAGGCCTAGGGCATGAAAGACATGAGTTATTTTTTATTATGACATTTGACTAAAGTGACCTTTATGACCATGTGACAAACTAAACATCTAGTCCAAAAGGCAAGAGGTCCATCAAGATGACCAAGGTTTAATCAAATTGACCATACTTAATGGCCATTGTGATTTACAATTAGTCAAATTGGCCATTTTGATTTGACATCTAGTCAAATTAATCATTACTAATCTCATTACAAGTTTATTTTGCATAGAATACATACCAAACTTAAGTTCATAGCTAATAGGCCGTAGGTTAGGCATATTACACTTAATAGTTATTTATAAAGTTTAATAGGTTACTTACATGTTACTTTTAAACACATGTAGGTACTTAAACTTAGTATTAATTTGATAACATTTAATAAGTAATACTCAATCATTTATGATTAATATTTTATATAATTAATTAGCCACCAAATAAATGTCAATTAATAACCAATAATTAATCTATCGATCAACTTGTTAATTGATTAATTATTATTATCGAATTATCAATTTTATCTATTTTTTTGGCTACTACTTGATACTAATTTGTAATAAATAATAATAATAATAATAAATTATTGATAAATAATCGTTTAAAACTATTTTTAGTTAATAATAAATTGTTATATATTAATGGATAATATTAAATAATTAGTAATTATAAATTATAAATCAGTAATTAATATTAAATAATCATTATTTGATTATTAATATTTCATAGGAAATAATCAATTATTAATCATTGATATTATTTATTTATAATTTATAGTAATTCATCAATCATTTTTAATATTTTTTGTAATTGCTTATATGTAGCCTATCCTACTAACTAGGTAGGTAGTTTAACCTACACCACCTAGACCTACTAGGTAGCCTACTTAAACTTACTATGTATGGAACTAAGCTAGGTTATGCCATTTAGGCATACTAGATAGGTAACCTTGCCTATTAGGTAAGTAATTTAAGCCTAAACCTACCTAATATGTTAGGCTACCTATTTAGTATGCCTGTGTTAGGTCTATTAACAAGTTAGTAAGTACCTACATAACCTACTAAATAACATAAGTATAGATAGTTTATTAAGTAAGTATACATATAGACCTAATAAATATTTATAAGGTTTAGTAGACTATAACCTACATGTTATTTAGGTACATGCATTTATTAATAGGTACCCCCTGCCTATTAGTCTACCTTGCCTATAACCTACCTATTTATGTAAATAATGTTAAAACAATTCAAGTTCATTTAATGCGATATGCATGTTGAAAAAAAATTCATATAAATTCATTACAATATGTTGGTCTAAAATCATGTTCATTACAAATATATTATTTAAAAAAATCACCTTATGGGGTGGTGGTGCAATAATTAAGGACTTGATTCTTTAATGTGAAGGTGAAGAATTTAAATCCCCACATTTGCGACTTAGGCTAGCTTGGCTACTTAGGTGACCTAACTAGGTAGCTTAAGTTGCAAAAACTATTAAACCACTTAACCTAGGCCTAGGACATAAGGTTGGTAGGTAAATAAATAAATATTTTTTTGGCATTAATTATTAGGCTTATTAATTAGGTAAGTAGGTAGGGTAATTAATTAATTAATTTGTTCATATTAATTTTAAATAAAAATTATATATATATGGTCATTGCCCAAATTATATTATTGTCATGGTGGTTCAGTAAAAAAACCTAATAAAAAATATAATTAAAAAAATGACCAAAAAGACCTAGTTGAAACGATCAAGTCCAAATCGATTTATCCAAAATGACATTTTTGCCAAATTGGACATGGGGGTAGAAAACCATATGGGTTTTTTTGGAACAAATTCCAAGTAAAAAAACCATGATTTCTTGTAGTGCAAAAGCATTGGTTGTTTATCGCACTATTAGAAAACTTGGTTTTTTGTACTAGCAAATATAGTAAAAAAATACTCAATTTGGGAGTCAAATTGACAGTTTGACTCCCAGTCTTTTTTTCAGCCATAATTTATGTTGTAAAAACTCAAATGGATCTTGCAAGACCATTTTAGACATTTATGTGTTAAGAGCTTTCCAATGATATGAAAAAATCCTTAATCTGATGAATTTTGACCCTTCAAATTATTCTTTGAAGATTTAGGACTTTAGAAGGACTCAAACTCCCAAAATGAAAGTCCATTTGGGAGTGTGTGGGCTCATTCCCTCACACTTTCTCACATTTTTGAAAGTGTGAATGTGAGTCTTGAGTTACACTTCCGACTCACATTTTCCATGCCTTTACCTTGGTTGTGAACCCAAAGTCAGGGTCGTGACAAAAATGTATCAATAAATTAAAAATGTTGAAATTCTGGTTCTCCGACCCCACCCCAAATTGTTTTATTACAAAAACATTATTTGCATGTTAATGATTGTTTTAATGGAACAAAAGGAATTAATTTTGTCACATATGCATCATTTTGGAATTAAAGTAATTAGTCTTCATGGGCACCTTTCTGAAAATGGGGGATATTAGTGTGGGTGTGGGGTGCAAGTGCTTGCATTGGAATGCCAAAAAATAGGGTTTAAGAGGCCATAGATAAGAAAATAAAATAAATAAATTCCTATGAATGCAAGGTGGTAAGTAATAATGACATGTGGCAAATAACCAAATATACACCCAGTTGTTACCATGTGGCTCCACATCAAATGCCACTTGAGATGCCACCATCACCATGTGTCTTGTAACGTTCATTACATGTCATTGGTTACATCCATTTGGCCAAAATGGGATTAACGTTAACTTCTAGATTAACAAGACCAGGGAGAATATTGGTCCTTTTATTTCATACCTTTTACAAATGGGTGCTATCCCAAGGGGCAAAAAATGCTCCAAACAATGTGTTGTGTGTCTCCCATAATGTGTTGACATGATTAACATTGGGTTTCTAAATTTGTAACAACTTGGAACATTATTACATTTCATTGTTGCATCATATTTCATGTTTATGAGCTTTACTAATAATGTTTATCTTCATAATGAAATTCAATTTAATAACATATGATCCAACATTGTTTAGCATAAGGGGAGGAAAGAAACCTTGCTTTGATCACACATTTGAAGATGATACAATAATAGATCATCATGTTGTTGAGTGTTTGTTCATGGTTTTGTAAATGAAGTTTTTGACATATGTGTACATAATACACCTATCTAAAATGAATTTGCATTGACACCCTAGTTAAGTGTAAGGGGTTGAATAAAAACATTCATGAATTTGTATCAAAGACTATCGACTAGGCTACATTTCGCCTTGTTAAAGGTGTGATTAAGGAAGTGTATGTCGTTTCCAACAACCCTTGGTCATTAAAAGAGGCAAAGAGGATGTTATTATTTGAAAAATGCTTGTTGAATGCTCTCTACTTAGGTAAGGTTAAAAACACATGTGCCAAAAAATTGGTTTTCAGCAAAACTTGAGATAAATGAAATTGAACTTCATTTCTTGGCAAATGTTTTTGCACAAGCCCAACACATTTCCACTATAAGGTTATATGAGAAAGCTAGGTATAGGGGGTGGGTGCCCCTAAATTTAATAAACAAACAATTATGGGCACATGGTTAACATTTTGAACACAATATAATGTATTTGGAATTGAATTTCTTCTTTAGTTATAGATTTTCATAATTATGTTATTAGACCATTGATTACATTCAATGTGATTTTCCAATTGCAACATTTTTTAATGTGTGTTTTGTATTGCCAATGGGTGTAAGGCACAAGTGACAAAATTTGAAAATGAGGAATCAACCAAGACAATGAAGAGGCTATGAAGGTGTGTTTGAAATTGAAGATCAACCAACATTATGATTTTCCTACACCACCATGATTTCAAGAATAACATTTGACAAGTTTGATGGTTTTCTAAATATGGGTGTAATGGAAAAAAATATTTTCTTCATGATGTTTTGCCCTTGAAATTATTGACATTATATGTTTGATGTTCAATGACAACACCTATGAAAAATTGCTAATTTATTTTTAATTTGGAAATCATCGTAATTTGACTTATCTACCATATCATTGAACACAAAACAACATTTTTTATGATGTCATCATATAACATGTCAAGGGCTAGGGTCATTCCTTAACATGTCCATGAACTCATTCTCATTAAAAAGCAATTGATGAATTTCAAAACCATCAACGTGAAGTTGATAGTAGTACACCTAATAAAGGTGTTCTCATGGAATCAACCATTTCACCCTTGTTGAGTTTCTAACTTCATTATGCATCATGAATGTTGTCCAATCAACATGTTATAAATTGCACCTTGTAACACAAAATTCATTGTGGAAAGTTTGTACATTTGATTATAACCAAATGTTGGCACATCTTCAAACCTAATGATTGTATCTGCCATTTCCAAACCCAATACCCACCTACTTTGGGCATCCTTCTTAAGCTTATAGTGATGAACTAGAATTCCATTTCATTCAATTAGATGGCCTTAATTATATAGTGGTTTAAATAACTAGGGGGAAAGGCACCTCCAACATGTTTTGATGATGATGTTGCATGGAGTGGAACAAGACGAAATATAAACTTTATAAAAGTGTCCACAAGTTTAGTTTATGTTAACCTCACTCCTTCCTTAACAAGCCAAATTGTAGGCATAGTTGGTTTTGCCTCAACATTCCATGGGACCTTTCCTTCAACACAATGAGCCATGTTAACAAAACAAAATTAAAATTATTTGAAAATTTCCTTCTCAAAAATATTTATTTAAATTCAACATAGTTAACAAGTGAGCATGTGAACATGAACTATGAGTTTTGGGCGTGAACAACAAACATGTGAGCTTGACTTTGATGAGAAGGAAGGAATTTATTTTGAATATTTTTGCAATGTAAATAAAAAATTCATGTCACATAGATAATTCTTGCCATGTATACAAAAATAATTTGTTTATGTGGGAATATTTTTCCAACTAAACCAATGGAACATTCAAATTACAAAAGAAATATTTATTTATTTTTGGTTTAAGGGTAAAAACAAGTGGTGATAATTAAAACGCCCAATATAATGTTGAGATAATTAGCAAATATTTACCTAACACGCTCAATTTAATGTGTGAATTTTCACATAGTGAAACATGATTCATACCTACTAGATTTATGAATGAACATTAATTCAAGCCTTTAGCAAATCAAGACCTACTAAATCATAACAATAATAATTGGTGCAATTCTTGACCATGAAAGGAAACCCATAGTAATTATGTGATACAATGGACACCATTTTTTTACAAATTTTGGTGTCATTTCTAAGTATTACTCCTATGTACTTACATATAAATTATAGGCCGAACCAACAAGTGACAAATTTCATCACAATTTCAAGTTGGGGAAATGAATGAAAATTTCAAATTGCCCACAAAACGTGACATGTTGAAGTACATAGTACACGTGTTTACATGGCACCCATTTCCCCTATTTCGCCAATGAGCTTGAAATCATTGTATGAAAATCCATGCAAGTGCATGTTAGAAAGTTTTGAATTGTCATTTCATGTTGCATATTGTTTATAGCTTCACCACATAAATTTTTGTAAATTCAACCATATTCAAGAACATGAACATCCAATGGTGGATACAAAGTCATCATAAGAAGCTGACTAACCTCCCATAGATTGTAGTATTATTTTGACATGGTAAATGACAGTATGCATCAAACAACTTTTCCATGTTGTGTTTTGGGATACAACATTGCATCTCCACACTACCAAAAATTACCTCCTATTGACAATGCCAAAATGTGGCATTTACAACTACAAAATGTAGTTGTATGTGCCATCTATGATTAAAAATGATTATATGACTAATCCAAAACACCACTTCATAAATGTCATTAGTCGCATTAATCACAACCACATTAGTGATTACGGTTTGCCATGACTATAGTTGCAAATGACATAGTCCTGGATCCAATGAGACACATGGCAATTTCACAAGTACCACATGTCATAAAAAATAAAATTTAACCAAATTTTTTTTCAATCAAATATTGCCACATGCTAACCTTTTAACATAGGGAACCTAGCTTAGGAAGTTTAGCCTAGGCACTAAAAAAACTTCATAGATTAGGCAAGCCACCATGGTATGTAGGTATCTAAATGTTTAAATGCCTAATGTTTAAGTTTGCAAGTGGGAGGACTTGAATTCCCCACTTCCACTTTGGGGAACAAACCCTTAACCAAATGTTGCACCGCATTATTTATTTATGATAACTATTATTTATCATTAATCATTACAACAAAAGATGTCCATGTACGCCAAAGGATTTCATTGGATTTTGAGTGAATTCACTAATTGTAGTGAATAGGGCATTGTGGGGATGCAATGAATTCAATAGTTTAGTGAACAAGGATTAATGAATTGCACTTAGATTTTGTATAAATGAACTTATAAACAATAATGTTTTAGTTCAAGTTAACATAATTCACCTTAAGTTGACCTAAATTAATTTAGGCTACCTAGTAGTATAGCTTTGTCTAACATAAGTTAGCTGAAAATAATTTAAGCATGCTTAACTTAAATGTAGGCCTATTTATCATAAATTAATGTAAACTTGTAGTAGGCTAAAGTAGGCTAAACTTAACTAGATTAATATAAATTAGGTTAACACAATTGTGTAGGCTAAAATTGCCCCAACTTGTCAAAAATGGAAAAAATTAATATTAATTATGCTAAACAAAAAAATTTAAAATAAATTTACTTATATTTGGTAAAATTAAGATACATTAAAACTCCTAGGCAAATTTTGGTTACTTAGGTTAAACGTAACAAAATTTAAATAAATTTGGCTAAACTAAAGGATTGAAAATAAACTTGGCAAAACTTAGATAATCATGTTAAACTAAAATATCAAAATAAAAATTGGCAAAACTTGGCTAAACATGGCTACTTAGGTTAAACTTGGTTACATTTGGCAAAACTTTGATAAATTTTGCTAAATTAAGGTATTGAGGATAACCTTGGTAAAATTTGGAAAAAATTTAAATATATTAAGCTAAACTAGGGTATTAAGACAAATTGCAAAAAAATAAAAAAATAAAGATATTGAAATAAAATTTGGCTAAACATGGCTATTTGGGTTAAACTTGGCCAAAATTTTGATAAATTTGGCTGGATTAAGGTATTGAAGCAAAACTTGGCCATTTAGGTTAAAGTTATTTAAACTTGGTAAAAAATTGGATAAATAAGTATAAACTAAGGTATTGAGGCAAAATTTTGTTCAACATGACTACTTATGTTAAATTTTGGTAGATTCAACAAAATTTTGTTACATTAAGCTAAATTATGGTATTAATGCAAAACTTGATTACCTAGGTTTAACTTGGCTAAATTTGGCAAAACTTGGATAAATCAAATTAAATTAGGGTATTAAATTTTTTTTGGTTAAATATGGATATTTAAGTAGAACTTCATTAGATTTGGCAAAATTTGGATAAAATAAACTAAATTAGGGTATCATGGTTAAACATAACTTTTTAGGTTAAACTTGGTTTGACTTAACAAATCTAAAATAAATTAGACTAAATTAGGGTGTTAAAGTTAAATTTGACTCAACATGGTTAAACATTGATAAGTTAGATTAAATTAATATATTGAGGATAAATTTGGTTAAATATAGTTACTTAATTTTAAGTTGGCTGGATTTGGAAGTTTTTTAAAAATTAGGCAAAATTATGACATTGAGGTTATATTTGGTTAAATATGATTATTTTAAAATTAAACTTGCTTAGACTTGGAAAATTTTGGATAATTAAAATTAAAATAGGGTAATATTGTTAGACTTGGTTAAACATATTTAAACATAGTTATTGAGGTTAAACTTGAATAGACAATATGGTTAAACTTGGGTTGATTTTGGTTAAATTTGTTTCAATGTAATTAATTTTGTTAAAATTAAATTTTTTAAAAATAAATTAAAATTGGTTAAACCAAGTTAAACCAAGTTATTAATATTGAAATCATTAAATTAAGATAAATTAATATAAATGAATTTAAATTATGTTACATTAAGTTACATTATGTCAAATTAAATTAAACTATGTTATTTAGGTTAAATTAAGCCAAAATAAATTAAATTGTGGTAAAGTAGGTCAATTTAGGTAATGGTAAACTAAATTAGACCATTTAAGCAGTTTTTTTGCCCATTTCAAAATAAATTTACTTTGATTACATTATTTCAAACTTGTATATTGCTTCAATATGAATACATTAGTTGTGTAGTCATTTTTTTATGATAATTAATTTCAATTATAATTATGTTTGTATATATAGTCATGTAATAATTTTGACCATAACCATTAAAATGGTAGCAATTAAAGGCCACATATGATTACATGATAAAACAAAAACTATGTTGTGGAATCTTAAATCATCAAAAGTGGTTTGAAAACACACAAGTTTAGATTATACCCCATAACAAATATTTCAAACCCCATTCATACTTAAATTGGTTCGAGATCAACTAATTAATTTAACTAACCTAATTTATCCCTAAGTAATTGGGATCTAATTAAGGAGTTAAACTAACACATTTGATGAATAAAACCACGAAGAAAATAAAACTACATAACACAAGACAAACTTGTAAACTATGTTATGGAATCTCAAATCACCAAAAGTGATTTGAAATCACATAACTTGAAATTATAATCCCAAGATAAAATATTTTCAACCCTTTCCACACCTAAACTAGTTCAAAATAAACTAATAAACTTAATCAACCTAATTTATTTCTAACTAAATGGGATAAAAATTAAGTTAAACTAACACACATGACAGGTAGTTCATTATTAATTAATTTTCAATTCATTTTTTATTAACTTCGAATTCAATTTTAATCAGCTCATAATTTACTTTTAATTAATCCATAGTTTATTTTGAATTCATTATTAATAAATTCTTAATCAACTCATAGTTAAATTTTAATTCACTTTTATTTCAATCTTAATTATCTCTTAGGTAAATCATATTTAATTTATAATTTAAAAACCTTTTAAAACACTTCCTTGCTTGATGGGTGTGTGGAAAAAAATTCTATGGAAGCTTCTTTAAATTAAGTCCTCAAAAAGGTATAAGTAAAGGTACGCCCCTAATTACCTCTTAATATGTTTAACATTAGTATGAAATATGATTTTATTCTATAGCTTTGTTTTGTTCTTAATGTGTTTTACAAACTTTATAACCTTGCACCCTATAGTTAATGCACATAAACTAATTCCTATTATATTGTCATTGGATTAGTTGCAGGAGAATAAATATGCAATTTATTAATAAGGTACATACCAAAAGCAAATAGATGTTAAATAAATAGGCATAATAATTATGGCTTAATTTTCAATGGATTAGCGTTTGTGAAGTGTTAAAAATTTATTATGTCGCAATTCACTATGATCATTTCATTTGCCATTTTATTGATTAGAAAAATCTAATTTTGAATATTAAAATATTTATAATTATCTAACAAGTGTCTCCAATTTTTTCACACCTCAAATTGGATGGATATTATACTTGAAAAATACATTTTCTATTAAAAACCTTGATATATAGCTTGAAGCAATTATTAATGGTTTTTAAGAGAGGCACTTTGATTATCAAATTTTCACATTATTACTGTAATGTGTTGCTTTTTGTTTTATAAAACTTTTGTATGAAAAATTGAGTTCAATTGTTAAGGCTTTTGATAAAAAAAATTCATTTTTGATTTCATATAATCATGAGAGTTTTTTAAGAGAAACCTTTTCAGTTTAAAATTTTGATTTTTTTATGACTTTGAATGTGGCTGGATTTTTTTTAAAAAACTTTTGTCTCTTTAGTTGAATTCAATTGTTGATGCATTTTATAAAAAAAATTCATTTACGACTCCATGTAATTGTGAAGGTTTTTTAAGAGAAACCTTTCGAGTTTAAAGTTTTGACATTCTTTGTAGCTTTGTATGCGGGTTAGATTTTTTTTATAAAACTTTTTCCTTTTAAATTGAGTTCAATTTTTAACGCGGTTTTTAAAAAAAATTCATTTACACGTAATTGTGAAGGTTTTTAAAGAGAGGCACTGTAAAAGTTTAAATTTTTCATATTGTTTTTTTAATGTTGCATTGGATATGATTTAAAAAAAAATTGTTCACAAATTCAGTTAATTTCTTTAGGTTTTTTGAAAAAAATCTCATTTATGGCTTTATGTAATATTGAAGGTTTTGGTCCTCTTGTTTTATGTTTTGAGTTTTTGATTTAAACCTTTTTGTCACTATTTTGATGGTTTTGTGTTTGTAATATTTTAAAATTATTCCAGTGATGACTTAGTAACTTATGAAAGTTTGTTTTTTTGCAAGTTGAATATATAGCTTACTTTTAATTTTGTGTCTCATCAAGTAATGTCATAAACCTTTTTGATAACTAACTAAAAATTAAATGTATGTTATATTGGTTTAAAATTAAATAACTTTGGATTTAAAATTAAATACTAAATGGGGATCACATCATCATTTTGTAACAAGTTGTCCACATAAATTCATTATTAAAATTCAAAGTTAAACACCACATATGGTTATTAATCAAGATTCTTCATGCATATTCTTTTGCCTTAAATCAAAATTTGAAAGGGAATTAAATATAATTATAATAAATATGAAAATTTGGTGTTGATTATTATTAATTTGATTCTTAAGGTTTTATACAACCATTTATGTGAACAAATTCCACATATCATTAAAATTTCTAAGTGGAAAAATTTAAGTAAAAATAACATGCAAAGCTAAATATCATTAATGATTCGATTAAAAACAAAATTTGTTCATACTATTTTAAAAAAATCCACTTCAAATTTTATTTATTAATTTCAAGTAGATCTTCAAATTCTAATCAATTCAACACCTTCAAGCAACATAACTTTTCAATTCATAATAAATTAAGTAACCCACCACCCACACAAGTGATTAGTTTATCACTAATGAAGAGTTAACATTATGTTGACAAATCTATTTGTTGTCGTCATCAACGTTGTCATATGATGTACAAGTCACAAACACGTTCGGAGTCGAATTACGACTAGATCATCAAGTTTCGAGAAACATCCTATGTTTATAGGGTGATATAATGTCATGGAACATCCATCGTAGCGATTTCGTGTGCAGGACTTCACGTAAACATGGATGATGACATGGTCAATCACCCCGAAATGAACATGGGTGAGAATGTCAGACATTTGTTCTTCGTTATCATAATTAACTGGGGCAAACAACTTGTGCAAGTCCATGATCAAAATTCGATCATTCTCGTTATATTCCCATGCATTGTTTTTCCTATAACCTAAAATTGTAAGGATGTGAGATCGAACATGTGAAGAGTGTGTCCATCAGGTTTGGAGCTTCGAATTTTCCCATCTACAAAAAATAAGATTATGATACTCAAAATATTTTGAAACAAATGGACATAAAATGGACACCTCTTACAAGATAAGTGTTGATATAAAACTAACAACAATTGATGATCAATGCATTGTTATCAAAATAATTGATAATAATCATAATGTTATTGAGAAATTAGTGTTGAACATGTTTGTAGGAAAATATTAAAAATCAATGTTGTCAGAGAACAAAAGGGGATGGGGGTGAACAGAGGCCCAAAGATGGGATGACTTTAGGGAAAATTTTAGCGTTTCGTTGGGCTTCGATTAATAAGGGTCAAATTTATGTTTTAGGACATTCGACAACAACATGTTCATTGCAAATCAACCACATTAGACACCCTCACCAAATTGGTCAACTTCCAAAACAATAACTACACAACAATGTCAAAATTAAACTCATTTAAATTAAAAATAAAATAAAATTAAGGAGAAGCAAAAAATTGTTGTGTATTGCCATGTTTTTCAACAAAGAAAACATGTATTTTGAGCTTTGATTACTCTTGCATCACGTATCTCCACTAAATAATTACACTTAATGCGTGTAAAACAAAAAAACTAATTGCGAAGCCATTACAAGTATTTTTTTCATGGTGCTTGTAACAATGAACAATTAACATTTTTTGAGCTTTCATTATTTTTGCATCAAGTATCTTCATCACATTTAATCCTTCGCAACAAGATTAACTATAAACTATCACAAGCATTTTTCTCACAATGTCGATAAAAATGAACAATTACCATTACGATGACAAATTTATTCATTGTCATCATCAATGTCACCATGTGCTTTAACAATCAAGAGCACGTTCGGAGTTGGATTACGGACCGGACTATCAAGTTCGGAGAACCATTTTACGTTTATGGGGTGATACAATGTGATGGAATGTTTGTCATAGCGATCTCTTGTGCAGGATTCCACGTATGCATGGATGACGACATGGTCAACCACCCCTAGGTGAACATGGGCGAGAATGTCGAACATTTGCTTTTCGTCGTCATCATTAACAGGGCAAAGCAACTTATGCAGGTCAACGATTAAAATGCGATCATTCTCGTTATATTCCCATGCATTGTCTTCCTCGGAGCCTAAAATCTTAAGGATGTGAGATCGAACATGCGAGGGCATGTCCATCAGGTTTGTAGCTTCGAATTTTCCTATCTGCAAAAAATACGATTATGAGATTCAAAATCTTGAGTGCATATTTTTTTTTTTTGCAACTGCTGGAAATCATCACATCCTTGAATTCTAGAAATTTGTCGGGCGCTAACCGCGCGACGGCATCAAGCAATGTTCGATGCACAAGTCCCGAATTGTGTTCTTCCAAACATGAGCCTGGTAGAAATGTCCAATCACATATTTCGCATAAAATTCCTTGGGCAATCCTCGAATCCATGAGGACGACTATCATAGCACAAATTTTTACTATAAACGGTGAAAGATTTATGATGGCGGGTTCGGGAGGTTGTTTTTTTTAAGAATCGAAGGTGAACACCTCCTGCACGTTAATTAGCCTTTACAAACCGCGAACGATCTGCAATGCCATACAGCCCACGCCAATTGGCCCTCACAGACCGCGATCATCATTGATTAAGCGGTCTATAATGCCATACAGCCGGTTGGGAGCCGTGCATCCGCGATAACTAAAAAACATGCCACCCTAAACCCAGAAAGAAGACACTAAAAAGGGGACACTCCTAACTTTGAGGACACGAGCTACAAACTCCATGCAAGGACACTTTATGCAATGTAGCAATTCCTAACCCAAACCATCACAACTAATGACCAGCTGGGTGATAAGCATATGGACAAACAAAACAAAGAAAGAAGATTTTGAAACAAATGGACATAAAATTGATGCTTCTTACAAGATAAACGTTGATAGAAAACCAACAACAATCGATGATCAACGCAATGCCATCAAAAGGATTGGCAATAACAAAAAAAACCAATTACGCACCTTTCTACACGAACGAGCTTGTGAATTGTGCATAAAGGGAATAAGGGGTTATGCGATTCAAATATATATCAACTACCTGCCAAAATAACCTTTGCATGAATGATTTAACGAGTCGACCACCCTATGCAATATTTTATATTGCATTGAGTTACCTTAAGGCCTATTTCATTTAAGGTAAGAAATCTTGGCCCACCTATAAGGATACGTTTGGGATCATAGGATTCTTAGAGCTTATTACCTCCTTTAACATGAGATCTTGGCATTGTGAAGGACAAGCCCAAAATTTCATGCACATTTTCTTTGAACTACAGTTGATAGAAAATGTTTTACGTGAGATCATCCATTTTGATTACAATGTAAATCTTACATTTTTGGTTCTTTGAATTATTTCCAGAAATATGAACATAAATGTTGTCAAAATTTGCTCACAAACACGACATGCTTGATGTTGGGCAGAAGGAATACGACGCAGGAGCTGTGCAAAAGATCTTGCAATCCAAGTTGATCTTTGAATACGATTCGTGTCGCAATCGAAATGCTCGTTGGCTCCCGTGCGAATGACAAATTAAACCAAGGGATGTGGTTATGTGCAATCACAAATTAAAGCATATCTGAAAGGAATTATTGTACCTACATGTATAAAATCTTATAAGTATTATCAATCCAGTTACATATTTGAAAAACCAAAATAAAAGAAAAAAAAGAAACCCAAAAATATAAAAAAATAAAAATAAGGTTGTCAAAAGTTATAAATACCCAAAAAAAAGTTGTATAAGAAAAAAATAAATGAATGGGATAAACAACAAAAATTGCAAGAAGAAAAAGAAGGCGAAAAAACTACGTTTTATTTTGAAAAATTAAACCCCCAAAACTTATAAAACAACCATATAAAATAAAAAGAAAAAATACACAACAGAGAAATAAGTTTTTACAAACATCGTACAAAATGAAAACCATTAATGAAATAAAAAATATGAAACCAACCTTTCTAGCAAGCATAACAAATAAAAAATAATAAAACCAAGGGGAAGGTTTAAATATGGATTTGATATGCACTTTTTGGGCAAGGTTTAAATCTATGACATGGTGGCAAACAACAAAACACGTTACAACAAGATTGGTGTGAACGAACCTTAAAACTGTGTGAATGGTCGGACTTTCATCGGATTCTGGATGTTCAATTATTTCCTTTTACATGAGACCTACCAGGTTGAAGGACACGTGAGAAAACCTCTTACACATTTTTCCTACAACGTGCGTTCGAATTAGGAAAAAATGGTTTTGTGTGAGATCTTCCACATTGATTGCATACGGATATTGACCATTTCAAAGGATGGGAAAAGGAGACTCGTGAAAAGTAAAAATAATCACACAAACCAAAAATTGAAAAAGAAGAGGGGTAAAACGAGGGAGGCTCAACGAAAATAAACAAAAACCACATAATTGTAAAAGTGAGGAGGGAGGGAGAGGGGGGGGGGAACCTCTGGGGGACAAGTTGATTGGGGCACACTAGGAGCTCAGATGAGAACAATAGGGTCCGAAGTCGTTGGGAATCAAACCCTAGTCCCCGGATCCATTCAAGTCAGGTTGAACCATTGGGGTGAGGACCCATATTGAAATAATAAGGGTAATGCTTATGTTTTAGTTCGTTTCGACCCGTGCAACTGTGAAGGATTCAAACATCAGCCACCGATTTTGTTAAACCCACCCTCCTATGCAGAATGGACAATGGACCAACGCAAAGCGACCCAAATGCAACGCAGTTTCTTCTTTTTCTTGATTTTCGCACGAGACTACGTTAATTTTTATTCACTTTTAATATATATTTAAATATTTTTTATTTCATTTTTATTTAAATATATTTTTAGTTGACTTTTAATTCATTTAAAATGCCACAAATGCTAGTTTCATGAATTTATTCATATAAATGTTTATCCATAATTTGTAGTAAATTTATATTTAATTTGTAACTAATTATTTAAGTTAAAATTTAATTCATTTTAATTGACTCATAGTTAAATTTTAGTTTTTTCTTAATTATATTTTAATTTAGTTTTATTTAGAATTTAATTCATTTAAAATTTAATTTAAAAATATTTTTATTTGAGTTTTAATTCATTTTTAATTGAATTTTTAATTTATTCATAGTTCACATATAGGTGGACATGCACCGATGAGTGAACATGGGCCACATGTAAATCTAATTTTTTTAAAAAAACAATTCAATTAAATGTATGATAAATATAAATAATGGGAGGCATCCTAATTACTTGTAATTTATTCAACATTAATTTTTGGTATCTTTTTTAGTAAATTTATTATGTTTTTGGTTTCTCACAACCTTTTGAGTTCTTGTTTCACATGTGGCATATTATTATTTTTGTTTTTCTTGTTTCATAATTTACATTTGGAAATAGACCTTCCCTAGTTTTCATTTTGGTTAAAAAGTCTTGTAAACTTTGTTGGCTTTGATTTTATGACACAACTTACCAAATTTTATGAGTTTGGACAACACTAAAAGTAACATGTGCATTACATAATTCATTCAAATAATTTTTTATATGAAATAAATTTAAAGAACGAATTAAAAAAAATAAAATTAGAAAGTTAAAAAAATGAAAATTATCATAAAAATTAAATTTTCTACCTTTTTAATGTTGGTATTATTGAATTTGAAATTAAATTATGAACAAAATCATTCAAACATGCTAATAAATGGAGGTAATGAATGAAACATTATGTTGTATTCAACATAAAATGTTAAGTTTTCAAATCATTAGTCTGTCATTTATATAATTAAGTTTACAAATAAAAAACTGATAATTTATTAGATTACAAATTACAAGGTTTGCATTGGTGATGAAAAATATAATTTCATTTTTCATATGATTTGCGTATAGTCGAACACTTGAAATTGAATTACTTTTAATGATGATAATACCTCATTATGAATATTCTATTTACTTGAATTTAAATTTAAGTTTGGATTTTAAAAATCTTTCTTTCATTTTGAATTTTCATTAATATTTCATGATTTTTTAATGTTCACATGTGTATGATTATTATAAACAAAATGTCCTAAAAATCATCATGATGCAATTTGCCTCAAGTATAAATACAATTATCATAACTTTTGAATTCATTTAATTAAAAAAAAAAATTGTGACATAGTGGTTGTTATAGGCATGTTAGGTGGTTGTAGATATTGATGTTGAATATTTTAATAAACACATATAAGCAATCTAAAACTAAAGTAAATTCAATAATGCTAAAGTGCTAAACAAATATATTATGATTATCAAAAGACAAATTATGCATGAACACAATGTTTACAATTTTTAGAAAAAAACCTTATATCAAAAATAACATTGATACTAGTTTAAAAAATGATATTCACATATTGATTATTAAACTATGATTAATAATAATATAAAATGATTTGCATTAGTTTTAAGATGAAAATTTATAATAAGTTTTTTTTTTTTGGTTGATAAAAATGTACATATTAACAATGCCCTACAATAACATCAATAATTAAAAATACTTTTAAAAATTGGTTAATCACAATAATTGACCTTGGTGGTAACCTTAAATAATTAATCACTTTGTACAATTTGTTTTATAAAATTTATATGTGGGATGAGGGTAAAATTTAAGGTCAAACATTCAATTATTTACTATTATTATTGTCAAAGTCTATAATGCACTTAGGCATGTCAAATAATGTAGATGGTAAGTATTATTTTTGCAATAATAATGATTTACAAATTTGGTGATTAGGATCAAAATGTGAGTCTTAAAATGATTACATCAAAACAACATTCTTCATATACATTTCATAATCATTTCAACAATGTACACACACAAAAAGACTTGTTAACAATATTTTGGAACCAATTAACATATATTGAGCTCACACAAAATAATGACCCAATTTTTTTTATAAGAATATTATTCTACTTATAATATACAACACAACTTGTCATGAAAATTACACCTCAATGCCATTTTCACAAACTTTTCAAAGTTATTTTTGAAAATTGAAATTTTTTGTCATCATGTGATTTTAAAGGCACATAATTTTAAAAAAAACACATTTATTATGGACGTTGTACATGATTTATGGCCTTTGAATAAATCTTTCAATCATTAAATGGATTGTTGAATTGCTTAAAATTTTCCAACTTGTATTTTGGAATCATTTTGGACAAAAGAAATTTCAACCTTTCAAACCTTGATAATCTTGAAACTCTTTATTATTTTGACACCTAGAGCCCACACAATATAGCATTTCACTTAAAAATAGTTGCATTAACTAAAAAATCAATTGATTAAAAAATGCTTCAATTTTCAAAAATCAATCCAAAGAATTAAAATTCTAGAACATAACTATAGATTTAATTCTTAAAAACCTCAAGTTTAGTTTGTGTAAGAGTGTATTTCACTTCATTTGACCCATGTCATGCTTTGTTGTTACTCCTCACTTGCCTCACCTCATTTTGCCTTTCCTGTGGGCACAAGCCCAACTTCAAAGTTATGACAAATTCATTATATTTATTCTTTGTAAAAGTTATTATCCATCACAAAATGATGATGTGATATGACAAATCACTTGAATAAACGTTTGAATCATTTTACAAATAAAGTTGGTTCAATTACAAACTTGAAAAGACATTTATCAAAAGCCCACACATGTTTTGTTTTTGGATATCTATATAAAGTTGCTCAATGTTCCTTCCTTGCTCATATTAACACAAGTGAAGGAGTTGATAGTTCTTCATGTGTTATTAATCTCAAAGGCCTTTGGATGTAATTTTTGTTGAAATTGAAATAGCCTTAATTCATCATAAAATACATGAGTGAACATATGTCAACAATTGAGCTACTTGCTAACTTAAAAGTGCTTTAAATACCTTTCACTCAAGCTAGGTAGACAAACTTGTTTGATAGTTTAAGATTTTAAAAACATGTTATAACTTCAATTTCTACTTTAAAAAAGATGTTCCTAAAGGATTTTCTCTTCTAGGAACTTCTACAATTCTATCATTTGTTGACCTTTGTTGTAAGTAGATTTAGGTGTCTAGTTACTAACTAGCTATATACCTAATCCAAATTGCCAAAGTGCATAGGAACTTGGACAAAAGACAAAATGACAATAGTAGGCTTTTAAGTAGGGAGGAACCCACCCACCTCTTTTAATGTTACAATAGGACATCGGCACCATACAAGAAGTATCACAGTGCTTGACCAAAATCTCATGAAAATGATGATGTTTGCCTCAATGACTTGTTCTCAAATTGCATCAAGTGCATGCCCAACATTTGATGTCAGCTCATTCTCGACCTCCTGGACCATCTGTACACCTATGTGCCTTCACCCCAAACCCAGAGTCCACCAGCCACAAGTGATAAGCTGCATATCAAATACAACAGAGCTAGCCAATATCTAGGACATGCATGCTATGTCATCAGCTTCTTTCCACATCATCCCTTGACAATAGATCACAACTCATATACAAATGTTTGAAGCAAACAATGCCATGTCAAAATTACAAAAGCCTCAGTACTTCATACATCCTGCTCACAAAAGCACATGCCAAATGGCATAAACTACACCTTGAGATTTGAACCCTGAAAATTGAATATCAGTGCTCATTAAACAATCCTTGGATAGGTTAGGTTGAAATATGAAGATGAGAAAATGAGTAATTAAAGTGAATATTCCATCAAATCCACTCAAATCTACACTATCTCTTTCCAGCCTGATTTTGTGACAATGGCTTGGCACCTACCTGTGCAAGCTTTAAGAGAAGCTCATGGGTGGACTGTATCCAGTTTTGTTGGCACAGAGTGTAATACCGTTGTCCATTGGGCCACCATAAGAACTTCAAAACCACCAACTATGGCCTTGCATGTATAGAAGAAGCATGGGAATCTGTGGCAAATTTACCCTCTCTGCACTCATCCACACAAAAATCTCTCCTTATCAACCTTGCAGCCCATCTAGGTACCCAACACTGGTGACAAACCTTGCGGCATTCAGCCAATATATTCCAAACACTTCTCCCAACTGACTGTTGAGATATTTGCAAAATTGCATTTCTAAGTCATGAACAAATTCTCAAGCTGAGCTTTCAAGGTGGCCTAAGCTGCCTAGCTCATATCTAAACGCACGGACCTTCAGATAAGTAACTGGAAAGCTGTCTAATTGAGTTTGCAAAATACCCACAAACAGTCATGTGTTCATGATGGGTTCATGGCAATGCAGAACATGGGGAGTTCTTGAATTGGGAAATCCACCCACTATAAGGCCTGGTACCTAGGGCATATGTATATCCTATCTTCACCCCTGTGACTTTGTAAGGTGTTTCTTGAAGAAGAACCAGAAAGCTACTACAGTGCTTTCTGCCTCAGCTCAGGCAAAACACATAGCTACTTACAGTCTTGCAAGAAGTTCAAATGGAACTGAAATGGTGAGCAAGCACACAGACACAGAGAGACAGAGAGACAGAGGGAGAGAGAGAGAGAGTTACTGACCTCATCAGAAGCCAGCGCATTGTTGGAGGTAAAGTCAGGTCTATTCTGCTGCACATAGCAGTGGTACACACAATGGTATCATCAAATGGTGGGTGGGTCGACTGCGATTCTTCTTCATGTCATTTTCTGCATCAACACTTGCTTTGATCTATCTGCTCATTGCTCTGCCCTTCCCATTGAAGACAAGTTTGGATGGTGCTTGGCAACAACAACCCAAATCTCTCAACTGTTTCTCTTGCAAGATCTTGTAAGTGGGTCTGGAGTTTTTCTTTGTTTCTTGGTGGCTTGAGAGTTGGTGATATCATGTCCTTGTTTGTATGTCTTGTCCTGTTGCATTGCAAAATGAATTTTTCATTTCTTCTTCCAAATCTGTGAATCAAGGGGAAAGGAGTGTGATCCCTCTCTCTCTCCTCATTCCATTTCCCTGCCTTATGAACAAACAGATATTTCTGAGCAGAAAAGGTGACGGGAAAACTACACACCTTTTTCGTGCCAGAAGAAGAAGAAGACATGTCAGACAGTCTCCTCATCGGATCGCCATCGCCAAAAAAAGGAAAATAAAAACTGGCGTGGCGAATCCGC
This sequence comes from Sphagnum contortum, assembly GCA_963920785.1. NCBI lineage: Eukaryota > Viridiplantae > Streptophyta > Sphagnopsida > Sphagnales > Sphagnaceae > Sphagnum > Sphagnum contortum. The sequence continues at coordinate 13,030,872 of OY987288.1, forward strand.
AGCGAAAAGACAATACGAGAAACACGATTCAAGCATTCATTAGCTGCAGATCACAAAGCAACATTCCTGAATGCGGATCTAAAGGGGTTTGCATATCTCGTCCCCGTGCAAGCACGATCAAACCCTAAGGTCATTACCTCTCTCTCTCTCTCTCTCTCTCTCTCTATTCTTTCGTGGCACCAGCAGGAGCTTCACCTCATTTGAGCGCTAACGAGGACTTCATTCTTTGCAGCAAATCTTTAGGGCCGACGACGACGCGTATGTCCCCAAGCGATTTGTGAGCTATTGCAAAGAAGCTCAAGAAAGAACCGGAAGAGTTTCTCCACCTCTCCTCGTTGACGAGAAAGGGGACAGCAGCCGATCTTTTCTGGACGTCTGGAGGAGTTCCTTTGCTGCAAAACTTCTTTTCTGACGAAGACAAGAAGAAGTTTTGCAGCAGCCGAGTGGAGGAGCAGAAGAAGAAGAAGAAGAAGAAGAAGAAAGAAAAAATGAGTTTCGTGTTCCGAGGATCGCGCGGTGACTTGGAGAGCGGGCTTCAGAATTTCATGACTGCACGCCGTACCGTGGTGAGGAGCTTTGTTCTCTCCTTCTCTTGCTGTTCCATTCTCCATCAAGCTTTTCTCTTGTCTCTTTCTCTTGTACTTGTTGAAGAATCTCCGATGATTCTTTTGAAGCCTGAACTCTGTCTGTGTCTGTATCTCTGTATCTCTCTCTTGCTCTCTTCTCAAGTCTTTTACCAGAATCTGTCAATTCGGGCAATTGACAGCAAGTATTGACGATGATTGACGATCTTCTCTTTGAGGTTTTCTTGCGGTTTGTTCCAGAGGAATTTTGAAGAAATCCTCAACTTGTTACAAAGCTTTTCAAGAGCTTTGAAGAAGAAGCTCCCGCTTCAAAGAAGAAGCTTCATTCTCTGGAAAAGAACTGACTTGCACACTTAACCTAGTATTTAGTAGTGTTCCTGCAGCACTCTTGTTCTTTTTGCAAGAGTTTGTCTTCTGAGCTTGTAAAGGTTATCTATCTATCATAAGCGGTTTTCTCATCATGCACACTAGCTTGCAGTGAGAAAACAGAAAGATTGATATGCCATTTGCACACAAAGAGAGTTGGAGATCTTCTTATGTTGGCCTGCCACACTCCCTGCAGTGCATGTGTGACTGACTGACTGACTCCATATTGACAAAAGTGAAATTTTCCTGCTTGCGGTCTGGTTTTTCTGATAGAGATTCCATGGCACTGGTCGAGCTTTGAATGCAAACCCGATGGCACTTCTAATGACAGGTACACTCTTTCCTTCTTTCTTTCTTTCTTTCTTTACTCTTGGTGACACCTGCAAGTTCTTGGCTGGCATGCACTCTACACTATATTTTTCCAAGACTGTTCGCTTGCCATGTTTATTGGAGCCAAACACCATATTTCTGGCCATCAAAAGCATCATCTTCCAAGCATGGGAGCTTCAAAAAGTTATCTTGCTAACTCTTTTGTGATGGAGGAGGAGGTGTGGTCGTCTTCTATGTAACTCTTTTGTGTGTTTATATGTGCAGTGCTACTTCTGTTTATGATTGTGAACTCACATCAGATGTCACCGAATTTTTTGGTGCGGTTCTCAATCCAGTCCTGTGATGATTGCTGTTTTGATACATATATATTTTTCCTTTCAGCTTGTTGTCATCTCTGTAGCTAGCTAGAGAGGCAGAATTTCAAGGTGACTGTTGTATCTCAATTTTTGCTACTGTTGGTGTGTGAAGTTTATTCTGGAACTAGGAAAGTTGGGAAAGAGCTGACTGAATGTATTATAAGAGTTATAGAGTGAAAACACTCCCATGTCTTTTGTGTCTCTGTGCCTGTGTTGAGAGTGTGGATGATGATGTCAAGTTGATTGGAACTGGGGGCAGCTGTGGGCAGGAATGGGAGTGTTCCTCATGGCGTCAAGCCTCCGTGTATATGCGATGTGTCATCGACTACACGCTCAGGCACATGCTGCCGCTGCTGCAGCCTCTGCAGGAGGATTAATGGGTCGCTCTGATCTTCGGCTACGTATGGGCCCTTTACTATCGTTTGCAACTAGAGCCCAGCTTCAAGGCCTTCGTCTGCAGCTTGCTCTTCTAGACCGTGAATTTGATGACCTAGGTGTGTATTCTCTATCTTTTGGTCAGTTGCTCTGTATCACTACAAGTCTTTGTTTGCACAGGGCAAAGTTTTGTTTAGTCCCTATTTTGATTCTAGATCTCATGGTTGTTTGGTACTGATGCAGACTATGATGCACTTAGGGCTCTGGATGCTGATAATCCACCAGGGGTTACAGCAATGAGTGACACGGAGATCAACAGATTACCATTTCACACCTACAAAGCAGCACCTGTATTACCAACATCCCATTCTCAACAGAGGCAAGTTTACATCATATCATATTTATGTGCAATGTCTCTGCTCTTGACTGTCCTTTTGACTTTTGCCCCAATATTTTGATACTAGACACAGTGGGTGGTTTGAAGTTTTCTGTTCTATGTTCTCATTCTTCTGTGTTTTCTTTCCTATTGCAGTGAAGGAGCACCCTTGCCTTCTGTGACTGTGAACATGGCAGCTACTGATTCATGTTTGGTCAGTTGCTTCCCAGTTCCTTCCTGCAGTTACTACCTGATGCTGGCCAATCTGTTTCACTTAATAGTTTTCTCATTGACATGGAATTTTAAGCATAGATCTAACCTTGTAATGGGTTTTTTCCTGATGGTAAGATTAGGGAACAGTGAGCATTTTGTGGAGATTTGTGACCTGTCAGATCCACTGACACCTGAAACCACATCACCCTTAAGCGATAATAGTGCTGTGGTCTGAGTTTTTGTTGAGCTTTGGTTGTTCAGAAGAAAAGTGACGAGGGTGATAAGCCAAGACTGGATCTGGAGCTCACATGCAGTGTTTGCCTGGAGCAAGTTAAGGATGGTGAACTTGTTCGCAGCCTCCCTTGCCTTCACCAGGTAAGAATTTATATTGTTTTCCTCTCTTGATCCATTTTGATTTAGAATAGCATATCTGACAATTTCACCATGTTGGGGAAGAGCAAGACCAGCACTAGGAAAGGTCAAGAGTAACTGCAGAATCAGACTATCAAATGGAATCACAATACTGGGAAATGGCCTCCACTAATCCTTGACCAACCCAAATGTGCGGTACTTGTATATCCTTAAGGACAGTTTGCTCAGCCATACAGTGGTCTATGAGTCATTTGCTATGTCTCTTGAGTACTAGCCAACATCATGACTTGAGTTTTCCTCTTTACTTCCAGAAATGTGACAAAACTCAGGATGAAATTTTGTATAATGTTGTATCTGCTGAATTTGGGCAGATTATTAGATACTTATCTGCACCCATCACTGGGAGCTGACAAAGTCAGTCAGTAGTCATCGCAGCTTTCTATTTGTGATGGTCTGAAACTTTGTGACAAACTCTCACAAGGTTATAACTACACTCATGTTGTGCGACCTTCAGAGTGTTTGTTGTGGTGATTTCCTTGCAATCTCATAGATATGGATTACACTGAATACTTGTTGTGGGTTTTGTGATTCTTGCAGTTCCATTGTATGTGCATTGACCAATGGCTAAGGCAGCAGGCCACATGTCCTGTTTGCAAGTTCAGGCTGGGTGCTTCATGGCCAGAGGGTCAAAACTCTTCTGGAGCTGCCTTCATTGTGTAGCCGTGTATATCTCATCTTGCATCCTCACTGATCATAGCTCAACCTATGACATGAATATTGGCAAGTTTTGTCATGGCCTTTCCCATCTTATCTAATCTAAGCAAACACAAATATCCTAGTTCATCTGTATTTTCTCCTAAATCCCTTTCCAACCTTTATAGGTACCAAACTTGTACAAACTTTCCCATGTAGGCCCTAGCAACATGCTTCCTTCTAGGTCTTCTCATCTTCATCCAACAGTTTTCAGGTCCCATATCCAAAAAGATTTATCCCCCTTTCCTTGCAGCATGAACCTTCTGTTATCTGTTTTTAACTTCCCAAACATTCTACCAATTGAAACTTCTCCACAATTTCATTGAACTCTTCTCAACACCATGCATGCCTAGTTTGGTACTTTCATGCACCTAGACCTTTACCCAAACAAAGCGTTCAATAGAATGGGAGGCTTTATCAAATGCTTCACCATTCTATTGTGGGTAGACAGGTGCCTTAGTTAGATGTTCAATACACAACTTAGATGTTTCTTCAAACTCTCCAGTTTCTATTCAGAGCCATTGATTTCATTTTCTGTAAACATAGCTGAAATTATAGTTCTGTGATCTGATGGATTTGGCCTTAACCCATTTAGAGTAATTTGTTTATGCCCACCAAAACATACTTGGTAGGACTGGCTTGTTTTTGGTAATGGTCCAATTGTAACCACTTTCAAAAAAACTTCAAAACTTGTGAGGCTTCCAATCTTTTTCACCTATCTGTGATATTCTCAGTCTAATGTTTTTTGTCTGCTCTCTCTTAGGTGCCAAGAGTCCTTGGAAAAACAAAAGTCCTCCCTGCCAACAATATTCAACATTGTGTTTTCTTACTGCTGTTTTTGTTCTCCCCTGTGAAATATAGGCTTCAAGCGACTTTAACCTTCTATATGGAGCCATCACTGGACTGATTTTCTGAGAGTTACATGTGATGACATATGGAGGTAAGATGAAAGTGAAAAGGTTGGGTTATGAATAATGTGTGATTTTCTCAGAGTTCATGTGATAACCAGTGTTTGCTTTAGGAATTTTTGTTTGTTGTCAAAGTGGCAATCATCCATAGGAAGATGGTAGAAAAACTGGCAATCATCCCTAGGAAGATTTAGCCAAATCTGGCTATAAGCTAAAAATAAAGTACAAATCTTTAGTCATCCTTCTATATTCTTGGCTACACAATAAAAATTAAACATATGAATATGTTGATTTTCCCTTTTCTTTCTTGCACATCTATAGACTGAGAACCTCCAAAATCACTTCTTTTTCAATTTTCTAGTTTCTAACTTTTCCTTTTTGGCGAATTTCTCCAGTAAAAATATTTCAAGCACTGATGACATCTAGAGGTAAGATGAAAGTGAAAGGATTAGTTGTGATTATAGTGTGTTCTGGTATGTGAGAAAGTCATTGTAGTCAAAATGTGTTGTATAAGTTTTGCTTATAAATTGCAATCTTTTGTTGTGCATAATATGTTATTATGAAATCACAGTGGAAAGTAATATTTGGAAATTTTCTGGATTTATATTTAAAACCTATTTGTGTTGTGTATATATCTCAAACTATGTTTATAATAGATCTCTCATCTCTCTCTCTCTCTCTCTCTCTATAGGTATATGTTTGCAGTTAAATTTCCAACTAATGCTTGTTTGGTTAATTAATTTTCAGATTTTGGTAATGCATTTTCTTCATTTGTTCTTTCTCTTAATTTATTGTTTAATTTAATGCTTCTTATGTTTAGCAATTTTGGGTTTGTATTCTTTTTCTTTTTTCCCTTTTAATGTATGTGTTCAATTCTACATGATTAGGAAATATATGTGAATACTACTTAAGAGAAGGAAATTTTTGAAAGAAGGAACAGGAGCTCCTTCATGTTGGGCATCTTTCAATTTGAAGTAAGGTAGCACTCTTAACCACAATTTCAAAGGTTTTGGAAACCCTACCCCATTTTTGGAAATCTTACCTTTCATTTTATGATCTGAGGGTTACCAAATCATTTGGCCCATGAGAGCACATGGTGGTAGCTTGTGCTACCTAGTAGGTTGCTAATGAAATGAAAGTTTATGGTTACGGTTTGTAATGCATGACCTGACAACCAATCTGAGTGTTGAGAATCTCGCAAGAGATGGTCATGGTATAAAAGGTAAATCATCCAAAACACTAATTGTGGATTGTGACTTTCCTCTTGTTTTGTCAAAGTTTTCATCTTCAATCTTGTAATACCATCTATAGTTTCCATAGGGTTTTCTCTCTCTCTCTTGCACTCTCTCTCTTTTGGTGAGTCATTACTTATGGGGATCACTAATTTCCTTTTCTTCACTTGGAAAATAGACATGTTTAGTTGAAAACTTTCATTTTTTTCATGGGTTTTATGCAAACTTTTAAAACTAATAGGGTTTTTGCATCTCATAAATATCAGAGTTGGATACTTCTTCAAGACATATATGTGCCATTTAGGTTTTTTTGTCACAATGCAAGTTGTTTTATTTTGTTTTAAGTGATTAAATTTTAAAACAATTATTAGCTTGAATAAAAATTTCATCATACAGATGAAATTCCAAACACAATACATTGAGATCTGATTTCCATACTTCTAAAAATTATCATAATTGATACCATTGAATTTAATATCAATATACAAAAAATGCCCTCAAATAACATATCATCACATATTGCACATACCCACTAATCTCCATATGCCATTAATAGAAGGTGTCATAGAGAATGTTGTTCCTATAATCAAGTTTGCCAAAACACCGTTGATATTTTTTCCTTCATTTGAATGTGATATGAAACACTCATTGATTTGCACAAATTTTCATCGTGCAAAGAACGACATCAATTTACATTATGATCAAACAAAGGGTCAAAAATCCAATCAACCCCAACTCCTTGACCACATTGTGAGCTCCCATGTATTATATATCTAAACTTACAACACTAGATTTCCTTTGTGTATGTATTGATGCCATGTGATGAGTTTTCATGGGTCTTCATATTATGCCTTCTTAACAAGTTCCCTGAACCCACAAGCTGATCTTGTGTTGAAGGCTTCCCACTTTGGTGCCAATAGTAATTTAAACAAGGGGTGTGTCACACTGTGGTCTTGCCATTTACATTATAAAAAGATCTTCAAGCAAAAAAGAGAATTATGAAAACTCAAATATTTCACCATCATGCAAAAATGTAATCTTCAAAAAAATCCTCTAAAAGAAACCACAATATTACAAAACTCTATAACTAATCTCAAGTTTCAACACAAGCCAAAATATCATCTTTTTCAAAAATCCTCATATAAAAATAGACCTAATATTATTTACCAAGGGGCCAAAATCCCTTAAGCTACTATACTCTAGAATGAATCTTAACACAATATCCTTGCCTTGGTGGGCAAGGCCAACAAACCTTGCAATACATCCAAAAATGGCCATTAGTATGTTATTGGGAACTTGGGGGATTTATATTTATTTTGGAAACATGGAAACTACTGCACCTAGTGAACATAGCAATCAACACATTGTGTAATCTGGGTATAAGTATGCAAGTATTGTAAGGGAACCTAGCTGGGAACAATACATCTACTCCATTTGTGAACTCTAAAGTATTCACTCCCAATTATGTGTTCGTTACATGAGTAGGATTAGTCATAAAAATTTAGTAAAGTTTAACACTATTATCAAGCTTTAGAAATGTGAAAGAAATGTACAAATGCCTGCTAATCATTTCTTACATGAAAACAAACTATGCACCTTCATAATTTTATCGTGACAATTGAACATTAATAATTCTAAATACCCTTTGTCCATGCCATTTACCAAATTCTTTCATATCCTTTACTAGTAATACAAGTTTCTATTTAAAAAATGTAACGGAAATAAATATCAGTAATTTTGTTTGACTCATTAGCACACGACAAAAATGGATGAAGGTCTTGAATCAACACAATAACACATTCCCACCATTACATTATCATCATCACTCATATTATGGATGGAAACTTGCGAAGCATATTTTGACATGAAATCATTTGGGTCAAGGGCCAAGGTGGTTGGAAATCTTTTCTAAACAAGGCATCACAAACGACCTGGCCCTGCAAATAGATAAGATGTTGCACATATACCCAATGTGATTATATTGGGAAGAAATCTAACGCAAATATTAAGGTTTTGTAAATTGTAGTTCTTTTTTGCAATGTTAATGTTGCTATGTGTTAAGTTGTGAATCTAACTGAAGAGGAAAAAAAAAGGCAACTTTTTATTGTAGATAAGCAAAAGATATGTGAGCTTGCCAATAAAGTATAAAGTCTTAATTAAAAAAATCTAGTTGACAAATACACAAGGAGCTTAAACTCAATATAGATCATCACATTAAAACATGCAAAAATCACAACCTTCTTCAAGTCTACATATTAGAGCTTAGAATAAGTCATGTAAGAAATTTAAACAATTGTTGTCACCTTTATTCTAACATACAAGGATTATTTTACAAATTATTTTTTTGCCTATAGTCACAATCTTGTAAGGGCTTGTATGGAATGTGACTATACACATTTGAATCACAATTCATTAATGTCACACAAAAAAATGGTCAACAAAGGCATGATTATAAAGGGGGCTTATTATATATGACATGTAAATCCCATTTAAATGTAAACCATTTACACTTACATGTCTAAACTTTTTACATTTACACTTATTTTGTTTTCATATATTAAATTTGTTTTTACACTTGCATTTACATGAGGTTAATGTAAGTATTTATCAAATACACTTACATGGCCTTGTGTAAATGTTTTGCGCCATGTAAATGTATATACTATATAGACTTAATGATCATACCTTCTTACAAATCCATATTAATTGGTTGTGGGGGTATCCCAAAGCTAAATTTTAGTTTTTTACAATGGGGTCCTTTTGATTAGTCCTTCACAAAAGATCATGATATTTTGAAATTCTCCACACATTAGCATTATCCATATGGAACTATGGTGGTGTTATTCCAAGAAATATCTTGAATGCACATTTTGTCCCACCCCATTTGCTTGAGTACAACTTTTGTTATTTCTACTACTTTTATGATTTTATGAGTAATATTCAATAATAATTCTTATTTTTGAGTACTTAATTTATTATGAAATTTACAAGAGTTTAGGTACTTATTGAACTTTTTGTGATATATTAATCAATTGAATCAATTGTGATGTATCCCAAAGCACAAATGTTTTGATGGTTTTTTTTTTTTTTTTGGGTCAATGGGCCATTTGGTTAGCTTATCACCAAAAATTATGAAATCTCCCCTTCCCCAAGTAGAAATCACGTTTTGGACATTGCTTTACATTTACATTGTTTTACATGACCATGTAAACAATCTTATATATAAAAGCAACAATGGTGGTGTCTGTCTGTTACAGGGTTGTCTGTTCTGCACAACCCTATCACAATTTCTATGGCAGAATCGGCTATTAAAGGAAGAAAGTAACTGCCTGCCAGCAAGGGTGGGGGGGGAGTGGGGCGAGCTAGAGGGGGGGGGGCCAACAGGGGGGGAATGGGTTGGGGGGGGGAGCAGGGGGGATGGGCGAGGAAAGGGTGGGGGGGGGACGGGCCGGGGGGGTGGGGAGAGGGGGGGGGGGCAATTTTAAAAAAAAAATATTTTCGTTATAAAACATTTTTAAAAAATTAGATTGTTTTTGAAAATGTTCTCGGGGGACTTCACAGTGTCCAAAGGGCACGGGCACCCACTAATATAAATGTATTTGTTTTACACTTCCACTATTTTACACAACTATGCAAAACCATATAAATGTTTTATTTTTACATTTACATTTCCATTTACACAATTTTACACTTACATGTTTCATGTTCTACATTTACACTTATACATACATGAACATAGATGAATATTTCTTACAATCCGGAAATTTAAATACTAGCAGTTTCCAAAGTCAATACTATATATTGTCTTGGTGAAAAAACCTCATGGGTCTATGTTGTGAATCTTGAACACTTCACACATGGCCCGATTTAAAATGTCATGACTTGCAACATGCATGTCCATGATTCATTTGGAAGTTGGAACCTTGAACATATGCCTATTTGAATCAACAAGTTTCGATTCTTAATGAAAATGACATTTACAAAATCATCTTAAAAAACATAGTCAATGTTAGATGAAGTTTTTTAGTTTCAATTTTAAAATCTTGAAGGTTACAAATGCATTGTAAGTAATAAAACACACTTGAACGAACAACAATGTGCACACAATTTACAAACTGCAAGGTGTGATGAGAAAATATGAGATGAAACCCTAATGGAAGATGATATAATGTCATCAACTCCTAGAAGTAGAAAACAACAAGTTTTTGGGCGATTGAAGATGATGTGAAGCTTATGTTTGTGTGTTGTGTTATTTTTAAAGTTATCGCCAACTTTTGTTTTTATTTTTGACCATTGTTGTAGGTTGTTATTTTTGTGTTGGACACATGTTTTGTGGTGTGGCTTGTTTTGCACAGTTGCCTTAATGAACTACAAGCAAAAATCTAAGCAAGGGAAGAGGATAAGAGGAATATTGTGGTGGGAATAAAAAGAACTTTAGCAAAATGGAAATGTGTTGAAGAGATAAATGGTTGTTTGTTTTGGTTTTAGGGGATGAGCTTAAGAGATTGGTTGAGTTGTTGCACTCTCTATTGTTGGAGGTGATGAAGTATCCATTGCACCATGTGTTTTTGTAGACACGAGTCAAGCTATAGAGTTTGATTTAAAGGTTGATGATCGGGGGATGATGATATACTAAAGGGATTTTGAGAGTGATCAATTGGCATTCTCAAGTTGTGCATGTGTTGTTTCACTATTTTTGTTTGTGTGTTGTGGTTTTGTACCTCATGCGAGAACACCCTGATGAAGGCAAAGAGATTTTGATGTCTATTGGATCATGGGAATTGTGGTTGTAGATCTTTGAAGATGTTGTAATCTTTTTTGTCAACCCATGAGGCATTTATGTGAGTAGTGAAGGTTTGGCTAAGATTGTGTCAAAATTATGTTACTTGTAGATGATGTCAAAATAATTGGGTATGTGTGGTTGGTGGACTGTTGGAAGATGTATTCCATGGGAAGCTTGGGAATTGTGTGTTTATTTTTTGTTGGTATGGGTTTGGGGTATGGGATTCGTCAATAAAATTTGGTGGTTTGTTACAATTGAAAAATGCCTAGGAAGACTGGTGAAGTTCATTGAGAGTGAGATTCGAGGGATCTAACCCCTAGAAAAAACCTATAGTTCTTTTACATTTGTGGTGACAGTAACAATTTATGAAAAATTTAAACATGAAGCCATTAGTTTGTTTGGAGAACATCTTTGTTATCAATATATGCATCTCTTGGTTTTAATTTGAATTGACCCTATGGGTGATTATGTGTGCCCTAATTTTTCCCTACAAAGGTATAAACTCCAATGTTCATTATTGAACACTTTTAGGTTGCTGTTCACTCGCACAATTCACGTGTTTGGGTTCTAAAAAAAGCCATTGTGATTTGCAAGCCGTTGCCTAGGCCCTAGCCTCCAATGACTAACCAGTCTTGGTTGTAGGTTTACATCTTCCCCATTAGGTCTACAACCTTGGCAATCTCCAATTGTAGGGTGAAAAACATTTAGCAAATCAAATGGTTATGATTGTTCCAAAATGGAGTGACTAAATGGCCAACAACATCGTGCTTCTTGAGATGTACCCTCCACATTCATTGTCGTTTGACAATTTGGACTTCTTTCTTTAAGCGGCACTTGTCAATGTTTAAACAATCACACTAACAATGTCGATATTGAAAAAAATTCAATATGATGAAAACCTTTTAAGTTTTATTTTCCTTTGATATATTAATTGGTTGCTGCCATATTTTTTAATATTTTTTTTGACAAAATGTCGCCCAAAAAAATCAATGTGCATAACCCTACTATCCATATTTGGGCCCCTAATAACATTAACATGTGCATATGAATACTAGTAGCCACACAAGGCATACCGATAACATAGTTAATGATTATTGTTTGAATGCCTTCCGTCAAATATGTATAATCCCAGATATTGAAAAAAAGATAGACTCTGGATATGGCATATCTGGCTATAATCGGACACATATCCAAAACTTTCCATATATCATGCCAACAATGGTTTGAACTCTAAATGTATGCAAGGTACAATGGTTTTCAAAAAGGGTCAATAAAAGAAAATGACTGCTTTTTATTTGCCAGCCATAATGATTGGCCCAAGTGGTGGGATCAAAATAAGCTCTCAATTTATATTGTCCAAAGTTTCATGTTGTGGGTAGAGATGGTGTAAGAGCCTACAAAAGAGCACAAGGAGCTCCCAAGCCCCTATCACCCCCTTTCCCCCAAAAAACTCACACATGAAGAAGATGACAAAATCATGTGACCCCATGTGCAATTATGGAAGTGTGTATGAACTGAATTCTCACTTCTTCCTTTTGACCACCCATGTCCTCATAAGGAAGATAGTCATCCTTTTCAATATGGATTATGATCTACTCCAACTTGATTCTATACATTCCAACAGGGCAACTCTAGGTGCCCAACCACCACGTTCCTGAATGATCTCAATAAAAGGCATCCCTTTTTCTTCAAGCTCTCATTGCTGTAGATTAGATTGGCATAACTATGTTTATAATTCCATGGTAAGAAACTCAAGATATTCTTGGAGAAAATATGCCAGATCCTGCTGTACTACATCAAAGGACACAATTTCATACACTACCACAGACTTCTTGAGGTCACTTTACATTCCTCAAAAGAGTAGTCTGTCAAAAGCTTTCAACTCAGATTTGACAATTAAAAAAATTTGATTACCATTTTGTGTAACTTAGAGCATCTTCCATGGTGCTCCGTTTGGGACCCTGCAAGTTAAAATTGGATGAAGAAAAGTCAAAACATGCTGGTTTGGCTCAGCAAAATGGTTTTGGCTCAGCATTTTTGCACAGTTTGCTAAGGGCGGTGAAAGTCACAGCAAAGCCTAACACCTGCCAGAGAAGAGTGTAATAAATATGATCTGACTACTGGTCCCTGTGTTTGATTGGCTAATCACAATGCTTGGTCAATGCGGTTTGCTATTAGTTGTCTCCCATCTATTTGCAGTCCCAATCTGAATTTTAGGGGTGAGGTTGGAAAAACAAGTAAATTACTAAACTTGGATGTGAGAAATATTTTTGCAAGTTCACATACTGAGCACTGATGGAGATGCTATTAGTATACTTGCATTCTGGCACCAAGCACATGGAATGTATCCTGGGCCAGGAGAAGGCGTCCAGGTTGGTGGCAATTGAAAATGCATGTGATCAACTCTCCATGCTTCTACAGACAAAAATTACACCAAGCTTTGACAAAAGTGAGCTCTCTACTCCTTCAAGTATCTTCCAATGGAGGGACTCACCTTGAATCGAATGGTATTCAAACAGTTGTACAAAGTGAACTGCTGCATTCCACATCTTCGTCCTTGAGTGCCTAGAGAAGGTTTAGCTAACAAGTGGTTTACATTAGCACAACCCGGAAAAATAATGCAGTATAAACACAGAAAACATCACCACAACTCCAACTCTGACTTGATATGCATCACCATGTCTGGATGGACGTACATGGCTGGAATGGTAAGGATTTTGAGGGCAGATTCTGCCACTTTTCAGGCATCTCAATTGCACAATTCATTGGAAGTGCTCTTTTGAGGGATGTGCCAGTTTTTGAAAGAACTAAAGTGCTATCTATAGGCCAGGTTTTTGTGGCTGACCCTTCTCTATCTAGTACAGAACTAGGAACCACCATTTCCAAAATCAGTTCAGGAGAATCCAACCTTTGTGTTTAGGTCTAGTGCTCTATCAGATGCATTCCAAGCCCTGAATCTGTGTCTCCTGAAAAATCAGGTTTGATGAAGTCCAATTTCATCAGTGTGAGAAGAATTTCAAGCATTCGCAACAGAATTGACTGGGTTTCAAAGGATTCAACCGAGTCTGGGGTTTCACCATTATCTATAGAAGAGAAGCTGGAATGTCAACAGGAGTTCAATTTGTGGACTCGGTCCTAACTGATCATTCTTAGCACATTGTCTTAGCATTGAAGATTTTTGCCACTCTTCCAGAGCGAAAAAAGACCATTGTCCTCAAAAACCTTCAACAAGACAATCTGCATCCATGCTCATGGTGAAAACTTCCCATTCCTCCAGAAAAAAAGAAACTAGACTTGTCACCCCACCTACCACAAGTTAATTCTCAAACCTGAGAACAGTTAGTGCATATTTGCTGAATTTTCAGCCAAAAGGCTATGTTGGTATAGTTGCATCCACTTACCATCATATCACCTTGCCAACTGTGATACTTTCTATGCCGTTGCAATGATATCAGGCCTAAAACAAGCCTTCAAAGTTGGTTTCATGAACAAAGTAAGTAAAAACTAAAACAAAATGTCAGCCTGTGCCAAAAAAAAGCAGAACATTCACACATCCTAATTTTCCACCAAACTTGAGCCTTTGTGCTGCTAGAGCTAGCTACATGCCAGATGTTCTGTCTAGACAACATGAAGGTGTATGGGCCTTAAAGTGATTGATATAAACCTAAGAGGACAACAAGGCAAATACCATACCTGAGAATACTGCCATGTACATCTTCCAATCCATAAACAGTGAGCTTAGTGTGCATCAAGAATTCTGTCCATTGACTTTGTTGAAGACATATGTAGCACACAACACATAATAGTGAAACTGAAGATCTAGCATGAAGTTTGTTGATAAAAGGCATTGTGATGACAACATGGGAAATCTATGCCTGAATCTAATATGCTCCTCAAGTTTTTATTCTTTTGGTTTGAAGTTTGGAGATGTGTTCTTAACCCAAAATCTGACAACCTTGTGACACTAAATATGTAACTCCAGTCGATTCAGCACAAATGGAAAAAGCTCCAGCATATAACTATATTGATCCCATGCTTGACCTAATGAAAGTCTTGGTGCATATACAAGGGCTTGGGTTTGCTCTGAATTGCTTCACTGAATCTTCTTGAATCCCATCTGATGATAAAAAGAGCTGTAAACCCCTTTTTTGTTTCAGAGGCATCTACATGGAGTCAAACCTAAAAGAGACCTAATGCAACTGTATCGATTTTGCCAACTGCTAGTGGCAGATGACCATAGAATTGAGTGCCAGAGAAGGAGCCCCAAGAAGGTGAAGAATGTGTAAACAGCCAATAGAAATTCAAAGATGGGATTGGAGCAGAGAAAAATGCAGAATAATTTTCTTTTGCAGCTACATTTACTACTACTCTGTGAAGATCAAAGGCAAAGTCCAAACACCACCTTAAAAGCAGTCCTGCTCACAATGTTGAGTTCCAAGTCTTTACATATTCCCAAAACTGACAGAAACCCAACAATTATAAAAACACAAAACTTTTAGGGTTTCTCCCTTTCTGACCTACCTTCCTCTACAACCTACCAGGCATGTCACTTTTTCAGCCCATGTATTGCAAGCCAAGGCATGCTAAAGACATACTTTGAGAGAGGAGTATTAACATATTTTACTATGGATCAGAATAACAACTATTTGAAGTCTCTACACCAGAGCTGAACATAGTTTTTCTTGGGCAGTTTTGATTTCACTGTGTGTAAGCGGCGACAGAAGGGTTCTCGAAGCCCTGATGCAAAACCCATAGACTCTCCACCATGTGATGTTCCCCTGGAAAAGATCTGCAATTTAACTATTGCCAAGATTTGACTTGTCTTCAGAAAAACATTTGCAATTGACCTAAAGATTGACACATGATTGCAGCCAGAAAACTACAAATCACTAACTCCCATGCCCAAATCTATGAAGGGAAAGACCACCTAATCTACAGACATAGACTTACATTAAAACTCCTTTTTGAACAGCTGACAAAGGGTCTTCCCTGGGAAGAACCAAGAACATGCACAAAGAGTCACTAAACTCTAAACCATGAAATTTGGTTTCTCCTTTTTCGGATGTTGCAAAGTGTCCATCCCTAATCCTGCCACACCTGCAAAACCCCAGTTCCAGTACACACTCCATCATGAATTTGCTTGTCATGATTCTCTCACATATCAAAGTGTTATTCAAGAGAGAGAAGATAGAGAGCTTGATGCATATGCCATTGTCATGATTCTCTTGCATATCAATGTATTACTTGAGAGAGAGAGAGGATAGAGAGCTTGATGCATGTGCCATGGACTATTACTAAAAAGAATCAGTGAAGATTTGTTGCTGAATTTTCGTGGTCAATTACTCATCTCTCAGTATCTCAGCTGCTTCTTACCTTAGCACACACAAACCCATTTCCAGAAGCAACAATGGGTGGATTAAAAAAAAGGAAAAAAGAGGAGGTCATTTGATACCTCGTTCTTCCTCGGCAGGAGGATGTTCCAGTGGCAGAGTTTGTTGTTGTTGTGTGTCCTTGTTGAATTTTTCATCAAGCAATGTTTGAAGCCTGGTTGCCAATGGTGGTAACCTGTTTTGCATTTAGCAATGTGTTTGTAAGACTTCCATGTCCACTGATAAAACTTTTGTGTTCTCCAGCAGCATTTTGCACTTGCTGGAGACATTAGGGAAACATTAAGACAGCATGGAACCTTGTGGCAGATGTTAAGGTGCGAATGCTTTTTTGATGTTGTTTTACCTGTGACCTGCACGGCTGATCTCCTCTCGCACCGCATCTCGGAGGTCGTCAAAGCGTTGCATTAACCGCTTGTTGTCGCGCTTCAGCGACGTGATTAAGGCTGATTCCGAATCCTTGAGACGCTGAATCTGTTTGTCCTGGTCGATCAGACGCACCGCCAGGATGCACACCGATGCAGCCAACGCCATATTCCCCAAGCCATGTCGCTGTCCCTTCAACCTCTGCCAAAATGTTGGCTGCCGTCTCTTCCCGATATCTCCAATCTCCGATGTACTGCTGCTCATGGCGATGAAGAAAGGAAGATCTCACGACTACAAAAAAAACAACAACAAAACACTTTGTTGTGCAACACCGAAGCAAAGTTCTCGCAGAAAGTGAAGTTCTCCCAGGAGCTCTCACAAAAGCAAACAATCTCCCTCTCTCGCGCTCTTGGAACCCAACCAAACTGATCCCCCAAACCCTAAAAACCACTGATCCTACAAACCCTAAAATCATGGCCCCAAAAACCAAAGTGTAATTCAGCCTACATCTAATCTGGGCAATGTTTGCAGCAAGAGAGTTCGACTTCATAATTTCTTTTGGCATACAGGCCAGTTTACTGTTGCCTGAGGCTGCTGGAGAAGAATGTAATAAATCTGATTAAATATGATCTGACTGGTGCTCCTTATTTCTGATTGGTCAATCATAATGATCAGTCCAGGTAATTTGCTATTAGAAGTCTCTCCCCTGGGCGAGGTTGCAAAAAAGTAAACAAATGTAAACTTGGATGTGAGAAATATTTTTGTAGGGAACTGCTGGGGATGCTCTAACTTAATCTTGGCAATGTTTGCAGCAAGAGAGTTTCTGTCACATGAAGATCATTTGTGCATTATTGCTTAGAATTCCTTCACTGAATTACAACACTTATTCTCAACAAAATTTCACAATCAATATTGGTCCAATCTTGGCAATGTTCACAGCACGAGACTGATGATCATCACAAAAAGAATTCAGCACTCATTTGTGTGTGTGATTATTATGCATTACACAGGATTAATACTTCCATCGAATGACCTTCCAATTAGTAACACCACTTTGCAGTTGTCGTTCTTACATTGGTCCTCTTGGATTCTCATAAACCTCTGACAGCTAATTAAAATGCTAGTTCACTCAAGAGAAACTCCTCCAAACAATTTAAGCTGTGCCAATAATGGGCACAAAGGTCTTATTCTTCAGACCCTGGGCACAACAGCCTATTCCAACGAGGGCCCTCTACATTTGTATGTGGTTTCTATGCCAACCATATTTACCCTTGTCTCTACAGAAAGGGTCAAAAACCATGGAGCCACTCTTCATCATAATACTTTGCAAACACTATGATCAGTAGTATACGACACTTATCTGTCTGCACTAACATTGAACCAGAGAAGCCATTCTCTAGGTCTGACTTATAACCAAATCCCTTACCAACAAAAGCATCCTTCTCATCTGCCTGATTCAGACAAAGCCAAACTATACAACATCGGTGCATGGCAGCAACCAGCTTAGCAGTAGTGATGTTCAAGGTGCATATTACAATGCTAACCTCCTACTCTTCAAATGAGCAGACAATTAGTTACTGATCTGCCCAAAACATATTGAGAAACTAGATTACAAATCACACCGGGCAACAGATATCAGAATTTGACACCTTCCAAACACCCTTGGGATTCTGTAAAATTCCGCTGTCAGAAAACATATTTACAGAAAAAACAGTCATTAATCTGACTACAATTATAGAATTATGAGAAAGGATCAATTAACTGACATGGACTATATCATGAACTGAGAGACAATGTAAGCACATCAAGAAGGCCAAAGTGCTGCACTTTTGATGTTCCTGCAGTTTGAAATACAACATCTGTGTCTGAGTCCACGCTGGCTTGGCCTAGAGGTTCCTCATATTGCTTTTTTAAGGGCCAGTTGGCATTGGCATCTCGATAATCTCGAGCTTTTGCCACAACTTGAACCTTTTGTGTCGCTGCCGACAAACCAAAGACCAGAACTGTTAGAATTGAAATGGGCACTACCATGCGTTGTAAAAAGCTATGTAAGTTGATAAGTTGCCATGCACATTCCCTCTATTGGGTTCACCCCTATGCCTTTCTTCTTATACCCCCCCACCCTCATACACACACAACACTGAAGAGAGTTTGAGATGAATATACTTACCAAAATAATTACGGATCCAGCTCCGTTGATGACTGATTGCCAAGTGGCTTACAGCTGACCGATTTGCAAACTCTAGATGACTCACGTCCTTACGGTGACCCCGAAATCCCTTAAACTCCCCAATGACAACTCTTCCTCCTTCAAGCTCCAGCCTACCAGCAGAAGTTCCAAACGTCAGGAGGAAAAAAATCTCTTAGCTAATCTGAGATCTGAGAAATATTATGAGACCTAATTGCCTGGAGGCTGTCCATACAGTATATTATCAATGGTTTCCTTGAGGCCAAACACAAGTTCCATACAATATGTTCTGTAATCATAGACTTCACTGATCCCTGTCCATCTCAAAACAGAGCTGAAACCCCATTTGGACAGACAGAAACAGAAACACAGATCCAGCTAGCTTAGAATACCTGTCCCACATTGGAGCTGTCCGGAGAATGTATTGGAGCTGTTTCATTTCCAGCTCTGAGAGCATGCACTCTGGCTCTGGGCCTTTAACAGTACTTTTCATCCGCTTTGGCTCCATTCTGCCGAGATCATGATCCAAAAAATGCTCCCACTTATCAACTGACAATACCTCTGGCTGGATAGTAATTGCCTGCTCTGGCCTGTTGAACAATAAGTCAAGCTTCAGCAACACTTTGGCTCCAGATATACACATACAACCTAAACTTGCAAGAACATTAGCCTCTCTGCACATAAATATGGTAGAACACAAACAACCAGTAACAACAGAGGCCTAGGGACCTGACAATCAAGAAAATAGTGCAGGCTAATCATATTACCTGCAGTCTCGGTTGACAAGAAGGACTTTAGGCTGAACAAAACCTGGAGGTAGGATAACACCTCTTCTCTCAATGTATGACTCCAACAAGACAACACGACCTTTTATTTCCTCCAACTGCCAAACCTCCCCAATCAAAATTGAGACACAGAAGCAATTGTGATGCCCGTCTTTTAAAATGTGAACTTGCTCCTTTGCTTTCACTCAATACTCATGAATGGTTTCAGCTTAGTTATGCTCAACATTGCAAGTGAGTACAACTCCTTAGATTTGTTCACATAAGAGGCTCAGAGCTAACACATAATTTCCCAATGCTACAACCTTGGTTATATAAACATAGCAATACATTTTACAAAAACTTTCTCATGTCATGGAAGTGTTCTGTTAGTCTAACAAAAAAAACTTTTGCATCTGCAATAGCAACATACAATATTTGGGTGATGAATGGTTGCACCATTCCTATAATGCTGTGCCCAGCTACCATCAGGAGTGAGCTCAATAGTGCCGGACCAATTTATGACCTCCACAACATATAAGTTCCTGTTGCACAGAAAGCATCAATTAATGTGACAACAGGAGCTGATGCAACTGCTTAGAAAGAAAACAGAACTAACATTTATGGGCCATTCCTGTCTCTGCCTCACTCTTCCCCCCTCTGAACTCAACAGCTCTTGTATCTTCATCTCCCGACCATAGTAGATACATCACTGGGAAACACAGGGAAACAGACCTTTGAGTAAGCAGAATCATATCAATGTCACGGCGTTGTCGCTCTCCTGGATCTGGGATCCGCAAGGACTGGAAAATTTTCAGTCCCTGAATTCCTTCAAACCTGGTAAGAGAGCAAGACAGCACCACATCAGTCCCACAATCACAGGCCAAATATGGAATACATTTTGCAAGTCATGGGTTTCAATTCCATAGGTACCCATAGACAGTAAAACTTCAGCCTACGGCCACTTATATATATATACTGCAACAAATTGGCCATCTCAACTGTGCTTAACAGCAATCAGGCTACTAAAACAACTGCAGGTATGCACAGAATGCAGGGCACCACAATCAAAAGCACAAGATCAGTCCTTGTAGCATGTTCCTTGCAAAACCTAATGAGCTAACTTCGAGCTTTGCAAAGGGGAAGTAGCAGGCAGGTTGTCTTTAATAGTCCTGCTAGCAACGAACTCCAAAGAACCAGACCTTATTTTTATCCACTTCCTGAGTCACAAGAGTCTCTCATAGACCACCTGCAGCCTCGACATTCATTCTGACATTTTCCTGTTCTCTCTCTGTCTCTCTGTCTCTCTGTCTGTGTCTGTGCATACTAGGCAACGGAGTAAAACCTACTAAGTTTCGCCGTCCCGTAAACAAAGAAACACATATGTCTCCAGGTACCTCATTCGATCACATCAATTTCTCAAGAATCCCGATCCCGAATCAAGAAACCGATACCTACTGAAACAGAAGAATTTGAAACTCTCCACAACGACATTCCTCAGTGTGGCCATTTCGAATTACAGCTCATCAGAAAAAGGAAAAAAAAGGTTAAAAAAAGAAAATCCGCCAGAGAGACTCGAAGCTAAACAGCAAACATATGAAATCGGTGAAGGCAACCAGAAACAAAACAGAAGAAGAAGAAGAAGAAGAAGAAGAAGAATGGACTTACAGAGATGAGACTTTGAGCTCCGCAATTCTTCCAGCATGGTCGCTCTCCCGTTCCGTGTCCAAGATATACTGATCCGGTAGCATCAAAGCTGATAAGATGGACTGGAATTGTCGATACAAAGCCACGGCCCCGGCCGTGAGCGCCCCCGTTACCAATACACGGAACGCCATCGCCGAAGCCGAACACGATCTACAACGACGAAGATGATGAGATCGTCGGCGTGCTCGATCTCCTCTCGCCATCGCCCTTCTCTCTCTCTCTCTCGTTTCTGTGCTCCAAAAGCAGACGGCGCTTCTTGATTCCTCGACGAAGGAGGCGAGCGCACCGTCGCACGCGCTTTTGCGCCTCTCTAGCTGCGCATGGCGTTACGGCCTGGAAACTGGCTACCAGAATCAGCACTGTTCAATTCTGCAGTAGAAAAAGACTTGTAAATTCCCCCAGAATAGATAGCGAGTAGGTAGGTATCATACTCTTACATCTCAGTTTTTTTTGGCTGGCTATAAATAGCCAAAAAGAGAAATTAAACATTAAAATTGCTAAAAATCAAAGGATTTAAAAAAGTTTTACAATAGCCAGAATTCGATCAAAATTTAAGAAAAATTGCCAGATTTCTCTACATTGTTCAAGTAGGTAGCCAAAAATATAAAAAGGATTTCTTTTTAAAAAGTCTCTTATTTAGCTTATAGCCAAATTTGTCTAAATCTTTCCTTTGGGTGATCACCACTTTGGCTACATTTACAAAATTGACAAAAAGTAAACATTGCTTACTAGAGACGACCATATCCTTCAATTTGCCATCTAGCCTTATAGAGATGACATTTCAGGACTCGTTAAGGTCTTATTGAGATGACATTTGGGGACCGGTCTTATAGAGATGACATTCCGGGACTTGTAAAGTACTCTGCTAGACCCCTTATTTTTGGGGGAATGTGCCCACCCCGGGGCTTCACCTACGCTTCTTAAGGTACGAATAATTCCCCTTTGGGGGTGGGCTTTATTACCCTGTAAAGGGCCCCAAATGTCAAAAGGTCAGATATGTACTGTTCCCCAAACTTGTGGCCCAAGAAAAATGCCTTGGGTCTTGCGCAATGTCTTTTTTGCTAAATTTGTCACTTTTTCGACCAAAAAAAAGAAAGGGAAATTTTTGTTTTTCAAGTGTAAATTTCACTCAATTTTCTAATGTTTTGGCAAAAAATGCCAAATTTTTGGCATCACAAAATGGGTTCATATCTTAAATTCTTTTTTTAAAAATGATGTAGCTGAGGTGGAGATCATCCATAAGCTGGTTTAGCCAAATTTGGCTGTTAAAAAATGAAAGAAAACCTTAATGTATATTTTAGCTGCTTACTTGAACCATGTATAAAAAATGTGAGACAAATTTTTTAGGTTTTTTGGAAATTATTCAGAATTTTGGCTATGTTAAAAAAATCATATGTCAAGGTCTTCTACATGGAACTAAAAAATAAAGTTCCTTACTTGCGGATCAAGCCAACGGAGCAAGAAAGGAAAAAATAATGCAATACCATCTCGTACTTGAACCAATGAGCAGCAGCAGCAAGCTTCATCCATCCGTTGGTTCTTACTTCTAGTTAGTACCAGCCCGTGTTTTTCTTTGGTGTGAAATTTTGTCAAAATGTGCAAAATAAGAAGGGAATATTTTGTCACAATATTCTCATTTTTTCTAGGAAAAATATCCCCAAATTTCGAAAAAGGAAATTAATTAATTTTTGGCCACACTTGGACTCTAATTTTATTTTGGTAGCAATCTTATAACTAGTTTTAAAATTATTTAGATAGTTTCTAAAAACCTGCCGCCATTTAATGCAAAAATCCCTCTTGAGATGCTAACAGAAGGCTTTTCATACAGAAGGTATATCACAAAAGTAAATTCCATGTATTTGAACCTTGGGCCCATGAAAGCTCCTGTGGATTGGCCAAACCAATCATTCATTGTTAACCATAGAAAATCCCTGTTATGATAGACCCCAAGTTATTTGTTGTTGATACGAATTGGAAGGATTCAGATAGTTATAGTTTATATTTGTACCTTGTTTATCATCAGATGGAATTCACCATTTTATGTAATCAATAGGTGTTGCAAACTGGGATGAGCGGCAATTTCTTGAATTTGTGAATTCAAGAGAAAGGGTGGAGTTGGCAATGAGTGCACATTTGAAATTGCCAAAATTCTTTTGTGTTGAGTTCTATGTCATGCCATATCTGCAACATCAGCTCTGGTTTCAAGTATGTACCCGAAATCATGTCAATCTATTGTGGTGATGAAATGTGTTTGTTCTAAAATCTTAGACATAGGAAACAACCCCAAGTGAACCTTAGTTTTATTGGTTTGCAGAACCCGTGCTTCTTGTATAGAATATAGCATTTGAATTTCTATCCACCCAGAAAATTGCGATGCAGATTTTACCTAACCTGTTTGTTTTGCTGCAACAGTCTGCATGGGACAAGACAACAACTTTCTTTGTACTTCTGCGTAATCACTCCTGGTTTTCCTTAAGAATCTTGGGCACTTTGATGAATGACCCCTCAAGCTCTGGCACAGCTCCCATCATTGCCTTCCTGCATTTACAAACAGTTTTGCCATAAAGAGTCTTCCACCACACTTGTACAGAGTCTTGATACCCTAACCCTAAAGCTTAAAAAGACCAGCAAGCCCATTATCAATTAATCATAGCAGTTTTTTGCATCTTAGTATACAAGTGAAACACACCTATTTGGGAATACACTTGGCTTGTCTGATCTCAATGTGTTGATTCCATTAACATCACCTGGTGTCTCACAAAAACACATACAAAATTTGTTTAGAAGGAAATTAATAGTCCAACTCCTGACAAGCCCCCACAGGCTTCAAACTTCACACATCTGTATTCATGGCCAAACTAACCTGACAATGCAAACTTACATCCTGCAATTATGCAAAGTTATGTGTCACTTGTTTTTAGAGGTTTTTTCCAATTCACCCTCTTCAACAATGATCAAGACACTCACAGCAGAATGAAGTAGCTAGTTGAAGAGAAGCAAAACCACAGCAGAATGTAGGGAAGATGCCATACCAACATGGATGGCCGGTGCTACATCCGCCAAATCAATCTCCTGTAGCTGTGCAAACCTGATATGATACTAATGGCACACCAACTCAAAACCTTCATATTGTTTTTCCCTTAAGGAAAATGCATGGATACAGCACCCGTGCAAATCACAATTTGCAATTTCTTCATGCAGCTTGACCTCAAATAAAGAGGGAACAATTAGGTCAAGCTCCAAAAAGAAGGGGAAAAAAAGGTTCATCACCAAGGAGTTCAGTAATAAGAAAACCCACAGAACCTGGTGGCTAAGAACAACTCAAAATGCAGGCATACCAGTCAACAATGCGGCCAATTTGGGGTTCGAATTCTTCAACCTGGAATTCATACACCCAACAAAAGAACAACAACAAAGTGAACAAATCCATCTTCCCACCCCCACATTGCCAAATAAGCTGAAAAAAACTGCTTTGAATTTCATAGTGCTCCTCTGTTCCTGCAAAGCTCAACTATATAAGCATGTTTGCAAGGGAAAATCTACCTCTTGAGGGGTGAGAGAGAGACGGGCTTTCTCGCATAGATGAGCAATGTTAGGAGGTTCCACTTTTGAAGCCATGCATGTGGACATGGCTGCATGTTTGGTGGGGATACCAGCAACCGAGATGCGCAAGCTTGTGGTTAGCATGCTCTGATATGGCAAATGATGCAGCAGAGCAGCCATTACAATCACCTTTTACCCTGAAAATTCTCCACACCTGCAAAACTGGAATTGTAAATAGGTTTTGGAAGAAATGCACAACTAGGGTTTTCAAAAATGTTTCAAGAGGACATCACAACATGGACTGTCTGTGCCTTGCAGAACTCTTACATTGAGCTAAAAATACAGCAGTGTTCAAAATACAATCTGGTCATTCTGGGACAAAATTTAAAGTGATTCTGCCACAGGCTGCAAAAAAACAAAACCCTAAACCCATCACTGTGATGGAGAAATTACAGAGCACCACACAGTCTCTTCTTCTTCGTGTTCATTCAGAAAATGCAAGCTTCCAATACAGAAAACCCAGCTCTGCTTTCAAAAACCCTAGAAAAATTGGACGTTCAAACAAAGACATATATCAGGTATGAATCAGATCATGCTTACAAACTTTGTGATGATGATTCTCGTCCGAAATTGCTGAGGTTGTTGTATGTCTCTGAGGAAATTTGCTCACTCTCAGTCCAATCTCTCAAACATTTGCGTAAGAAAAAAAAAAAAAAAATCAATCCCACGCGAGACCTCAAAAATCGTTTGCGATCACAAAACCCAACACAATCCCACAAACCGGAGCAGAGAGAAGAGAGACGCACATGCGCTTGAATTCGTCCGCCCAGCCTCGAAAAGGAGCTCTGACAGCCGGGCTTCCGCTCCGCTCAGAGGCCGAAGTGAGAGTGAACTTGCATACCCGCACCACCAAGACAGTTCGCTCAGCTCTCCACAACACACCGACCGTCTCAAATCCTCACAACTCACACATCACTCTTTCTCTCTGTTGCTCAGGCTTAGAGAGGAAATGCGCAGCGAGAGAAGAGTGATGTGAGGAAGCTCAGACGGAGGATTTTTTGGGGACCTGGTGTTTTGGGGGATCTCAGTTTGCACCCTCATTTTGTCACATCAGTATCTCGAGACCTCATTCTAGGGTTTCAGGTTTTAGGGTTTGAGTCTGTAAGATAGGGACAGGCGAGAGAGAGAGAGAGAGAGAGAGAGAGAAAGAGTCATGTGTGAGTTGGGAGGATTTGAGACGATCAATTTTCTCCCCTCCTTAGATTGCTTTGTCTTTCTGAATGAAACGATTTATGTGCCTGCAAAGTGCTGCTTGTTCTGGACGTCTTGACTTAGAAACCGAATTGGAAAATTTTGCGAGTTTTTTTTTATTATAAGGAATTGAGTTTCTTTCTTGTTGTTGCAGCAACAGTTGAAGGCACGCGTTTTTGAAGGCATTTTGTTTTCTGTTTTTGTGTTTGGAGGGTGGGTTAAATATGGGATCGCCCAGTGTTTCATCAGAGAGTAGCAATATGTGTGAAGAATGCGGCAAGAATGTTTTCAAGTACAAGTGTCCAGGATGCGGACTGCGATCGTGCGGGCTTGAGTGCGTCAAGGCACATAAGACTCGGACCAACTGTTCTGGAAAGCGTAATCGGACTGCCTTTGTTCCCATCTCTGAATTTGACGACAATGTCCTCATCTCAGGTGAGGAGAATCGCCGGTTGGTTTCCGTGGTTCCTAAACTTTCAATTCTTTTTCCCACAAATTTTGGCGGCATGTTCAGAAATTTCCTTTTTTTGATCTTTCAATCCCGATAATCTTTATGAGCAGCGCTCTTCTATTTGGTTTGCAGCTCAGGATCTCACAGTCTTAGTTCTTAGGTTTTAGGGTTTAAACCCTAAACCCTAAACTCTAAACCTTGTGATTTTCAACAAGAGTCTCTCACTGATCATGTGGTACTAAAAATGTGACTCCAGATTACAATTTGCTGGAAGAAATTCTGAGACAAACAGATTCAGCAAGGCGGTTGAGGGTGCCATTTGGAGGAGACAAGCAGGAAATGCATCCTGCTATGAAGGCACTCCAGCACCAGGCTAAAATGCGGGACATCAAATTGCTCTTCCTTGCGCATGGCATGTCCAAGAGGAAGTCCAACTCGACATATTTTGATAGAAAGTAAGTCCCTCCCTCCTTCCTTCCTGTACCCTAAACCCTAAACCCTAAAAGGCTGTCTGCAGTGTGTGCTGCTTCTTTGTTTCAAACTCATGCTAAGTTTACTCCAATTGTTATTACTTTTTGTTCTTGATGTGATGTGTTGTAAGAGTGGCTTGAATTGTGATTTTTTTTGGTTTGCAGGCGAAAGTGTATCTTTTGGAGAGTAGAATGGGTCTTTGAAGGGACGAATATACGCCTTGTCAATGCACGGTAATGATTTCAGTGCCCCCTTTGAACTGTATAATGGAATTGATTATGGTTTGCTTGAGAATTTTGATTTTGTGAACCCTGAAACAGATTTTCTGTCTTAGAGTTTTCAGACCTTCTATGATAGTCTGGCAGTTGTGCCTTGTATTGTAAGAGAGGCTTAGTATTGATACTTATGTATAGAGCACTCTATCAACTTGAAAAACTTTTGTTTGTGTTTTGCAGTGTCGATGAAAATTCCAGCCTGAAGAGTGTTCTGGAAAAGCACTTTGCAGTAAGGTCTGACAACACTGCTACTCTACATCAACTTTGCAATTTTCACCGACGACCAATTTCTGATCTTAAACTTTTTCTCCAAAAGGAGCCTAGTGAGGTTGGTGCAGTCCCTCTTCTTCCATGTTTTTAGTGCATTATATAATTTGATTTTCCTTTGAAGGAGTGGCATTCTCTCATGCACTGAATTGTTGTGGCTTTACTTCATGTTTTGCAGTCATCAAAGAACACTTTCTATGAGCTGGATGTAGAGGGTAATCTTGGTGCGCAGCTCTCACAAAAATGTTTGATCGAGTATCCTGTTATCCATGTTGCATTAAATTCAGATCCTGAAAAGTTTCCTGTTGTAGTTAACCTGAAGTCTATCACGTCAAATGCTTCACAACCATCCCCTGATGTGAAGTTTGAAACACCAATAATTCAAGAAGCAGTAGGTGTTCCTTTCCGTGAAGAGGAAATTGAGGAAGGGGAGTTTGTTCCTTGAGGTAAGAGGGAACATTACCTCTTGTGTTGTCTTTAGATTAGAGTGCCCATGGGTTTCTTTAGTAACTAAGTGTTGGTGTAAACTTGGGATGATACGCCCACAAGAGTTCCTCACTTGCATATGGTGTTTCTCCATGCTTTCAAAATTTCTCAAATGTATGGGGTTTACCAACCTGTAACTTGTCATCATGTAAAGAGTTGTTTTCATCTTGTGATCCCTGCATTTCATTCTTATTCCAATGCAATCAGGTATCTTGTCAACATTTTGTTTTGCTTGCTAGTTGCTCCTTGTACCTAGATGTAGCTGCATTTCTTGTCTCTGCCTTGAGGGGAGAGAGACTATGGAACAATGTACTTCTCATTTGGTTCCACATTTTGAGGGATACCCAGCAGTTGTGAAAGAGAATTGTCAGTTCATGTTTCGGAGCTTGGTGGAAACTGGAAAGATCTGTTCATTTTTGGGAGCTTTCATGTTTTGTATGTTGGGTTCCTCTTGCTCTCTTGGCTGATGTTAGGCTTTTTTTCTAAGCATCCTTCTCAATGCTGTGTTTGGAAGCAGGTGTCTTCTGTCATTAGGAGTGGGGTAGTCATACTTAAGCATATATTTTGTGTAAGTGGTCTTATCTTGGCATTAGTGGTGGTATGGTCAATCTGACAAATCCAAGCTACCTGGACAATGCAATCATCCTTTATTCAGGCCTGGTTTTTTCTCCTTTTTTCTGTGACATTGCCAATCACACATCACTCTTAGATGTGGATATTGGGCAATGAGATTTGGTATTACTATAAGAAACTTGAAAAGATCATGTGCACATTTCTCATTTTGGATTTTCCAAACCATTCACCAAAAGTTATTGAAGTTGGAGTGATTTAAAAAAATCTAAATAGTATTTTCACAATTGAGTTCCATAAAAATGTTAGAGTGAAACTCATGTCAATGAGAATAATATTGGCCCATGAGAGCAAGTCTTCCTGAAGATGTAAAGCACTCAACAAGAAAATATAGTCCAATTCCAAATTGCCTTTGTATCATTGGGGGTGCAATATGTAAGGTGCGTGCATAAAGACCTATGAAATTTTTTCTAGTGTATTTGGAGGTAATGTTAAAAATATGAGCATTTTGTTATTTGAAATGCCCATCCTCTTTGTTCAATTTTTTTTTTGTGTGACACCCACTTTGGTATCACATAATAAAAATGAAAAATCAATTCTTTGTAGCTCTGTAGTTCAGCTAATGCCCTCATGGCAAGGTGTTTTTGAAATAAGCACCCCCAAGGACCAACCTCCTTTGCTGTCAGATTATTACACATAAGGCACCTTGGTCTAATGGACCTTGTTACTAAGCTCATCTATTTGAAATTGGCTTTGACAACAAGATCAAAAAAACCATGATTGGTCATATTTTCATGGACCAAACTTAGATTGTTATAATAACTTTTTTTTAGAGATGAGTTAGACATTTGTTAGAACCTAAAAACCATATTTGGTTCACACAATTTTTGTAACAATTTTTTTCTTAATTTTTTAAAATAATTTTTTTTGAAGGTTAGTGTGAAGTTTGGGCCGAAAAGGTTGTTATTTTTTGTTGGATTTTCTTAACATAAAATTCCTCAGTTTTTTTTTAATAATTGATTTTGAAGGTGGGCACAAAGTTCATTAGCCCATGCGAAAAAAAAAAAAAAAAAAAAAAAACTGTGTCTGGTCAAATTGTTTTTACATTTTATTTTTTCCTCTTCTATGATCCATGGTGATCCTACTTGTTAAAATGAAGAAAATGAACAAAGTGGAGAAAGGAAAAATGGAAAGAAATATGATAAAGAAAAAGAAAGGGCAAATCCTAAACCAGTGGTTTAAAAAAAAAAAGTTACATAAAATATCAAGTTAAAATTCAAAATTTTACACAAAATAATTAGTTACCTTTTTTTTGGCTTTGTCAAAATATGTTAATACTTCAATAAAGTCTATTGTCACTTTAAATTACACTTGGGCACCTAGGCCCACACGTAAATAAGTTTTAAAAAATTCATGGGATGCCCTTTGGACATGTTTTAAGGGCTCTCACCATTTCCATGGTCATGATTCCTCACCATAGTATAAAGGGGGCCTTGGACTTCGCCCCTTGATTCATAGGGCATAATCCCTTCTTGTGGGGGCATTACCGTACACATAGCTTATTAAAAACGATAAAAACTTCCCAAGGAAATCCCAAATAGAAATGTGTTGGAGTGTTATCTACAATTATTCTTGTATGGTAAAACCTCAAGGTGCAAGAATTCTGAAAATAAGAGGCCTAAGATGAATGACATGAGGCAATAATCAAGTCCAGGCTCACATTTTGAGAATGTCCCTCACCCATGGGCTTTTTACCCATGAACCTCATGCATTCTGATAAAGCACTAGGCAAAATCTATCTATGAAGGAAGGTTGTTTGTTTGTTTTGTACGGTTGAGATCCACCGAACCAGGATACTTCAGATCATGTTCTTGGTCTCTTTGGAAAACTCTGGAGGAGGAGGAGGAGGAGGGGCGCATCAGCTTAGTTTCATCACAGTGTTCAAACTTGCATGTAGAAGTTCGTGAACGATTTTTTCACTGAACATTAAATTAAATTGTAGCTGAAAATTTTGGAGGAATTGGAATTGGAATGTGTCTTTGGTGTTGTTGGAAAGATCTTGACGAGCCAAATTTAATGGAATTTATTTGGTAAGATTTCAGACCTTCTACCACTACAAAGTTAAACTACTTTAACTATTTTTTTTCATACTAGTGGGTACCCGTGACCTTCGGACATTCGTGGCTACGTCATTCCAGCCACCTCGAACGTTCTGTTTGATCGCCATAATCTGAAGTTTTCCCAAAATAACACTCGTGGGTCCCACCTTAAGGCATTTATATCCCCACAAATAAAAACAATATTGTGACTTAGCGCAATGATCCTAACCGACGTTGTGCGGGTATCAGAACCAGCCATATGTACCCTCCGGTTATCAGTCTAGGTATTTACTCCCTTACTTGACGGGGGTGAGAAAACCCAAAACCTTAGTTTTGACATTTTGAACCTTGGTTCTCTAAAGTTTTAGATTTTTTCAAAAACACACTCCCCTATATAATCGCCGGTTCTTTCGGTAGTGAGGGGGGAGAGGAAAGTTTTTATATCCCCCTCTGGTGGTGCAGTGGGAGAGGGATGCGATCCGACCGTCATTCCTTCCCTTTGGATGACTACGATGCTTTGTGGAGATTAGGTCTTGGTTTGTACACTTGACTGATGCGAAAATCGTGGTGATCGTTTGTTATTTCATCGGCCTCTCCCTCCCCCACAACCCCCCCCCCACCCCCCCCAAAACCTCGTCACAAACAAACAGACTTACTGAATTAATATATTAAACTTGTGGGTACCCGCGACCTTCAGTCACTATGAGGCGCCCCTGCATTGTTTTACTAAATTCGTCATACTTTTTTATTTTTTAAAAATGCTATAGCCTGAGTAGGACCGTCATCATTTAATGCTAATTAATGCTCGGGATCCTCACCAATGGACCTACTTGAAAAATTTGCCCAAAAAAAAAAAAAAAAAAAAAACCCTGGTATTAACCAATGTGGGGAAAAGGGCGGTGGGGGGGGGCTTTTTCTTTTCCTGTATAGGTATGTACAGTAGTATGTACCTATCGGTGTAAGTATTTTGAAAGATGGCATCCTCAAGTGTTTTGTTCCTTTCTTCTTCAATATTTTATGGAAATTTTTTCGCAAAACTACAATGGTGATTCAAAATTTGAATTCTCCCACTTTCAGCTCGATGAACAGTGGCACACCAAACGCAACAGTCCAGTGCGTGTTCGAATTTATCGGCTATGACAGCATTTGTTGCCTTAGCGTTGCAGATACGTTGCTAGCGCTTAGACAACTTGGGGTGACCTACACCAAGGACACCAGCAAAACCAAGCTGACCAGTGCCCTCTTGCAAGCAATGCTTAGGGACTTCACTCCAACCTCTGCTAAGAGACAGGAGAAGAGCCAACAGGAGTAGCTGGAGTTGCAACTATAGGAGTTCAAGGCAGATATTATCGCTGTGGTTATTGACGTCAAGATAACTATGGCCAACTTGCAGGCCAATCCAGTGCCCCAGACCGCTCAACTGGCTGAGCTAAAGGACATAAGGGAGGAGTTGCAGGCCTTGAAGGACAGCCAGGAGGGAGGTTGGAAGACTGTTGTGCGGAACATGTCACAGCAAGCTAATGCCCCACAACAGCAAGAGTGCATGCTCAACGCTGTCCTCAGGAACTTTGAAGAGGTGGAAGGCGAGACTTCTACGGCCCTGTTAGAGCGCGTGAAGGCGAAGCTGGGTGACAAGCTAGGTATCAATGTCGAGCTGACTGCTGCCTACCGGCAGCCTGCGAAGCGGAACTACGTCGCTGCTGCCAAGGGGACAACCCCGCACGCAACAGGCTACGACCGGTGGTGATGACCTTCACCTTCGCTGCGACGCAAACCGCTGTCTTCAAGGCGCGCAAGCACCTTGCGGGCACCAAATGGGGCCTGGACGATGACCTCACCCCGCTGCAACAGTCCCAGCGGAAGGCGTTGCATCCGTAGTGGCTGGAGGCCTGCAAGGCGGGCAAGCGTCTACGATGGAAGGGCGGCGAGCTCTTCGTCAACGGCCACTCGGTAAAACCCACCACATAGGGGGGCGAAGGCCAGAGGGTTGTGACATTATGTTGCTGGAATATCCATGGGGGAGCGTGCAACAAGCTCAGCACCTCCCCAACCTTACAAGACTTATTGACAAGGGTTGATATTCTAGCGTTGATAGAGACACACCATTTCCCCGATCAACAGCTCCCTGTCGTTCCTGGTTTCCAGTGCTTTGCAGTAGCTAGACCTTGCAAACTTGGCGGTTCAGTGTGAAAGCACAGCGGTGGTATTCTTGTGTATGTCTCGACAACATGCAGCAAAACAGTTCCAGTTTGGAAGTGTCCTATGGATGGTACCAGATTATGGTTGAAGTTGACTGACTTGGGGGGCCGGAAGCCTCTCTATGTCTGCATTGCTTATGCTCCACCGCAGAACTCACCATTTGCTAACAAAGACTTGTTTGAGGCAATAGCACAAGAGGTGGTGGAAGTTGAGAGCCTGGAAGGGATCGTACTCCTTGTTGGGGATTTCAATGCCAGAACTCGTCAAGAACCAGACTTCGTGGACTGCACCTCGTTGTGCGATGTTTTGCAAATTCCCGAGCTCTTGGACACCCCCCCGTCGCCGCGCTCCCGACAAAACCGAGACACGGCTACACCGTGCGGTGGCACAAGGAGCTTTTGGGGCTGTGCTGCGCAACTGGCTATCGCATCCTAAACGGGAGGGTGCCAGGAGACCTTGAAGGGGAGTATACATGCTTTGCAAACCAAGGGCACAACACAGTGGACTACATACTTGCCTGCCCATACTTGTTGGATGCTGCACACCACCTTGAAGTTTTGATTGATTCTGCATTCTATGGAAGCCCACACTCTGATTCGGATCACTGCCCACTTATTCTCCAGTTTGTCGTAATTACTGAACCTCTTGCTGTCGTTATGCACGCGGACCAGCCGCATCTGATACGCTTCAAGTACAACCTAGCACTGTCTGATGATTATTTCACAAAGTTACAAGACCACATATCCACCATTAACCTGAACGCTTGTATTGAGGATATGAGTGCAGCCACCCTTTCAGAGTTGATACACGACAACATTTGCATGGTTGCTAATGAAGTCTTTGGGCAGAAGCAACCCCCATCAGCTCATCACCACTGCCGCAAACCCTGGTTTGATTCAGAGTGTAGGGTTCAGAAGAAGCAGGTCAAGATTTTCTTGAGGGAGCACTTGGACTGCGAGCTCGCTAGACACCTGCAGAAAAAGTTGAAGCAGCTGTTGAAGCGCAAGAAACGTACCTATGAGAAATTAATGTGTATGCAAATGTGCAAGCTTGCTAAGATCCCGCTGGATTCTGGAGAAAGTATCGCATGCGCAAGGAGGCGTCACACAGCATCCAGAGGGAGGCGCTCCGACAGGGCTTTGCAACGCTGTTGGGGCCGCCCATTTCGCCTGATCCGGTTACACCCATTCCTGAATGTGATGAACCTTGCAGTCTAAGTCAGGATATAAGTACCTCTGAAGTTGCAGAAGCGATTAACAGACTGAAACGAGGAAAGGCAACAGGCTTGGATGGGGTAAAAGCTGAATTTGTTATAGATGGTTGTGACGCGCTGCTCGCGATCTTGCAAACCTTGTTTAACAAGCTCTTCAATGAGGGTTTCTGTGGGTCTTTGGCGGTGGGAGTCATACATGCCCTATTCAAGAGTGGGAATGCCTCATCCGTTGACAACTACAGAGGCATCACAGTTGGGCCTGTTATAGCAAAGATTTTTGCAATGGTTCTTGAAAGCAGACTGAGCTGTTGGGCGGAGGAGCGGGGCATTCGGGCATTCGGGCAAGCAAGTTTCAGAAAAGATTTTCGCACTACAGACAACCTGTTTGTTTTGCAGACGCTTATTGAATCCCGAACAAGCTGGAAGGGCAAGAAGTTGTTTACATGTTTTGTTGATATCAGGAAAACATTTGATACCATACCTCGTGTTAAATTATGGCATGTGCTACAGGGCATCGGCGTAGGTGGGTGTTTCCTTGCCTACCTACGCTCCATATACAGTAAAGACCGCGCATGCATCACACACCCGACCGAAGGATTGTCCAGCACCTTCGCATGTACCATTAGCGTGAAGCAGGGCTGCCCACTAAGCCCGTTGCTCTTTGGCCTCTACATTAACGCACTGGAGCCACGCATTGTCCCGCTCGATGACGATGACGGGCCTGACCTTGCCGGCACACCGGTCAAGCTGCTGCTCTATGCGGATGACCTTGTCCTCATGTCAAGAACTCAAAGGGGACTGCAAAAACAACTCGATGAGCTAGGGAAGTTCTGTGACGAGAGGGACCTCACGGTGAATGTTAAAAAGAACAAGGTGGTGGTCTTTGGAAGCAGGGTCAACACTAGCCCATTGCTCTACAGTGGCCTGCCGATTGAAAAAGTGGCATCCTTCCGATACTTGGGAGTAGAGCTCCATCGCAGTGGCTCTATGAAAACTGCTATGGAACACCTAGTTGCGGCAGGCAAAAGAGCGGTCTTTGCATTAAGGCGGCGTTGCGCTGACCTAAAAATAAATGATCCTGCTATTATTTGCCAATTGTTTGATGCACTTGTGAAGCCGGTTATTAGCTATGCCTGTGAGTTATGGGTGAATGAAGCAGCCACGGATTCGCTTGAGCTAATACATGTATCTTTCCTGAAATCGTTGTTCGGTGTCAACGGTTCAACCCCTACACGCATTGTCCTGTCTAAGTTTGGGAGGTTCCCTCTGAAGCTGTTTTGGCAACAGTAAGCGTTGAAATACCATTGTAGATTGGAGGATTCAGAGCCATCGCGCTTGATAGGCCTTGCATACCGTGTGCAACTTACATTGTCCTCCTATGAGTGCCTTGGGGCCAAGCGGGGTTCCTGGCTGCATAGATGCAAGCTTGGGAAGGTTAAGCCGGAATCCAACAACCTCCAACGCACTCCGTAGTTGGAGGGGGTATAGCAGCTTTGCAAGATTCTTTCGTCTTGGCTCCAGTTCAGGGTAGTCGTCTAGCAAACTATGTGTGGTTGTATGATATTTGTGAATACACTTTTCAGCCGTATCTTAGCACCGTCAGCAATGTGCAACTTAGGAAATGCCTCACGAGATTCCGTTGCTCAAACCACTGCTTAGAAGTTGAGATTGGCCGCAGAACCAAGCCAACGAAAACTCCACTTCATGATAGATTATGCAAAATGTGTAGTTTGGAGGCCATTGAAGACGAAGACCATTTCTTGCTTGTCTGCCTAGCATATGAACACTTACGCAACATGTTTAGGGAACAACTGCCTCTAGGACTTGTAATGCCTGTGCAGGAATTGCTATCTTGTCAGGACCAATCCAGTCTTGCTAGATTTCTTGAACAGTGTCTCCAGTATAGAAATTTTAGGAGACTGTCCGCCTAATGGGTCTCTCTGGCCCACAACTGGTGTTAAATAAAAATAAATACATACCTGCCGGAAAAGGGCGGGAAAAAAAAAAAAAAAAAAAAACCCTAATATTAACTAATGTGGGGAAAAGGGTCAGGGGGGGGGGTATTACATACCCTCCGGTTCTGAAGATTTGAAAATTTTAGAACCATCAGCTCCGGGTATAATTAGCAGAATCAAATATGGGTATGGCAGAATCAAACCTGCCTACACAACGAACCCGCCGGAAAAGGGCGAAAAAAAAAAAAAAAAAAAAAACCCTGGTATTGACCTTGGGCAACGCCATTTGAAATATACAGAGGCCGGTTCTGCCATAGAAAATGCAAAGGCCGGTTTTGCCATAGAATGAAAAAGCAGAATTGTCACATCACAAACAGACAGACCAACGCAATTAATATAGTAGATTCAGGTTGTGACAACCTTTAAGTTAACTATTTTTTTTCATCCTCGGGTTGTGACAACCTCTAAATTAACTATTTTTTTTCATCTTCGGGTTGTGACAACCTCTAAGTTAACTATTTTTTTTCATCCTCGGGTTGTGACAACCTCTAAGTTAACTATTTTTTTTCATCCTCTAGTGGTGACAACCTCGGGTCACCACTTAGTGTAGTTAGTGGCGTTTTAGTGGGTTTAATTTTTTAGTGGTAGAAGGTCTATAAGATTTGGATTCAGAATGATCATCCCCCCTTATAAGTCCCACCTTAGAGTGCCCTTACTTTGGGAAGCCCCCATACTTGACACTAAACGTACTTAGATCATGAGGTGTATGGTGACCCCACGGTTCCTGGTTAAGAATCTTATATTAAAAGAAAACATAATTTTCTTCCTCTTTTATACGAGAGATATTCGCAGATACAATGTACCCTCCAAATACATTACAAATTTTCTCCAAGTGTTTTTATTAATACGTAAGCTTTATTTTAATTGAAAAATATTTTAAAAAAAATTCCTTAAGAAAAATTCCAGGGCATTTTGTTTTTCCAAATGGCCTCCAAAAAGAAGAGCACAATTTTACATGAATAAACAAAAAAAAAAAAAAAAAAATCTGAGCCAAATTTAAAAAGGACAAGAGAAGCTAGAAGAGAGAAATGAGAAAGAGAGAAATTTCAATATTATTCAAATACACAAAAATGTCAAAAGGCAAAAGTGAAGTTTAAAGAGAAAGAGGCATGAGAAGCGTATTTTTTGGGGTGCGAAATTTCGCCAAAATGAGAAAAAAAAATAAAAAATAATAGGGGAAGTTCTGTCACAAAAAATTCCCTTTTGTCTGAAAAATAATCGCCAAAGTTTGGAAAGGAAATTTATTATTATTATTTTGCCACATTTGGAATATGGTTTTAGTTTGGTAGCATCTTTTAATTTACTTCTTTTTTGTTATTTAGACATTTTTGAAAAAAATTATCGCCAATATCTCTTAAGATGCTAGCCAATGACACGACATCAAAAAATTGAAAAAACAAATCCCTGAGTATGAGATACGGAGATTAATTTATTATTTAAATACAAAAATGGTAAAAAAAAAGTTCAAAGACGAGAAAAAGGTTAAAAAGAACGAAAGAGATTTATTTTTATCTAAATAAAAAAAAGTCATAAAAGTCCAAAGACAAAAGAGAAGTTAAAAAGAGAAAAAGAGAAAAACTATTATTATTTAATCCAAAAATTGTCAGAAAAGTCCAAAATACAAAAGAAAATGAAAAAGAAAGAGAGTGAAGGAAGTGTGTGAAGAGAGAAAGTGTGTGTGTGTGTGTGTCTTGTGTGTGTGCGCGGGCGAGAGAGAAAAGAGAATTGGAGAGCAGAAGAAGATTTTTGTTGTGAATTTTTGGTTGTGAATTTTTGTGGGCGAAGTGGAGTAGTAGTTTCTGTGATTTTTAGGGTTATTTTTCTGATTTTTTTGGTCGGGGGGGAGAAGAGGAAGGAAACGAGGAGGGGGAGGAGGAGGTTTGATTGTGCGAGGAGAGAAGAAATGGCGGAGAGGAGATACTTTGGAGTGGCGCTGGATTACTCACCAAGCAGCAAGTATGCGTTCAAGTGGGCAATTGACAACATTTTCAGAGACGGAGATACCGTCATCCTTGTCTTCGTCAACAAAGAGATTCAGGATGGAACGCAAGCCGATCTATGGGGAGAAGATGGCTCACGTAAGAAGAAGAAGAAGAAGAAATAATAAAACACCTGCATAATTTTCTGTTGCTTTGTAAGAATTTTGTTGTAAGCCAAAACTGTGTTTTCTCGAACTTTTTGATTTTGCAACGAATTTTTCTCTTCTGTTAGACTTTCTTGCTCGAATGTATGCGCTTGTAATGAGAATTCCATCAAGATTTTGTCTGATTTGGATCCCTGAGCACTCGTTTGCCTCACAGCGGCGTTATAAGGGAAGTTCAGGCTCTATGAAAAGCTCACTTTCCGATTTGTCTTCTTACTAACTATGGCATAGATATACATACATGATGACAAGAATTATGTGACCATGTGGTGAATGGCTTGAAGCCATAGACTCTAGAAAATAGCGTTATAAGGGAAGTTCAGGTACTATGAAAAGTTCACTGTGGATTTTCTCTTCTTCTTTCCAATGAAGTACTATGGCATAGACATACATACATAATGACAAGAATCATGTGACTTTGTGCTGAATGGCTTGAAGCCATAGACTCTGGACAGATTTAGAGAACCAGTGCACTTCAATCTCATGGATGCCAGTCCAGGTGTTGTACTGCAATATGACTCTAGTCTGCCTTGGACTTTGCAGCTCTTGTCCCTTTTGAGGATTTGTCAGATCCTGCTATTCAGAGACGCTACCAGTTGCAAGGCGACGAGGAGATTACCCAGTACGCTGAGGAAGCCACGACTGTGAAGAAGGTAGGTGTACCGTAACTACTATGAAGATTTTTGTAGAACTAGCTAACTTATGAGCCAAACTTTTTTCTCTGAACATGCCAGAAAGAGTCTAAAGAAAGCAGATTCGTGCAGTAGACAGGACTGAGTTTGGAAATGTGAGCGACCTCTTCAGAAACAAGAGGAGCCAAACTTTCATCTTCTCTGAACATGCCACAGAGAAGACTCGTCTAAAGAAACCAGATATGTGGGATAGCCAGTCCTACTGAACTTGGAATTGTGAGCAGTCTCCTACAAACATGAGTGAGAACTTTCTTCTCTGAACATAACATTTGCAGAGAAGAAGAGTCCACAGATAGCAGCAGGTTCATGGAATGTAGCCAAGCCGGAACTTGGAACTGTGAGTAATCTCATAGAAATATGTGAGGATGATTTGGGGTGGGGGGTGTTCTCTGGGTCTGGAACATAACAGCATGTTGGATTTGAGGAAAGATTTGAGATCGCCAGCTTGAGAAAATCATGGCTGGCATTGACTTGGAGGAGGTGGGGGATTGCAAATTCTATCAGTTGAAAACATGAACTAGACTTGGTGGAGGGGTAATGTTTTGCATCTGCGCGTCTTTCTTTGTTCAGGTGAAAGTGGTGGCCAAGGTTTACTGGGGAGATCCCAAGGAGAAACTGGTCAAGGCTGTCATAGAGACCCCACTGGATGCTCTTGTGATGGGAAGTCGAGGATTGGGAACTTTTAAGAGGTAACACATCTCTCTCTGTTCAAAGAAAACACACAAGCTGTTGGAGAGTTAGTTGTTTTCAATGTGTTGGAGTGCAGTTGTAGTTCCTAAGAATTTTGTGTCTGTCAAGCTGCAAAGCTCGCTCTTCAGCAAATTTATGTTTATTTTACTTTGATGTAGAATGATGCACTGGCAGCTTGTGTAGACAGTTGTATTTTGTCTTTGATGTCACATGATACTCTTCTGCTTATAGAGAACAATTCAAGAGATATATTATGCACCTGGAATTTGGGGGCTACTGGGGTTTAAACCAAGGAATGGACTTAATACCTAGACTTTCTGTGAGATGTGAACTGATGTGATGCAGGACACTTCTCGGGAGTGTAAGCAACTATGTGGTGAACAGCGTACCCTGCCCTGTTACGGTTGTGAAGTTGCCATCCAGCAGCAATGAGGCCGAATAATAAGATCTTGAGAAACATTTCACAAGCTTACAGGCCACTCAGGATTGAAGAAAATTATCTGGAAGCACCAGTTCCTACTTGCTTATAAGTCTTACTATGCATGTTTTTCACATACAATGAAAATGTGTAATTTTCAGGCAGGTTGTTGAGTGATTGTGCCAGAGAATTTGCCCATGATGTAAATTTGGTATTGGAACAAAGTGATTCAATAGAATCACTACTTAGAGACTTAGCTACTGGAACATTTGTTGTTGCTCATATATAATTTGTTTGTAAAATCTGAACCACTTGGCACCACCAGTTTTTGCGCTTGTGAGAGGAGCTGTGAGGAGTGTGAGTGTTCCAGATTTTTCCATGACCCATCTCCATTAGTGACGGCAATAATGGAAACCTTTCTCACCCATCTTTGTTTGCAGCAGCAACAACTTTGGCTGCGAAGCTGCAATGAGTCCTTCCTTAATCTTTTGTTTGCAGCAGCAGCTGCGCAGCCGATCGAAACACGTGCATGATGAGGGAGGTCCTCTGCTTCCTCTTTTTCCTTTTAAGACAGTTTTAGAGTCTCTTTCCATTAGGCTGCTGTGATCACAGCTACACATAGTCTGCTACACAGACTCGGTGATCACATACAGCATCCTAATGGAAAGCCACTGACGGAGGTTCTTGTCTCTTGATACAGGGACAGTCCCTTTCCATTGGAAAGCTGCAAGTGCATTGAAATATGTACTTAGTCATGTTGAGAACTCTCAGAACACATGTTCTCATTGATATAGCGACAGATGTCATCTTATGGTGAGAAGAGTTAGACTTACAGCTCTCACAGCCTTGACATTTATTCAACGCTTGACGGACAAAGCTGTGAGATGACTGTAAGCAAAGCTAGCTCCAAAAACATAATGGAAAGCCGCTTCGAACTTTATGGGATGCACAGAATGGGAAGAATGGTCACCACAAGTAGGAGCTTGCTGCTGCTGTTACTACTCTTCTTTTGCGTTGCCCATGCAGCACTTCTTCCGATTGCTGCTGCAGCAGAACATGATGCTGTGGTGAAGCGGTTGCAAGAGTATCTTCGCATCCAGACTGTGCACCCTGATCCCGATTACACACTTGTCTCAGACTTCCTTCTCTCGCAGGCCACTTCCGTTGGACTGGAAGCTCGTAGATGGGAATTTGTGAAAGAGAAGCCGGTGGTCTTACTTTCCTGGAATGGAACACACCCATCACTGTCATCACTGCTGCTCAACTCCCATACGGATGTGGTACCTGCCCAGAAGGAGAAATGGATTTATCACCCCTTCTCTGCAACTCAGGTACATATGATGCTCCGCCATCTTGCAACTGTGGAAATCCCTAGTACTGTTTCTGAATACTCAAAGGAAGAGAAACTTGATCTCCCATCTCTGGAAGACCATGGAGTCATTCTTCTTCTTCTTTGTTAAGAAGCAGATTTTCGTTTCAAGAGTTCAGACTTTTGGCTGTGTCAAGTTCTTCTTTTGACGTAGGTTGTGTTTTTCGGAGGCTTAAAGAATCTCAAGTTCTTCTTCTTTTGATATGGTTGCTGTGTGTTGTGTGTTGGAAGCTAAAAAGTCTACCCCCTAAACCCTAAATACAGGATGCAGAGGGCAACATCTATGGAAGGGGATCACAAGACACCAAGAGCTTGGGAATGCAATATCTTGAAGCCATTCGCAACTTGAAGGCACAGGGATTCAAACCAGCACGCCCAATTCATGTCTCTTTTGTTCCAGATGAAGAAATCGGAGGCAAAGATGGTATGGGGGCTTTTGTTACCTCAAGAGAATTTCAGGCTCTCAATGTGGGAATAGCCATGGATGAAGGACTTGCATCTTCACAAGACTCTTATAACATTTATTTCCAAGAGAGATCCGCTTGGAAGCTCATAATCAAAGCCACTGGAGCACCTGGTCATGGATCCAAAATGTATGACAACAGTGCATTTCAAAATCTGATTACAAGTTTGCAGACCATATACAGCTTCCGAGAATCACAGTTTGAGTTGTTAAGGTCTGCAGCACGATTGGAGGGAGAGATCATTTCCATTAACAATGTG
Organism: Sphagnum contortum; assembly: GCA_963920785.1. NCBI lineage: Eukaryota > Viridiplantae > Streptophyta > Sphagnopsida > Sphagnales > Sphagnaceae > Sphagnum > Sphagnum contortum. The sequence continues at coordinate 13,072,804 of OY987288.1, forward strand.
TATCTGAAAGCTGGAACTCCAACTCCCACGGTATGCTATTTATTCATTAGTCTTTGCCCATTACTTCAAAATTGTTCTTTTAGATGATCATTCAGAGCTTATCGTCTGAGTCTTGCTGACAGATCAGTTGTGGCATTGCTATGCTTTCCTGGTTTTCTCAATCATCAACTACCATTTGATAAGGATAATAGCTGAATTCGCAAGTGTTATGGTTTTTGTCTTGTCCCCATCTTTGCAGAGTCATTAATCAGTTGATGTTTTCCCATATTCAATTTTTTTGGGGGGGGGGGGGGGGGGTGGTTTGGGGGCTTCAATGTCTTTCAGATTCAAGACTTCAACAGTTATGATGTGTCTCTTTTGGGTTTATAATTATTTGTTTATTTTTCTCATGTGTGAAACTTTGTATGTTTGAAAATTTTGAGAGATTTCCAAATGCTTCTTAAAGTGGAATGTTAGAATTTGGAGAGATCATGTGGATTCTAATGGTGTGTTATTGATACCTGGTAGGGTTCAGGGTTTTGTGATGAATCTGCAGCCATCAGAAGCAGAGGCAGGGTTTGACATACGGGTGCCACCTTCAGCTGATCTGGAAGATCTTTGGAGACGAATCAGGGAAGAGTGGGCACCAGCTTCATGTAATCTCACCTACACAGTAAGTCAAAATTCAAAACCCATTTGCCTATTGTTTTGCTCTCTCTTCAGCAGTGTAGGTAGGATGGAGATCCTTATCAGAAAACTTGTGCTGAAATTGTGGTATCGTGGGTTTGGATGCTATCAGTTTACTCAATCTGACCCACAAGACAAGGGGTTGTCGACACAAGGAACATCCAGAGATGATTTACAGCCGTGGTGGGCATTGCTTAAGGAAGGTGTGTACAAGGCAAATAGAACTTTGGGTGACCTGGTGATTCGACCTTCTGCTACAGATGCTCGTTATCTCCGAAACATGGGAATTCCAGCATTCTGTTTCTCGCCTATGGCCAACACACCTAGTCTTCTTCATGACCATAATGAGGTTTGCTGAAAATTCAATTCTGGTCTTAAATCTCTGGTCATCTATTCATTTTCTTCTGTATTGAATAAGTTTTAAATGTGCAGTTCCTTCAACTACTTTATTCTAAAGTTTGAGATCAAATTGGAGTTGATAATAATGAGGTCAATCCAAAAGAACTGAGAAATAATACATGTTTTCTGAAACCCTAAAATCTCAATCTGGCTTGACAAAGATGTAGAAGATCAAATTACACAAACTGATGTCTAGTGGTCGTCCTTGGCAAAAGAGCTTTGAAGTAAAGTTGCAAAGATGAAGGTTGAAAATTGTTAAAAAAGGAGTAAATGCTCCCTCTAGGCTTCTTTAACTCTTTTATTTTGTTTCTGGATTGTTACTGCTTGTGTGCAGTTTCTGAATGTTGCTGAGTATATCAAAGGGATAGCAGTTTATGAGGAGATTCTGAGGGCTTTTGCTAGTTACGCAGATCCAGTGGATTTCAATCAACTTGTCCATTGCAATCACTAAGGTTTGGAGCAAAACCATGACCCAATCAATTCCAAAAACTAAGACTTCACTTCCAATATAATTGACTTTTCAAAAATTGTCATTTTAAAGTGTCCCATACTCATAATCCTTCGTGGGATGGATATATAGGTGTAGAGGAGTCTCATGCAAAGAAATCTATGGATGTGAGACGCATACCTATTACTGTCTGTTATGTGGTACAGCAGAATAGAAAAGGCAGGTGCAATCAAGATATGTAGATAACAGTCTGGTGTACCATTCAACCAAAGAGGTCAGACAACATGATGAATTGTTTGCGCTGTGATATTAACATACAATAGAAACAGAAGAGTGGTTTGACAAGCATTTTTGCCTAGTAGACACATGACCCCAAGGCAAGGAATGAGTGTGGTTCAATCTCTATGTTTTCTAGTATGTACTACACTTTTGTTTTGGAAACTTTTTGTGTAGATTGTTTCTAACAAACTCATCATAAGAAAGTCTGTTACAAATTAAATCATAAAAAAGATTGTGACAAAACCAATCATCTCATTTTCCAATTAAACCGAACTGAAACTTAGGAGTCAGTTGTTTTAACTGTGATTAAATTCTTAGGAGTATTCTTAGAACATTCTTGAACATGCTATGTGAGATTTTCATGAGTGTTTTGATGAGTTAATGAGCATCGTTTCTGGGTTGTCCCACTATTGCCCAGTCTTGTGATAGAAACTTGATTTTAAAAAACCCAATGTGTTTGTTATTGTATGACATTTTATTCTGTAGGACCATGGCAACAAGATTTAGAAATCAAAATCTTGCTTGATAGTAAGTGCATGGGCAGACCTCTGAATCAGGGGTTAGACTCCAGAGATTTATTTCTTCTTTTTCACACATCTGCCTTCATTTGGGCTGGAGGCCAGAACCATTGAGCAATTACAATAAGAAGCTTGTTAGTGTCAGTCTGGAAGACTTGGTCTTGGCTGGCAAGGAATCCATATTAGTCCCAAGCAGGTAACTATTGCAAGATTTTTTGAAATGCTCTTCTTGAGGGATTCACAAGAGGCTTATGATCCCTCCTAGTCTTAAGGAGTAGGCTTAAGAGTTCTGCCTACACCTTATGATCTATGTATGAAATGCCATTCTTTTGTTTTGAAGACATTATATCTTTTGTCAATTCTTAGGATTTTGAATCAATTTCATCACTATTGTTTCAAAACTTCATGAATGGGGATGTTGGCCTTGGAATTGTTTTCTTCAAACTTATAAATCTTTTGGTTAACAACAATCATAATGGTACATTGCAAAGGAAGTTTTTTTAAATAAAATATGAGTGAAGTTTCATCATCATTAAGGCTATTGGGTCTTTTTGAATGTGGAAATTTTCATTTAACAGACTAAGGTAACACAAATTCATATTTTTCTCTTAGGTTTAATCCGGACTTATTCACTTTGGGGGGGAAGTGTGGTTGATTCCAGTCCTTTTTTGCTTGTGAAAATTAAATGAAAAATTCCAAAATGAAGTCATTTTAGGGGTTTCAATCACCAGAAAAAAAATTCATAAAAATTGTCATATTTTATTTGGTTTTCGATATGTAGCAAAAACTGTAGAAGGTTGATTAAAAATTTATCCCTTATATCTAGTTTAAAGCTAGATTTGGCTGAACATTCCTACTGATGATCACCAATGTTTTGCCATCTTCATATGGATCATTATCACTTGGGCCACATAAAAACATTCCTTCAAAAAAACCATTGTTGATTAGTGAATGCCTAGTTTAATAATGAATTGAACATAAAACCATTTGCAAAATGGACTATGAATCCTAATAATTCAAGGGCATTAACATGATTATTGACATTGTTCATCGTTTGTTGAATTCTAATGTTTGTCAATTGAATGTATAGAGAGATATCCATTGGAGGAAAACGTTAAAAATATATTTCCACATGCCACCTTGATGTCCATATAATTGCTTCAATGTGAAAATATATGCAATTTTATATGCCACATGATATGACTTGATGTGCAGATAAAGTGAATTTTTGAATTTTAAAAAAAATAGTTCAATGAATTTATTGACTCCAATTTAACAAATAAGATTGAGGTTTGATTCTGACATGCTAAGGTAAATAGGTCATTAACGAAACATTTAGAGTATTAGTCACGTTTCTCTCACTTAATCCACCTCCTTTCCTTATGGGGTCTAAAAATAAAATGTAGAGGATTAGAAGGTGTTTTCATAGCCTTTTAAATTGCTCAAAATGGGTGGAGAAAAAAAGATATGCCCTTGAAATTTGGGTGGTCAAAAATGAAAAAAAGAGTTTTTATACACATAGTAGCCCATGAAAGTTACTCTGTCACTTAAAACCAAATAGTCGTATGTTGATTAATAGACTTTCATCATCAGGATGCATGAAGAAAACAACAACTAATGTTCTCAAAATGATCGTTCATTTTTAAACATACATACGTGATCTATTCTAATTTAGGGCTTGGAAATCAATGGGGGATCAATGGTAATGGGTGTGAGATCATCCCGTTCACCAAACCCTTGTGCAAATTTCTTAGAGTTTTTGGGTGTGAGGTCCTCCATTGTCCTCATTAGTTGTGTCGGTGGCCTCAAGTTAGGTGTGCTTCCAAGCTTGGAACATTTCAACTATTACACATCCTACCCATAAGCACTTGCCCTCTTGATTGTTGTAGTCTTTGTGTTCCTCTTGGTTATTATGGTCTAATGTGTTCCTCATGGTTGTAGTGGTCTTGTGTTCCTCTTGATTGTCATGATCTTGTGTTCCTCTTGGTTGTCATGGTTTTGTATTCCTCTTGCTTGTCGTGGTTTTGTGTTTTATGGTATAAGACAAATGCAATAAGGAGAGCTAAAGAACACAAGACCATGATGAGTAGGAAAAACACAAGATCATGATGAGCAAGAAGAACACAAGACCATGCAAATCAAGAGGAACATCAAGATCACGATGATCAAGAGAAATACAAGACCAAAATGGCTAGGAGGAACATATCAAAGCACAACAACTAAAAGGAACACACTAAATCCCAATAATCAAAGCAACACCATGACCATAGTGACAATAAAAGGCAAGAATGTACAGGTAGGAGGTGTAGCAATTGGAGTGTTCCAAGCTTGGAAATGCACCTAACTTGAAACCACCAACACAATTGGTGAAAAGAATGGAACACCTCACACCTAAAAACTCTAATAAATTTGTACAAGGGTTTGATGAACATAATGATTTCACACCCATTATTATTGATTTCCAAGCCTTGAACTATTCTTTTTAAATTAAAAAAATTGCCAAGTTTCATGAAAAACTGACAATTTTTGGGAGGTTATTTGAGTTTTTCAAATTTTGATAAATGTGCTTATATATCAAAACAAGGTGTTGATTTTTTGATAATCACAATTATATATTAAAAAATGGGTACTTGAATTTTAGAGAACCGTAATAATTAACCACCTTGATACTCAAAAGGATTTTGGGTTTAGTTTCTAATAATTGCCCAATATTGATGTAAACCTATGAAATGTTGGAACTAATCTATCTAATCATTTGTAAACTACCTAATAAAGTCCTACGACATGTTTGTGTTAATGTGAAAGCCTTATTTTTAATGATTTCAATAAGGTTTTCAACTTTTAGGGTAAAAAACACCATTTAACATAGTTGATATCATCATTTTTGTGTGTGAAATTCAATGGTGGGCTAGGAATCATATAAAAATTCATGCCAAAATGGCACATTTACTTTATTGTGAAAACATAAGATAACAAGCCTTTTTTTATGTAGTTTGTAATGTGCAATTCAAAAACAAAACATATGGGTTAAATATTTTAGTTGTTCTTTATTTTCCAATTGAATTACAATTGAGTTACAATTATCGAAAGATTTTTCCACATGCTTTGTGCTAATTTTTCATTATGTAAGGTTATAAAATTAAATTAGTGACTTATATAATAATTAAATCTGTGAATTAATCATTTAATATCTATTTATTTGAAATAATGAGTTGAAACAATTTTTTAGATAATCAATTATCAAAATAATTTATCTTATTACATGAAAAATAATTATTTTGATTGATTATTTGAATAATTAATTGCCGAGCTGTTTATTTAAATTAATTAGTCTAAATTTTCTAATTAGTTCATGAATTAGGATAATTAATATCAGAGAATTAATTATTTAAATTTAAATAAAATTTATTTGAATTAATCAATTTAGTTTATTTGTTAGTTATTTCAAATAATCTATTATTTGATTTCAGATAATTTATTATAAGATGATTAATTATCAAATTTCATATAATTAATCACTTATCATTTGAAGTTTTGAAAATGTATATTTACTATTTTAATTAATTAATGAACTAGTTATATGAAACAAACTTATTTATAATTCATAATAATTAAATTAATAAATTAATAATTAATAAGTATTAAATTATTTAAAAATAATTCGTTATAAAAAATTTAATATTAAATATGAATTAGGTAGAATACATTAAGTTATAAATAAAAATATGCATACACACATTGAATTATTTTCTTAGTATAATATGCACCTTTTCTAATTTCATATTTAAACTAATTATATTTATCTAAATAATTAATAGTTAATAATTTAGATAATTAAAGATTTGGTAATTATTTATGAATTAATAATTATTCTAAATAATCAATCTAATTCATTATGAAGTATCCCCAACTTGGACAAATATTTATCTTATTAATATTTAATAAGTAGTTAATTTTTTAATTAATGGTAAGTTAATTATATGAATTACACTTATTTACTCATATTAATAGTCAAATTATTGAAACAATAATTCTTTATAAAACATTACATATGTATGTATGGTGTGTATAATTATAAAACCCATTTTCAACTCACTTACAATTATAATACAACTAACTAAATTTTTTACATAGCAATTTATTTATTAATACACCATGTTTCTAGGGGATAATTACATAACAATTGTAATACCCAAAGGATAGTTGCACAATAGTTGTATATGAATTGTTTTCTGAATTTTAGTTGCAAGGTAGTGTGATTTCGATGAATGTGATTTCTCATAGTGAAATGCCTTTTTAATTATTTTATAAACCCTTTAGTTACACTTCTACATTATTATTTTATAGATTGGATTGTTAGTGCCCAATCATCCTTACTCACCATAAAAACAAGTTTACTAGCACGACATGTTTTATGTAACATAAACAAATAATGGTTGAATTAAAATGTAGCATACACGATATATCTAGGTTTGTGACTCCAAATACCACACCAATGCAAAACATCACAAATATTATTAACCAATTCTTTGAAGGTTTGAAATTGTGGTCGGTCATATATACTTCTACAAGGGGTCCATATACATGGCATGCAACTCACTAATAGATAATATGAGAAAGGTCGTTAGGGTGCAAACAAATGTACTGAACTACCTTGGGCCAACTTGGACAAGTTTTGCATTATCTCCAACATGGGCAATACACAAGTTAGTCATAAGATAATGTCATAGTCACATAACACTTCATAATTGAGCTTGGTAGTTGCATTTATGGCAAGTTGGTCCTCAAACATCTTCACAACAAAAGTCCTATACTCAATTAGAATGTGTTTGGTAGGTGTAAACATCGATATCCATCAAGGTTTTACATGGCATATGATCTTCAACCCTTTTGGTTGTAATATCTCTACCAATTTAACATATTCCAAATGCATCTTAAGACCTTAAGAGAGAGAGAAATAGACATACATGGATTACCTTAGGTTTTCCAATATTATAACCACTGGTAGGCTAAAAGAATATTTACACAACCAAGTTGCATTTGTGTGCCATGCAATGGATATTGGTAACAAAGGGTGCATGTTTATATATGAGTTACATTGTCACCCTTATTTTCACACCTTAAAAAATATTCACATTGTCTATACCACAACCTGCTAGCTTGGATGCCAAATCCTCCTTAGACAATCCCCCAAAAAACGCTATTGAGCTAACTAGCATGGTGGTTATGTTATTAGACCTACCTCCTTTAGTGACCTTTTGCAATAGTATGGGTGCCTTTTACCAATTTTGAATCATGTAACAATGGATTAATATCCAACTTTGATTATTAACTATTGTGACTTCACTGCAATTGAAAAATATAAACCTTGCCATTTGAACACATGTCTAGTTGCAACCAACACCACATTGTGCATAGTGTCTACCATTCCCCACCCATAAATTAATTTTCAAAAAAAAAAATGATAGATCCTAGTAAGGTTTCCAAATAAGATACAAAAGCTACTTGATGAATTTTGATATTTGTAACTAATGTAGAGTGGAAATGAATACATACCTATCATTCCCCACCTGTTGGAATCAACTTAATGAACTTTCAACATCCTCTCCACCTTAAGAATTGAAAAGAACTTTTGCATGCATTCATAATTTATTATAAGTTTGTTTTGTTTCAAAAGATGAAACACATTAACAAACTAAAGGTATTTCCTTTCTTTTTTAACCTTTTTAACATTCAACACCTGGTTATTCACAAAATCAAGTCTTGTACTGCCATAGATGTGTGAATTTTTTGCATGTTGGGTGTCAAAACTAATGTAATATTCACCCAATTTCTATCTAGGTTTCGCATGCATACAATTCCACCTTCCATTATGCTTATGTAACCCATCCAACTTCAAGACATATCTAGCATTTCAAATGGTGTATTTTCCCAGCTTCTCTTATGGCATTTTAGCCCATGGGAACTCGGCATCCCAAGTGTCTTGAAATTTTTTGGAGTTGCCATGAAGCCTTCCTCTTCTTGGAAGGTTGTATAACAAGGGGATCAAACCCAAGTTCATTAGAATTAGTCCCCAAAATTAATATTTGAACTTGGGCAAACTACAAGAGGAATAACAATTGAAAGCCACCTCAACCACATCTATACTTACTATTGTTGATTCTAGACAACCCAAAGCTGAAACCAAAGTAACAACACTACCACTTCTAAAAAACAAGAAGCAAAACTTGAAATTTGTTGAGTTTTTCAGGGGTGCCATGGTTCAAACAACTACTTGCAACCACAACATTGGTAGCCAACAACAATGTAACAAAAACCTCCAAAGAAAGTCATCCCATGTGATCAAACTTACAAAACTAACTAATTGTTTGCAATCACCATGGTAAGTTACAAGGCATATGGGAAAAACAAAATGAAAATCATGTTTTCACATCATATTTTATTAAAGCACAATAAGTTATAGGAAACAAATGATCAAGTTGTGATGTATGTTAAATGACAACTTCATGTCTTGTTAGTAGGGAATGCATAGGGTTGCACATTGGCTAAAGGAAAACATACAATTTTTTTGGGTGAAAGTAAACATAGTTAGAAAATATAACAACCAAAGTAAAGGGGGGAAATTTGTTTTTAGAAAATTTGCCAAAAAAGTAGGGTTTCATTTTAATTTACTTCAATTTCACTGCTCCACCTTTCTCCATCGCCACTTCTTGTGATTCTAAGATTACGTATGAACCATAGATGTCCCTCACCATGAGGTGATCACCAACTTTCAGTTTTGTGTTTTGGGTTATTCACAATGAATAAATTTCTTTTAGTTGTTTTTCACACCACACCTTTTCCCTTCAAGCTCTCACATTTGCAAGGAACTTGTTGTACACACATGATCCATTGCAATTTGGAATCATCTACATCCAACATGGTGTCACCACATGTTACATAAAGGTACCATATTTTTTAAGGGGGGGGGGGACAACAAAAACGCTTCAAGCCATGCAAATATCGCAGACTATATAAATTTATGGTGCGGTTTAGTTGGTTTAATGGGTGTATGATTTTGTTGGAACTTGAGCTAAGAAAATCTTGTTTGTTCTAACATGTGTGAAATGGTGTTTCAAGGTTTAGGGTATTTGAAATTCAACTAATCGATTGAAGAACATAAACATGTTGTAAGGTTGCTAGTTGGTTGGAGATTTTCATTTTTAAAATTTAAACTCGATAAAAATGCCCCAAAATTGGAAAAAATCACCAAAGTTTCAAATGAGAAAATTGAAATTACAAACAATAATTAGGGATGAGGAAGTTGAACTATATTGAGCTTTGCATCAATGTTTGCTGTTTGTAAATACTACATTTCATGCAAGAAGCTTTTGATAAAGTTTCATTCATAATGTTCTAACATTTCTACAATCCCAAGATTTCGAATAATATTTTTTTCTTTATGACATCTTGGTACCAAAACTAACACCCTATGAATTCAAGATTTGTGAAATTGTTGAAATCTAATTGAACCCTTCAATGAGGTCTCCAAGATTAGTTTTGCAAAAATCAGGAGTAAGTAAGTTGAATTATTTTGAATTTTGAAACACCAATTATTGCATTTGAATAATGTTTTAAAGTTCATGTAGGAAGTTTTTCAGAGACCACCATTCACAATATCTTAGCATTTTTCCTATCTCATGCTCTCCAAAAGTCTGTTTTCTTCAATACAATTTAGTAGTTGAAGCCAAACCCATGGCCCTATGATTTTTTGTTTTTTGTTTTTGCCATGGAAGTTACATTGTATATTGTGTGTTGCTTTGGAATTGTTATATTTAATATGTTGCATATGAAAGTCCATGACATTTAATAATGAGAGATTGCCATTTAGTGTATTTAAGGTTTTCACAACAATTTCTATTTCACATTTGGTTCACATGAATGATGGATATTATTAGGTCAACTATGTTTTGTTGTGGATTATATTAGAGTTGGGCTATAGTTGAAGAATCGGTGACTACCATGTTAACTTTCACTTATTGAACATTGGAAAATGGCAAACCCAAAGCATAATGCAAGGGGACCTTTTACAACTTAAGCAAGCCGTTCACCATAAAAAAATTAACCATTAAAAAAAACGTAAATTTTTAAAAAGTAGTTTCACGATTGTTCTTTTATTCATTTAGTCTCGTGTTTCCTACTTATTTACCTACTTAAGTAAGTAAGTATGTAGATGTAGGTTTGTAGGTTTTAAGACCTACCAACCTACCTACCTACCTATGGTTATGTACAACCTACTTAGCTATTAAAAATAAATAAAATTAAAAAAAAAAATAAAAAAAAAATATATAATATGTATTTTAAAAATACAATTAATATGCCATCTAGCAGTTTTCTATTGTTATTATGCCACGTGTCACAATCTTAAACCATCATTAACAATCAGAGTGGACTATGGAGGTCAATATTTCGACAAAAAATTATGTCCAAAATTTTTCATAGTGCCACATGTTAGATTTTAATGGATGGATGACAATTAATGACATAAGTATGACATCATGGGTGTAGTTATAATGAAGTTACATAATATTTGAAAATGAGTTGTTTTGACAAAGTTGCAATTGATTGCACCATATATGTAGCGAGTTACAATTATGTAACTCATGTAATTTGTTTGTTGGCACTCACAACATATAAATACAGTGAATTGCAAGTGTTTGGTGTAATTCAAAAGTTGAGTTGTAAGGCCAATTACAGAACACCCTTTTTTTTCATAGTGTTTCCATGTCAGTGAGTTGATGAATAAAACCGGGATCATCTATCCTCAATATTGGGAAACACCTAAGGTGGAAAGCACAATTCTAAGTGACTTGGCAGTTTTGAAAGCAAAATTTCACCACCCAAAACCAAAATCAAGATTTTGGTTGTTGGATGTAGCACTGCTTAACCAACAACCATGTTGCCTTACATCCATGCTGCTTAAGTGTAACCCTACAACTAAATTGTGGGGATGTTTGATTTCAAATGCCATTGTGGTTGAAAAGTTATCCAAGTTTTTGAAGCTTGTGGAGATTGCCATTATCATGGTTCTTGGCAATGTGGAAGAGGAAAGCACCTTTTCTATGATTAGATTCATCAAATCCAAGTTCTATAACTATTTGACCACCCCCTTAGACTTGGTGGTCAGAATGTATGCACAACAATTTTACAAATTGGAGACTTTTTCATCTACTCAGCAATCCAAGATTGGGGCAAGGACAAACTGTGTTATGGACACTAGTAGATGATTAAATATTTGGTAGTTATAATAGTGTTGGTTTTGTGCTACCATTTGCAAGTGAAGAGATTTTTTATGCCACTTTTTATGCAAATGTAGGGATTTTGTACACCAGATTTTGAATACCTATGTCCTACCTTTAAGGCACTACCTTTAAGGCACTTTGGGTTGAGGGAAACCAATAACTCAAGTAGGGTTTTTTTCCAATGGTCTTTTCTGACAATGATCACATCTGTATGTATTTCCTTGCTATCATTTTATTGTTTAATGCATTTGGGGTTATTAATTGAGGTGGGTGGAACATTTGTGTTGTAGGTTGTTGGTTTGGGTTTGAAATTATAAAAGAAAGGTGTTATAGCAAATATCATTTGTCCATCACAATGGAACTAACAATTTTTTAGGGTTTGCATACTAAGGTTGCTTGTTTTGTGCAGATGTTTCTTCCACTCCAATTGGGGAAATCCTTAATTGGATTGGGGTTCAACTCCCTTGGAAAAAATTAGGTAGGTCAATCTATTTGAACACAACTTTTGAATTAGTTTATCTGTAATTGTAAAAAATGCCAATGCTTTGGACCTTACATTGGAAGATGTTTGGCAAAAAATTAATTCATTTCAGGGTGCATAAGGGCTTGCACAAGTTTTGCTAAGGGTACATAACTCCGACAGCTTTGGTCATTCTATGACAATTTGGGAAAGAGCTTGGGTGCTTTGGAAGACACTCTAAAGGTCTTTGTAGAGTTCCTAGTTGACCTTTCTAGTAGAAAGTGATCAACATTGATCAAGCTAAGATGCTAAGTATTATATATGTTGTTTTGATTACAAGCACAACCATGTAGCACAATTTCCCCATACCTTGTGCATAAGTTGCACTATTTTTGGCTTGGATTTTTTTTGGTGTCGTTTAAAATTTTCATTTTGGTGTCCTTCAATTAAATGATGCCTTCATTTCGCATATTTTAATGTGCTATAGTCAATGGTGAAACATTTTGCCAAACTTGGTCACCACCTTCTCCCAACACAGGTTGAAAAAGTGCCAATGTGGCACCTTCAAAAATCAAAAAGAAAAAAACACTGGTTGATAGCCATTATTAACATATGAGACTGGAAAAAATGTTTTCAATTGAAAATAGCATAATAAACTTCTGATGAATGTGTTTGTGGGCACAAGTTTTGTTGTATTTTTAACCCAAATTTTGTTGAAATTCTGGAAACTTTTGTTTTTCTACCCAAAAAGATGACTGATTTTGCTTGCTTTTTTTTGGGAAATTCCCCAATTTTTTCATATCACCAAATTGGGGGAAAAAAAGAAAACATTGCACACAATTAATAGAATTAATACCAGAGTTATAAAGTTACCCTCTTTCACCCTTTAGAACAATATCCTCTTATTGAAAGGAAAAAGGCAAGGTGTCCTCTTAGCCCATTTACACATTAGAGGACACCTTGTTTTTTCCTTTTAATTGAATACTTATTTTTTGATTTAATTTAGATCATTTTATCATATGATTTGCAAAACAAGATATAGTTGAACTTGAAAATCATAATATGTAAATAACATCTACCATTAATTTGCATCCTAATGAAGTGGCAATAACAATACGCCAAAGAGAAAGTCCAATGAAAAATAAACCTTTGCCTTTCCAAAGCTAGTAGCCAACTTAACTAACCTCCCACTTACTCACCTACAAGCATTCCATATTAGATTTCTCAAGAGCCCATATTGGGAATGGCATAGTAAGAAACATGTGTATGATAAAGCCTTGAGATTGAGGCATTCCCAAAATAAGGGGCTTAAGATGAGACAATAGCTGAGTTCAACCTTGCATTTTGACCAGGCAAATCATAAGCCTAAACATACATAAAGCACTAGGCAAATGTTATCATGAATTTAAAACATACACAATCATGAAACCTAGGAAGAGGAGGGGTTTGAGGGTTCTTATGCCTACTCCTTAATAGGAGAGGGGCCTTACATATATACACTTTTGAGGATGAGAGGGAAGATGCCTCCTCCTTTTAGGAGGGATATTCATGGATATAAGGTACCCTTGACTATGAAATTTCTGAAAAATTCGGAGTGTTTTTCAAAAGTAATTTAACACATGATTTGTTGGTATCATTTCTCATGTATAGGACTAGGCTAGGAAAGTTTCTCTTCTTTCAAAGAGAAATCTGATAAAGAGAATTTCACTTCAAAAAGTCCTTGTGAAATAAAGCTTTAAGATAATGTTGAATTTTCATGTAGGGTAAAGCACTAAGGTGAGCGCATTCCCAAATATGGGGCATAGGAAGAGGCAATAGCCACCAAGTCTGGCCCTGCATTTTGGAAAATTTCCCCCAATTGTGGGTCTTATACACCATAATGCACAAGGTGAACCTTATCAAAAGCCTAAACATACATATATAGCACACGGTGTTAAGAGAGAGGGATCTTACATACACTTAGTTACACCTATAAGTGGGTGAAAGGTCCCTCCTAGAAAATATTTACCACATATAAGGTGCCCTCCAAATACACTTACAAAGTTTCTCCAAGTGCTTTTTACAAGTAAGCAATTGGCTTGAATGTTTAGGGGCAACAAAAGTGTTGCACCCATGATGGATCAATCAATTCCAACTGGGCATCAAACTTGTGATACCAGTGCTCAAGAACACTGTGCCAAACTATGCACAAGCACAAGAAGGTTTAGATGTCACAACAATTGGTGCATATGGTATGAGCCTCTCAAATCATTCAGCAAAAGTTGCATGTAACTTAACTTACAAAGGAGGTTATTGTCACATCTTGACATCTTATCCCGTGACCAAAGGCTCTATCTAACTTAATAGCTACAGAGCTTGAGTTTTCTACGCACACCTGATTTGCAGCGTCATGCATTTAACACAACACAAGTGCAAGTGCTTTTTTGAAGTTGCTAACTAAATTTTTTTGACCAGTGTGACTCCACCAGGGTTAGAGTGAAGCCAACAAACATGACGGCATGGATGGATGGTGGGTGGATAGGAAATGCTTTTTCTGTGGATTCCCAACATGTGGGGTTGAGACTTGTCCTAGGCTCTTTATTTGGGGGATGCCCCCTTTATCAAGCTACCATCTTAAGGAGCCATGATGAACCAATAACCACTATGTCACAATGAAGGATGAATGGGGTGGATAGGAAAATATGTTTTCATTGGGTTCTAATTCCCTAGTTAGCCAACTTGGTTATTAGACTAATTGCTCTTTTTACTGCTAGCAATTAACTACCAACCTAGTAGGCCTTAATTACTTATTAACCATGTCTTTACCTAGCAATCACATATTGCCCCACCTAATAGTTTGACTCAATCACAAACTTGTCCCCTCCATGTATATTAGCTTTTACAATATTTTTACAATATGTGTTAAGATTAAGTGTTAATACAATAATTGATATGATGTTATGATAGCATTATAACATAAAGTTTGAATCATGACATTGTATTACAATGTTATCACAACATCATATCAATGATTGTATTGACACCAAATTTTAAAATGTTGTAAAAGCACAAGTACATGGAGAGGACAAAGTTTGTGATGAACCACCTATTTTCTTTCCTACCTACTTAGGTATAGGACCTAGGTTTTACAAGATAGGTTACCACAACACACTTCAGTTCAATGGCAACTCATTCGACATTCATCCACAACTAAAATCATAACAAAAGTTTTGGATAGATGATGGTGTGCTAATTAATGGTTGTTGGTTTCATTCGGACCTTTTATAATTCAGGGTATCCTAACCAATCAGCCAGACTGAACCAATAATCGGTAATTGAGACAATCCATCCATTGAAAGCCCACTATGAGTAAGTTGTGGATGAATTTGATACTAAGTTTGGGCATCATGTGTCACCTTGGTAATGAGTAGGTCAAGTAGGGAGGTGGGTAGGTATGTAAGTAGGATTACTAGATGGTTACTAGGTATGTAAATGCTTCAAGATGGTTAGTAATTAGTCCCAATGTTATATTAGGTGCTTATTGAAAATATATGAACAGAACAATTAATTGGAGGTTATCAAGGTGGATTTTAAAGATTCATGGCCATGGTTTTCAAAGAATCAAAGACCTGGTTTTGATATATAACCCTGGTTAAGCCCAGTACAAACAAAGGTAACGGCTAGTGAGTTGGTTAGGAGGTAGGTATGTAGGTAGTGAAAGCACAAACTGAGGTAACCACCGTGGTTAGTTAGTTAGTTAGTTAGCTAGTGAAATGAAAAAAGTGTTTTCCTAATCCACCCACCATCGAGGAACTTCAGCATTTTTCAGGCAATTCAACCAATCAATCGCTGCCAGCGCATCAAGGTTGCCGTTTCAAAACGCACCATGACTGTTGCAATCGTCCTCCAAAATAAGTTCGCCGGTTTGCTCTCCGCCATACGCCACAAGCCACGTGTGCACAGTGACCGTTCCTTCCGACACGTGCCCCACGTGAGCCTCCCTGGCCGTCCAATCATGGCGCCCAGATGCACCGTCATTACGTCGCTTTCATCTGCGGAGCAATCGCAAGCATCGAAAGAGAATCTTCGGAATGATACGAACTTCGTGCTCTCATCCGTCAGATGTGTCTCAGAGAAGCCCTCGACCGTCGATGTCCTGCCTTCCTCCGGAAACAAACAAAGCCAGCCTCGGGGACGGGACGGAGTCAGTCGTGCGGCTATGTCTGTCTCGCGTCATTGGAACCGTTCGATGGTCAGATCACAGATACTTGGCCGTCGGATGGGATTCCCAGCTCCGGTGAAGCCCATGTAACTACTGGCCATCGCTATAACTTCGGTGTTGTTAATGAAGGTTCTCTCGAGCTTGTGAACTGCTTACCCGTCTCTCCATCTCTCGCGTGCGTTTGCTTATCAGGAAGTGGTTTTGAGGAAGTTTTATAGTTCTGAGATTAGTGTTTGTTTTTTCGCATTTGAGGGGATTTTTCAGGCTTTCTGTAGAGCTTTTATTTGAGAGTTCTCGACATTCAACGTCAGTGTTGTTTGCATTTCCTTTGAGAGTGATATCTTCTCACAATGGGGAAGGGAAGCTCCGGAGCGACCTTCTGCGAGGTCCTGATCGCCATCCTCTTGCCGCCTCTGGGCGTGTTCCTCAAGTATGCTTGCGGGGTAAGATCTATATTTTTTCTTTGTCTTCTCGAGCCAACTGTGGTTGATGTTCTTGTGGCCGTAGAAGTGCTTCATGTGGCCTTCGGTTCTTTTGAAAAACTCTTCCACATTTTCTCTGTCTCTGTCTGAAATGCATGCATTGGGTATATTACTGACTGGAGAGAGCGGTTTGCATCATTGTTTGCTGTTCTGAAGATATCAGGATATAATAGTATTGAGTCTCAGGATGGTGTGTTCGCTTTATTGACCATATTGTTTGGTTCTTTGCAACTGGGTTTGGATTGTTTTGATTGCAGCTGGAGTTTTGGCTATGCCTCCTCCTGACGATCTTTGGTTACCTTCCCGGCATCTTGTACGCTCTCTATGTGATCGTGGCATAGGGGACTAGGGGCCGGGACCCATCCTAGCCTCGCCTCCTTCGCATGGACAGGGTGATCAGTGCAAGAAGTTTTCAATAACAGCGAAAGTAGTGAAACCCAAAACCTTCTTTTACCCAGGAGCAAGGCGGCAAGGGTGTGAAAGACAACGGCTGGAGCAAGATCAAATGACGTGTGCGTTTGTTTTTCATAATGTTGTACAAGAAAAAATTCCTACACACCTTTTGTACAAGCGATGTCCGTCTTGTGCAAAGGTGGATGTGAAGAGTTTAGCCAGCTTAGCGGCTAGCTGCAGGATGATCTGATTCTCAAGTGTAGGAAGAACAAGACTGTTATGTGCATAATTTAGGGCTCAGTTTCGCGTACTGAAGACGCCCAGTCTCTGTGCCTGAAAAAATAAATACAGAGCCTTTGTAAGTTCCATTGTAATCTTGCAATAAAACCACAAAAATATAACCCAAATATGGATGTGATTCCGAGAGAGAAACGTTCAAACCAAATTTGTTTTGACTGGTTATTCCGGGCGAGAAATATTCAAACCAAAGTCATTTTGATTGATTCCGAGCGAGAGAAACGTTCAAACCAAAGTTATTTTGATTGATTCGGAGCGAGAGAAACGTTCAAACCAAAATTATTTTGATTGATTCCGAGTGGGAGAAATGTTCAAACCAAAACTGTTTTAATTGATTCCGAGCGAGAAACGTTCAAACCCAAAATGGCTTTGAATGATTCCGAGCGAGAAGTGTCCCAACAGAAATTATTTCATTGATTCCGAGTAGGGAACCGTTCAAATCCAAAACAGTGATTGGTTGCTAGCGACAGAAACATTCAAAGTTTTCTTGAGAGAGAAAGAGTACAAAAACACTGCCTGCTTCGTTTTCCCCTGACTGCCCTTTGGCCCAACCAAGATGTGTCTTGTGATGACCAGACCGTTGCCCAGACACAAATTTACAGTAGCATGTATATTATTCCCCTTATAATGTAACCCATGACCTTCGGACACTATGAAGTCCCTTAGTTTCTTTAAACCGTATTTATTTCGAAGAAGCATTCTGTTTTAAACATGTTTTAAACAATTGGCGTTGTGAATGTAGCTTCTTGTGGAGTCATTTAGGAGATGCATGCAGCTGCAAAGGAGGGTTTCTTTGTACACAAAATTGCGCATAAGGCTAATCTGGCCATGCACATTGTCTGGCAGCTGAACTTTGATGTTCGCTAGTGCCTTGGCGTGTGAAAAGGCAACATAAAGTTGGTCATGCAAAAAAATGTCATCTGCAAGATGAAGGCCAACATGAAAAAGGGTTTGCCCTTTAGACTTGTTAATAGTCATGGCATAAGCCAGCCCCAAAGGAAATTGCTTCCTTGCAAATGTAAATGGCAAACCGTTGTTATCGAAAATGAACTTAATGCACAAAATAAAGGCCACATTACCGGCCCCTTTGCTTGTGATGATCTCAGCCTCAACGACTCGCATTGTGAAGCGTCGAACAATCAAACATGTCCCCTTGCGCAGCCCAGCTAATGAGTCGAGATTGCACAACAACATCACTGGTGCACTAATCTTGAACAACAGCTTGTGTGAAGGCATGCCATTGACTTCGAAAGCGTTAAGGAACTCGAAAGGGTATGTGTTCGCCACTTCCGTGTCCTCTGCGAAATTCGCATTGAAGAAATCTTTTTTTTTTGGAAACGCATTTCTGAAGGGCGTGCTAACCCTAAACCCCTGACCCCAAGGAGGACGATCGGACAGACAGACGCCTAAAATATTATATATATAGATACACGGCCAAGGCGTTCCTAACATGACCAAAAATTTGTGTTTGGGCATCATCCATCTTTTTACATAAAAAGATCATGGATTGGGGCCACGGGCAGACAATGAAAAAAAAACAGACAGACTGGGCCAAGTGAAGTTGTTGTAGCATCAGGAACTTACTATGTATGACATAGAACAGTGTACTGTAATAACGAGTAACATGGCACGTTTAGGTTTATTTAGCATGTCAGTGTTGTTAAATGATTACTTTATTGTTTTTCCATTTTTATATTATTTCCTTCGCAAAAAAAAAATTCCCTGAATTTTTTAACATTTCTCAAAATATGAATTTTTTCCATTTTTTGTATTATTTCCTTCCCCCCAAGGAAAAAAATTTCTTGAATTTTTTAACATTTCTCAAAATATAATATTCCTAACTAGTGTTTTCTTACGTTTTCTTGGGTATTGGACTCCACACAAAAAATGCACTTGCCGGATGGGGGTACAAAAAAGGGATGGTTGCATGTCAGTGCCCACTGTCACCAGTCGTTCTCACGTACATTATTTGATACCACATTATTGGCCACTGTGAACCAGCACCCATCAGCCCACCATAAAGGATGAATGATAAGTGGTCAGGAAACAATTTTCTGTTGGGTTCCAGTTTCCTAGCTACCTATGGTCGTTAGCTCAGATGCTTTTTGTTTTTCTACCTACCTACTAATTACCCACAAGCAAGCAGGTTGATAGTAGATAGGTAGTAAAACCAGCCATTACCTATGTATAAACCATCTATACACCTAGTAGCTCCTTATTTTCCTACCTATGTACCTCTAATAGCCTATTATATACAGTAAAGGATGTTGTGGTCGTTTTTTTGTGAAGCTTTCCATCCATCCATTCGTCCCGTCATCCATCCATGGATGGCATCATACAGGGAAGAAAACCCTGGCAGAAATAAATACTCGCCCCCCCCCCCTTTGTGCATGTGTCGCTGTCTAGGAAAGGCATGCCCAGCCCCAAGGGGGGCACCCCCAAGATTTTGATATCAATATCAGCAACAAACCCAACATATACTTGCTGTCCCTGGTCTATTCCCATGGTCAGCTGTATGTTGCTATCTCACAGGTCACAAGGAGTGCAAACATCAAGATTTTCAGTGGCCAGGGTCCCGATGGAACATATATTTGCCGTCTCCGGTCTTTTCCCATGGTCAGCTGTATGTTGCTATCTCACAGGTCACAAGCAGTGCAAACATTAAAATTTTCAGCGGTCAGGGTCCCCACGGATACATGCAAAATGTGGTATATAGAGAGGTTTTGGAAATGTAGTTTGTAGTTGTAATTTTGTAATATGTACCGTCAAATACACACAGACCTGTGCATTAGGCATGGGTTTCAAACTAGTCCTACCTGTAATTAAACTCAGGACTGACTGACCATTTAGGTCCTTTTTAAGCCTAATTAATTCTACTGGATAGAATAGTGATAATAATAATAATATTATTATTATTATTTATTAATAAGTACTTAAGTAAGGAGGCCTCTTCACATGTGATGTGTCATTTCTTGGCCATTGCAAATGACATGGTACCCAGAAGGGTGGAGGCCTTCTGCATCCACTGCAGAGTGTTCATAGTTCCTTCTTAGAAAAAAACAAATGGAGTGTCCTTCTCTCCATGCTCTGTGCAGCAGGCTTTTGGGGGGTGTTGAGTGTTGAGAATACCAAATCAAGAACTGCCCTTTTGGCAATAAATATGAAAGGAAAAAATAAAAATAAAATTTTGTTTCATTTCAGATAATTCTAGCACTTCCTTAAAGAGGCCTGGCCAACAAGTGAACTGGTACATGTCTCAGGAGTCAGACGCAAGAGCATCTCCAGCGGTGATCAGTATGTGATTATGCACAGTACAATTGGATGAAGAAAAGTGCAAAAAGGCCGGTTTGGCTCACGAAAATGGTTTTAGTTAAGAATAGTTGTACACTTTACAGTGGCTGGTAAAAGGCACACGAATATCCAGTGCACTGCAGAAAAGAGTGTAATAAATATGACTAGCGTGAACCCGGTGAATAATGCACCTGTCGAGCCCCCCTCGCCCGGTCCTTCCCCGCCCGTGCCCCCCCCCCGGCCAGTGCTGCCCCCCCCCCGCCCGGTCCTTTCCCGCCCATGCCCCCCCTGTGCTGGCCCCCCTGCTGGCCCCACCCACCCGTGCTGGCCCCCCTGCAACCCGCTGCTTCACCGGCCTCTCCCTTCCCCCACCCCCCCCCCCCCCCCAAACCTCCGTCAAAAACAGACAAGGCAATTAATATGATATGACTGTTTCTTCGTGTTTTGGACTGGCTCATCATAATGATTGGTAGACGCTCTCGAGTTTCAGTTCTATAGGTGGGGTTGCAAAAAAAAAAGTAAATAACTAAACTTGGATGTGAGAGACATTTTGCAGGGTCACATACTGAGCACCTCTGGAGATGCTCTAATGTACAGTACATCACTCATTTCACTCATTTCGTTTCAGAAAACATGTAAAGAAACCCTGTGTCTGTTATCAAATAAATGATGGCAAAAGAACCAGCACACCATCTACTGAAGGCCAGCTATCCAGTTAACATCTGGTTTCACCTTGGTAACCTAGAGAGGTAGGCAAATAGGTGAATACTAGGTAAGTAGATGGTTATACATAGGTAAGTGCTATTTTTCCTACCTACCTGTTGTGGATGAGCCTCAACTGAGTTAATATTTGGTTTCACCTTCGTAACCAAATTCTGTTAGAAATTTTATAGGTCTCATATATATAGGTAGATAGGTAGGAAAATATATAACTACTAGGTAAGTAGATGGTTTATGCATAGGTAAAGGCTGTTTTTACTACCTACCTACTAACAACCTGCTTTTTGGGTTGTTAATAAATAGGTAGGTAGGAAGAAAAAAATGCAACTGAGCTAACCACCATGTTTAGCTAGAGAACTGGAACCTAACAGAAAATTGTTTCCTGATCATTTACCATTCATCCTTCATGGTGCATTGGTGGGTGCTGCTGGTTCACTGTGGCCCCTAGTATGGACCAAGAACAAGGCCATTTTAGGAGAGTGGGCCTGGTGTGGGGTTGGGAGCTGAGCATGGTACCGTGAATTCTCAGAATGGGCCTGTTTGAGGTCCTTACCCAGCTTTAATGCTCCAGTAGAATTTTAAACAGATTCCTGTGATTGAATTTTGGAAGCAAAGAGAAGAAAATGAACTTAATATAACATTCTCATAAAGAGGATGCTAACTCTAACAATTTCATTGGGACATATAACTTAAGGGAATCCTCCAAAAGAGCTTGAGGGGATGGCACATGAACTTCATCATGCCATCCCCTCAAGTTCATGAACATTGAAGCCCATGAAATTCAGTCAGGGGTAGCATTCAAAGGTGGCAGGGTGCCCTAACTTAAGGGTATCCCTCAAAATAACTTAGGGGGCCCCTGTTTTAAAAAGTATGGCATTTTTCTTTTGCGTTTCATTCCATTTCTCTCATCCTTCCTAATGCCTTGTTCACCAATGTTTTAAGATTTAAATTGATATGCAGATGACTATCTTCATTGAGGCCTAAAAGTACTACTTGAACATGGATCTTGAACAACCCACAAGGGGTGTCTAATTTTGGGCAATGCAAGACTAGGGTTGTTTCAGGTTCATGTGTACAAAGTAATCAATTATCTCAAAATGCAATTCTTGGTGGAGATAAGGTAAAATTTCTTAGGGCTGCCATTATGCAAAATAATTTGAGTTCATATGGGTGGGAACCTTCTTAGAGATTTGTCACCAGACCACAGATGTGCATTGGATCACCTCCATTTTCAGCAAATGAATTACAAGCCTATCATTACTTGCAAACTATGTATTGGTTATCTCCCTATGTGAGAAGCTGTAAACATGTAACTAATCAAATAATATCCAAAAAAGCCTAAAAGATGTTGATCATAGAATAAAACATCACATTGAGGACTTTCCAATATTTTAATAGGCCACTCTTATGAACTTGCCACTGTGCTACAAAGTTCAGAATTCTTGGAGAGTGTTCTTGGGGTTGTATTATTACTGGCATGTTCATGTATCAATTTTATGAGCTTGGTTCAAGTCAAGATTGACAATTTTGAATGTTGTCAAGTGAAGGGTTGTTAAGGACCTCAAGATGGAGATGACAATGATGGACAAGGTTTAAAAGCAAGGATGCAAACTGTAGGAAGACATAAATTCTAAACAGGTACTTCATGCTTTCATATAACTCAAAAGTAGAAAGATCCATGAATTGATTTTTCACTTCAAACTTTTAAAATTCACACACATGCATGTTTTAGGATCATAGTGCTCAAAATCACACACAAATTGTTGGTCGATTGGTGAAGTTTGGCCCTTGAAATTGCATAATCCCAATATTAGAAGGTACTGGTGACTACATTCATTGTTGTTAATTTTGTTTTCATTATTTATAATGAGTGCACATCAGAGCAGAAATTCAGTCATTTTTGTTGTATTTTTAGGTTATGTGAAGTGGAACAATTACTGTGCAATTATTTGAAACTTTTAGAACAAGGAGCCCATAAAGTAGGCATTGGAGGAAGTAGAGGGTGGCAGTACAAGCAGTAAACTGGGGATGAGTCTAGTGTTTAACTCATTGGCAATGAGTGAAGAGGGTGGTAGGGAGGAGGGGTATGTTAACCCTAATACAGTCTTTGATCTCCCATATAAATATGCAGCAATGAAAAATTAGTCACCATATGAAACAAACATCAACATTTGCAGTCATGCAACATCAAAAAGGTTGGAATTTGTGTATATGATCCTTATGTGGAATACCCAAAACCTGAACACAAAAGGTAACATGAATTCAAAGGATCCTCCAGAATGTAGATGAGTAAACAAAGTTTAGAAGCTCTTTCCAAATGACTTAGTGTTTGATCCTAATATGAAACTTGCAACCTATGACTGTTACAGGACGGTTGGCAAGGAGCTTAGGGTGTGCCACCTCTTGGTGTTGGGAACTACCTTTAGAATAGAGAAGAGGCCTTCTAATATTCAATACCTCTGATGGTTCAGTCCTTGTTTAAAGTTTTTCTAGAAACTACTACATTTCACACCATTAACCCCTTGTGCCTCCTGGCTACGATGGTCTCAAACCTTCATCTAATTGGATCCAATAGTGCATCCAGAAGGGAAGAGACTTTGAAACATTGGAAGGCATGTAGCTAGAGAGATGTGAAAGCCTGCTTGCTTGCACGGTCTCTTGCAAATCAATTGCAGGACTCAAGAAGCTTTGGTATAGTAATAGCTTAAAATGTTTTTGTGCTTGTATTCGACCTGTAAATTCAATGAATGCAGAAACTTCTGTACTTCTTGAATAGTTTGAGAAAGCAAGAAATGGCAATTTTGCATGTTGTTGAGTGAGTAGAGATTGAAGACATAATGTGTCGTGGGTCGATCGTACATTGACAAACAAATAACATATATACTTGAAAGACAAAATATGAATGATCATTAAATAAAAATTATACATTGTATCTCTAGCAAGCTTGGAGACACTTTGTTTACTGAAGTATTGAAAGTTTAATTCAATAGCACTAATAGACAGATTGATTGTTGTAGGAATGGAAAACTTGGTTTGCAAAAAAGGAGTAGCTATTTGTAGTAACGTGCTATCAAGGTAAGTAAACAACACAAAATGCGGTCGTTTAACAATCACATTATGAACATGTATGTGAAGAGTTTCCTTTGCAATTGTCATTTTTGTTTGTTTGACCACTTGTTATCGTAAACAATTGAATTTTTATTTTTTTATATTCAATTTATTTTTGGTTTATGTTTGCTTGAAAATGTAGCATAAATATAAGAGAAAGACTATTTATATGGTTATGGAAATAGTATCTTAAAAGTGTCATTTTTCATCACTTGAAAGAGCATCAATGTTTTTTCATATAATGTGATATTTAACTATTCAACTCCCTATGTTTTGTTTGTCTCCTTTTGGTTTTCTTCATTTGTTGGTATTCAAAGCTTTCCACTCAATAACTTTCTTGATCAATGAATACCATGCCACATTAACCATTGCTAAGTTTACAAAATAATAATAATTTCCATTTATTTATTTCTTTATCTATTTGTTTCTAGAAAAGACGAGGCATCTTTATTAATGATGTCAATTTTTCATGTTCAACTTGACTAGATGTCTCACTTGATTAAAAACCATTGGCCATTTTTATTAAGCTTGTTCAATTTATTGAATTTATTAATCAAATAGGTTATCTTACTCAAGTTGATTGATAAAAAACTACACCTCATCCAAGTTTTGACTCTTCAATCAAAATGTACATGTCCATTAGTAAAATTGATTAGTCAATCAACTTGAATAACTTTAAAAACCATGATTTGTTATAATGAATTACAAACTCACCATGGAAATAAATGGGCACCTGACCTAGAGTGGTGTATGTAGAAGAGCTACAAAAGAACACCATGCTTTATGTTTTGGAATTAATTAAAGAAGGCATGGGCTAGGGTGGTAAACCTACTAGAAAAAATGTTATTTGCAAGTTTCTAACAATTTCTTGTGGAACAAGGCAACCCAACCATGGGTTCAAAGTTTTCAAGGTTCAATGCAATTTCAATGCCACCACTAATGAAATGTAAGAAATGTTTTTTTTTTCTAGGGAAGAGGTAACATGATACACTAGGATAATTACCAAATTGGAAGAGAAGTGGGGAAATCTATTAAGAGGTCACAATGGTCATTACCTTGTAGGTGGTTGGGTGGGCTTATATGAAAATAATGACATTCTTCTCTCTCTAGTTTGCCAAGAATTTGAATTCTTTAATCCTAAATATGACATTGGGGAACAACAATTTGTCATCCTAGATGGGTGAAACTATATTTAGTTGGGATCCAATTTAGAACCCTATTTTTTTCAATTAGAGAAATTGATGAGGAAAGGGCTACCCATAGGTGGGCGGGCGAGGTAGCTCAAGTAAGAGTGTTGGAAATAACCAAAGGTCCAAAGAAGATACGCTTTCTTCTTTTTTATGGTAGGGTTGGGGTTTTGGATTTGTCCTTGCAACATATTCTTAGAAGGGTGGGGAACAACTCTTATTTTATAATATTGCATAAGGGAGGAACATGTTGAGGATGGCCAAACCTAAGGCCAATATTGTGGAAAAGAGGTGGACAAAACTTTTGCCATCCAATTACAAACTGAGATGGACCAATACTTGGAGTAACAATGCAACAGAAAAAAACAAGATTCATGTGGGTTGTGTGGAATGAAATGGTGGCAATGAGCAAGTGGAAAGCTAGAATGAATGTGTTGATCAACCAAACATATTAAGAATATTCAAGTGGATTAGTTGATAAATCTTTAGATCTCTTATTTGAAAGGATATGTGTATTTGGAACATATAAATGGAGCTTGGGGGTGAAGCACAAAGTGTGTTTTCTATGGATGAGCAAAGAGTTCCTTACAATAATAAAACATTGACTTTATTTTGTTGTAAATGAGCCATTAGTTTTCCATTGTATTTCTTCTTGAAAATGAGATTCAATTACCATCTCTAATGAAATTGCTTGATGTACACTAAAAGATACAAGTTCTTTATAGGACTAGTAATGTTGATAGGAAAACTATTGCACTATTTGCTCATTCATGGGAGCTCTTGCAAAATCCAATTGACTTAACAACATCTTGAATGCATTTACATGTTATATTATAGTGGCATCTTCAGTCATTGTAAGTGCATATAATTCTTTTGACAAATATATTTTAGTTGTTATGTTTTTAGTTGCAAATCACCCTTGTAGGATATTTTAGGCTTTTTTGGTGTTTTAACTTGGAGAGATATGTTGTAATGTTGAATATTTCACATTAAGAAGGATGCTAGCTTTTGCTTGACCATCCTTCTTTTCCCATGTTATCTATCTTGTACCAAGAGTAGAAGGTTTCAATTCATTGCCATCTACCACATTTCAAAGGTCCTTGTCTAACACCATTTTCATTTGAACTTTCCATGTGTGAAAGTTAGTTCCATCAAATTTTCTAGAATTCCCTAAGATTCTACAGAAGCCATTTTTACTTATATTTATGTATTTTCTATGACATTTGTGTACTCTTTACCAATAGTTGGAGTAAACAATGCAACAAGAAATAGGTAGTGTTCATATGGGTTGTGTGGAAATTAAGTGGTGATAAGGAACAAGTGGAGAGCTAAAGTGAATGTGTCAATTAGCCAAACTTGCCCTCTATGTAAAAACACGTGACAAAAGATTATGAGAATGCTAGCATGCTCAACTTGTGTGGGATTAAATAGAAGAAATCATTTGTGTACTCTTTACCAAAGTTGTACTCTTTATTGAGATGCCAAAACATAACCCAAGTCACTCAAGACAACATCCCATCTGTTTGCCAAATTCTATTGTTTTCAAAATCTCTAATGATTGTCATCATCCCCCCAATCACAAACCTAGAATCTTGGTTTTAGATTGCATTTCTCTAAGAGATGCATGGCACAACCAAAACAACTTTTCCTCCTATAGAAAAATTACAATTTACACCTTCATGCATTCATCCTTCCAGTGTCACTAGGGATAAAAAATTGGAATTAGTTGACTACCCAAACACACCAAACAACAAGAAAAAAATTGAATACTTAGTTGCCAAAGTTGTAGAAATCCTTTAGTACTTGAACTTCAACCTCCTCCCATAACCTCCTCCCATTCTTGATTGATGTACAACAACGAAGATCCATACAATAGCACCACACCACACAAAGCTTACCCACGAAAGAAACCATAAACAAACCGGACACTGCTAATTATAAAAACTCCAAAAAGCTCATAACTTGTAAAAGAACAAAACAACACAAAAACAAAAAATCCACTCCTTCTAATAGTCACCATCAACTGTCAAACTTTTGCCATCTTCTACTTTTGATAGTTGATGTGACACATCATCCAATTAGGTTATCATCCCAGAAATTTCATCACCCTCGCTTCATTGGAAACATTGTGTCGTTGCTACTAAGACCCTTTGATGGTTCCAAAAGGTGCATGAAATCTGGTCTTTGCTTAGGGGAATTATTCTCTGGACAGTTTAGATTGAGTAGAATGATATTGTTTTCAACAAGGATAGATGACATAACCCTGAAAGACAGAAAATTGTTAGGGAATCCTTGATCAACTATGGCAAGGAGGTCTGGGACAGGTGCTTGAAATACATCAGACTTTCCCCATTTGACGAGAGGAAGCACCTTGAAGGTTTTGATAAAAGTTGGGCTGGACATTGTTTTGGGTCTGGTAGAGTTGTTAGACCCTACAATGACAGGCCTTCGTTAGTTAATTTGGTTGAGGGCTTTCCCGTATTTCCTTCCCTGGTGTTCACTGTGTTCCTTTGTGGCTTGCAATGATTTTTTTCATGTGTCAAATAAATAAAGCAATAAAGCAATACTCAGCTCATAAGTGTCTTGCTGGGTCTCTACAGAACATACACTAGTCAGGTAGGGTCTCTGTCTGCTTCTCCATCAATTTCAGACTGCAAAGTTCAGTTATGAACAAACTACTCTGGGACCATTGTTGATAATGTGCCATTTCCTCAATTACTAGCCAAGACTGGTTTGAACTTTGAACTGCATGCACTGGTGGGTGGCTGCCGGGTCACTGGGTACATGAGCAATGAAGATAATATTCTGTAATTTGTACAGAGTTTGTAATGTGCATTGAACCTAAATTGTCAGGCACACATGTACTTATTCTGTGTATCATTTGTGGTTTGAGTTCAAAACTTTGCACCATGTATCTTATGAGTGTACTTCTACAGGAAGCACTCCACATGTTGGACGAACTTTTGTTCACCTTGTGTGTGTTTTGTAGGCATTGTCATCAAAAGTGTGTGTACCCACCCATATTGCAGAGGGAACTAATCACCCTGTATGCCAATTTAATCCCCCGTGCTGATCCACATTTGCCACTAGCTTGCTTGCACCTCTGACAAACAAGAGATGCAGCTACAGAGCTACAAAGCGTTACATCTCACATCCAAGATTAGTTATTTATATGGACAATCCCAGACATTGTTAATCAATTCTAAAAATCAAGACATTGTTAAATCCCAAGACATGTGATGGTTCTGAAGGTTGTATGTAGAAGAATTAGGTGCCTAACATTTCCTGATGCATTCCAGAACTTTTATAGTGGTCAGTGTGCTGCTGCATATATTTACTTCAAAACTTTCTCAACCGAAATAATTTTCACTTTTAAACATGATTTTGAAAGCCTTCTAGTATAGTTCCACCATTCTAGTTGTCTAGCATAACGAGAGCAGGTTCACCCATGCTCAATAGTGGCTTGTTTTTTTTGTCCCAACCTCACCCATAAAATGGAAACTGGTACTGCAAAAGGTTGTCGATTACTACCGTAGTACCCAAATGGATTGGGCAACAAACTGCCAAATAATTAATTAAATTTCAAATCTTAACTTTGGTAGTTGGTTTTTTAATTCTGAAATTTTCAACAGGTAATGATTATATAAAATAATAAACATAATTTTTGCGTCTTCGTGAGACAGGCTAAGTGTGTCTAGACCGTTGCATCCCTTACTTTCTAAAAGTGGCAGGTCTGAAGTTCTCAAATCTGACAGTCAAAAAAATAGTTCAGAATTTGATTTTATAATAATTATTAAAATATCGACCAATATTCGACAAAATAAAAAATAATTTAATTTATGCCATAACCGTTAGTGTACTACAGTAATAGGAACCCTCTTGGACCGTCCAAACCATGGTCCATTTGGTTCCCTTGCTGAGATCCATAGATCCATATGTGATTGAAGATATCTGACTGGGTACAATCGGACCCCTGACAAATTTCTCACCCATGAAGTAGTAAGGCAAGGAGTGTGACTTGGGTCTATAACACTTTATCACTAGAAGTAGTCTTAGGCCTTATGATGCAAAATAGGCAATCTTCAAGCACACCTTTAAAAAGTACTTAGTAATTTAAAGGTAACTTAAAATGCTAGAACTTTTAAAGCTCTAGAAATAGTTAATAGGAGGAAAATGGTTCGACACTTCATTTATTTCAAAGATTTGTTTTAGTTTTTAGGTATCTTATTTTGTTTCCTTCTTGTTCAGTTATTCATTTAGTTGTATTTTTCTTTATTATATATTGTAAATAATGTAATATGAAGTGCAATTGTAATCTAGAATATATAAAATTAATGAAAATATTGAGGCATGGCCCTTGTACATTTTACACCTTTATTCTTCACACTACCTTTTCTAGGGTTTTTGCAATGGGTTCCTCAAAAGTTTATTTTTGATTGCTTTTGTTTGTGCTAGTTGACAACTCTCATTCCAAGCTTGCTCCTTGTTTGTCACCTAGAAGAATGGATAGATATATATTTTTTATATATTTGGTTTACTACACAAGAGAAGGTTCTCATCCACAAAGTTTGCTATTTTGGGTTAGAAATCAATCCTAGGTGAATATAACTTGCTTTGAAGCTTCACCAAAATTGTGAAATAGGTAGTTCATGTTTTATGTGTTGTGCTTGAATCTTTTTGGGAGTGTGTGCATGGAATTGGACTTAGTTTTGAATTGGGCTTGGAGGTTCTTGAATTTGAAAAAATGTGTCAAAGTTGAAATTGGGTTTAGAAATTTGAAAAACCAAGCTAAAATGCACACCTAGAAAACCTACCAAAAAACATTTTAATGTCAAAAATGGAAGTAGACGTTCTTTTGAAAAGGAAGAACTATCCAACATTGGTCCAAGCTCCAAACTCAATTTCTTGTTGTTTAAAGCTTGAACTTCATCCAAACTATAACATAAACAGTCATAGTATATTGTTGCTAGTCATTTGCCATTGGTATGAGTTTCTCCAAGCTAAAAATGTTAAAGGTTAAACATAACTTAAATATGTGCATTCCAACATCTCGACTTCTTCCTCTAGACAACATAGATGCATACAATTTTACACCAAGTATTTAAGTTGGAAAGAAAACCTTTCAAACAAGTACCTAACGAGATCATTGCCTTTGGAATAAAACACACTGGTAAGGTCACAACATCCTTTGTTTTGAAGAGAGAACAAAGGACATTGGAGCAATATCGAACTTCAAGACAACTAGCAACAATTTTGCTTGATCTTAATATTTATACCATACAGTAACACAAAAGTGAATACATTCAAGTAAAGCTAAAGTGGAATGTGCACCTTCTTGCATAATAATTTCCTTCCTTTGAAATTAACTTCATGTACAATATCTTGGATAGCTTTCATAATGAACCAGACAAGCTCCCACCAATGCTTCTGATTCTTTGTAGAAAATCCCAAAAAAAAATTCATGTTTGAAAAAAGACACAAGGGCATCAAAATTGTTTAGCTGAGAAAGTGTGGTAGTTTCAAAATCGTTTATTCAACAAAAAATC
The DNA here is from genome assembly GCA_963920785.1 of Sphagnum contortum. Classification (NCBI taxonomy): domain Eukaryota; kingdom Viridiplantae; phylum Streptophyta; class Sphagnopsida; order Sphagnales; family Sphagnaceae; genus Sphagnum; species Sphagnum contortum. Next base: position 13,104,080 of record OY987288.1, read on the forward strand.
TAGATATTTTCCAACACAATAAATATGTTCATTTTCCAAAAAAAATCTTCTATGTCCCCCTATAATACCCATGTTTCTATGAGTTGTTGACTATGTTATCCATGATGTTCAACTACAACATAGTTTGCAATTGAAGTATTAGATTCAATTAAAAAAAAACAAAGAGTAATTCACAAGAGTAAATCACAAGATACAATTTGAGATCTAAGAAAAAGAGTGTGGACTGCAAATTGAATGGATTACTGATTAATGAAGCTTGGTTATATGCTAGCATGTTACAACAATTTAAGTTGAAATTATCCTACCTAATTACGCACTAAAAATAATAAATTATTAATTAATAGAGAGATTATGTTAGTCATCAGTGTTGCCGTAACTACACTAATTAATACCATCGTCACTATGGATTATTGATTAGACACCATCATTGTGCAGCATTGATTGATAACAATGATTATTGTCATTGCCATTCTTTTAGTAAACTGTTGTAATAGTAGTTGTAAACGATTTATCACTTTCTTTCCAACTCTTCCACTAAACGAACAATCTTTATATGGTTGTATTCCTAGCATTTCCATACACCAAAGTTTTTTTTTTTGTAGGGACAACTTTGGCCAACATGTCTGCAACCATTTTAATAATTGGAACATATTCAAACCTGATTGCTTTTGCACTTACCATTTCCTTAACATAATGATGTTGGATGTCTATGTGTTTAGTCCTTGAATGATGAATTGAAATTTTAATAAGTGATAGACATCCTTGGTTGTTTGAAAATATGAGCGTGTTTTCCTTTTGTTTAAATCCCAATTCACCAAGAAAGCTATGAAACCAAATAACTTCTTTGAATGCTTATGATAAGCCATGCATTCCGCCTTTATTGTGGAGAGAACAAATGTGGGTTGCTTATGTGAAGACCAATTCACTACTCTTTGGTTTAGAAGGAAGACACAACCTATACTTGATTTCCTTGTTTGTAAATCTCCCCCCAAATCTACATGCATCATAATATCCCCAAATGGCCATGTCATACATGGCCTTGTATTGGACCCAATAGTCTTTGGTTCCCTATAAGTAACGTAGAATTTTCTTAATAGCTTGCTAATGATCCATTAATGGTTTATGCACGAATTGGTTCATCGCTCCTACAATCATGGTTAAATTTGGTCTTGTGGCAATCATTGCGAACATGAACTTGCCCACACTTCTTGAAAGGGGACCTCCTACATTATCTTGTATTCTTCTTGTGTCATGTCATCTATTGTTGCAGAGAACTTGAAATTGACATCCAATGGCATGGAAACTAGTTTATAATCATGCATGCCAAAACGTAGCAATGTTTCATGTATCCCAATTGGATGGTCTTCAACATAGGATCAATTCTCACTTCAACACCCAAACAATATTCCATTTCCCCAAGATCTTTCATCTCAAATTCCTGTGATAAAAGATCTTTCATTTTTTTCATTGCCCACAATTTTTTATTAATGATGAGTAAATCATGAACGTATAAGGCTAAAAATTTGATCACCCCTTTGCTCCCTTTCAAAACATAGACATTGTGATCTGATTCACACCTATGAAATCCATTGATGCATGCATTCCACACCTTTTGTGCTATATATATGGTGTTGTTCAATTTACAAACCAAGTCTCCTTGTCCAGCAACCTTGTACCCTTTAGGTTGGTTCATATAAATTTCTTCATTTAACTTTCCATTCAAGAAAGTTGATTTGACATCCATTTGGTGTATTTCAAGGTCCAATGCGACCCCAAATCATAAAAGTCTATGGATAAAAACAAATTTTGTGACAGGTGCAAACATTTCACCAAAATCAACACCATGAGTTTGGGTGAATTCTTTAGCCACTAATTTGGCTTTGAACTTGTCTATTTCCCCATTTGCCTTTCACTTTATCCAAAAAACCCATTTAGAGTTTACATGTTTTCTTCCTTCAGGAAAGGGTACAAGTTCCCAAGTGTTGTTATTTTTGAGTGAATTGATTTTTTCGTCTATTGCTTCTTTCCATCTCTCACCATCTTTTCTACTCATTGCTTTAGCCAAAGTAATTAGTTCACATGTAGCCGCCATGTTAGCAAAATGACCAATAAATGTTTTTGGTGCTCCTTTAAGGCATTTTGACCTCAATGGTTTTATGTTTTGTTATTGCGAATTCGACAAGTGTCTTTCTTGTAGTGTGGTCTCAAGATGTAAAACGACCTCAAATTCACAGACCTTGAGTGTAAATATGTCATGTTCCAAGATTGTGATATTCGTTGCATGTTCCAAGGTGATCACCTCTGGTGTATTCATGATTGATCACTACATCATCATCAAGCTCCCATCCTTCCTCAAATTGATCAGCTCCCACTATTGATAAAGGTGCATGGTCACTAGTTTTTGATTCCTTTTGTGGTGTCTTTGCAAAGGATTGATGCCCTCCATCATTGAAAATTACATTTCAGTTCATAATTAATTTTTTTATTTTTTAGAACAATGGATTTATAACCTTTTGATTCCAAGTTATAACCCACAAATACACATTTTGAGGATTTTGACTTTAGCTTCATCCTTGTTTCAATTGGTTTGTGAGCATAAGCTTCACATCCAAAAACCCATAAATGTTTCACGGAAGGTTTCTTCCCGCTCTAGGTTTTTCTTGGAATCATTCGATCCAAAAACTTATGAGGTAATTGAGCCTTGAGGTATGTTGCTATGTTGACAGCTTCTGCCCAAAACCTTGTACATAAGGCAAGTTGATGCGGTAACATATGCTAAACGACTTCCACAATAGTTCTATTCACATGTTCGACAACACCATTTTGTTGTGGTGTGTATGTTGTGGAAGTTTGATGTGAAATTCCATGTACTTTGAGAAAATCTTGAAACTTGCATGAACAATATTTTCCTCCATGTTATTAGTTCTAAACACCGTCAACTTCTTCCTTGTTTGCACTTTAGCAAAGGTCTTAAACTCACGAAACTTTGTGGAACATTCTTTTTTATTGTGCAAAAAACTCACAAAAGGTTTTTTAGAAAAATCATTAATGAAGGTAATGAAGTACCTTGCACCATTGAAAGATGGTACTTTGGTAGGTCCCTAGATGTCTGAATTAACCAGTCCCAGCACATCTGCAGCTTGAGAAGTTCCATCTATTGGAAAAGGTTCTTTGTGTTGCTTGCCAAATGCACAACTTTCATAAAACTTCATTTTTGATCTGGTTGCCTCGGGAAGTCCTTCCACAAGCTTGTGTTGAACCATGAACTTCATGTTTCCATTGCTGAAATGGCCTAATCTTTAGTGCCAAAGGTCAAAATTACTTAACACAACATTGCTTGTTAGTTGCATAATTTCTGTAATAGACCAAGTTTTACAATTCAATTCAATGTAAAACTAATTACATCACACTCCTTTTACTACCACATTCCTATGCTAGTTTTTGATCACATGACACAACCTTGCAAACTTAATTGTATGACCCATGGACACTACTTGTTTTACATTAAATTTTTTTTAGCTAATATCCATGACGTTCAACTACAACATAGGCTGCAGTAGAAGTAGCAGACTCAATTGAAGAGAAACAAACAGTAAATCATTAGATACAATTGAAGATCCAAGAAGAAGAGTGTGGACTTCAAGTTGAATGGATTATTGGTGAATGAAGCTTGATTACACACTGGCATGTTGCAACAATTTAAGCTGAAAGTATCCTACCTAACTACGCACTTAAAATAGTAGACTATTGCTAATCAAAAGATTATCTTAGTTATTGTCGCCGTTACTGCACTAATTAATAGCACCGTCACTGCGGATTACTGATTAAACACACATTGGCACCACGCATCATTGATCAATAATGGTGACTCTTGTCACCACCATTATTTTAGTAGTTTGTTCTACCATAATCGTAACTGATTTATCGCTTTCTTTCCAATAGTTTCATCACCTGAAATCCGACTTCACAAGAACTCTTCTAGCAAGGCATAGATACCAAAGCATATGTGAGAGAGCCAATGCTTAAGCTAAGAGCAAAAGCTGTGATTCATTTGCAACATAGAAAACTGACCACTTGAAGAATCATGACTCCTTTAATGGGCTTTCATGTCTCGCATATCACTGTCCAAATTGTGTTTTTTTTGGGCTTTTAGTTCAACAATGGTGCAGGGAACATAACATCTTTGTGAACATGTGATACCTCTCTTTCTCAATTATCAGCTATACTGTGTGCATGCACATGTGTGTGTTCATTCTCCCTCCACTTTCTAAAATCTTCCTCTTCGAGACCTCTTAAGACTTGCTTCCCATTTCTTTCCCTACCAAATCTCCCAGGAAAAAATGTTATTTAAGCTGCCTGTTCTCTCTGGCCTCCTCTATGGCCTGATTGATTTGCTCTGCAGGACCCAATTTGATGTGCAGGTGGTGCTTAACCCGCACGTGATCAATCAAAGCTGTGATATCCTTACTCTTGAACAGTGTTTTTTCACCCATATCCTCCTGCACCATTATGACCTTGTTAAGTTTCACCTGTGTAATTTTGACACATCTTCCATGTGAAGACAGAATGTCTTGAATTTCATGTTTCAAATTTCGTCATGTTGGGGAAGGAATCCTTTTTTGGGTCTTCCTGAATTTAAGGGCCTGGCTGAGGGTGATACTATACATAGCATCAATAGGACTTGCTGGGATGTTGAATTCCTCAAAGAGGACTCTCCACAACAGGGCCTTCACATTTCTCATTCAAGATCCTTCAGTGCTCTTTTCCTCTAGCCCTTTTCAATTGGTGCCTTGGGGATGGTTTCTGGTGTCTGGTCACTGTCTCTATCAGGAGGAGCAGGCCCAAGTAGTATGTCCAAGTACATTCTTCCACAGAAGATCAGATTGCCAGGGGCTGCCCAACACCATTCTCTAACCCCAATAGAGTTAAATCTCCTCTGCTTGATACTCCACCTCAGGTCACATGAGCCTTGGATTTGAATCTGTATGAGCTCCTCCATTGTTTCAAAGAATAGCCAATATTTTGAGGCACTAGATCCTGACATGTATTTCTTCTCCTTCTCAACTTTATAGCGTTTTATCAAGTTATCTACCTTTATCAGATAATCAGCAAAGAAAGCAGAGGAATGTGCAATCAAATGCATAAGAAGATCCTTAAGCACTTGAATCCACAGCATACTCCTCAAGCATGGAACTCCACAACCACATGAAATTCATGCGGATTCCTGTGGAATCATGCACGGAAGTCCACAACCATATGAATCTGCAGTTGCAAAAAAGTTCAGGCTTTTGTAGCCCATACAAACTTTCCACAACAGGCAGTGTGCAGGATCATGATCTATGAGATGCAAAAAATGCACATCTCACCGCATGAAAGAAAAACCTCAACGAGCAGACACTTGAACTTCTTATACAAAAGCTTCACAAAAGTCATCAAGAAGGGCAGAGATAACTAACCCTAATACAACATTGCTTCTATGTTTTGGGCATGCCTCCCCTGAAATCCACCATTGATGATGCCCTGCATGGGATTTCAAATGCAGCAGACATATTCTAAGACAGTTACACTGGTGAAGATACAAGTGCACATACCTTGAACAGCAACTGATGAAAGCTGAACCAGGCATAGATAAGCATGGCTGCTCCCCTTCTGGACTTAGGGCTTAGGTTCAGGGTTCATGGTTTAGGGTTTTACATTCTAACAACGAGCTGAAGCATTTTGGGCTGTAGATGGCTCAATCCAGTCACTGGGCAAACCTTCACCAGCTTCCCATCAAGAGCTACAGGGAGGAAGAATTCTGTCCCTACTCTCATATTGCATCAGCTGCATGTTTCTGTCACAAAGAATTGCAAGAAAATCTAGCTTCATTTTTTTCTCTCCTGAAGCCACAATGCATGCAATAGAGAAGCAACAGAATTTCACCGAACTGTGACTCCACAATGTCATCATGGTGGTGATCCTTGCGATGAGAAATATATAAATTATTTGAAAATTTTAGCATATGTATATGGTTTTGGATTAATACATGTGTGCATGGTGGATTCTGAAGTAATGCAGAATCCAGATGATCTGAGATTGAATTTCAGGAAATTCTAAACAAATATGTTTTATTTATAAGTTTGCAGTAATGGAAGAAATGTATTTGGAATACAAAAGATTATTGAGATCCAATAACAAAAATTTGTTTCATGGACAGAGCAGGGCTTTTCTTCCCTCAATTTTGCAATGTAGCCACAATAGAGATCATCCACAAGATGAATTAGCTAAATTTGGCTACAGGTCAGAGACAAAAATAGAAAGATTTAAGAGTCCTGCTATATTTTGGCAACCTGCTGGAACCTATTGTCCAAATGTGGCAATTTCTTCCTTGAAATCTGGTAACATTGGCACCTTTTTTATTCACAAAAATGCTTTGTATGAGTTGCTTTCACTCCCAAAAAAAAACTGCTCGACAATGTTAATATTTTATCTGTAAATCTAAAAACATTAGCCATTATGTATAAATTAAATAGTAATAATAAACATGTTGCATCTTACATGTGTGCATCCAAACCATAATTTCCATGTGAAGAATTGCAAATTCACAAATCTGAAAATTGCACATCAAAGTCAGGAGGTTTTCAGTGAAAGAACAGGTGAGGAATGTATTAAGGATTATGTTTGAAATACACAATACACCAATCACACACAATACATTCAGCTTGTGAGACATAGTCAGGTCACAAAATCTAGTATTCTGGGCACTTGAAGTGGGTTGAAATACACAGGAAGGCACTCAAATCCCTTTTACATGACTTCCAATCGCCTCATAAGCAGTGCATGTAGTAGTATTGTAGCCATTGTACAGGTACATACCCCAGTAACAAGACTTTGTAACTCCATTGTAACCTTAAAGTTCAGGAGTGGAAATATCTCATTTCACCTTAGCCTTGACTTCTACATTGCTGCAATTGTATGCTCCATATGTAACTAACAGCAACAAGACTTTTGTCAATTCCTGTATTGTGATGTATGTGCATTAGAAAATAACAGAGTAACCAAAATTCCAAAGAAGGATTATAGCTTTGTTTGTCAACTTTGCAAACTGAAGAAATCTGGCTATGCTTGGCACTATTGTCTAGGGTTTCCACTTCAGCTTTGAGCTGAGCTTGGCAGTCTTGATCTTGTCCATGGGCATTGATGGAGCCAGTTATCTCTGGGCCTCTTTGTATCCATCCTCTCAATTCACCATCCTTCCATATCAATTATGCCAATATAAACCAATTACCCCCATAAGAACCCTCACAATATTACAACTGGTTAGGAGCCAAGTTGCACATGCTTCATGGTACACATTCTGCACTAGACAGCTATAGGAGTTCTTTAGACTCCCAGGGGAAAACAAATGAACTGACATAACAGAATCACAATGATCTTTGTGAACAATAATTGTGCTTGCAGCATCAATGGCAAGGATGATGAACCTATGAAGGAACAGCTTGCAAAGAGAGGCAGAGCAACCATGAGCTTGAAGTCATGGGAGGCAACTTCAAGTCACACCACTGGTGAGGGAGGACCCAGCATAAGATCATTGCCAGTCAGAGTTTTTCTTCCACCATGCCTACTCCTTATGAAGTCCTCCCTCTTCCCTGTTCTTCCTTAGCCAAGAAGCTTAAAATGGTATTCTATTCTAAAATAACGGAGTTGGTTGCCGGTGTGCAGGTGGAGATGCTCTTACAACAGAAACTCAAATGCTTTGGGTCTTTGCAGGAGCTTCAAAGGATTTAGAATCTGAACCTGTGTTCCACTGAGCCACTATGTTGAAACTTTCTCTATAGAGTAAGGATTCAGGAACTCATTTTCAGCTCTTCCTGGGCCCAAAAATCCAGGAAGAGCCGAAGAGGTTCCCTTCTTCCTTCCCCAATGTAAAGAACTTTGTAAATTTGAGGAGTCTTACAAAAGTGTAAGGTACCTTCTATGGAAAAAAAGGTACCTTATGCTTTTGTAAGACCCCTGCAACTTGAAATGTGAAGGAGTTCTCCCTTGGAATAGTTTCTTTTTTCGTTTGGTCTTACATTCTGAGAAATGTTCACCAGGTGGTTGGGCAGCAAGGTGCCTAATAATTAATTATTTTTTAATAATTATGTTTGGCAATAAGAATTTCCAATTTGGCATTACACTATATAATGAAGCTATTGTGCTTCTGCTATTCTTCATTTTAAATTTTGGCATGGCATACAAAATTCCCCAAAAAAATTTAATTTGTGCCTAACCAGCCTAGGTACACTGTCAGGGTTTTTTCTAGTGTTGGGCGGTTCTCACTTTTTTGTGAGAACCAGCAGGTTCCGGTTCTCTCATGCTATTATGAGAACCTGATCGGTTCTCTAATATAGAATTCTTTCGAGTTGGTGAGAACCGGTCAGGTTATCCAATTTTTTTTTTTCAAACTCACCCACCAGCTCTCAATAGGGCAGTTAACAACAACCGGTTCTCACAACCTATTAGTATTAAAAATTTCATGAATTAAAATCAGTTTTAATAATCAAATAGTTAATAATTTAATTACTTCATCAAAACAAAAGAGCAACACCATGTGAGAAGAGTAAAAGCAACAGGAAAAGAATAAGAGCAATGGGGAAATGAGTAATAGTAATAAAGAGAGAAAAGTAGTAATGGGGGAAGAGTAATATCAGCAACAAACCCAACATATATTTGCTGTCTCTGGTCTATTCCCATGGTCAGCTGTATGTTGCTATCTCACGGGTCACAAGCAGTGCAAACATCAAGATTTTCAGCTGCCAGGGTCCTGATGGATACATGCGGAATGTGATATATAGAGAGGTTTTGAAATGTAGTTTGTAGTTGTAATTTTGTAATATGTGCCCTCAAATACACACACCTGTGCATTAGGCATGGGGTTCAAACTAGTATCACTAAACAGAAGAGTAATAGCATTAAAGAGAGAAGAATAATAATGGAAAAAAAAAGAAAAGTAACAAGGAAAAAAGTAATAACAAGAGGAAAAGAGTAACAGCCCAATGTGAGAAGAAGAACAAGAACCAAATTTGTTTAAGACCCCGACAACTCGATTCAGGTTTTCATATGAAAACCCATTCCATTTTATTCTTTCTTTGTTTTAAAAAAATATTTTGGATTCCAGTTTTTGTAGTTGGTTCTTTCATGGGTGAGAACCTTAAAATTGATTTTTAGCCCGGTTGTCACCCAAAATGAGAAGAGTTTGATTCTCAACGTGAGAACCGAATTGAGAACCGGTATAAAACCGGGTCACCCAGTGAGAATCGCCCAAACACTGGTTTTTTTCTTTTCAAATTCCTCAAGTAAATCCATTGGCAAGAATCCCCAGCATTAATTAATTAACATTAAATGGCAACTGTGCTAAGTGGGCTGTAATTTTGTTAGGAGAAATGGCAACCGAGACAATGCCTAGGTGTAAAATGTGATTAATTTAAATATTTTAAATTCGAAAAATGACAAAAAATCCCTAAAATTAAAAATAAATTTCATCAAATTTCCCCCCCCTATATTTCTGATAAGAAATTCACCAAGCTGCCGAAATTAGCCCACCAAAAAAAAAACACTGGGTACTACAGTATATGAACTAAGAGTTCATTTCTGGGGAATTTCACATAATATTTCTTTTTTAACTGTTTCTGGTTTGCACTTGTTTTTCATTTGGTTCTCATCAGCTCAATTCCAACTCCAATGGGCCTAATCTTTGTAAGAACATTTAATTTGCAATATGGGTAAGCTAGGCTGATTTTGGTTTATTCCTAGGGATAGTTCCAAAGTTGATTTGTAAGTGGTTTTGATTTTAAAAAAGTGATAGTTTTCAGGTTTGCCTTCATCACCTGTGATGCCAAATTGGCGTCCTTATCTGAGTTCCCCCCCCTTTGTTTGCCTTCATTTTTAACAAATTCAAAAACCTCATTGAAGGTTGGATTAGGAGTGATGCCACAATCGTCACCAAGGCATAGGGCCCTTGCAGATAGAAAACAACTTCTTACAAGGAAGTTTATATCTTTGGTTTTTCACCTAGGTTTAAGTTTACAACAATCAAAGGATCATCCACTCCAAACAAGGGCTTGTTTAGATACAATTCTGAAGACTAGGTTAAATGGTTGGCGAGTGGCACCTATTATAGGGATGGGATCATATGCTTTTTGTGAATCCTAATGGATCATGATAAAGTTGGGAGGGAGTAGGGTTTGGGTCTTAAGCCAGCACTATTACAAAATGTGGGTGCAATTCACAATTCCTGTTCATTAGACCAGTGAATTCATTGTTTTTTCAATAATTTCTATTCACTACAATTAAAGAATTCACTCAAAATTCAATGAAATCACTTGACATATAAAGACACCTTTTTTTATTGTAGTGCAAGTCTCGATCTCACATGATCTTACGATTCATCTTGTTTCATGTAGACTTGCATAGAACTAGATCCTACCAAAGAGCTGGAATTGGAATTGGCCAACACTGATTCGAACTTGCCACATTAAGGTCAGATTTAGGAATTTCATGGGATATTTCCTATTTATACTGTTACTGGTTTGGGCTTGCCATTAAGGAGGCATTGTCATTCATTATACCATGAGCTGGTTGTTTCTTTTTCCATTGCAAAAGCAGTTTTTTTAATAAAGTTTTGGGTTTTTGTTTCATTTGATTATTTTTTTGTCAAAAGTTCTATTTCCTATTGCAAAAGCTTTTATTTGTGTTTTCAATCAATAAGCTTTGGTTGCAAGTGTTGAAATGGAAGAACATTCACATTTGGTGAGTAACTGGATAAACATATTTGGAGTCATAACACAAATATGTCCTTACAAAAACAAAGAAAGTACAAAATTGGCTGAAATGTTGTAGTGTATTTGCAAGGCACATTATTTAGGGTAATTTGTCCTCTGCAGAATGTGGGGGTGGGGGGGGGGAATGCAAAATGCAAAATGCTTGTAGGAGTAGGGCGTTTGAAATGGCCCACCTTTTTTGAAAATAATTTTCTGTTGCCAAGGTGCTTTAGCTGGATAAATGCCCAAGGATTGGGGCTTTCCCCAAATAAGTGTTTCTTGGCTCTACCTCGGGGGGTGCTTATTTCAAGGGTGCCGCACTCCTGGGGTGCTACACTATACATAATTCACAGAACCCTGAAAAAAAACACCTGATTTTCCTTGCAGATTTGCTCCAATCTCTCTAGGACGCTCTACTTGCAGTTGCCTTAAAAAACAGGAAAAAGAATCCCTTGATTCATAGTAAAGACTAAAACACAACCCATGTTTCTGACCTTGGTAAGAAAGAGGGGTCAATTTGCAATACAGATCTGGAGAGAAGAGAGAGTCAAAAATTTCATTGAGTCTTTTGCAACATTTAAGAGTAGAAGACAGGACCCAAGTTTTTGAAGAAACAAAGGTCAAACATAAAGTACATACGTACATACATCCATCCAGAGGGAAAGAAAAAAGAACACAGAATTACATCATAATAGAGTTACAATCATATGACACTACTAAACTGCTCAACATCTCATTTACACTCTTTGCATTCAGGCACTAATCATAGCCATCATCATTATCCCTAATCACTACAACTCTTGCTTTGCTTTGCTTACAACTGTTATTGTTGGAACTATAATCCTAACACATTTGGATTCAAAAGGAAAAAATCTCTTACAAATTGTGGGTGTAGTTCATTAGTCCTCATTCATTAAACTAGTGAATTCACTGCTTTTTCACTGGTCTCTGTTCATTACAACTAGTGAATTCATTCAAAATTCAGTGAATTCACTGCTTTTTCACTGGTCTCTGTTCATTACAACTAGTGAATTCATTCAAAATTCAGTGAAATCACTTGACATATAAGGACACCTTTTGTTGTAGTGGATATGATATTAAGATAAAAGCAGTCTTCTTATACACATAACTAGAAGGACCAGAGATAGTACACAATAACCCTTGATGATTTAAAACTATAAATGAATACAACATGTATTGTACGTAGTTGTAATAGATTACTTGTGAAATTTTGATACCCACTTTCATGCATACTCTATCCCACAGAAACTTCAACTCTACAAAACGGATTGGTCAATCTGCAGCAACACAAAGAAGCTTGAAATTTGATTTCACTGGGGACAGCAAATTATTGCAGATATGTGTTGAAACAGTACTTGGTTATCTACCCAGTTTGTTTGCTGCAACTCTTATGCTCCCTCCTCCCCTTGCCCCTCTCCAAGTGGTTGAGCCGTCAAAACTTTTGTTGAAATTATGATCACCAGCTGGTTGAAAGCCTTCTTCCTTGCCTTGGTCATGATGATAGGTGCATCCTCTTCGCAAAGCGTCCCTGCAGTTACAAAAGTTGTAATTAACTGACAAGGAAACATGATCCGAATTCCAGGTTCATAGAGAGTGTGTATTTCCCTACACTGTAAATCATTAGCTATTGGAATGGAAAATTTACGTGGATTTGGGAGAAATAGATTTGTGGGTTGTTCCTCCTCTAAAGTCTCTCAGCATGCAGATATTTCCTCAACAGTGTTAGAATTTCATAGGTGATGAATTCAGGATCTTCACTTCTGAAAGCAAGTCCCTCATTGAAATGAGTAACAATGAAAGGTCTACAAAATGTCTGACCAGACACACGTTGTAAGTCTAGCTCTTTATGAGAATTTGTGACAAATTTGAAGCATCCTAAGCTTCTTAATCTTGTCCAGCAGCTTCAGTCTCATCAAGAAACGGTTTTCTGGGTTACTAAACAGGTTTTGTAAGAAAGCAAGATACACAAAATTAAAGACCAAGATATAGAACAGACAAATTAGGGTCCCTTTCCATTAGGCTGCTCTGTGATACTGTGATCACAGCAGCCTAATGGAAATCCACTGACATTGTTTCTTGTTGCAAGGAAAGTCGATTTCCATTGGGGAGCTGCAAGCACTCTGTTGAAAATATGTAATTAATGAGGTTAAGAACTTTAGGAACACGTTCTCATGAAAAAAGGACAAATGTTATTGTATCGTGAGTCACAATTTGACTTCCATTTCTCACAATTCTTGCAATTGGTGAATGCTTGACCAGTACTTAGAGAGTTGTGAGAAGACTCTGAGCGCAGCTATTTGAAAAAACATAGTGGAAAGCTTGATGCTGTCATCAGAGCAGCCTAATGGAAAGATGTCCTTACAGCAAGATACACAGCAGAAGAAGAGCCAGATATGCAACAGACAAAGAGCAAGAGACGCATTGACAGACAAAGATTACTGTTGGCGTGTATGATCTCAAGCGGGTTTGTTACGACGCCACTACTGACCTTCAAGCGAGGTCGTCTCTCCGCGTTGAACTTGCGCACATGGTATCTGATTTTCTTGGAGAAGAGGCGAGTGCGCCTTTTCTCCTTGTATCGAAGCACGCGCGCTTCTCGAGGGCCAGCTGCTTCATTGGTCCACAGGCAGCCATCCTCACCTGTTCCACGAACTGAGTCGACATCAGGCTGCTCCTGCTGCTGCAGGCTCCTAAATATGTCTGGCACGATGCATATGTCCGTGGAGTCCGGATTCTGCACACACAGTAAATTCCCTTCTCAGAATCAGATCTTATCGATAATCCGACCCTGATCTGTCTGGGGCGGCATTCTTGCGTATTGAACTAGAAGAACTGAACATCGTCGAGATGGCATGTCTGTGATACCTGTAAGCTAGTATTCTGCAATGTTTGTTAGAGGCGCATGCAAAGATGAAATGTGTCTCTCAAACAGCTCTCTAGGCAGATCTGCTTCTCTTCTTCTTAAGGAAGCATCAACTGGTTCTTGCTCTCTCACCGATATGGCAAGCCTGGCGGCTCCAGATCAATGGGGAGCGGACGCAGATTCTATGCGTATCGGTGCATCAGAATTAAAGAATTCCTCGCCAGGGACAGTCTGGGGGTTGAGCTTGGCATCCGTCCAGAGTGCTCCTCGATCAGACCAGGCATTGAGAACGTCCTCGTAATCCAACCTTAGCGACGGAACATGGCGCAGGTCTTCCAGCGAGCACTTGAGAATCTCTTCCGCGTCTTTCTTCATCTTCTCCGGACGCTGAAGCAGCTGCTGTTTCGTAACATCCTCCTCCTCCTTCGAAGTGCTTGCAAAAATCCTCGCGGGGTCGATCCTCTCGAGATCGGGCCACGATTGCTGCCGCCTATCGACTCTGGACGAAAATGAAAATCCGCAGCCAAGACTAGACGTCGTGGAGTTGAAACATCCACGACCTTCCGCGTCTCCATCACGGCCATGATTTCCGGCGTCCAATGCATCGTCCGAGCCGGCGCCGCCAATCGCGACATCAAAATTCAAGCCATGGTCGACGTCGAAGGCGTCGAAGGCCTCGTCGATGACAAGCCTTGGGATATCGACGCCGAGGAAACCGGCGGAGGAGCTAGAGTTGCCGATGATCGGCGAGACGGTGCAGTCGATGTCCACACCGGAATCCAGGCAGTCTTGAAAGAAGTCCGGGACCGCGAACTGCTTTCCTTCGTCGAGGCGCAGACTGCCCTGAGATAGTTCTTCCACCGGCTCGTCACTGAGCTCGCAGAATTTATCAATCAATTCCACCTTCAGGTCCAGCTTCTGGCCGTCATGGACACGTTCCGAGTTCTTACTGCTCTTGCAGAGCTTCGAGAGAGGGTCGCGGTGATGCGCATGCGGTCGGCTACTTCGGGAACGTTTGCTGGAGGCTTTGGAAAGATGACATTGAGAGGTGGAACTGTGTCTTGGCAATTTCGCCGTCGGCGTTCCATTAGGAGCGAGACGGACGCGCTCGTGCCGCAGCCACACCTTGGCGTTTTGCACTCCATGACCGTCGCAATTCTCGCACAGGAACGCCTCGTCCGCTGCGCAATACCAGTGCGCTCTTTGAACCCCGCATACATCGCACGCCCGCGATGATCTTCCCGCAATCGCCATAGCTGCAGTTGCGGCACTGCTGTTTGACGACCGACCCTTCCTAGCTTCTGTGCACTGGCTCTTCATCGTCATAGATCTCAATGTAAAGCTTCTGTGCACAAGCTTCTGTGCTGCCGCTGGCCGACCGACGTCAAAATTCTCAAGCGCAAAATCTTTTCTGGAATCTGGTTTTGACAAGCACTAAGTACCGGGGATCAAATTCTCGACGCCAGAAAAAGCAAGCCATCCTACACGCTTCATAGTCATCGCCTTCGCCCAGCAAGGCGCCAGAGTGTGCGCGCGTCGATATGATTGAGCTCCACCGCGGGTCTTAATCCCAGGGTAAGAAGTCAATTGGGGGAGGAACAACATGACACGAATCTCCAATTATCAATAGCTCTCGGACTGGTCGAAAGCAGAGCACGATTGAGAAAAACATTGCAGCAATAATCATTCCATGCCGCAGGAATTGCACAATGAGGTTCGCCACAGCAAGCAACTATCGCATCTCCGCGATCAGTGTCACTCCGTGAAACTGCAAGCGATCACCGCGATCGTGTTTTTCCTCCTCGAACCAGGAGGAGGGATTCTGAAGCCTGCACCGATTATATATAGCGGCTAATATACTACGGTACATGTCTGACAGGCTCCAGCTTCAACGCAATGGTCGACTACTGCAGCACAAAAAAAACGCTGGCTTCTCTGGTGATTTTCTGGTCTACTGCTCATTTCAAAAACTAAGAAGAAGACATCAGATTGTCAACCCGACCTTATTATAACCTGGCTCAAAATCTCCGACCTCGGCACTGCACCTCCTTAAAATTCCTAACACGATCTCATGCTTTTTGGTCGTCATCATCAGCGGGGAATTTCTTTTTGCAAACACTGTGCCAGACTTACCACAGCAAAGATCTGTATAGAAAACCAAAGAATCAAATGCTGGTCTGTCCGCGAGTGCGAGAGAGAAAGAACGCTCCAGAGAGGGAGCATAAGTTCTTATTGTTTTTTTTTTCCAAAGGATAGAGCCAGGACCAAAATCTCATTTGGGGCAGAGAAAGTAAGTCGACGGGCAAGAAGAAAAATTAAGTGTAGGGCAAAGCCTTGACTCATCAGGATCTTGTTGCTTTCCTTTTGCTTTTATTTTTCTCCTCACCAAAAAATGAATGAATCAAACCTGTTAAATTGCATTAAAAAATTGTGTGAAAATGAGTAAATTCCCCTCACCCCCTCCCCAAAATTCAAACCCTAGTTCTAAGTTTTTATTATGCCAATTTGTTTTAGGTAAATTAAATCTTAGAATAGGGTCCCTTTTTAACTGTGTTCCAAAGTGGGTGCAATGCTCTTTTTTTAAGAAAATTTCTTATGTAGCCTAAGTGGCACTCATCCATAGGAAGACGTAAGAAAAAAATTGATGATCATCCGTAGGAAAGATTTAATCAAATTTGGCTAATAAATAAACCACATATGAAATACAAATCTGTAAATGAATCTTCTAATATTTATAGCTACACACACTGAGAACCAAATATACAAAATCTGGTTACTTTTTACAAATTTTTTTCTCACTTAATTAATGGCAATTCAAACTCTCCAAAATCACTTCATTTTCAGAATAATAAATAAAATTTAATTTTAAGAAATAATTAAAAAAAAGGGTTTATCCCAGAATGTCGATTTTGCTGACATCTGAGCCCGTTGATTACATAAATTTTCCATAAAGTTTGGTTCGGAAAAGGGCCAACTTAGTGCATATCAACAACTTTGCTGAAAATGCGCCCGAGGGAGGTCTCCCCTAATTTGAGGGTCATAGAGAGCCTTGAGGGTGGGTTTTGTGTGGGGGTGTTGCCCTAAAACTAAAGGACGAGTGTGGTAGCAGGCCTTCCTAGTGAGCTCACGTGTAAAATACGGTTTTTTTTTAGGGTCTTACATGCATGCAAATAACTCAATGTCACATGAGGATTGACAACCTTATCATCCGGTGCCGTTTGGGGTGCTTTCAAATACAAAGAAAAACAAACCTTGTAATACTTTACGGTATAGATAGATATACCGTTTCCTACGGTCAACAAGGGTGGTGCGCATTATTATTATTATCATGGAATACCAAGGTACCAAGGTAAAAACAAAAAGCCCCCGTTTTTTTTTGGGGTTGCTTTTAAACGTTGCAAATATTGCATTCGAAGACCAAATTAGGGTTTCCCGATCCAAATTTATTGTACAACACGATGAACACCCATTTCACCACGCAATTTTATAGGACATGGCATGGGGGCCCATGCATTGCAATTTGCTTAGTATGAAAAGAATGAAAACACCCATAATAAAATATGCTGGTTTTATGAGTGCCATGACTAGCTAGGACTTGGAAATTTTGGTGATTAAAAATATTGTTCGACAAAGATAAATATTTGTTAATACAGTGCCATCCACTCTCCACCCATGTGATATAGTTTTGTTTTAGGGTTTGCAATATGTGTTGCATTTGGGAGTGAGGCATTCCCAAAATAACCACCCCTGGGCACCACTTTCAGCAAGCATTTATTTCAAGAACACCCCACTCCTTGGTGATTTGTTGGTGAAGACATTCAAAAACCTTTATGGCAAGAGGAAGAAACATGTCTATGTAGGGTAACATTTGCAATCAAATCCTTCCTTCACCTAAGCTGCCACCGTAACAATCACCCCATGAGAAAAAGTTGCTTGTGATATAGTAGAACCTGTCTAAGTTAATATTGCCTAAATTAATAACCTGTGATAATTAATATGTGCGGTCCAGTCCCAAGTCGGGCCCCATACATTTATCAATAAACCTTCAAAAGTTAATAATTGATACTTCACAAGCGGTCTCGAAATTTTTTATAGTGAACTCCACAGGCACATATTAATTATCAGGTTATTAATTTAGGTAGTATTAATTTAGACAGGTTCTACTATACAAATGTTACAAATGGCACAAGCGGAGAATTATTTAATGACCCTCTCTTTATTAATATATTGTCTAAATTAATACAAAACCCCCGATCTCGACAGTATTAATTTAGACAGGTTCTACTGTACTAAGTTTGCTCGAATGGGGTTGACAATGATGACATCGGCTAATGTGCAAATGTCATCCACCAATAGAACAATGTTAGTTCATTGACAAGGAAAAGATTAAAAGGAAAATAATGAAAAAATGTGGATTTGTTTTCACAAGATGTGAAACCCTACATCTTTCGCAATGGACGCAAAAACATCTTGAACAACATCATGGGATGCAATTTTTTCCCCACCATGGGCATAAACGAAAGAGATGGATCCTTAAAGGGTCTAATAGTTGGCCAGAGATGCAATGGGTTGGACCGAGAGTTAAAGGATGAGGAGGCTTAACTTGATTTGCAATGTAAAGAAAAAACATTTGAAAGTAGATAGAAGCATGGGATGAGAAGGCACAATAAATAGTCAAATTCTTACATGAGGCCTTGCAAGACCTCAAGCATGCTTGATGTGAGTTAGAAGACATGTTAGAGATGAATGGTTGTGTAGTCTTTCTCAAATAGTGTATTGAAGTCAATTTTTTCTCCTCTTTATAAACTGTTCAAACGGGGGTAGACATGTTATATAGTGGAAATAAACTTTCGAAACAATTTCAAGTGTGGTTGAAAGGGGAGCGAACTTGAATTACTTGCCCCAATAGCCTCCAATAGGAATGGGCGCGAATCTAACAAATTTTTTGAATTAATGATGAACACTACCAATGTCCAACTCCCCAAGTAAATTATTGGTGCTATGGTTTCTGCAGAAATGAAACCTATCCCGCCATTAGAAATGGGGAGTGAAACTTGGTGACACACCAAAAAGGCCTTTTAAATACTTGAAAAAACTTGGGCCCACTTGAATTGTATTAATACATGCATTGGTGTTTGGAAAAACCACTCTCGTTGGCCTCATGAATCCTTCCCATCAAAAACAAATTCCTTTTATTTTTTTGGGGGGGGGGGGGGGGGGGGGAGTTTGACAATCATTTCATATGACTTGATACCCCACCACATCCCACCAAAGTCACTAGGCTTCTAGCGCCCTTTTGTCATATGAATGGGGATACCTACTTTCTCTTTCACATTCAATTTGATTTTGAGGTTTGGGAACAAAAAAAGGTTTAGGGTTTAAAGTTGAGGTCAAGTTGTACATTTGTAGCATGTGGTAGCATACTAGGGTTAAAGGTTTAGGGTTTAAGGTTGAGGTGAAGGTGTACATTTGTAGCATGTGGTAGCATACTAGGGTTTAGGGTTTAGGGTTACTAAATTGAAATTTCCCTTGAACTGGGAGAAACTTCTTGTTTCCTCACACATATGTAAATAACTGAGGGGCTAATTCAGCCATCTCTACAGTGCAATTCTCTAGGCCACATCCACCATTGAAAGGGTCCTTGCCATTGAGGGAATGCTCCTGACTTTAAGAGGTTACCCCTTACTATCAAGGGCCCTAGTGCTTGATTTTGCAAGGTTTGTGACCACTAAACTCACACCACTGGACTTGCATAGTGGTCGCTTGCCTCGCAGAATCGGCCACCAGGGTCCCTTCTCTACTATATAATTTGTTTGCCAAGCATCAGGATGATAGGGCATTCTGATTTCTCAATTGGGTATGGGTTTAGTGTTTCCTCATGAATGGGTGGGTTTAGGGTTTCTTCTCTTTTCTCATGAGAAACTCTTTCTTTTCTTTGCTTTGTTTTTTGGAGCAGGATCAGCACCACATTTATAAAAAGCTCATTAGTTAGTTGTTTGGTGAGTCAAGCTTGATTTGGTTGTAAGAGAGTGAAAAGGGGTTTGAAAACCTAATAATGATACATGCAATGTTTTGGGTTAGATTATGTTAACAAAAGCACTAAAGGTGTAAAAAGGATTATGAGATTTCGTCTTTTCAACCCTGAACAACCAAAAAGGGAAGGCCATTTGAGACAAGAAGATGATGAAACACTGCCAATCAAAAATAAACCAAAGCATCCAAACAAAGGGTGAATGAATACAAGGAACAAAATGGAAAGACCCACGTCCAAGAAGACAAAAGAACCACCTAAGAGGGTTAACCACAAGGGGAACTCAAGTTCCCAAACCCCCTCCTCTTGTGAGAACCATATCAAATAAGGAACCAGGAAATAATGAGAAAGGATAATGATGCCACCCAGCTTTTGAAGTTGGTGACTCAAGTCATTCTAGATCTTTAGTGTAGGTGTGTGCATTTGCTCTTTTTTTAAGAACTAAGCAATGAAATTTAATCTTAACAAAATGAGGAAAAGGGCACTTTTGGCCTTTTGAATCACACTTTTATGGTGGGTTTTTCAAGCATACACATTGGATGTCATGTGTTGGGGGATCTGTTTCTCTTTGGTTATTTGGCAAAATGTTTGTCTTTTCTACCATTGAGTTAAAGACCTTTATAACTCAACAAAAGTGGTTTGTTCATGGAATTTTTCAATTGATGCAACACAAGCCAAAATATCATCTTTCACAAATCCTCATATAAAAAAATATAGACCTATTAATATTATTATTATTATTATTATTACCTAGGGTCCAAATTCCCTTAAGCTACTATATTCTATAATGAATCTAAACACCAATATCTTAAGTTGCCTTGCTAGGCAAGGCCAATCTATGCTAATCCTCATTTAGGATCATGTGTTTGTGCAAGAGTGACTTAGGATAAGTTGGTTAACACATGTTTACTTGAACTAACTTGGGTATCGAGTTCTATGGACTAGTTATAAAACGACACGTAGGGCATTTAGTTATAACTTCAATCTACAATAAAAACATAGTGTAAATCATGCGGGAAAATAGTAAATCTTTCATTTCTGTCACCCTAAACTAGAAACTTTCTTCCAACTTATATTTGAAATTTTGTCCGGTGTGATTTTTACGTATTAAAACATATTATTTGAATTTTTTTTTCATAATTTTGTTTATGTTACTATAGTTATTAGTTGTTTTAATTTTTAAAAATTATTTTTTTATCAATTGGGCAAGTTTTTGATATTTTAAGGTTTAAATTGGTGAGTGTTATGTGATATGTTTGTAAACGTTTTCTAAATTTATATGTTGTTTTTGAAGTTAAAATTTTAATTGTAAATGCATCTAAAAGGTTTTGATCATGATGTCCTTTGACACATTTTGGCTTATTAGAATGTGATTTTGCAGCTGCAGCTTTCACAACCACACAAGAACAGGCAAGCATTTTTTGAAGGTTTAGGGTTTTCTCAAACCCAAGTTCACACACTTTGAACATATCTATCTAATTACATGGGCTTAATACATATTGTGAATCTTGGTGCAACTTTTCATAATTTGGTCTTTCATCCTTTAAACCCATATATATACTAATTCTTTTGTTAGTAGATGTTTATTTGAATTTAAATTTAAATTTCAAGCTTTATAATGCATTCTAGGGAATGTTTTCACATTTAATCGAAATCCAATAAGACACCTTGAGTAGTAGGTGCATGCCATTCCACTCCTTGAGGTTTGAAGTTAAACTTTGAAAGACATAAGCATCCATCTTGCGATAAGAGAATTTTCAAACGCATGCCTTTTTCAAGTATTAATCATGTATCATTTACTCATACAAGGTAATTTTCGATTAAACAATATGCCAAAAACAAATTGTTATATTTTATTAAGAAATGAAATATTTGATTAAAAAATGCAAAAAAGAAAAGAAAAAAACATTCTCAATGGACATGTTGTTTACTTGAAATAAAAAAGAAGACAACAAAAATTCAATGGGATCCATTAGCATTGGCACACAATGGCAATCATAAAAACAACCTGCAAAAAATTGAAAGTAGTGAGGCCTATTATGTATGTTCTCTTTGGTAATATGAACCCACATCCAAAATAATTTCAAAATAACTTGGGACCTTAAAAATTTCAAAAGTAAAATTTTATGGTAGCTTTAAAATGGTAAATTTTGTTGTTGGTCTTTGATTTGCCCATCGGGTGGCTCATGGTTGGATAATATTACTCAAAAATTGGTAAATAATAGCTAAGAGTAAGGCCTAGAAAACAAAAATTGTGTAGATGTAGCTAACGGGCTAATGTGAACCAAAAAATGGTTAGTCCATGTTGTTGGAGTGGACCCAACCGCACATTTTATACAGCCCTCATGGGCAAATGGGGTGATGAAAATAAGGCATGCATTCACCTCTTCTCAAGGGGGAAGGGGGGTGGAGAGCCAATCAAGCAATGGACAATATGAGAAGGTTTGCAACGTATCTAATATGCATTGATTGATTTCCGAAAAGGTGTTGAGATTGTATGGGTCAAACAAATAAATTTCTCTTCAATTGTGGTGAATTGGGTTGTAGGGCCTTTTTGCTTCAATTTGAAGTTTTTTTTGAGAATGTTTGTTTGTAACCTAGCAAAGCCTTGCTTTACCTCTAGTAAAACAAAAGCAATGAAATTTTCACATTAAGGTATGAAGAATTAATGACCCATGAGCAATAAGGACAAACCACTAACTATTTCAAATAACACAAATCAAACACATCACAATGGAAGGATCGAAGGATGTCAATAAGCTAAATTAGTTGCATGCCATGACTTTCATTCATGAAAGTATTTGTGTTTGGGAATTTCATATGTATAGTGGTTAGATTGAGAGCTATCAATAGTCATCTTTTCTTGGGAGTAATGAAAGTATTTAGTTATGGACTTTTAAACGATCTGAATTAAATTAATTAAAAAACTCTTACTAAGTTTTATTTTTATTTTAGTTTTTCAAAGGCACATGTTTTGAAGATCTCTCCGATTTGGCCATCAATTATATGAATTTCATTAGTTTGTTACTTAGCACATAATCTCCATACACTAATAGAAAAAAAATTGATTTCAAATTCTAACACTATAAATTAGACTTTTAAGGAGGAATAATCAACAACAAAATCGATCCATTCATTCATCATGTGTTCACCCCAATCATTATGATTAGCCAATCAAAATCAATCATTTTTTATAATTATGTCTCTTGGAGTGCATTGTGTCTGGTGTAGCTTGTGTTTCCTTTTTTGAAAATTTCACTATCTTGCAAAATTTAAAATTTAAAATAAAAATAGTGGTCCGTTTGTCAAAATCAATTATGTTGTTTTGAAAAAACTTGCCAAAAAACCAAAACAATTGTCACACTTTGCCTATAATATGGAGGGGTGCTTAAGATTTTCTACTTTCGTATTCTGAATGTCACCAAACTTGCCTAAATATACTTATGGATGATCCGCCACTTGAGCAGCATAAAACAATTGAAAAAAAAACAAGGGGTGTGTTACACTGTGGCCTTGCCATGTACATCAAAAAATATCTTAAGGCAAAAGAAGAACTATGGAAACTCAAATATTATTTCACCACTCAAAAATATAATCTTCCAAAAATTATAACTCTATAACTAATCTCAAGCTTCAACACAAGCCAAAATATCATCTTTCAAAAATCCTCATATAGAAATAGACCTATTATTATTGCCTAGGGGTCAAAATCCATTGAGCTACTATACTCTATAATGAATCTAAAACACAATATCCTAAGTTGCCTTGGTAGGCAAAGCCAAAAAAAAAAAAACACTTTTTTAACTTTGAAGTTTGAACTTTAAACCTTGCACCTCAAAGGGAAGAGTCATTACACAATGAGTTGCTTAATTTTTTATTCAAAACCCTAATACCCTAATACCCATCAAAAGAATGATCTTTGAAGGGGTCTGTTAAACATTAATCATAAACTTCACACCTTTCTGAGTGCAAATGAATTCTCATCCAACAAACCCTAATTAAAGTTCAGAAATAGTAATAATTTTCTGAAACAATTGAACTAATTATGAATGTTGGCAGGAGTCTTACAGTAACCTAGAATTTTGTGTTGCGACGAGAGGATCTTGTATAATTTGCAGATCCAGCAACAACAACTAGACTCTAGTCTTGCCCCCCAGCAGCTTACCTAGCTACTCATGCAGACAATCAATCACTAGTACTGGAGCTATCTGCTCCTGCAATTCTAAGAAGCTTTTCTGCTGCAAATCAATATGAGATTATAGTAATATTGGCTAGGATATACTAGTAGTACTGATCTTTGGAGCTGATCCAGTAACATGTGTGCGATTTATAAAACCTGGCAACTGAATTAAATTATGGTTGCCAAGCACTAGAATTTTAGTCTAGATCTGCATTAAAATTAATTGCATGATGATCCACAGCTGACCGATCTGCGCATGCATGCATGCGTGCACTTTGATCAATCTTTGCTGTTTTTATTATGCTTTTTGGATTAATAGTCATGTTTTTATTACTGTTTTTCTCATAGGGATTGACCACACACGAAGATTATGCATGGGATCGATCGATGTGTGGTCAGAGGCTATGAAAACTCCCCCAAAGAGTAGTAGTTGATCGAAAGATCACACGTACTCATATTGCTCCAGCTCCACATATATAATGCAGCGGCAAGCTCGATCAGGGAGCATACAAGAATCAATTTAATCTTTTTGTTTTTTTATCGTTATTCAGACTTGGTTATAGGGGCGAAAGACTAATCGAAGCGTCTAGTATCTACTTCCGTCCCAAATTTCGAGATATCCTCATCATAATGAGCACACTAATTGCATGCATGATGTGATCCAGTGTTGGAAACTATGATAAGGACGTCGACTAGCTTAGCTGCTGTTGCTGCAGAAGCTGGTACCTGATTTAGATCCGAAAGTTATGATGAAGAGCAGCTGTTAATGTAGCTGGTCAATGGAATTTGGTGCTGCAAGTGATCTGAGAAAGAAGAACCTGAAGAATCGTTGTAAAAACTGCAGCCTGCAGCAGCAGAAGACATAGAACTGCTGTTGCTGATGCAGATCATCTGTTGAATATGGTCATGGTCTGATCCAATTACATCAAAGCTGCAGGGCTGATCATCCGACATGATCTGCATTGAGCTATTGTAGTACTGTTTGGTAGAAAAGAGTTGATCATGGCCGGAGGACGCAGCGGAATACAGTTGATGATCAGTGAAAGAGGAGGGAAGATTGGGAATAGTTGTTGCTGGATTCGACATCAGCGACATCTGTCCACCAGGGTAATGCAAGTTGCTGGACCACATGGACTCTCCACTGGTGCAGTATTGCATACCCGAGAATTCGTATCGTGCTCTTTTGAAGCTGTGATGAGCCTCAGGATGGTCATGATGATCAGCTACTGTGCCTCCACTAGTGATGCAGCTCATCATGCACTGGTCAAGATGCTGCATAGGGTTTGAGGCATGATGGGCTTCTACTTCGTGGCTCCTGCGCGTGACGGGGTTGCAGCTCGATGTCGATGCAGCTCGGCCTCGAGTAGGTCCCGCAGGTGCAGATCTGTGTTGTGATATGCGACTGGTGCAGAGGTCGACGAAGTCGTCAGAAGTAGCTGACGAGGTGGACTGATCACAGTTGGTGTCTTGGCAGGAACGAGAGTGATTGATATCCGCGCCGTTATCCTCCAGGTCCTCGCGCATATTGTTCGACCTCTTCAGCTTCTTGTTGTTGGTGATCGCAGCACTAGTACTCTGCATGTTGTTGTTGCTGTGATCTTGGCATGCTGGGTGAGCCTTCTTGTGCGCCACCAAGTTGCACTTGAAGGCAAATTTCAGACCGCACTTGCACTCGATTGGCTCTCCACACAGTTTCTCGTGATCTCGAACATCCACCTGCACCGCAATCCATGATTTTAGCTTTGGGATAGTGAGACAAGCTGTGGGGAACTACTGCATGATCATCATCTTTCTCGAAGACGATCGATCTGGACACCAGCAAAAGAAGAAAGGAAAGTCAGTACTACTCATGTACAGCTGCTGCTGCTACTGATGCAGAATCAGTTGCAGATGGAGTCCCGGGATCTCTTGCTTTGTACCTCGATGTAGAATTTCTTGCCACACTTGCGGCAGCCGAACGGTTTCTCGCCCTCCGAATGCTTGCGCCCGTAATGGCGTCGAAGCTCGTACAAGCCCACAAATGTCTTCTTGCACTTGGGGCAGCGCGAAGGGATCTTCTTGTTGTGGCCGGCCTTGAGCGACGAGGACGTCATGAGTGCCGGCGTACTGGTTGCAGGCGCCGCCGATGCACTGCTCCTCCCCCGTGAGTCCGCGTTGTTTGTATGCGTCTTGTTGTGCATCTTCATGGTCTGCGGGTTCTTGAACGTCTTGCTGCAGCCAGCGTGGGCGCACAGGAACGGCCGTCGGTTCTGAATGAGGTCCACAGAGACCACCGCGGCCTCGTTCGGATCCGGCACCGCCTGGAGCTGATCCGTGAACTGTGCAAGCTGCTGTGACTTCGCTTCGGCGTCGATGACATCCTCCTCCTGCACCAACACTAGCATGCAAGTCATCAGCAACAGCAGCTGCTGGCGCCGACGTTTAGATCGTCAGAGATCTCTGATTCCGATTTCGGAATCCTGCATGAATATTCATTGGCAGTATGTAGAGCCAGATCTAAATGTATTCATGGATCGGCAAGATTGCACATGCTACATTTTGCTCAAGCTCCACCTGAGGCGAGATTTTAAACAGCTAGCTAGGTGCTGATCAGAAGACTAGTACAGTATTTTCAATGTGTACAAGTGCGCACCTGCTTTATAGGCACGGTTTGAATATGGGTAGTTATCTGCTCATCAGCTGCAGTAGACAGCAGTGATGCTCTAGTGCACATTTCGTCGAAATCTTCCCCGGGGTATACGCTTGATTGCAGAAGGATATTGTAGTTGGAATGGACTGGATTCTGAGAGTGCAGCCCGCCCCGGAGGAACGCAGTAGTTGCAGCGATCTGGAAATCAGATTGCTGGTCGAAGAAGCCTTGCAGCTGTGAGACCGAGCTGTTCATGTACCTTGTTGCGCTATAGCTACTAGGATGACAAGCTGTACTCGACGGAGATGATCCCAGAGATCCGGGAGTCACCATATTCTTCAGTGTGCTCACCAGGTTCGGATGCATAACGGGAGTTGCAGCAGCGCTGCTGATCATGCTGGTGCTGCTGCTCGTCGTCGAACCTGCATTGATCTGTTGCAGAAACTCCGAGTCGTTTCCGAGAAGAAAGAGCTGGTCGAGTGCATCGTCTGAGGGATATGAGAAAGCCGAGTCTGCGATCATGCCGGATTGCTGCATCGACGGATTCGGAAAGTTGAAAAGCGTTGACCCAAACGCCGTTGAAGCGCCGTATAAATCCCAGCAGCAGCTGTCGGATCCATAGCTGTTGAAGCTGAGGGACTGACTGGTAAAAGATGGCGCGCCCACCGAGACCATACCGGAGGCGTTCAAGTCGTTGAGCTGGGGCAAAGGATTGCCGGACATGATGAGCGACTCAGGGAAACCGTACGAAATTACTGTTGCTGCCGGAGGACCCACTGCCATTGCAACAGTGCTATCAACTCCAAACAATCCCAATCAAGTCTAGTCTGACGACGCACTCATGATGTGATACAAATCGCAACTACGATCCTTCACGAAAGCGTAATGCGATGATCGCGAATCCAGTAGGTGTCTTCCGCTATAAATGACTGGATCAGAAGAAAGCTTCTCTGGAGGAGCACCAGCTGAATATCTGCAAAACCGGATTACCAAAATCACAGCTACCTGCATGATCATCTCTCTAGATCTTCCACTAACTTCTTCTTCACCCATTTGTTGCTTCAGTATCATGAGTGCCATACCGCGGGAGGTGGGACATGACCCCAGACTGGTCGTGATCTCTCCTATATATCATGCATGAGACGGTACCAGACTCTTAAGCTGGCAACCTGAAGCTCAACATTTTCCTTGGCAACTGCTATTCAATCTTCTTGGCACCAGAACTACAGATCTCTAAACACTCCTCAATGCAGCAGCTCGACGAGCATATATCCAAGTTCCCCATAAACGTCCTGAGCTACTGATCATTGTATGATCATTCCACTAATTCCTGAGCTACTGATCATTGTATGATCATTCTACTAATTCCTGAGCTACTGATCATTCTATGGTCATTCTACTAATTCCTAAGCTACTGATCACTCTATGATCATTCTACTAATTCCTGAGCTACTGATCATTCTATGATCATTCTACTAATTCCTCAGCTACTGATCTACTGATTGACATTCTATGATCATTCTACTAATTCCTCAGCTGCTGATCATTCTATGGTCATTCAATAAACATGAAACTGCGAACAATTCAAACACTCTGGAAAGAACTTGTGAATGGGTACCTAGCTGACAATCAAATGCTCCACCATTAGCACGATCTCAGTGGCGAGGAATGGAAGCTGTTGATCTCCTAGTGGACGACGATGCTGGAGATTTCCCGGGCTGTCAATCAACACCAGTGCAAGCCAAGAATAAAAAGTCTGGCAAACATGACCCAACCAAAAAAAATGCGCACGAAAACAAACTCTGATGTAAATAAACAACATAAAATAGACAAAAAAAATTTTGGTGACTAAATGTAGAATGGGTGCAAAAAAACAACATACAATATTTAACAAAATTGCCTAAATAATAATAATATAGACTTACTGCTCAAGTGGTACTAATAACCTCCACCCCGCACCCACCCCCCAAAAAAGAAAGTAAGATGAAAATAGATGTGAATTTTCATCAGTACAACAAAAGGAAATCATTGGATTTGAAGTGAATTCACTGATTATAATGAACTAAGACCAGTGAAAAAACAATGAATTCACTTGTCTAACGAACGGGGGATTAATGAACTGCACCCACAATGAAAAAACAATGAATTCACTCGTCTAATGAATGGGGATTAATGAACTGCACCCACATTTTGTAGTACTACATCTTGAGTAAAATAAAGTTTATAAAAAAATTATTTATAAAAAACTTTCAAGCATGATTCATGCAATAATTAGACCTTGCAAAAAAACATCAATCAACAGAATTAATTGATAATGAAATCAGCATTGCAACAACACAGGAAGCAAGTCTAGACTTACAGGAAGTAAAGTTTAAACTAGTGTGTACAAAACATACAATCCTAACTAATTATTACTGTTAATAAAATTATACAAAAATATAATAAGAGGTTTACTACTACTACTACTACTACTACTACTACTATTATTATTATTATTATGATGATGATGTAGTAACATTGTTAATTATGGGAAACGACAAATTAGTCCTGTATATGTAGCTAGCTCTGCTACAGCTCCAGTCTCCACATTACCGTTGCTACAGGCTTATGATGTATATGTAGTGCCCATAATTATACAGTTTTCCAACAGGGGCAGGATCTGAAGATTGTTTGGAGATTGGGTGGTGTGAGCAAAAACATTGTAGAAGAACCTGCCATTATTAGAGAGCTGGTGTGGCTTGTGAGATTTGTCTACAAGCTTTCAAACTTCATGATCTGTTAGTTGGTTTAATTGAGAACAACATTGTAATATGGCTATATAGTTTCCAGCAGAATCCACATACCATGGGTTTTCATAAAATCCCAACAACATATTAAGAGCCAGATCCACTCACTCACTCATAGCTCTGCTATATATATGTGAGTCTTTTGACTATAGTGGTCCTACCACATCTCCAAAGGCAGCAGCAGCAAAAGGACAAAATTTCAACTCAATCCCGCCAAGTTCAAATCACAGCTAAATTTGGCAGACTTGGAAGCTAGCTGGATCTCCTTTCCAGCCATTTGCTGGGACAATGGTGGGTGGCATTTGAACAACTATATACTTTGGTGAATTTAGTCATCATCTCTAGTTTGGCATTGCCACCCAAAGATATGCCCCCTCTTTACTGGACTCTTTCTCATTTTGGGTCCCTGGAGAAGGGAAAAAATGTCTGGCAATTCTTATCTGGAAGAAAACAACAAAACAAGTCTTGCAAAAATTTAGTAATCTAATGAACTATGTGGGGGGGATGATCTCATTTGTCCTCTTTCAAAATTGACCCGACATAATATTAAGGTAATTAATAGATTTAAAAATAGTTTCACATGGGGGATCACATTGTCCTCTATCAAAATTTGGCCAAGCTGAGTTTTTTTTTGGTGGGTTATTTTTGTCATAATTTGGTGATTTTTTTCTGGCAAAAACAATAATATTCCTCTTATAAAAAGTCTAGCAATTGCGCCATGTTTCTACACATTGTTCAAAGCAAGTAGCTAGGATATAAACGGACTTTAATAAATTTCTATTTTCATAGGGTCTATAGCCCCAAATGTGGCTAAATCACCTTGTGGAGGATCACCACTATTATGGCAACATCACAAAATTGGGAAATTATTAGCCCCCAACACAACAATTGAAAAAACTTAGATTTTATAGCCTTTGGAGCAACAAAGTGTTGCTCTGGATTGTATTGCATTCTTCAAGGCCAAAAGCACTAGGTGTTGATAAATTATAAATTGTTTGATTTTTATTGTATTTCTCTTGGAGACTAGACATGGGAATGCTACATGATATACTTTCTAGTGCTATTTCCTTAAATGAAAATAGAAGTCTAAGGCTCTAGATAAGCAACACAACCCTTTCATTACTCATGTCCATTCTCTAAATTTTCAGATAACATGACGACCCCTTTGAAATGCACACCAAGAACATCAGAAGTTGCAAATTCAACCATGAATTTTTTTATAGTCAACAAAGGTCATTACAATATTTTGCAATTTTTGTTTAGGGTTTCAGGAATTAGGGTTCAGAGAACCCACTGAATTGATTAAAGCTAAATTTGAGCTACTTGGTTGTGATCAAATGTTCTATTTCCAACAATTTTTTTCAATTTCTTGAAAAGAAATTTGGGAAATTTTTTATTTGTCCTAAGTGTAAATTCAACTAATTTTGCTAACTTTCTAGGAAATGTTAGCCAATTTTTACATCCCAAAATTGAAAAAATAAAACCTGGTTGTGATGAAATAATAATATAACTCATGGGACTCTGAGCTGAAGGAAGTAGGAATTAGCAAAAGGGACTTTGCTTTAGCCAGAGATTGGATTCAATTCTGAAAAGCTGAGAAACAAAAATTGTTTGAGTCCAGTTGTGATCAGTTTGTCCATATCCCATGCTTGGGCAACATGAGGTGGTCGATTCTTGCTTACAAATGGCCATGACTCCCCATGATGAATAAAAAGGAAACACATCAAGCACCCCCCCCCCCCATCAAGCAAGAAAATGCAACCCTTCAAGTATGAGTAAGATCTGTCCCACTCTTAAGGAGAAGGCATAAGAACCCTACCCCTCTTACTACTTATAGGTATAGGTCCCATCTTACTCTTAAGGAGTAGGTTTAAGAACCATACCTCTCTTACACATTGTGATCAATGTATGTATAGGAACTCTAGGGAGCATTCCAAGGGGAGAGTGTTCTTAAACTAAGGGGCCTAACACAAGGCAATAGTCAGCCCCACATTTTGAGAATGTAAGCTGTCGTAAAGGATGAGGGTAAATTTCATTATGAACTTAAAGATACAGAAATCACGAGGCATAGGAGGGGGCGAGTTCTTACACCTACTCCTAAAGAGTGGGAGGGATCTTATACCTATAAGTAGGCATAAGTTTCTTTCCACTCTCCGAAGGAGTAGGCATAACATACCTTCTCTTTTCTACGAGGGATATTCATAGATATAAGGTACCTTACAAATACACTAGGGGTTTTTCTTTAGGTGTAGGCTCAAGGATGTGGGCTTTACCGGGCATAAGGATTTGTGTCAATTGTTTGATCTGTTTAGGGTTTAGGGTTTTAGAAAATGCTCAAGTGGGCGTTTCATTTTCATCAATGGGTGGAATGTTTTTCTATGGTAACAAACACAAGTGAGAAGAACTTCAAGTGTTGGCAAATTTGTTTTATAAGAATTAACCTAGAGGCTAGGATTAAGGGTTAGGTTATATCTATAACTAATACACTAATACACTAATATTAACCCAACCCTTAGGTTATTAGCACTAATACAACTCACTACTTATGAGAGGGAAAATGCAAGAAAACACAAAAAAAAAAGAAAAAAAAAGCAAGTCTCTAGAAAAAGGCACTTATACTTAAATTATAGGTGGGGTTTTTTTTGGGAGGGGGAGAGGGGAGGGGGCTAATGACCCCATAGTTAGGCACCCATGATGTATTTTGTCCCTCTAAAGAGAGGCCCACATCTTTGCCTCTATGTATAATAGTCCAAAATGCAGTTAATATTGTGTTCAAGTGGGGGCCAAAGAGGGGTTTCCAGAATTTATATTCTTAAAGTCTTTTACTATACTTAGGTGGTCAAGTGGTCTGTAGCATGTGACTAGGAATTTTCCTTTTTCCATTTTTCTAAATTTGGGAATTAGCCCTAAAAATCCTCATTTGTTCTACTAATCCTAGAAAAAAGACAATCTATTTTGGTTTAACCAAACCAACCCTCTCTCCTAACCCCATCTCTAGTCATATATTATGGTTTGTCTTAATAAAGTTTCTCATAAAAGTCTAGAGAGTTCTTCAACTCTAACTAATGTATTGTAATACAATTCAAAATCATTTGTAAGGGAAAGTAAATTGCTATAGGTAATATTTTAAAGATTGTAGGCTTAGGAATTTTTTGGTGTAATATTTTATTTTATTTTTAAAAACTCTTTCATGTTCCCAAAACCCATCATGTGTTTAATAGTACGTATTTCCTAGATCAAGTTTGGTTCACAATATATGTGAAATTAGGGGCTAATATTAGTGAAAACTTGTGAAAGCCTAATTTTTTATTGCTAAATCAAGGCTTCATTTCAATGAAATATAAGTTAGAAACTCTTTTGTTTTAAGAACTTTGATTTGTTCTTTTCAAGCTCAACTTAAATTTTTTATCCAAACACCAAGGCTCCCCCAATAAATTAAGATCAACAATGCATGTCCCTTATTTCACATTCATTGTTTTTTTATGGTGCATTTGTATTATTTGAGAAATGGAACCTGAGACAATTTCATTTGACTTAGTTTTTGTCAATTACATGTATTTAGGATCTTAGATAAGAAGGTACAAAATGCATTGATAGTCTTTGCATAATGTACTATCCAAGGCCTTTACATTCAAATATTAAACTTAGAAGTACAATATAAATTAGGAGTTGTAAAAAGGCCCAATCTACTTGTAAGTTTATTACCAAATACGTAGCTTGAATCATTTTGTTTGGAAATAATTCCACCCATTGGTATCAAACCTACACTTATGATTTGAATATTAGATAGATGTTGAATAGAACTATATCACTAGTCACAAGTTCTCTTTCATATTTTTTCTTGGGAATAAAAGTAGTTTTAATTCTATCATTTAAAGCCACTTTAACATCAATTTTCATCCACAAAATGGACCTTATAGAAACTTTTTTGAGTGAATTGGACTTGAAAAGATATAAATAGACCTAGTCCCATGAACTATATTGTCATTGTAATCACCAACAATTTGAGGCACAACCTTGTATAATGGTCTTGTTTATTACATTTCATGTTTTCACTTTCATTATCATTAGTTTAGAAATGATGTGATTTTTCTAAGATCCATTCTAGCTTGATGAGCATGTACAAGAATATGGGGATGCAACTCTTGTAGATTTATGTCCTCGTCAAACTTTGGAGGCGATAACTCTTACATTTCGTTGATCAAGAACATTCATTATTGTGGCACAACACCTTATTCAAGAAATTGTGACAATTTATGGATGAAACCTAATCTTTTGAACATAGTAGGAGTACGGGGATGTAATTCTTGCATATTCAAGTCGCCATTGAGCTTTAATGACCACTTATCCAAGATTGATTAGCAATAAAAGTTGATAGTAAATATTGTGACATGCCTAATTTAGCTTCAGCCTTTTTTTATGCATCATGCTCAATTCAATTTGAGCATTCAGTGGTGTGTGCACTCCATGGCAATGGGTTCAAAGGATTCTTTCATTGTGCAACAACATTGGTCATAAAACAAGTGACTTTTGAGACTTTTCTTGTAGCACAAGAGAATTGAACAATTTCCACTAGAGACCCTGATGTCAAGTGTGATTGTATCTTAAGGTGCCAAATCTTCATAATTCAAATGAGATTCAACATTGTTCAAATCTCAAAGAAAGGATTTTTTAGTCCATATTTTAAAAATTTTGTGTTGATGTTATTTTAAAATTTTGAGAAAATATATTTACAAACTATAGGTTTTCAAATACATATATCATAAACTATAGATTTTCGAGTACACATATTATAAAGTGACTAAATATCGTAGGGTTTTTTTATGAACACTAAATATTGCATGCATATGTTGCCCTCGATGTTGTTTCTAATTTTGGTGAATCTTTGCAACTTGTTGAATTTTGTTTTCAGGAAATGAAAAGAAAAAAGAAAAAGGTGATTTTTAGGGATTTTTTCGCCATTTTTCCAAATAAAACTAACTAAATTGCTATACCACCCTTATCAATAACCATACAAACCAACCAAGTGAGGCACCCTTGTTCCATGGAACTTAAAATCAAATTTTGGAGGGGGCAACATGATGCGCCAAATGCCCTAGATGAGCATAGGATTTTACCTTTATACGCTCTTATGATTTCTATTAAACAAAATGTGGCTTTGGTCTCATATTTTTGAAGAAATGAAGGAACCCAAGTTTCATATTTTCCTAAATCCAAGTCTAGCTTCACTCGTTCACTCTTCCACTAATGGAGTGATTAATGGGAACCCAAATGCAGACAAACATTCCACTGTAATTGGGAGCTTTGAACAAGGAGTTACAACAAATCCTATCCACAACCACTACAACCTTCAACCCTTATATTTGGAATCACTTAACCCTAAAACCAACTTAAGATGTTCCAACATGTTCCCCCAAGTGCGCTTGTACATCCTTGATCTACCAAAGCCCATTCCTAAATTTCCCCATGCGATTTGTTACTTCAGTTGCACGAAACCCGTTTTCCTTGAGATCAAAACCACCCGAAAGATCCATGGCATGAAAACAGCCGCAAGCTCTCATGTACACCAATCCTTCCAAGAGCTCTCTACTTGATTTGTCGTACAACAGTATCACCCACAAGTTCATGGTGATGCCACATTACAGTTTCAGAGACTAGTGGCATTTTGAGTTTAATGCAAGAGAATGCAAACAAACATTTCTATAGAAAGCAACGGAGCTAAACAACAAAAAATGTGGGACTGAATGAAAACTAAATCATTTCTGTATTCTCTCCCTTAAAGGCCAAGCCAATAATAATAAACCCAATTCTCCTACCGACAGTTTACTGTGTGGTCTGAGTGTCTAGAGAAGCACCCATGTGATGACTATGTGAGCAAGTCATCCAACGTAACATCAGACTCCTCCCTTGTGTTCAGATCCTTCACTCGCAAAGTTCCTCGGTTCCATTCTGTTGCCCCTAATAACACCAAGCGCTTTGCATGCAATCGCTCCGTGTGCTTGAACACCCTGTCCATGTATCATCCATTTTTCTCCTTCAGACAAAAAGAAACCCTCTTCACAGAAAAAATACTAGAGAAGTCTTGTTATGCATCCAGCTGCCATGAACTGAATTAAGTATTTATGATCAGAGGTCTGGACTGGTGGGTCTTTCAGCCATTTTGTTCTTCATTGACCATGAAGTTGGACCAAATATTCTGGATGCATTAGAATAGCAAAAGACTGAGCAAACCTCAATGGTTTTTTGCATTGATTTTGCAAAACAAAACCATATACACCTGATTTCCTTCCTCCAAAACAAAAGACACCAGGAAAGATTTGGTAAGAAACCATGCACACACCACTTGAGACGTTTAGTTTCCAGAACAAGGTCAACAACACGTCCAGCATTCCGCAAGTGAGCAGCCACCATTGCTGCTGGTGCCTTCAGATGGTCCTCCAATGCCAAGACCACATCATCCACCACATGTCCCAGTTCGGGCATCAAATTCCGCTCCTTCAGTAGCTGGCTCCGTCATAAAGTGAAAAACACAAAAAAGAATGTTCCCCAATGTCAAAAGCACCACCCATAAGACACTTTTTCACTCACAAATTGTCAATATGAAAACTTCTGAATTGGAGGCAAACGGATAGGACCTCGATAATGACAGCATCACCGAATCCAAATCCACAAGCTGGTGTGTCAGCACCTCCATAAGTCGAAAGAAGCCGGTCGTAACGCCCTCCTCCACATATTGCCCGCAATTTGCGTTCTCTATCAAATGCCTGGAATATCATCATTATGTCACAGTTATGCAAGTAGCTTGCGTGACCTTTGAAGGATTATGAATAAAAACAACGAAAGTCATTCTAGAATTGGACCATGCAACGAGAGCTTGAAAACCAGGATACTGGTTTGAGGTTCTGAAGATCTTGCAGCATGAAGGCTTTAGGGTTTAGGGTTCAGACAAATGAAATCTCACAAGTCTTCTTGTACAAGATCCTGAAAATATGATGGCAAGGAGTCACCTCAAACACTGTTCCCGTATAATATGCTAGTCCCCGAACAACTGAGGCATCAAAATTTAGCCAATCAGAGAAGCCATAACCGTCTGCTAATGCAAACAGCTGCTTCAGTTCCGCCACTGCCCCACTCTCTGCACCTACCAAATCTGCAGAATCAATGAACCCACTACTCAATCAGAACAGTAGAGACTGCCTTGAAGAGCTTAGATCAGTTGGGTCTTAATGCAGCCCATCCAAAACATGATCAGTGCACTTTGTCTTCCTTTTACTGATTTGTTCTCTTCCCACCAATACTAAAATCACACCAATATTTCACATCCCTTTGAGAGTTGCCAAAAACAACTTGTGGTTAGATTGCGGGTGAGGCAGATACACACTTTATAAAGAGACAGAAAATGTTCAGTGACTTTTCTTTTGTTCTCTATTGAGCACCTCCTCAGATAGCAACAGGTGCATTACCTTCAAGGTCATCCAAAGATTTCAAAGTCAGAGCTTGCAAAATTCCATCAATGGTGTCACTTGGAACTTGGAGGGCAGCTAACTCATTCTCAATCTCTGATCGTGGAAGCTTTTCAATCTGTCAACAGACTAACCCATGTCAATGAGACCTCTTGGAATCTGTTAAGAAGGTGGGTACCCACAAACTACAATTTCCACCCAGTGTGACTATTTTGATGTACTTTTTTCTTTGAATATGGAAGAACCAAAAAGAAAGTACTGATTTGTTATTACTGTGAAGACACATCAAATCAAGAGGGTGGGTGCACTGACCTTATCTACAATTACACAAACTGCAGCAAAAGACTCATCTGGGATTGAATAACGTGCCAACACTGCTTGCAACACCTGCCCATTAGCACATTTTTAGAGCTCACTTACACTGATGCTTGCTTCATTTTTACACACCTTAACAGAAAAGAACATGCTGCTTGTGTGTAAGCCTGATGAGCCACAAGTATCGGACAACAACAAAAAAATGCAAGACTTTGAAACCTTGCGATTTGAGATTTTGATGCCAACATCACTAGCAGTGATTCCAAGCCTGGTAAAAAATGTCACAATAGCTGATAAAAGCTCTGCTTCTGCCTGCAAAGATATCACATTGAAATACAATTAACATTTGAATCAAAAGAAAGGAAACCCTAAAAGTTTTTCAACTTCAGGACTTCTTCCAACCATAGATAAAAAACAAACATGCACAAGGTTCATGCAGCTACTACTACAGTTAATCCTTTGCTTTTACTCAATGGCAAAAGGCCAATTTCTCTAGGTGTATGCATGAGAAGTGAAGGCTTGATCTTTTCCTTTTTTACCTCAACACCAGATATGCCAATAATGTCCATATTCCATTGGTAGTGCTCCCGCCGACGTCCACGTGTCATACGCTCATAACGCCAGCACTGCCCTATCGCAAACCATTTCAATGGCAATGACAAGCTCTTCCTGCCCATGTTCCAAAAGCCCAACAACATGAACACCTTGTGAAAGATCATACCCTTCTTGTGACCTTGTAATAACATGAACATTCGCTCTGTAATACCTACTGTTACTTGCCCACACATGAAGAATAGACTAGAACACTCATCTGGATTGAAATTTACATTCAGTAACAGCTATCATTCACTTACGCCCAAGAGGTAAATTTCAATTTCTGCCAAGGAGATAGGGCTTAGGGTTTAGGGTTTAGAGTAAAGAGAAAAGACTAACCCTTTCTGAAGAACAAGGCGAGCAAGAGAGGGTGTGAGCTCTGGACGCAGTGCCACCCGCCGTCCACCCTTGTCTTCAAAATTGTAAAGCTGAAATTTCACAATTGCCATCAGTGTCAATATCACCAATCCAGCTGACACCATCATATGCTCTTCCATCAAATAAATGTGCACCAACTTCAGACTCTAAAATCACAAAAGGGTTTTGAGTTCATCTATTGTCTATTCCATCTGTCTTTGACTTGAGGTTCAAAACTTCATTGGAAAAAAACCATTCAAAGTTCTTCCTGCTGCACACCTGTTGAGTGATTTCTTCCCCTGCCTTCCGCACAAAAAGCTCCTCTGACTCCAGTACTGGAAAATCGATCTCCTCAAAAGCAAATAACCTGGAAACCTTCATCTCCAGGACTGCAAAAAGCTTAAACCCTGTTTGAAGTTTGTTGTGTTGTGGTTTTGCTAAGAATCTTCTAATCACAAAGAAACTGAACAAACCCAATTCATTCACAAACAAACAAGGTGCTCTCACAAAACAGCGCACACACAAGTGCAACAAGTGAACAAGGTTGTAAACTTTGCACCTCTCTGAAGTGCTGGAAAAGCCATGAGCGGAGTCGCATATCTTCAGGGGGAAAATCTCGGGTTCCACGTGGCGGGTCAACACTAATGAGTGATGTGAGGGTGGTTGAATCTGTCTGAATTCCTTCATTTGTTGTTGTTGTTACTTGCCCACCCACCATCCCTCTTGCTTGCCTGTTCCTTCTCAGAACCCGTATTTCTACAGACAGAAAATGGAAAATCTCAACACAAAAATTCTCCAACAGGGAAGATCAGAATGATGGCAAATCCAACAGATTGACCTTATTTTATATTATGAAAAAAGGTCACTGTAATAATGGGTATCATATTTGTGAGAAAATGTGAATCGGGAAATCATGTTTGTATTGAGAATGAATACCTTCTCATTGTCATCAATGCACAACCATTTTTTATCAGAACTTGAGAGGAAGACTTTTGCTGAAGATGGCTTTGAGGATCCTCAAAGAAGAAAAGGTGCAGAGATGTCAAGGTTTTGTATATTTTATCACTTTTCCTCTAATATCCAACAAATGTCAAACCCTAAAACTCTAAAGGAACCATAGTTTCCCCCTACATGGCAGCAAAACCCTAAACCCTAAACCAGAAGGGAGGAAAAAAAAAGCCAGAGGGCAGAAGGAACTCAACACAATCATTTGAGAAAAGAAAGAAAATATCACCAAAACACACACTAAGAAAACATTCAACTCTAAAAGCTTCACAGAGAAGATTATAGAGAAAACCAACAAAGGGGACATACCTTTGGCATGGAAAGGAGTTGAAATCATTCAAGAAAAGAAAAGGAAAGGAAAAATCATTAAAAAAAACATAAAAAACACACTAGTAGACCATTCAAAATCTAGAGCCTCACAGAGAGATGAGACAGAGAGAAGCGATAAAGGAGGAGCACGTACATACCATTTTGATGGAAATTGTAGTTAGGGTTCCGGATGATGGGTGTCCCCAAAAAGAAGTTGTTGCTGAAGTCCAGTGCTTGCACCATAATAGGAGCAAGAATCCTTCCTGCCAAGTTGCTACTACTGGTGCAAAATTGAGAATGACAAATGCTCGATGGCATCTTCATGGTCATCCGCAAAGGGCAGCTCAAGGTAATCATCACTCCTTCCACAAACAACCCACCAATTTAACCCCAAAATACACTTGATGGGTGTGTTTTTGTTTTCACTCTTGTGCTCTGCAATTCGGAGTTTGTATACTTCCCCTCCGACTGCTACTGCTGCTACTACCACACCACATCTTTGGGTTTCATGGCGAAACAACAAACATTGCACATATAACCGTGAACTAGAGTTTGTGGATTAGGGTTTGGTCTCGCAAGATGGTTTTTGAGTGAAATTTGGTGACTTTGGCCCTTTTCAATCAATCAATCAAGTAAAAAGCCACAAAATCTTGATTCAACACACAAAGCCCATGTTGAAATTCGGTTGAAGTGGAGGAGTTGTGGAGGCATCTTGTGAAACATACTTCAATGTCATGTTGTTTCAAGGTCTCTTATGAAATCTCAAGGGTGATTATGGACTTGTTTAGATTTTAGATTTTAAGGTTTGCTTAATAACTTGATTTTGGTGGCTTCTAGCTAGTGTTTTAGGGTTTTGAAGATTAGGTCTAGTTTTTGCATGATGGTGAAATATTTGAGTTTCCATAATTCTTCTTCTTTTGCCTTAAGATATGTTTTAATGTAAATAAATGGCAAGGCCACATAGTGTGACACACCCCCTTTGTTTCTTTAGGAAGATGGAGAAAATGGGATTTGGTTACACAAACTAACTAATTAAGATTTCATGATTTTGACAATTGTCAAAAAATATTCATAATAAAAAAACAAATGTCAAACTACATTACTATACATAATTTACTTTACCATGACTCATTGAATTTATGCAAATTTGTTTCATATTTTTTCATGATATATTTGGCACATTACTTATCATGTAAACACATTACAAACTTACACAAACAAAATCCGTCTTCTCTCCTTCTTGATCTTTCCATTTCTCTCCTCAAAATGAGCTCTGATTGAAATTGGGTCTGAAGAGATTCATGGTTTTGTCAGCTGGAAACAGTTGCAGTGAGCCAGAGAGGAAGGAAGGAAGGAGGATTTTTGAGGATTTGAGTGCAAAGATATGGACAGATATGGAGTTGGTTTGAACAAGAGAGACCCACAGGAAGAGGGAAGAAGAAGAAGAGGAGGAAGAGGAGGAACAATCCATTGCTAAACACTCTCTGGAAGTCCCTGCAAAGAGAAGGAAGAATGCAACACACACACACAAAAGCAAGCCCAAATGTTGTTGTCACATAGTTTCTCTGCACCTGCTTTAAGGACCTGCACAACCCTTGGTTGCTTGTATGATGGGTATTTCGGGTTTAGGGTTTAGGGTTTAGTGTCTCTTTGGTTTCATGTGCACTATGGATCTTGTTGGAATCTGTGTTTGTGTTTTCAGGGACTCAAAGAATGGGTTGATGATTCTTGATTCCTAATTTGCAAGAAATCCGTTGAGGAGAAAGTTCATTGCTAATGTACAAGAAATCCCTATGATGGGTGTTTAGGGTTTAGGGTTTAGTATCTCTTTGGTTTCTTGTGCACCATGGGAGCTTGTTGGAATCCTTGTTTGTGTCTTGAGGGACTCGAGAATGGGTTGATGATGCTTGATTCCTAATTTGCAGAAAATCTCCA
Source organism: Sphagnum contortum (assembly GCA_963920785.1). Taxonomy (NCBI): domain Eukaryota; kingdom Viridiplantae; phylum Streptophyta; class Sphagnopsida; order Sphagnales; family Sphagnaceae; genus Sphagnum; species Sphagnum contortum. The sequence goes on from OY987288.1 coordinate 13,145,349, forward strand.
TTCTCGGAAATCCTGCTCGAGGAGATTGGAGATTTGCTTCTCCAAGACGAAATCCAGTATCGCCTCTGAAGGCAATGAATGCACAATGTTGGATTAGGCTTTTATCACATTTTTTCGGAGAAAACCGAACGACTACTGTTGTTTCTTTGAGCATTTCCACGGGTTTTAGAACGTCATCGTCATAGTTGCTGACGTTTTAGGGTTTTGGAAATAAAGTGGGAGGAGAGGGGAGAGTCATGGGGATGGTGAGCAGGCAGGATCTAGTGACATTATCAGCTGCTGCTGCTCTTGGTGGAGGCTTGATGGCCATTGCTTTCTCAGCTGGAGCTCATTGGAACCAACTGCAGAGCTTAAGACCAGTAGCAGTAGTTTCTGAGATTGCTGGCGGGGAAGAAGAAGCAGCTGCCAGGCGAAAGAAATTCGCATTCCAGAAATGGTTCAGGAGCATGTTCAATCTTCCTCCACCAAGATTGGTAGGTCTTCTTTCTTGTGCAGGAATCTATCTATGTTCAATCTTCCACCACCCAAGATTGGTGAGTTTTCAGGTTAAGGTTTTAGGGCTTAGTGTGCATCAAGTGCAGGATGGAAGGAATCTATGCTTCCCTGCTTGCGTTTTTCTGATGAGAACAATGCACCTCAACTGTGTTCTTCATCAGGAGATGAGGGCAAACCCACCCACATCCTTCATTGCTGTGTTCTTGATTGGGAGATTAAGCTTACACCCTTGTTTTTCAGGTACAGGCAACTGCCACTGTAATTGACCAAAACACAAGCTTCTTGAAAGTTTCAGGAGGTCAACAATGTGAGATTGAGGAGCCAGAAATGAGCTTGGGAGTGGGAGAAGAATTGAGTTATCAGAATGGGAATGGTGCAGCGTGCTTGTCCAAGGTTTCAAGTACACACAAGCCTGATCCATTCAACCCATCAAAACGCGAGGGGTCAGTGTACTGCAATTTGTTTGTCAATTTTACAAAAAAAATCATGCTTCAACTCTATTCCTGCAATGAATCAAAACTTTGATGCTTCAACAACTGTTTGCTCAATGCATCAAAACTTTGATGCTTCAACACTGTTTGCTCAAAGCATCAACACAAAGGTGGAAAGATTGGATACAACAAAGGATGCTAAGGTGTGTGTTTCATTGGGTGTGGAGCAGGTACTTGTCATGGGATGATTATTTTATGTCAATTGCTTTTCTTTCTGCAAAACGCTCCAAAGACCCAAATCGTCAGGTAAGTTAAGCTTTGAAATACACAATGTGTGACTCAGGAGGAATGTGTTTGCATTTAAGTATAAGAACTTCACAAGAGAAGGTGCTTGCATTAAGTACAAAACCTTTCCAAGTTTTGTCTTCCTCATCACAGACTACTTACTTTGAAGAACATTATTGCTCATAGAATATTTCAGGTTGAAATATTGTCAGTGAGTGCTTATCTCATCTGTGCTCTCCATGTGAGTGATCCACTTTGGTGACCCATCTAAATGTGTTTGTGATACGGGAGGGTCTGGAAGGACCCAGTGGAAGATTGGTGCTCCTTTTGGTATTGATTGGATCTCTTTTCCATTTTGGTTGAAGGTAGGGGCATGCATCGTGAGCCAGGACCGTGTCATCCTTGGTAAGGTCACACAAAACTCATTATTTTTGCACAAAGTTTGTAACTGCACAAAATATTATCATGTATCTTACAACACTTGCAACCAGTAGTTGGTTATGAAAATTGCAAGAAGTTCTCAAGGTTTAGATTTGGGGTTTTCTTGTTTTGGGGGTGGAACTGGTACATCTTTATTCAGAGTTTTTTTGCTGCTTAGAAATTGGGCAATGTGATTGAGAATTGGTTGCTGGAGTGCCCATTATTATGTGTTGCAGGAATTGGGTACAATGGATTTCCCAGGGGTTGCTCAGATGACGAATTACCTTGGGCGAAGGTCTATTGCCATGGATCCATTTTGCTTTCCTGATGCAACCTTTCCACTTGACTAGTGTACTCAGTGTGTGACACTGACGTTGCTCTCACAATCACTCTTTGCAAGCATTGTTTTTACCTTCTGGATTGCATATCTTTTTGCAGGTGTCAGTGTGTGGGGATCCATTAGAAACCAAGTATCCGTAAGCTCAACAAAAAGCCAAGATTCTTGCCCCCCTTGAATATTTTCTTGTTATACTCTTAAGGTGATTAGATACTTTGCCATTTTCCAGTTTGCTCTCTGTTCCTCTAATATGAACCCATCATACGTAATGTATGCAGTTTGTCATGCAGATATGTTTGTCATGCAGAGGTGAATGCAATCTTGAACAAAAACCATGCCTCAGCTGCTGGTCAGGTTAGCTAATTCAAGACCTTTTGTGCTTATTGAATGACTAAGCCCCAGACATTGGTTCAGGAGCAATGTTCTCATCTTGGCATTACATCTGTTGTGTGGAGGATTGCAGAGGCTGTATGTGACCCTGTTTCCATGCAATGAGTGTGCCAAAGTGATCATACAGGTGTGGGTTTTCCTTCCCACATAAATCATCTTTTCTTTTGCATGGAAACGAACTTTGTTATACATATTCTAATGGATTTTTTCCACATTGTAGAAACTCAGTTTTTTTCCTTTTGGCAGGCTGGGATAGCAGAGGTGGTGTACTTTGCAGACAAAGGGGTGCACACTGACAATAAAATAGGAGGCAATGAAACAGCATATGTGGCCTCACGAAAACTTCTGGCCATGGCTGGTGTCAAAGTAAGCCTCCCCAGTTACCCTCTCCTGCTTCACTGTGTGCACTTCAAATGTCACTTATAGGGCTCCTGTCAAGTGATTGCTGTGTTTTGCTAGATACCCACCAGCAATAGAAAATTGACTTCTGTATTGTGAATTTTACCATTGGCAGGTGTGGCAACATCAGCCAGTAGCCAAGATGCTGGTACTTGAGTTTAAATAGCAAAGCTAGTAGACCCTTTACATGATGCATCATGTGCAGAGGTGCTATCTTTGGACAATTGAGGTTGGTGGTATCATTTGTATCTTGCAGAGTTTGTCATCTCGGCCTTGAAGAATGTCTAAAAATAATGTTTTGCACTGCAAAGCAGGTCCACCTGATAGTAGAGAAGATACCTATCAATTCTTATTTCATTACCTTGCATGACAAAGGGGAAGTGGACAAACAATCCTCATTCACTCTTGGGGATTACAGGAGCGTAAATTGGGCTCCTGTACCCTAGTTGCTGCTTCACATAGCACATCTCCTAACAGAGTTTCCTTGATTTATTGATTATTGGGTGGATAGAAAAGCTCTCCGCTCTGCTGTTGTTGCTAAATTTCTCTCAATTTTGGAACCCAATATGTGTGGGTGACAGCTCAAGACCTAGCTGTACACTCTGTGCTACTTTTCATTTTTAGGGTTTAGGGTTTTGGTTAAAGAACGATATATTCCTTAATAATATGATGTAACATCATCTACCCTCGAATATATATGCATTATTATCATGTTGGAACATGATCATACATTTGCAAATAATCCATATCAGCCAAATTCAAACTTAATTGTTTTCAAATGGGATTTGATGAAACACTAACCTTGTTTTCAGATTGTCAAAAAACAAGTTTTTTCAGGTTTTCTTCTAACCAAATTTCCAGAAGAAATTTAAATTTTCTTTTTAAATTTCCAGATTCTACAAAAAAAATCTCCATTTGGTAGTCCAAAATGTAGAAAGGTGCTTAAGTTATTTACCTTCATATTTTTTCAATAGCCAGATTTGGCTATGTCCTCTTATGGAAGATTGCCACTTTAGTTACATCACAAAATTGTGGAAAACAAATTTAAATGAAAAAGCCACTGAACTGGGAGTTGTGAAAGAAACTAATGAGCCAACTGTACCACTTGTTAAAATAAAATTTTTCAGACCTCTCAAACTTTATAATAGCTACTAATCAATTATCATGGATACTTATAACACACCATGATTTCAACATTTATAGGCGAAAGAACTCAATGTTGACTATTCACTCTTTTGCTTATTAATGTACATATGCAATTGAACGTAGCACTTCCCTTATTTTGGCACATCAAGTAGATCATCCTTCTTTCCCTCTAAATGTTAATTTTGAACCTTGAAACTCAAAACTTTGCAAACGCATTTGTGTGGAATGAAACCTTCCTAGTCATCTCATAAACAATTCGAAGGAAACCTTGTAAACACATTTGTGTGCACTGCAACCTTCTTAGTCATCTCATAAACAATTCGATGGAAACCTTGTAAACACATTTGTGTGCACTACAACCTTCCTACTCATCTCATAAACAATTCGAAGGAAACCTTGTAAACACATTTGTGTGCACTGCAACCTTCCTACTCATCTCATAAACAATTTGAAGGAAACCTTGTAAACACATTTGTATGCACTGCAACCTTCCTACTCATCTAATGAACAATTCAAAGGAAACCTTGTAAACACATTTGTATGCACTGTAACTTTCCTACTCATCTGATGAACAATTCAAACCAAACCTTACAAACACAATTTGTGTCTAATGCAACCTTCCTACTCATCTCATGAATAATTCGAAGGAAGTATGAAACTTTAAAACATGCATAATTGTAATTCATGGTTTCATTTAATGAAAATGACACAAACAATATTTCACATGACCACAACAACAAATTTGTCCCAACACACAAGTTTTTGAAAAATATTCAATTTTGTGTTGTACAACAAGTGTTTTTATTTCCCCTCCATCCCCAAATTTGTGATGTAGCCAAAATGGTGATCATCCATAAGCATTACATTAGTCAATTTTAAATTTGAAAAATATGTTTAAAATTTTTAATATATTTTGAACTAACTAATTTAACTTAATAAGATGAAACTATGATTGGACAATAACACAAGGAACTACCTCAAAGAATGATTAAGGAACTAAAATCAACTAAATAATTTTTTTGAGCCATCACATTAGGAGATTTAAAAGATTATGCAATTTCTTGTCTTTAATTTTTTGTAGGAGTCATATCACAATTCAACTATTTTGATGGCAGTGATTCAAATTAGGATAAGGTTATTGACCAAGACCCAAAGGATTGATATCAAGCAAAAACTTGTTGAACCTATCAAGAATTTTTTTGTTTAAATATAAAACTATTAGAATGATTTTGGTTGAAAAGGACATGTACAACTAATGTTGTGCGATTATTAGAATTAAGAACAAACCCCCAACAATTATTAGGGAGGTTCATATTAAGCATGTGAATATCAAAAAATAAAAAACCTTGTTAAGATACATAACTAAAATATTCAAATTTTGTGAGAACATCAAATAACCTCCTAAAGAACAACAAGTTAATTTCCAATTTTTTGAAATCAAATAACCTCCTCAAAAATAATGAATTATTTTCCAATTTTTTGAAGTACGTATTGTTTTTTCCAACTTGGATTCATATTTTCTTAGATACCTACAATCGATGATCCTCTAATTTTGAAATATTTAAAAACTGAAACCAATGGTTCTATGATGTTGATTTTTTTTAATATTTGAAATTGATTGTTCTTTAATTCTAAAATATGAAAAGACCTAATGTTGATAGTTATTAACAAAATTAAATACCCACCCAACACTAGTTACAACATTTTCAATTGATGTTGTGTGGGGATATTATTTTTCATATATATTTGGGTAAGGATATGCAACTTTTTTCAATTTATTTAGCCATCATGTTAGGGTATATTAACATTTAAAATTTTCCATCAAGTTAAGGTCCAAGTATATAAAAACTAAGTTTAATGGTAATGGTCTAAGTACCCCCTTATCATATACCCTTTTTAAGTGAAAAATGGGTATGTGTTTATTTATTTATTATTATAAAAAGAAAAAAGGTTTACATTTTGGAATTTTAAAATCAATTTGTAGAGACCAAATCCAATGTCAAAACATTAGGCCAAAACTTGACAATTATTACTAGGACAAATATGAGTAGTGACCATTTTTTAATCATATATTCATATATGCCATGTTTTTGTGCTTAATCATATTTTTGTGCCTAGATTTATGGTGGTGGGATTTGAGATAAAGCCATTCAATGCCTTTGCAATTTGCCAAAGAGCATGTAATAGTTCTTCTTTGATTTGTTCAGTTTAAGTTGGTCTTCACTATTACTAAACAAAATCTTAGATTAATGTATAGCAACAATACCCATTTTCAACTGTAGCTTTTTTGGGCTGTTCAAGTGATATGCACAGCTAAATTTTCTAACATGCTCATGTATCTATCTATGACTAGTGGGTACCTGTTAATTGTTTCAACCAATTAATAACTTTTGTTGTTGTTTTGTATGTGTACTCTAGTTATAAAATATTTTAAAATCTTTTGGTGCATTCAATCTTTTGTCTTCCAACATGTTATATTTTTAATATTGAATAAAATCTCATTACTTTGTAAATTAACGATGTTTTTAGAGATCGAAAAAAAGGTTGGGGTTGAAAGAAGCCCCCCCCAAGGGATCATTTTGACGGATATTTCTATTATATAAGCAGAATTATATAAGTAATGTTGGGCGAGTATTTGATATGTTGAATAACCTCCATGTCTAGGTATTTGTAAGATGGGAATTAAAAGAATTAAAACTCGGAATCAAAGAATCACAAGTTTCAGGTATTTGAAAAAAAATTCAAAATCAAAGAACCATTGCTGGTTCTGGTTATTTAAAAAAAACCTCACAAAACTGTCGGGTTTCACGAAAACCCAGAAAAAAGGAGCCAGACAAGTTTTTGGGCGGTTATTTTACTTTTACAATTTGAGATCTGGGTTTCAAGACCTCGACAAATGGGATCTGGGTTTCAAGACCTTAATAGACAGACGCACAAACTAACTGAATTAATATATAGGACTAGTGTGAACCCAGTGCATAATGCACCCGTCGAGCTCCCCTCTGGCTGGTCCTTCCCTGCCTATGCCCCACCCCCCCCCCATGCTGCCCCCCGCCCGATCTGGAGTCAGCGCTACTATCAATTACTTTCTTCCTTTAATAGCTGAATCTGCCATAGAATCTGTGACAAGGTTGTGCAGAACAGACAACCCTGTCACAAACAGACACCACCACTTTGCTTTTATATATAAGATTGCATCATGGTCTAGCAGATGATGCATAGCGTTTTTCGATTAAGCAATATGTAGTAGATGGGATCAATAGAGCACATTGTTCTTAGTTGTGTTTTAGTTGTGGTTGACAACATTGATCACACAAGCAAGTTCAAACTTTGGACTTGTATGTTTCTGTGAGAAGATCTAACAAACACTGAGCTCTTAATTTGAAAGTCCTTGCTATCTTGAGGTCTACTTAACAACTAGTGAGACCAGACCTACTTCCATCTCTGGTCTCAGTCTCTGGGTGCACCATTAAGAATTTTCTGTCTCTCTTGCATTGTGCAGATGAGCTTTTCTGAAATGTGCCCCAATTTCCAAACTGTAAAATGCGTGAAATTAAGAACGAAAATCTCATCTCTGATTTGCTCAGGAAGCCAGAAAATGTGTAACCCACTGAATCCTGGTTCAACCCAAAGCCTACTAATGTGTCCACCATCTAATCCTGCACAGTCTAACAGCAAAAGCAAAAACTAGCTCACTCGAACCTGTGTGAATCCCAGCATGTAAAAATGGCACAGTACCAAAAATTCCACCATGCCTCTCCTGCAGTTCTTGATGTGAAACTCTCAGCAAATCATCATTCTATCAGCTAAATTGGTGCAATAACACAGCAACAGATTATGATTTCTGTTCAAGAGACACATCTTCCTTTTACTCAAAAGAGAAGAAAGGCTCTCAGTAACCATCTGCATTCTCTCCATCTCATCTTTTTCCCTTTTGAAATCCTTCTCTGTGAACAGCTCCTTCGTGTCATTCAGTCACCTTACCATCACATGTATACTCTACAATATATTACCATTGAAAACCAGTCTTAATGTTACAATTCATAAAGCCTGCAAAATCAAGCACCCTTTCTTTTGAGACAAATTTGCAAGACATTACTTTAACAAAGGATATTATGATTTTTTGGAAATGTGGTGAACATCTTAAAGGAAATTTTCTGTGGTTTGTTTCCCAAAATTTTTGGGACTTTTACCCTCTTTGCTGATGTGTAATTTGTGGGAATAATGTCTGCTTATAAAGGTTTAGTTTACACTGAATCCATCATGAGTTGTAGCTTCGCTTGTTGGCTCAAATCATCTTCAAGACCCTTTTCTTGTTTATGTTCTCTACTTGTGTGTGAGGTGGTGAAAGGAACTTTAGCACAGTTCTGTCATTTATGCATTGCAGAGAACTCTCTAATTGCTTGAACATTTTGTATGACCAATACTAGTATATGCACCCTATTGCTCAAGCTAAGAAGAAAAAAGCAACATGGTCTGAACAATTTTACAATTGCAAACACAAGATTTTAGCAGGCTCTTGCTTTAGAAGTCATATACTTCCTTTATTTATCTCAAAGTGCGGTTACATATTCCGACAGGCCTGGATTTCTAAGTCAGAAAGATTCTGCACTTAAAAAAAAGCTATGTACATCTTCATGAGAGATTTTGGACAAGACAGACATAGCCCTTGAAGCTCATAATGCAAACATTTGACTGTCTGCACAATGAAACTCATTAGCGGTCTTATGTACAATGATAAACATCACAGACCTAACACAAGCCATGAGAAATCCCTCATTTCAGGATGTGAGATTTTCTCCACAAAATAGTATTCTCATCTTTAGACCAGATCACATTTTGTTCAAAAATACCGCACATGGATCCTCTACACTCACAGACACACTGGCAACACATGTATCTCAAAACCCCTGGAGATCATCCACTTCACATTTAGAGATCATGTGAAGCATTTATACAGAACTTGGGTACTAGTAGTTTCTGTCAATCTCTAACCCTAAGTCACCCTGTTCAAAGTGCGGCGGGCAAGAAGATCATCACAAGAATCCTTTGGTTCACACTCAAACTTCTTGGTCTCACGACATTCGGCACGGAGCTTGGATCCAATCATCAGCCTAGCAGGCAGACAACAAAGAGAACAAAATTGTTATTACAAACCCCACCTCAGGAAGGTCCCAACAAACAAAAAGACTATTTCTGAAGCTCTGGGGTTTCAAACAAACTACATGTATAGCTTGATCATATCATATGGTTGGTGACATAAAATTTGTGATTTTCTTTCAGCCATGGATGGCTCACCTGGTTTGAATGGCTGCTTCAGTACCAGCAGCAAATGCTAACTCCTCAACTTCAAAAGGCAGACGTCGATCAAATGTCTTGATTGCATGAGGATCCTTTTCTGCAGTTCTTAGGTAGGCAACATAGTGGCTTGCACATCGCAGCTTCTCATCCTGTATTGACAAGATTCAACAAAAATCTAGAGCTCTGACAAGAATCAAGAGTCTCAATGTTGCAACTGGATACTTGATTGTCAATATTGCAATTATCAGAGTTACAAATCTCCTTAAATAGTTTGGAAAATTCATGATTTGAATATGAAATCATCTGATTCTTTGGAACAAGAAAAGCATTGCAGGAAACAAGAGTCATGATCATAATATTTCATGTTGTCAATTATCAACAAGAGCTGCTCACCATCTGCTGGATGCATTTCTGGAGGAAGACTATAGCCTGCACATCATTCACTCTTCGAGCAAGTGCCATTGTCTCTGCACTTTTCTTGGCTGCCACCTGCAGTTGATCATCTTGAAACCTTAAATTTCCAACTTCTCCACATAAAATTTTCCTGGAGGTCTCTCATTGCTGATAATTTTAGTTCTGAGAGAACAGAAACATGATATAGGAGACCACAGAAAACGTCAGATTGCTAGCACGCAGCATCACGAAGTTGAATTCCTGATGATATTTGCAAGCTTCAGATCTGATTTTACCTTGTACAAGGCTAAGTTCTTGGCAAATGCTGTTGTCACCTCAGAGAATTCCTGGTGCGACGTAACCCAATCTGAAGGAGGCGCAGCAACGGGACCAAATTGAACAACTGCCCCTCGCTTAGCCAAGAAGTCAATGACAAGCCATGAATCATTGATCTCACATTGTGCAAGAATCTGTTATAAGAAGCAGAAGAAGAAATTCAGAATCTGAAAGAAGAAAAAGCACACAACGCATGTGCACATGGTGGATTCACCATATTGAATTGAACAAAATTTTGCAATCAGCGTTCAGGTTTCTCGAAACCCAAGACTGAAAACTATGTCAACCAATGTTTTTGGATCCATGATGCATGATCTCGCAAGAAATTGCAGGATTCAACAGAGATTTTCTTTTAAAAAAGACATCTGCATGCATGCATTGTTTCAAAACTGCAGCTTGACCTTGAAGTAGAAAGCCACGCCGGGAAGTGCAACATTGTCTCGAGCAAAAAAAGCAGAGGTGGACGTGAAAAGGGCTGCTGCAGTTTGATGAAAACTGTGCAGTACAAACAACAACCCACAGATGCAAACATCCCAAGCTTAAAACAAGAGTAGCAAATCATCACAGATCCTTCTACAGCTGGTCTGACATTACCCATTATGAGATCCAAAGACTCGATCGACACAAAATTGAAGAAGTGCACAGGTTTCTATCCTGACTGCCAAAATGGTATTTTCTTCAGTTCCTGTGAATTCTTCTTGCAGAAGAAAACGAAAGTCTAATTCTCTCTGTTTTGACAATAATTCTCAGCTTCATCAATAGCGTATCCAAGAAACGGAAATCAAATTTTATTTCAGAAACTGCATATTACGTGATGCATTTGTTGAAGTTCTCGTCCACCTCGGAGTTGGCGGTCTGGACACGTCCCAGAGGACGTCTCACATCACCAGGCTTCCATTTAGCAATCACCTCCATTTCTTGCTTGATCTGCAACACATTTTTACATGTACGATATAATTATTCCCGTTCCAAGAATTTCTCACAACGTCGGAAGAATCGGTACTACTGATCGATCGGCAATTAGCAACTCAAGAACAGAATCTCTTCATGATGAGTTTGAAACCCATTTGGTTGCCTGCTGGCAAGTAGTTAGACTGGAAATACAACAGCGGCGAAATCACTACTTTGGCATTATTGCATTCTTCATATGTTGGAGAGAATGGGTCACATCATTACCTCCTCAATGCAGGGGCATTTCTCCATATGCTGCGCTGCCATTGTTGCTGCTTTTGAGATCGTAATTACTGGTACTTTTCGTAACTGCTATGAGCAAGGAGGCGAGCGAGACAGTTGACAGAAATCTCTGCAGCCAGCCGCCAGATCCACGATTAATAATACAATGCAAACGAAGACCACTGACTAGTGCCGACGGATCGAGTGTTATATACTATACAGTTTGCAGTTCGAAGCTCACCTGGCTAGCTACGGAGCTGGAGACGATCAAGAAACGAGATGAAATCAGCTGGTACTGATATGTGCAGGAAAGCTCAAGCTGGAAATTAAACGCAAGGCAATATAAACTGCTGGCAAGAAAACAAAAAAAGCCAAGGACGTACCACACTGCTTTCAAGACTCTCAGGATCACACCACAAGCCGCCAGGCGCAATTTATACAAGAACGTACCAGGAGCTTGACCATCAGACTCAGCTAGTTGATCACTGAGGTGGCGAGCTCAAGAGCAGTGGCATGAACGTGATCACTCTACTGCACGCGGGATCAGTAAGTACTGGGCGGCCGATCGACGATTTCAGTTTGCATGTCCAAGTCGTCGTTGACATAACTAAATGTTGATATACTTGCACACCCACCAGGTGGCTCTCGATCCCCGCCTCATTACGTAACGCTGCATGCATGCATGCAAACGACGTTCACAAGTTGTGGATCCCCGTAACTAGTGGCGGCTCGATCTTGCATGAAGTACGTACGTCTAGTAGATGATGATGATGCAGATCCTCATCCTCATCCTGCTGCTGCTGCTGCTGTAACTAGAGAAAGAGCATTCTTGCACATGATCATGAAGCAGCTGAAACTCTAGTAGCAAGCAAGCAAGCAAGCAATCCCACGATCTCAACTCAGTCTACTCATACTGCATCATCCGGGAGCTCACAATTGAATAGAATAATAGATGCTGCAGTTGATCAATGTCCATGCAACAAAATTCCAGCCCTTTTTTCTAAGCTAGCTAGCTAGCTATATATATAGCCAAAATGCTTTATATATATAGCCAAAATGCTTTATATATATAGCCAAAATGCTTTATATATATAGCCAAAATTTGAAAGTGCTAATTTTTACTCATGTGCAAGCCTTTTTTTTTTTATTGAATTGACATTTTCAATAGCCAGAATTATTCAAGTTAACCAATTTTAAGAAAAATCGCCTTCTGGATTTCTATACATGGTTCCAAGTAGGTAGCCAAAACACTTATGGAAGGATGATGCAGCAGTGTTGTAAGGAAATTAGTTTCATATAATTTAGCTAACAGTAACCTAGGAAGATTTTTAGTCAAATAAATTGGTTATAAATCAAAAATAATGTACAAAATGTTGATTGATCCTTCTATGTTATGTTTGGCATAATATAACCTCCATGCAAGACTACTTGTTTTGTGAATTTTTTAATTTTAATTTTGTGAGAATTGGCTATATAAAAATCTTTAATCCCTAATCAAGATTGTCAATGGTTTAGTAAAATGAGATAATTTATCACTAGTATAAAATGTGGGTGCAGTTCACTAGTTTTAGTTCACTAGACTAATGAATTCACTACTTCTTTAATGGTCCTTGTTCACTATAACCAATGAATTCACTCAAATCCAGTGAAATCACATGACGACAAAGACATTTTTTGTTTTAGTTTATTGTGCTATTACATGTATACTTGTATTTGTAACTATAACCCAACATCAACAAAACCAATATATTTGTGTGGTTAGAGACAATTTTTAAAAATATCTCAATTTCTATTGCACTTAATATGTAAATTATAATTACAAAATCAACTATTGAATGTGTTAGGAAAAGGTTCTTTTCTTGTTACCATAAGTTGAACACGGTTGCTTGAGCAAATTGGTAGAAAGTTAAAACATTTCGTATTTGTATTTTCAGCACAAGTTATAGATGAATGTACACCATGAAGCCAAATTTGGTACCATGAAAAATAACATAATTTATTATGATTCAAGACACTTGTGTCATAAACATTAAACTAGTGGTAACTCGTGCTTGTAAGGCACCAAGTTTTTTGACATATTCTAGCACTTGAAGCCAAGTTTTCTATTGTGTGGTAATAATAGACGTCCGTAATTAATAGATGTTCCCCCTATTTGGTAGCTTATGGGACCTCCCCAAACGACACCAGACTGCTTATAGGTCTCAACGTTCGGTATTCGGCTCCAATTTTGTAACAGAAATCGGAAAAATGAAAAAAAAAATCATTGGAAAAGGCCCAAATTGAAACGTCTGATAGTTACGTGTTCGGTCACTCATCCATCAAAGATTGGATGGTGATGAGAACATTTAGTTGTAGGTGATTAGCATTTAACGGTCAATTCCCAATCAGACGTAAAATAAAAGGAAGAATTACGAAGTGGTGAGTCCCCTTGATATTTTGCATACTAACTTTCGCTTTCAGTCACTCAACAGTCAGAGATCGGACAGTGATGAGAATGTATCTAATGGACTGGATGTAAAACCTAAAACCTAAAGGGGTCTCAGACAGAGCGACGATCACAGACTGACTGACAAACAGACCGACGGTCACAGACTGACTGACAAACAGACCGACGGTCATAGACAGACTAACAAACTTAGTGAATTAATATATAGGATGTTGGACTGAAAAAGATAAATTGCCCCTATTGATATTTGAAATCTATCCCTCAAAGTTGCAAAATTTGACAAAACAAAACCAAAAAACAAAAATCTAATTATGAAGCAGGGTAGTTTGTTTTGTTACATTGAGATGTCCCAAGCATTGCTAATGCTTCATCTTGTGGTCTTGGTATCTTTGGAAACCTTCAATTAGTAATAGAGGTGCATCAACTTGATTTGAGACTGTTTGGAACTATGGTGTGGAAGTTATTGATTATTGAGTCATTTTCTGAATGAAATTTAAATAAAATTGAAATTGAAAACTGTATTGAAATTTAGGGGTGTTCTCAATGTTGTTGGAAAGCTTTGGGTGAGTCAGATTTAGAGTCAGATTTAATAGGGTTTATTTCACAATTTTTAGAACAAAGTGTGGAAGATATTTTTGAGTGGATTTTGTTGCTGAAAATTCAAACAAATTGCAAAAATTGGGTTTGGAAGGAATGGGTTTGGAAAGAAGAATTAGTTGAGCTTTCAATGTGTTCACACTTGAGCCAATGGCACAAGTTAGACTAATTAGAATTAAGACATAATTCTAAAATGAAATTGGTAAACTTTTTTAAAAATCAAAATAAGTTACACAAAACATGAAATCTTCATATATAATGTTGAAGAAATATTTCATGTTTGTGAAGCATGCACTATGAATACGGGGTTAAATTGTTTTGACACATAGGTGAAAACCTGGTTAGGTGGTTTAAAAGTGATGTTTGAAAGTTCATAGTCTAACACTAGCAATTTTTTTTGCAATTTTAACAATTTTACCAAACCATAAATTATAAAATTTTCAATGTTTTTAATTATAAATATTAATAAGCTAACTTATGAATATCCCTAAAGATGTGATTGATAAAAATATACATGCAAAATAAACTTTCAAGGATAAAAATTTACAACAATTACATCATTTAAAAAAATTTTAAATTAAAAATATACATATTAAGAAAGTTTCAATGCACTTCACTAATAAATTCTTCATTCGGTGATGCTTGATTTTTATTTTAAAAATTGACACTATTTTGACATACTTTATGAGTGCACATTTTTCATTTTTTTTGTGTGATAGACCTAGTGTCATTATTTTAAAAGTCCAATTCATCCAAAAAAAAATTTATGATTCCCATTGAAGTTTATGACAACATAAACTAAAAAATGTTAATTTTGAGTATGGCTTTAAATTTTACATTTGCATGTAATTCAAAAAAATTACAATTGTGATAGTCCAAATAGTTCACTTATTCATTCTTTCACCCACATCTTGATTTCAAGTAATACTGATAATCAATAGTCAATTTTTCAACAATTTATCTAGATTTTATACAACTTTTTTGCACATTTGGTAATGTTAAATGTTTGAACAATATTATATTCAAACATAAAATTTGTATAATATTTAAATATGAATTTTTTTTCATATTCAAATTTATTGAATATGAATAATTAGTGCATACTGTTAATAGGTAATAAGTAGAGTAGCTAATAATTAGGTTTTATTATTAGGGATGTGGATCTATGGCTAGACCTATTTCTATTAAGTAGCTAGGTTAACCTATTATATTTAGGTCTATTAAGTAGTAGGTATTATTTAGCTACTATTAAGTATACTATTATTACCTACTTAATAATATTTACTTATTAAATTTCAGGTACATTTCTAAAAATTTGGAAGGAATAATATAAGTTAAATTTGTGAAAAAAATTGAATTTCAAGAAACTTTTTTTCACACAAATGATTCAAAATTTTATCTATAGATTTTTGAAAGACCTTGAAATCAAATGTTCATATTTTAAATTTGAACAAAAATATGAGGAAAAAAATACATTTCAAAGTTTGGACAAATTTACTTACAACATAAAAGTGTGGAGAGTTGGTTAAAAACTTGGTAAATAAGTGGCTAAAGAGGTCAAGAGGTCAATGCTTAGATGGTGAACAACCTACATATCTAAACCCTAAACCCTAAACCTATTAAATTTTTTTTGTTTTTGGGTAAGCATTAAAAAAATTAAAAACTTGGCCCAAAAAACTTGTTGCTTAAAACTTTTGTTGTCCAATTTGATGAATCAAATGGTCCACCACTTGACTAGTCAAAAAGACCCCAATCAAATTCATCGTGTAAAAAACGACTTGTCCAATATGACTTAGTGATCAGTTAGTTGGATTGGTGCCCAAAATGCATACTTTTAAAATCTAAATTCCTAGTAAAAGAAACCAAGATTTGTAGTGTACTGTTCAATGTTGGATAAACTTTTGCGTAACCTCTCTAGAGCTAGCAACATAGGCATATCTTGTTATTGCAAATTTTAGAAGCTCAAGGTCTTGGAACTTGACTAATACTAGATTTGTAACAGCTTGGGTTTTTTTTCTTGGACAAATCTGACAATGGATTTTGCTTTATCAAGAATCTCTCACACCCATGGTAACCTACTCATTGTAATCTACTAATGTCTTCTTTGCCAATGATATCTTTCTAACAGATGGATTGGGTGAATCTGCAGAGATCCTTTCTCGACAGGACAGACATTGACAGCTGCTTTTGTGATGAACCTTTTTGGTTTTTGAATCCTGGTTTTGGATGCCTGTTGTTGTTGCAGTAGCATCAGGATGAATTATTGGTCTTCACGCAGAATGTAGGAGGATTTCTGATTGGCTTCGTTTTGTTTGCAACCTGGTGAATTTCCAAGGTCCACCATGAATGAATTGCTGTTTGCCATTCCACATAACAAGTGTGTGCGTTCAATGCGGTTACAAATGGTGGGTTTTGCAGCTTTTGGGTTAATCTGCAAAAATAACCACAAAAAGCTTTAGAATCTGCAAATTGTCAGCAATTTCTGGGTCTACACTTTTCTACAGTGCCAGATATAAACATACAGGCTAGATCATTCAAACAATATGTCTAGATTGTGTCTCCTTCACTGTACAGTTGCAAAAGTTCACCAGGTTTTTGGTCAAGAATGAAATAGCTGAAAGATATGCTATAAAGTTGTTGCCACAACTGCAAGAAAAACAAGAAGTGATTTCCTTAGTCTCAAGCTGCTGAATGTGACAAGACAACGCATGTGATTGACTGCACCTACAATGTCTGCAGACAAGAAAGTCTGACAAGTGCTTGACAATCTAAGTTTACAGGAAGCAGGAATGCATAACGACAACCCTATCCATGGATAATGTTGCAGAACACTGCCCTGATGACTCTCAATGTCCTTTTAGCAAGGAACTACAGAATCGTTTGAACCCTAATCATCAATGCGTGGACTCTGAGTCCACCCCATTGTTTAACATAAAGACAAAACATAAACACAACATTGTCCAACTACATTCAGGGTTGTACACCTATTGAACTTGAGACTGCAATTTCACATAGCCTTTGCCACCCACTGTAACCAAATGTAAGAGCTGCTGAGTTTTCACTCCTGCTGCTGCTTTTTGTAGCAGTATGAGGCTGAGAACTGGAAACACAAAAAGAAAAGCTCAGTTTGTTGTTAGGAGGTCATGCTTGCTTGCTGAACACTTAATGTTTCAACAACAATTTGGAGTAGGAGGACAAAACCATTGCCACAATTCTTCTGGCACAACAGTCTGGATTGAAAGGGGCAACCACATTGCACAGAAAGAGAAACACTCTTTGTATGTATGGAAGAAGGTTCAACCATGAGCTCACTCACATTGCACCACAGCCCAATTCAACAATAGCATGTTCCACCCTGAGCAGAATCCAAACCACCCATTTCTTCAACCTCAACTGCTCTGATCACAAAGAGAGCTTAGTATGCCAAAGCCAAAGGTGGGGATCTATGCCCTTCATGCCATGCCATGATACATTGCAGTTTCAAAGCTCACAAGGCCATGTGACCATGTGTTTTTTCATGGCAATGAATCCTTTGACTAGGTAGTCAATTGCTTGTGTAGACACTTGCTTACCGAGTCGAGAAAGATCCATTTCATGATTTTGCCGCACTGATTAGAGATGGATTTCTGTGCAAACCGTAGCTGAGATGGATATGACTGACCATCTTCACACAAAGTAAACTCTTACTCTTTGCCATCTGAAAGAAGTTCTTGATTTGCTCCATCCACTCTTTCTCAGCCAAAGTTTGTTCCATTAGTTCTTCCTCAACTGATTTGACTTCTTAATGTGTTCAATGCTTTGCTAGAAAACTTCTTTGCAGATTGAAGTGTGGGAGCTTAGGACACTTATTGCAAAAGAGCACTTCTGTAGTGCGTTATGTTCCTTGCATTTTAAAATGTTGGTAGCTAGACTATCAGCAGGCTATTCACAAGCACAAGAACATACTTTGATTGAACAGAAGATTCACAAGCAAGGTTTTTTTTCAATTGTGACCCATCATCAGATTGCTGCTTATCTTTGTGTTGATTGGTGTATCGAGGTGCTTCCACCACTATTGGGAATTCTCTTCTTTTTTGTGCACTTTCTGTTGCTGACAGCTTCTCTTATTTAAAGCACAAAGATCATAAAGAGATGTTCATCAGTAGCTCGTTTTCTGGATGTTTGTTCTGCAGTTTTCCAAAGTTTCAACCCACGTGAGGCAAGTGATTGATTCATTCCCCAAGGCCACTGTGGAGACGAATCTTCTCGAGATTCCATCAGACAACAGAGAGAAAGAGAGCGGAGTTCTGAAAACAAAAGGAAAGTATACTCTCAGCCTGGAAGGCAGAACACGGAGGAAAATGGTCTGCCACACCCTAGGCCGGGAGACAAGCTCGAAGAAAAACCTTCTCAGAGCTTGTTAACATGAATATTGCACAGCTATGACTCGAATCCCTTCCATCAATGCTTTCGCATCCTAGGAAGGCGCTCTTAAGGGCCGTGCTTCTTCCATAACACTGATCTCCTAAATATCAAGTTCTGGAACCAGAGGAAAAAAACCCAAAAGAAACCACTCCTCCTTTGCCCCGCCCCCAACAAAAACCAACGAACCTCAAAGGACGACAAGCAAGGATCAGTGCAAGGATGAGGCGTCACCGCAGGCGATAGAGATGGAGAAGGAGCTCTAGAAACGGATGGACAGGAGAGAGACAAGAGTACGGGATGATGCAGATTGCTGTCAGGAAGAAGTCTAGGCTGCACACCTGATTTCAGGCCGGCAGTCTTCGCCTTTTTCTTCATCCTACCAAAACCCAAAAAAACATGAAAACATAGGCACCATGCTGCTAAGAGATTGATGTGCAAGAGCTTGCGAGGGAGCATTGCCATATCTCTGGCAAACACCGGGGCACTCTTCTTGTCTCATCCATCTCTGACTCTTTCCCCCCCGTCTCTATCTCTGTCACATGCTCATTTCCACCCATCTCCCCTGCTCAGACCTTTTACAAATCACCATCATCTCCCACGAAATCTTTCTCTGATTCACCCCCCTCTCAACATCTCTAAAAGCTACAACATCCTTCTCTTCTGTCTCTTCTGTTTCTTCTCCATCACTTCCGATCAACGAAAACTTCAACCCACAAAACCAGACCCCATCTGTAGAGCTCGACAATAATCGTACTCCATCTCCTCAATGACATCAACATCTATAGATCTGACGAAGCCAAGGCCTAGCTACCACAGAAGAATACTACAGAAGAGGAAAAAGCCTGTTCCTGGAACTTTATATTGCGCGGAGACCAAGATTAGGGTTTCCGCACAAAACCCTAATCTTCGTCGATGACGACGGAAATGCGTTGGGCGATCTTCTTTCTCGATGACATCTTCATAACGGATGGATTGGGGGAATCTTCAGAGATCCTTTCTCCATTGGACAAAAATTGGCGGCTGTTTTCGAGATGAACTTTTTTGGGTTTTTTGAATTCTGGTTTTGGGTGCCTGTTGTTCTAATAGCGTCAGGATCAAGTGTTGGGTCTTCTGCTGCGTGCTAGAGGATTTCTGGTCAGCTTAGTTTTGTTTGCAACCCGGCGAATTTCCAAAGTCCACCATGAATGAATTGCTGCTTGCCATTGCGCATAACAAGGGTAAGATTTCGATGCAATTACAAATGGTGGGTTCTGCAGCTTTTGGGTTTCGTCAAAGGGTCTCTCTCCACCACCACCAACAACAAGCAGCACAGTTTGTTTTGGAAGGAGATTTGATGGTGGGTGACCGTCAACCTTTGGAACAGCAGTTATCAGTAGTGTAGAAGGAGCTTGTTGTGCTGCTTCCAGGAGGTTTGAAGAGACTGGAGCCATTTGAGGTTTGGCAGAGTGTGAGAGAAGAGTCAAAGAGAAAAAAAAAGGAGTATGTATCAAGAGCTCAGCAGGAAGGAATTGCAGACTTTATGCAAACAACAGGGCATCCCTGCTAACAAGAGCAATGCGTTTATGGCACAATCGTTAGCCGCTTTAGCATCGGTAAGCTTTCTGATTTTCTTCTCTTGGGTTCTTTATTTTTCTTTTAGAGGAGGGTGGAGGAGAGAGCGACGAGGAGTGGTGGGAGAGAGAGAGGGGGAGTGTGTGTGTGTGGAACTTATTGCACCAGTTTAGAGTGTAGGGTTTCTGCGATTCCCTGACATTGCTTGCATTGCTCACTAACAGCCTCTACTTGCGACTCCTTCGGCAACTGCTCCTACCCCTGCGGCGACGCCAAGACGGCCGAGGGTTTCAAATGCGAAGGTGAGGAAGGAGACCGACACGATAGACACCTCTCTGGCGAGACTCATCCTGTCGAACGCAAACACCACATTTTCTTCTTCTTCTGCAAGCTTGAGGCCGATCAGAAAATCTAAAGTAGAGGCTGGAGTGCGATCTGGGTCTTTGCGCCGATCAGTAAAAGAGCTTCCTACAGAGACAAAGGGTCTGAAGCTAGGTCGCTTGAACCAGGTGGAAGTAGGCTGTGTGGAGGACAAAGCTAAGTTCCTAAACCCTAAACCCATCACAGTGCCACCCATAAAGATAGAAGGAGGTGTTTCTGGCACTCCAGATGACAGACCTAGGTCTGTTGGGTCTGGTACAGAATTCCTTCCAGCTCGTGTAAAGGTAGAAGAAGGAGCAGGTGCTTGTGGAGCTGCTGAAGAGGACAGAGTTGGGTTTGTTAGGTCCGTTGCAGAAGTTACTACAGAACGTTTAAACATAGAAGGAGCAAGTGCTTATGAGGAGGAGCACGCGTTTACAGCAAGTTTGATCCACAAGGAGGAGCCACCGCCACAGTTGGACTGGACAAGATTGATAAGAATTGCTCAGAATGTAGAGTTGATATTGACCAAGACCACAAACATTGTGGACAAGTACAAGAGTTGGAGGCAGGAGGCATTGCTGGAGTAGGAGGAGATGAAGCAAGGTCATCAACACCAGCTTGTGAAGGAGAAACTCAGTGGCACTTGAATCCAGAAGCGTGTGAGGATGATGCTGAATGATGCCCATAACTGCTCACCTCCTGAGACTCAAATCTTACATATGTCTTGCTAGACAAAGCTCAACTCACCCTTGTAGCTCTGTCAATCTTGATGACATACCTTCTGTAATACCTGTCAATCTTGTAAGAACACCTTCTGTAATAATGTCTTCCTTGAAGCAAAGAACAAGTATGCATACCTGGCGATGCACCTGTAGCTCACAAAGAGACATGCTTGGATTCTTGCCAGTGTGGATGTGCTCTGCCAAGTCTTGCATCTCTCTTCTGTGGTTTATGAGTTGCTTGTGAACATTGAAAGCACTTGCGGGATTGCAAATTGGAGTACCATATAATTACCGACCTCTTGGGCACACACTGAGAGTGCTTACAGCTAGATCACAATAGTGAAGATTTGACTTGACACATGATATGTTTAGATGTAGTTCTGATTAATTCAGAAGGTAGCAAACAAGGTTCTTTGTTTGTCAGGCAGTTTAAGAGAAAGCAAGCTTGTAACATGATGTTGTTGCCCCTTAGACAACAGATCATTGCCATTGGCAAAATATACTGAGCCCTCCTAGCAGAGAAGCTCTACAGGACATGGCACCATTGTTGTTGACAGCAACCATGAGAAAGAAGACATGTGGCAAAAAGTATTCCTCTGTGGCAAAATGTATGGTCTGGCACAAAACCCTGAAATGGTCTCATGAATTAGGATGAACATCAAAGCACTGTTAATCTTTGAAATGCCCAGATGTAACACAGGCTCATCTTTTGCTTGTGGAACTGGAGGAGTTGCTGAAACTCCCAGCAGTGAAGGCATCCTCACTATGACAACTTCTGGAGGTGTTTCATCATCTTCCGGAAGTCCAAGCAACCCATTTTCCTGCAATTTTGAAAACTCAAGGAATAAAAGCTGCCAGAGAGCAATGACCAAATGTTGTTTGTCCTTCAGTGATGCTAAATCTTCCAAATTTAACCTGCTGATCTCTTTCTTGAATATGGTCATTGAGAACAGTGCTTACTGCATCATTGGTGTCCTCTGGAGTAGGGAAATTTCCACCATCTCCTTGGGTCGGAGCAATCTCTAGGACATTGCAAAGGGCAGCTTATTGACCATCAGCATCAGGATTGCTTGGAAAAGCTGATTAGTGGGCGGTGGATATCAGCCTTCCTGTGTCTGATTGAACCTGCAAATTGGAGCATTAATCTCTTTTCCTACAATCATTCCACATAAGAAACCAACAGCCAGAGCTTCACATGTTTTGGGAAACTGAGCTTTGTGGGTTCATGGGTTGTTGCTCCAGCATTGCAGTAAGTTAAAATCCCAAGAAGCCAGAAAACTTAGTTTGCATTTCTGGGTGACATTGTGTGAAATTGGAATTTGGGATTCATGTAGTAAATTGTGTTGCAGATCAAGCAAGAAATGGACATCATTGCTAAATGGAAGCCTGGCAATATGAGACATCCTCTGGGATGCATCCAGACTGCCAACTCTGAGGTGGACAACAACTTCAACAAATGCATCACATAATATGCAGTTTCTGTACTAAAATTGGATTTCGGATTCTCAGGTACACTATTGATCAAGATATGATCCATTCTCAAAACAGAGATTCTTTTAATGTCTTCTGCAAGAATTGAACTCAGATGTCATTTTCGCAGTCAAGCTGGAACTGTTTGACCTTGAAGTAGAAAGCCATGCTGGGGAGTACAACATTCTCTCAAGCAAAAAAAGCAGATCTGGACATGAAAAGGGCTTCTGTAGTTTGATGTGTTTAGGGTAGAGAAGGGTAATGCTTCACATTATCCCTGAATGTGAAGGTGAGATGGATGTCCAGGTGTTTTGAGACACATGTTGTTGCTAGTGTGCTGAGAGTGTAGCTGATCCTTGTGTGGTATTTTTGAACAAAATGTGATCTGATTTAAAGATGAGAATTCCAGAAAATCTGACATCCTGAAATGGGTCTTCAAAGCTTGTGTGTAGGTTGGCGATGTCTGTCATTGTCCATAAAACCCTCATGAGTTTTCATTGTGCAGACAGTCAATGTTTGCATCATGAGCTCAAGGGCTATATGTTTTTTCCAAAGTCTCTCATGAAGATGTACATAGCTTTAAATGCAGAATCTCTCTGACAAAATCCAGGCCTGTCAGAATATGTAACTGCACTTCAAGATAATTAAATGAAGCATATTACTTTTAAATCAAGGTGCTAGAAACTTGTGTTTGCAATTGTAGAATTATTCACACAATATTGTTTTTTTCTTCTGAGCTTGAGCAATGAGTGCATAGTACGTACTAGTATTGGTCATACAAAATGTTTGAGCAATTAGAGCTTTGCAATGCATAAATGACATAGAACTTTGCTAAACCTTTGATCATCTCAAAGAAAAAGAGTTTTTCCTTTAACAAAAGGATGATTTGAACCCAACTCAAATCCAACTCAGTGTGAACTAAACCCTTCTAAGCAGACATTACTCCTGTAGTGATGTTGAGCTCTTCCAAGGTATAGAGCAGCAAAGGGTGCAAAAGTTCTAAAATTTTGTTAAGTTACCACCTCAGAAAATGTCTTGAAGATGTTGACCACATTTCATGAAATGATATCCTTGGTTGCACTCATGTCTTGCAAATTTGTCTCAAAGAAAAAAGCTCCTTGATTTTGCACGCATTTATGAATTGTGACATTATAACAATTTGGATGCAATAATATTGTAGAGTCTGTTGTGATGGCAAGGGGTATAAGCGCAGAAGAAGACTTTGTTTCGTGATGATGCTCAGGTCACAACAGGTCCTTGGATTTAGTAAAAGGGGTTCTATGATGACTATATGACATGAAGGAGCTGTTCACAGAGAAGGAATTCATTCAAAAGCAGTATTTTCAATTACTATGGTTGTCAAGAGCAACTCAATGTTTAAAGGACTTTTGTGAAGAAAAGTTGCCCCAAAGTCTGTACATTTTTGAAGGAAAAAAAGTTCTGAAATCGCCATATTTACTCAATAGGTTCCAGCAGGTTGCCAAATAGAGCAGGATTATGAAATTTCACTACTTTCCTCTCTAACATGAAAGCCAAATTTGGTTAATTCCTTGTGTGGATGATCATCAATGTGGCTAGCTACATCATAAAAGTTGAAGGAAAAAAAAAAAACAAAAACCCAGTTCACCATATGAAGCCTTAAAGTTGAATTTCTAATTGAATATGTCATAAGATACAAATGGAAGACAGAAAAGTAGGAAGTGCCAAATTTTCAAGCCAAAAAATCTGAATTTAGACATTAGAATTGGGGCTAACACAAGCAACAAATATTGGAGAATAACATGGTCCAAAAAAAAAAGTCACCCAAATGAGTAAACATTCTTTACAAATGCATTTATGTATATTTTTAAAATCACAAAAGAAACATAATAGTTTGAATTGTTATAAATATATATATATATATATACTAATTATAAAATTTACATGACAAAACTTGACACAAATCAAAAAATGTTTTTACATGTTCAAAGAACTCAAACATAAAAAATGAATAGTCTTTTTTTTTCGTAAACAGCTTTTTTTTTTCCCCTCAAATGTGCACTATTTTATTTTTTAAATTAAATTTTTTTAAACACTGATGATTATAAAAATAAAAAGATTTGAACTAATAGAAATTATTTTTATAAGTAATTTAAACACATTTAATTCAACTATGCTTTTGACCTTGAAAATGATGAATTTTAAAAATGTGATTTTAACAAAAATATTCATATTTATGTGATAAAAAACATGAATATAATATATATATATATATATATATATTTATATCTAATATGCAATATTAAACTGTGTATTCAAAATATAAAATTATAAATTATAAACCAACATAAAATTAACACATGTCATGTGGAATCCTTGGAAAAGAACTTCTATTTTGGCGCCCCTACTCCTTTTACCATGTTTTCACATTATTAAATTATAAACTACCACATTGATATTATCACTTGATGGAACAGAAATTGAAAAGAGCCTCAACATTGGGTGCAACTCAAAATTGAAAGCAACTATGAAGCTGCCAAGAAATTAATAGCAAAGAAAAGCTGGTGAAAACTGTTAGAAAACAAGGGCAGCAAAGTTCAAACTGAAAGAAAGAGGTTTAGAAAACACCAGCCCATACAATTCAATCAATGAAACCATGAAATGTGAAATGAAATTTGGCAACGGTTTCATTATAGATCTTGCCTGTAGAAAATTACCACATTAATATATGCAGACAAAAGAAAGAGAGCAAAAGTTTTAAGCTACCAGATTTGCTAGGATGGCAGAGCTTTGAACTTTATTAGCTTCTGCATCTCCCATCACAAAGAATAATTTAAAAGCACTCACTCCTTGCAATAAAGGGATCAAGGAAATTGCTTGTGATGATTCTACACTGGAGCATTTGTGTTCGGGGCACAAATGCACAACCTTGGTCACCAGGAGGGATATCAGATGTGATAACCAAGAAGACAAATATTCATACACCTCTAGAGGCTCATGAGTACTAATTCCAGGTCGACAATCCACTGCCAGCTCTGTACATCAGTACCAGGGCCCAGATGAATCTACACTAGGCAAAGCTTTGTAGAACTTAGATAACACATTCTTGGCGGATTTCATAATCATGGAGGAGCTGACGTTGAATTTGATCCACAATGCAAGTAACTATGTCACAGTTTTAACGGACCTGCATCTGCAGTCATAGATGCCACCGTGTCGACAGGATGTGCACTGAAGCTGGTGGCTTTCGCATAGAAATCGGCATTGGTAGAGCTGGCTCCTGAGGTGGTGAAATAAGCACCATTCAAGAACAAGTCACCTGATGATCTCCAATTCCAATTGTCTGTGGTTCCAACATCACCTCCATAATCTTCAATTCGCTCAATTCGCTTAGTAATCTGCAGTTGTAGGACAATTTCTTAAGTGTTGGAATGAAAAAAAGAGAGCATACATATGTGTGGAAGAAACTTTATACTATCCACTGAGTACTCTTTACAGCAGTGCTAGGACCTCTTGTGACAACAAGAATCTACACAGAGTGTAATTTACCTCCTTAGCAAATTGAGTGTTGGGAGCAAGGTAACGATTCCCTTCACTGTTGATTGTGGGAGCTTCACTCCCCCCCACTGCATACATCCCCCATGATGTGTAGTCGTTGTTTACAATATGGAAGTTGCCATGCCGGCATCTGCAGCACAGCAAGACATTTTTAGGAGAGAAGGATCTCTGTAACAAAAGAATGTGCAGTCATACCTGGTGAATTCTGGGGTTTGAACACAATGTAGATCAACATTGAGACAGCCACAAAAGGACATGGTCTTATGGGAGATGTGAAGCAGCCAACCTTGGCATGTTCTTCAAGAGACCAGGTCCAAAATGGTTGAAGGCAACTGTGACATGCATATCCTGCTCGATAATGTCAGATGCGCGGCCACCAAGCAGCATCACCTGCAATCATGTTGTTGAATGGCAATTCGAATCAAATACTTCGAAGCTCTACTACACAAGAGAGATTGCAGATTGACTTCTTGGCACGGAGGGTGAGCCCAGGGGATGACAGATCACTGTGCGATGATCAACTGTAGCCATGGATTAATAGTATCTGAATGGCAAGGACTCGATGCCAAATTAGCCGCAACATAAGGTCAAGAACGTGCTCATCATCCAGCACAGAGAAGAAGAACCGCATCAGGCACAAACAGGGAAAGACAAGGATCAAAACAAAACCCTCAAAGCTTAAGGTTGAGATCTACACCTCGTCTTGGTTGGTGAAGTAGTTGTTGGAAATGGTGATATCAGTAGAACCCATAACCACATCAACGAGGCTATCCGCACAAGTGGAGAAGAAGCAGTGGTCCACCCAGATGTCGTAGGAGCCAAATATCGACACTGCGGTACCAGTGTGCGGTCCTCTTTGCCCGTAATGCGTGGGAGAGCTTCTGATCACCGCAGGTCCGGAACGATTGCAGTGGTGGATGTGCACGCCATGAATGATGATATTATGCACATTCTGCACAGTCAGGCAAGCACCGCCGGCGATATGGACGTTGTGGCCTCTACCATCGATGGTCTTGTAACTGTTGATCATGAGCTCCTGCTTGAGCGAGATCATCATGCTGCGGGAGAAGACGATCCAGAGCGGCTCTTCCTGCAGAACGCCGTAACGTAATGTGCCTGGAACGGGATTGATGGCATCATTGTCGTTCTCATCGGTGACCACATAGATATGTCCATTCTTGCCACCGATGGCGTTTGCGCCGAAACCGACGGCACAGTCTGCCATGTTCTTGCGGTTCTGTTCCCAGTGCAAATCACATCTCCAGCAGTCGTCGATAGGATTGCCAGATTCGCAACTGCCGGCGAGAACCCTTCTTGTGAAACTGTTGCTGATTACCAGACTTGCCTGCACTCTTCAATATCAACCACGCACATTACAAACAGTCAATGCAGCTTCATGAAAGCTCTATAATACTGTAATCAACTATACGTGCAGAGAGCATTTGTAATCCATGTTGTATCGGCCACGGTCGATAGGCGAACAATCGCTCTAGAATCGCTGGCGCATGATCACAGTGCAAGAGCATTCGTATCAAACAAGCATAAGAGTACAGATCTCGAGCATATTTGCTCGTAGAATGCAAGGGTTTTTGCAGAAAGAAGTCGCGATAGAAACATCTTCTCACAAACGACAGACTCTAGAGAAGCAGATAGCAATCAGCAATCGCTCTAGAATCGCTCGCACATAATCACAGTGCAAAATCACTCGTATCCAATAAGCAAAAGAGTACAGATCTCAAGCACAACGCTCCTAGAATGCAAGCGTTTTGCAGAAAGAGGTCGTGAAAGAAACTTCTGACAAACGGGACTGTAGAGCAGCAGATCGTAATGACTACCGCAAATTGTTCCAAAGTTCCTGGCCATAATATCGCGGCCGGCCTTTCAAACGAACGGTATGCGAGTACGCGCGGGTACTATGCCCCTGTCAACAATGCTCTAGACAATGCTCCAACAAACACACGCACATTTAAGATTTCGGTACATGCTGCAAAACAGCAGCTTATTCTTTCATGCAGTTTGATGCAACTGTAACAAAAATTTTCTGCAGGTATTCCACAATGATGCAGTCATCTTCTCTCCTTCCAATCGCAACAAGTACTTCGCGAAGACTTCACATTAGTGCTCATGAAAAGCAGACTCGAAAAACCGCATGATGCCCAGAACAACGTCGAGTGCCGCAGCTGCTATAACTCTAGTCACACTACCGACTGCGGTGCCATACCTGTTGTGCAACTTCTCCGTATCGGAAACAGACAAAGTCGTCGTCACAGCTCGCGGGGCATTCACTGAACGTGCTGCTGTCACATTCACGCCCGCAGCACCATGAGACACCGACGCGCGTGCAGCAGATTCACTTAGACTCACCGCTGCACAAAAGTCTACAGAAAGAAGAAACACCACGGCCATTAACGCCGCGGCTGCTGCTGGTGCGGCGAATACCGGCGTGACTTGGAGTGGAAACCGATCATATGATGCAGTAGGAGTCGTAATAGAAGCTTTAAAACTTCCACAAAACAAGAAGAAGTTCGTCATGCTGTTGCTGCTGCTACAATCCGCGAGGCAGCAGCTTCCACAGACACGCACAAAAGCAAGCCACACGCGACCGTGCGCGCGTCTCGTTCGTTCTTCGACACTCGCTCTTCTGCAGCAGAGCTCCGCCGCTCCGTGCGCGTCTCATCCGTCGACGCCGCTCTTGTCTGCATCAACAGCTCCTCCTGAAGAAAGAGAGAACTCAGAAGGAAGCTCGGTTATGTTCAACATCCCGGGTAATTCCCGGGTATATGGCCTTCCCAGGAGAGTTTCAGTTTGGGTAAAAGGTAAAATATATTCAAAAAATCTGAGGCATAGGTAAATAACCAACAGGTTACTCCCCATTTTACTATGGACTAGGTAAGGTAAGGGGCCCAGGTTACTTGAATAGTCAAGGCCTGTGAGTGTCCATAATCCATACTATTCATGATAACATGTGCACTCTTGCTAGCTACTGGACATAATGGAATGTATGACATGGTCGAACGTACACATTATGAGCCACACATATAACAGTGTGAAGTTATGACATCAGGGGACCCAAACAATCAGGAACTCTGGCTGGTTACCGGACATGATCAATTGTATGATATTGTCAAGCTTACGGGTTGTGGGACACATAAGAGTATGAAGTTATGAGGTTCAATCGACCAACAATCAGGAACTCTCTCTCATCACTCGACATCATTGATTGCATGACACCATCAAGCTTACAGGTTATGGGACACATAATAGTGTGAAGTTACGCGTTTCAGTCGACACAACAACCAGGAACTCTGGCAGCTGGTTACTGGACATAATTGATTGTATGACAATGTCAAGCTTACAAGTTCGTGAGGCACGGAACAATGTCAAGTTGCAAGGTTTCAGCCCATCAACAAGCAAAGAACATGGCAAAAGGAATTAGAGAGCTACAAAAATATGAGAAGGCAACAAGATATGTGTTATATATATATATAACTAGTGGGTACCCGTGACCTTCGGACACTTTGAAGTCCCCTGGTTTCTTTAAACCAAGAGAGACACACACAAAGGCGCAAAGCAGTTAATTTTATTTTTATTTTATTTCTTTTTTGTGACAAAAATCTGTTGAAAAGTCCCCCATGAAAACATACATGGTGAAGCGAGCATTTTGGAAAATTTCCAAAAAGAAAACTAAATCGCCACAATTTCCAAGAGGGGAAAAAAAAGAGTTTTGAAATCTCCACATTTTGAGGAGAAAAAAAACAGGTTTTGAAATCGCTGAGACTGTAATGCTCTTCTCCAATGGCTTGATGCCATATGAACAAGATGCTAGCTACAGTGAGTTATGGATGGGGAAGTTTGGTCGGAAAGCAGGTAAGTACATACCATAAGATGATGAGAGGGTAAGTTTGTAAGTAGGTTTGGAAGGAGATAATGTAAGTCAAAAGGTAATAAGAGTACTCTGAAACAATGTTTGGCGGGTATTTGATTCGTGTGAAATAACCGTCGGTTCCCATTTTGTACATATTTTCAGACGGTTGCTGAGTTTTTTTTTTAAAAAAAAAAGGAAAAAGCAGAAAATCAGAATCAGAATCTATTGTGTCATACACAAAATGACAATTCTGTAGAGTGATGAAATCATTGCAAAGCATAAATTTGAGTAATTGAATTTCTTTATTATTTATTTGTTTATTTATTTATTTATTTATTGGTTGTAAGAAATAATTAATATCCCGTCCTCTGGAAAGGATTTATTTTGACTAGTATTCATCTAACTTGAATGATTGGTTTTTTAACACCAAAGTTTTTATTGCAGATTTGCCTTCAGGCTTTAGATATAATTCACACCAAACATTGATAATGAGAATAATTTTTCAATAATGATTATGAGCAGATTAATTATTTACATGAGTTTTTTTTTTTTTTTTTTTTAATTTTTTAATGCCACAAACCAAGGATGGTGGTAATCGGTCCACCCACTCCAATCAAGGATGGTGGTATCTGTCCATCCACTCCATTTCTTGTCAAGGATTGGTTGGTGGGAGAGGTGGAGTAGATTTTGTAAGAGGGAAGGGGAGGTTTTCTAGCTAGGTACATACTACATAGAGAGGTAGGGTTAGGTTTGCAAGTAGGTGTGTACGAAGGCTTCACTCAAACAAACATCATTATTTTTTTGGTATGTAAATTATAATAACTGGATCTGAACTCGGGTTTTTTTTTTTTTTTTTTTTTTCAATTTTTTCATGTTGCTCCAAAAGTGACAATCAGTCTCAAGAGAATTTAACCAAATCTGGCTACAAGACAAATAGAGAAAAAAAATTATTATGAAGGTGCTTGTGGCCACATGACACTCTGAAATTTCAGATTGCGTTTTGAGCCCTCAGGCCCACCTCCACTAACAAGGGATGTGTCACACTGTGGCCTTGCCATTTACATTTTAAAGTATCTTAAGGCAAAAGAAGAAGAATTATGGAAGCTCAAATATTTCACCATGCCAAAATATAATCTTTGAAAAATCCTCTAAAAGAAATCAAAATCCTTCAAGATATTATAACTCTATAACTAATCTCCAGTTTCAACACGAGCCAAAATATCATCTTTCAAAATTTCTCATATGAAAATAGACCTATTAATATTACCTAGGGGGGGGAAATCCCTTAAGCTACTATACTCTATAATGAATTTAAACACTATAATATCCTTGCCTACCATCAAAAATTTGAGTAATCATAACTACTAGAATTTATTAGTTCAATATGACGATTTCAAAAAGAAGAAAATGGCTAGAAATCTGAACTCTTACAAAGCCTGTATATACTCAAGTCAATCGGAATGTACCCAATTGGATCTCAACTTAATTCTTGAGATTTCATCATAAGAAAACATAATAA
The DNA here is from genome assembly GCA_963920785.1 of Sphagnum contortum. Taxonomy (NCBI): domain Eukaryota; kingdom Viridiplantae; phylum Streptophyta; class Sphagnopsida; order Sphagnales; family Sphagnaceae; genus Sphagnum; species Sphagnum contortum. Next base: position 13,176,929 of record OY987288.1, read on the forward strand.
TTTATCCATGAAGGAAGGTACTTCATTCGTTTGTTTTTCATGTTGAGATCTCCCAAATCACTGCATCCCCTTTCCTCCTCTTGGTACTGTTGGAAAGCCCTCCTGATGAGCAAGGGATGCACAGAATGCTTTTGTCATGTTTAGAGAAGAACTTGGTTTTGAATCTCCAAAGTCTCGCACACAAAAAAGCTTTCAGAAAATGCTATAATCTGTAATTTTTTGTTTGTTTGTTAGTGGGTGTTTTTTTGCTGTTTTTCAATTTTGTGATGTAGTCAAACTGGAAATCATCGACAAGAAGGTTTAGCCAAATTTGGCTATAGACTAGATATGAAAGTAAAAGAGCTTTTTAAGAATCCTTTTATATTTTGTTGTCCTGCTGGAACTTGTTGTAGAAATCTGGTGATTTGATTTTAAATTAAAAACAAATCTGGTGAGTTGGGGCAAAAAATTTCTAAAAATAATCCTCTACATGTGTGACCTAGGCTTCATTTTTGTTGGCAATATATAGCCCAAAAGGAAAAAATAAGAGTTTTTTGAGATTTTCTATTAGCCAAAACTCAAACAAAATTTTGGAAAAATCACCAGTTTTCTACAAATGGCTCAAGTAGGTAGCCAAAAATTTAGAAGGATGTTCAAATCTTTCTATTCTCATATTCAGCTTGTTGCAAATTTTGGCTAAATCTTCACATGTATGATCATCACTTGGGCTACATCACAAAATTGTCAAGAAAAAAACAAAAAAAAACACAACAATCTGTTTTTGACCTGCAAAAACGTGATCTCGCCCAAAAAGAAAAAAAGGAGGAAAAACAAAAAAATGATCATATTTTGACCTGGAAAACCATGATCTCACCCCCCCCCCTAAATAAAATTTTCAAAAAAACAAAACAAAACTACAACTCTTAAGTTTTAGTCTAAATGAATCTGGACAAAATAGGGTCAATAGTTGCAATGAATTTTTTTCTTCTTCCTATCCAGATGCAAGAAATCCTCATTAATACGCTTTGGGAAAAACCACATGATGGGAGCTGCAAAAGTGCACAATGTCAGTGAGCAAAAAACACATGGGCTCTTGAAAGTTTAGATATTTGACTTGTAGTCAAGTAAAGTAAAGTAAAGTAAAGTAAAGTATGTCTGCCCAGAGGATTAGGTTTTGGGGCACATTGGCTGAAGTTCTCACAGCTTTCAGTTTCTAGGCCCCCATTTTCTGGCAAAGGAAATCATGGCTAATCCAAAAAGGTCCACTTGGTCTCTAAAAAAGCTTCCAATTGCAGTTTTAGAAAGGGGCCAAAAAAAAAAAAAAGAAAAAAAAAAAAAGCTTTAAATTGGGAAATTTTTTATTGAAACTGAAAATTAGCTAGGCTACCCATTTCAACTGCATTTGCTAAGATTTACTCCCTTATATTGTTGTGTATATTAGCTTTTTTTTCTATTTTCTATTTTGTGATCTAGCCAGATTGGTAATGGAATTAGCCAAATTTGGCTACAGGTTAGAGAAGGAAGTAGATCCATTTAAGATTCCTGCAATATGTTTTGGCGACAGGCTACTAGAACCTATTATCTAAATATGGCGATTTTAGAGTTGTTTTTTTCCTGCAAATCACTCGATTTTGGGTGCATTGTTTTCACCAAATCCTTTGTATGAGTGCCATTGGAATTATTCTTTGTCACCAAGTAAGTGGTGAGAAGAAATTGTGTTTTTAAATCAAAAAAAAGGGAGAATTTTGGACTTTTTGTTCCTAATGTAAACTTGACTAATTGTTCTAAATTTTTTGATATCAATTTTATTTTTTTTTTGAAAAATCCCCCTTTCACAAACCTAATTCATTATATGTATGGAATGGGGTTTCTAATGGTTTTTTTAAGGGCTGGCAATCTGAAATGACCTAAATACTTGCCAGAGGGAATGGAAAAAACATTTGCACCTCTGCCACTGAAACACTCTAAAAGTAATTAATTAATTAATTAATTTGGAAATGAATAGCAATGAAGGGTAATTCTAGTTTCTTGTCAGGAGGATTTATTCAAATCCCATCATTTTTGGAGCACCCAGATGTTCAGTTTTCAAATTAGTTGGTTTGTTATAAATTAGGGTTTGAAGATCTTATTATGGCCCCAATCAATGAGTGAGCTTGCTGGTCTCTTACATGTACCCTCCTCATCTTCTCCTTTCAAATAGAGGAGCTCAATTCAAAGATTTTCCTTAAGAGTACGGTAACACCCAAGGAGCGGGGCATCCTCATAAAAATAAGCATTCGCCCAAGGGCAAAGGGAAGGCTTATTATTATTTTTGGGAACGCTTCTGAAGGTGTTGTTACTCGATATCAAGCACCACAAAAATAATAATAATAATATAATTAAATTAAATTTTTTTAAAAAATAAAAAATCATTTTTTCCCATGATGATATAATACCTGATGATTTATTTTTTTTTCCCATTAAGGATTGTTTATTACTCTAAAACACTCAACAAAAATAATACCCACCCTTGAATTTATGGGAAAAAAAAATCTAGATTCTCAATGGACTTTATTTAAGGGGTTGTTATTCCTTCACAACTTGAAATAGCAAATATGAACTTAGTAGAGAACCTAAAACCCCAAGATGTTGCTTCCTCCAAAAGTAGGAGTGGTGTTCTTAGGAAGGGCCTATTAGTCCAGGCCAAAAAAATAGTGGGAGCCAATATTAGGAATACATGTACAATGATCATTTTGGGTTTTTCATGATCATCTTCATCAAGGTTTTGGGGGGGGGGGGTTTAGGGGAACCCCATTCATCATTTTAAGTCAAAGAAAGCCCAAAAAAATATTTGGGAGCCCATGACCTGCTGATTGGCTCCCTCTTAGTGAGGACAAGAGTTCAGAATTATCCCATGATTGGCCACTAAAGGCCAAACTTAGAAATTCAGATCCAACTGTAACAACCATTAGTACCACTCTCCCATTTATTAACAAAATGCCAAATTCCAAAACTACTCTACTTATGAAGTTAGAGGGCTAAAATAGCAGGCTAAATACAAATGTAAAGCACTCCTATAAATTCCCTAGTATATCTATTTGGAGGGCACCTTCTAAGATGTATAAACCCTAGTGCCTTTAGGCATCTTACCTGTATAAGAAGCCTCTTAGTAGGTGTAAGAGTTCATTTCCGGGCCTATAAGGTGTGCCTTTTGCTACAAAATTGTGAGCCATTACACCTAAACATATGTAGATCACAAGACCCATTTGGTGGGGGGTCATTCCTGAAATGCAAGGCTATATACTTGGCAACACTTTGTTGTCGGTCCTTAATTTTAAAGAAATGCCTCACCTTGGGGGTCGGTCATACCCGCCACCCAGGGATCTTAACCCGAGCACCTTTGGGGCCTTACCCCTACACTTCTTTAGGAACCTTGGTTTTGTACTCACCTCCTTAATACTACAAAGTGGAAAAGTGGACATCATCATAATAATTGATGCTTATCCTGGGCATGTTGCATTCTTACAATGGCTTAGGCCAAGGGGATGAGATTTCTTAAGAAACCTGACAAATTGTTTTTGTAGTGTTGAGGGCCCAAGAGAGGGCATGTTATTTACAGTTAATATTACCATCAAAGAGAAGCTCTTTCCTCTTCAAACACACACACACCCAAACTCCAACCCCCCTTGACACATAATCATGGGGTAATCAATATGCCATTTAATGTTCCTTTTTCTTTGGGTTATCATTTGATCATGATATCTTCTTCATCCCCCCCACCTTGTGAGGGAAAAATTAAATGTTTTAGAGCTTTCATGGTTCTTGTGATATCAAGGAAGAAATTAAGAATTGGAAGTGCTAAATTCTTTTTTGTTGCTTAATGAGAGAGAGAGACACACACAAACACACACATATCAATTCATCATGGGTCACCAAGTGATAGCCCTTCTATGGGTGCTTGGCTGAATTTTAATTCAATTCCATACACTTACACACCCCATCCCACCCCTTATTTTGGCAAGTTTGTGAAGATTTTCAAAACTCTATTGCATTCTCCCGCACAATCCTATCTAAAACACACTTGATTTAATTGAATGAACTTTGAAAGTGCAAAGGGTACACTTTTATTCACCTAAGTCAGAATTTGAAATTTTTCATTAAAAATTGAATTTTGAGTTTGTATTCAATTTTCAATTTTATTTTTTTTAAAAGTTACTCAAAATTTCAATATCTCTCACACTTTACGTCAAAAAATATGAAATTATGTCAATTAAATCCTACTCATTGAGGGCTTTCTAACCATACGAATATGAAGAAGGTGGCCTGCCCAATTTTTTTCAATATTGATTTTTTTGAATATTCAATGACAAAATTGTTCAATATTCAAATAACTCTTGGGCTAAATAAATAAATAAATAAAGGAAAAACACATGGCAAGGGAACAAGCCTTTAGTGGTGCAACCTTGACTACAAGTTCCCAATCAAATGTACACAAATGTGAACATCATAATGTACACAAAACCACACCAATATTTGCACATTCTTCAGCTATTAAACCCTAAACTTACCCTAAATCCTAAAAAGGGGCAATTGGATGAATGTTTTGAACATTTCATTTCTAGAGCTGGTAATCGAACATTTCTAGATCTTTTTGGGTAGTTTTAGCTTACTTTAACATAATTTTATTTAAGTAACTTAATTTAATTTAGCCAAGTTTCACCTAATTTATCTTATTTTTTAAGAAGTTTATAATTTAGCCTAATTTATTTAAGTTCACCTAATTTAACATCACTGCCCTACTATCATCAAATGTGATTAAGTTAAATCAAATTTAGTCAAGTTTAGCTAAGTTTAATTTATTTTAGTGTAAACAATTTAATTTAGCTAAATTTACCTTATTTAATTAAGTTTAACCAAAATTAATCAATTTCAGTCTACATACTTTAGTTTAACCAAGCTTAACTTAAGTATTTTATTTTATTTTATTTTATTTTATTATAATTTCACCTAATTTATTCCATGTAACTTAGGATAGCTTAATTTATCTTAGTTTAGCTTAGAAATGCTTCAATTAAGGATAGCTTAAGATAAAACACTAGGTCTAAAGTAGCTTGAATTAAGTTAGGTCAACCTATGGTGACTTAGGGTAATTTAAGTTTAAAAATTTAATGTTTAAAGTTTGGTGGTAATCATTTTTATTTTATTTTTATTAAGCCAACAAACATGTGTATTTATATTTAATATACATAAATTCTTGGTCCATGTCAAGTTAGGATAGAATAAGAAAGTTATTTTGACTCTTTCATTACAATGGTTAAAATACCCCTTTCATGTTCATAAATGCGTATAATATTGTGATGGTGGCTTTCATGTTAGAAAGCACACCAAATGTGGGCAAAAACAAAAATCTTTTTTGAACTTCGATAATCTTCCTCAAATTAAATTATAGGGTAGCATAACAATTCCCAAAACTAATCCCAAATAAATTTAAATGAAGATTTTTCTCAAAGTGCAATAAATAAAAACTTTGTTCAACCTTAAAATAAGGTGCCCAAAATTATGCCTACTAAAGCCTTGGTGTGAATCTAGCTTTAAGCCTCAATAGGATTCTAACCTTAAATATTAAAAAGATTTTAATTGTAAGCTTCAAGTGATGTTGAAAATATTTTAACACTAAATCAAGAAAATAAAAAAAATTCTAGCCGCAAGCCAAAGTGCTAATTTTTTAAACCCTAAACCAAAGAAAGATTCTAACTTTACACTAGAATAATAAAAAGATTTAACCCTTGAGCCTAAATAGATTCTAACCTTAAGCCAAAATATTTAATTTAAACTTTAGGCATCAATAATGCTAAAACTATTTTAATTAACCCTAAGCCAAAATAATAATAAATTCTAACTCCAAGCCAAAGTGGCAAAAATATTCTACATCTAAGCCAAAATAATTTTTAAAAGTAACCCTAGGCTGAAATGTATTCTATAATCATAGGCCTAAGAAGATTTTTAAATAATTTTTGGTGAAAATCATAATCACCAAAAATTTCACGTTTTGCTGAGCTTGAAGAGTTTGGTTAAAGAGCTAGCTTGAAAAGAGCAATTTTAATTTATTTTTTTTGAAGAGGCTATTGGAAACCCTAAAAACTTATGTTACCATTTTATTCATTAACTTAAATAATTTTCCTTTGAATAATGTGGTTCCATCTAATTTTTTTAAAATTAAAGAAAAGTTTCCTTGATTCTTGTTCAATTAAATCAAGTCAACAACAACAAGTCCTAGTTGAATATTCATCCATGGAACTTCGTTGAGTTTTGTAATTGGAGGGAAAAATAAGGCTTTTCTCATCCATAAAGTTCATCCAATAAAAACATATTTGATGAAAACATACACGGGGTCATAGTATTGTTCATTTTCTCATCCGACTCTTTTTTGGTCCCATACAACGCCCTATTTGCTGAAACTGTACACTGTATGATATTGTTCATTTTATCATCCAACTTTTTCATCCAATGCATCCCTTTTTGATGAAAATACACATATTGTCCTCGTATTGTTTGTTTTCTCATCCCTTTTTCCATCCAGTAATATGTGCTGTATTTTATGAAAATACACATATGGTCCTCGTTCGTTTCTCATCCAATTTTCTCATCCAATAAAATGTACTATTTGCTGAAACACCGCACACTGTCCGATATTATTCGTTTTCTCATCCCTGTTTTGCGTCCAAGATTTTCATCCCATAATATGCCCTAGTTTATGAAAGTATACATACGATCCCGCTATTGTTCGTATTTCTCATCCAAGTTATTCATCCACGAGGATCGTCGTCCCCGTCTCGCAACGTGTTTGCAAGTCTACGCAGCGTGCCAAGGTTTGCTGCGCTTTCTTCGTCTGGCAGTCACGCGCTTTCGCGCTGCAGATTTCCTTCTTTGTTCGTGATTTCCGGTCATCGCAGCATCTCGTAGAGTCTCTGAGATTCTTCTTCTGTTTCTTTTCCTTCATTTTTTGGCCGCATTTGGAGTCTGGACCGGAAAGGAAAAGGCCAGATCTGTGTCTCTCGTTCTCGGGATCGGGAAGCGGAACTCCTATTGTTAATCTCTTTTACTTTCATGATCGAGGGTAGATTTTTGTGGTAAAGAAAAACTCTTGCAGAGAAACACAGAAATAAGGCCGCGATGGATAACTTGATCGGCCTGGTGAATAGAATCCAGAGGGCGTGCACAGCGCTGGGTGACTACGGAGGAGAAGGTGCCGTGCAAAGTCTTTGGGAGTCTCTGCCATCGGTCGTGGTAGTAGGAGGCCAGGTATGTGATGATTACGGGTGAATGTCGTGCCTTTTTTTTTTTTGCTGCACAACATTGTGACGCTTATCAATACATTATCAAATCGAGCCGACTTCATAGTCTTGATCGCTTCCCGCAATCCTCCCGTTGCCCTCCGATGTATGTCTTGATCTTCTCTATTATCACTGCTGATGGAGTGACACAATCTTGCAAGAAAGAACGTGCATTCCAGTACTAGGTAGATGCCTCGTTTCCACCTTCGTGCTGGGATGTTCTTGCGGTCTTCAAGTGCATAAATTCTGGTCGGCCTCGTGCATGTGCCCTTTATTCCCTAGTACAGATCACTGAAGACTCGCAACGATCCTCTATGTCTTCTACTGCAACTATTGCAGTGCTTTGCCTTAATAATGCCTTACATTTGAAAAAACAGATCAGCTTCTTCCAAGTATGACTGAAGACATTTCCAATTGAAATAAGGATGTTGACATAAACAAGATCATGGACAAAAAACAAAAGGCTTGTACCTTGAAGTATACAGAGGAAGAAGAAGAGCAGTCAGATGTGCTTACGGGATATGCTTCTAGCGAAGTGCTCATATTATGTCTATTCTATTTCTTTCCAAGAAAATCACCGTCATGATTTGTACTATATTTTTGGGTCACAATTACTCAAATGGCAGGCCTGCATTGATTCTGTCTGCATTGCATATTTCAGAGCTCTGGAAAGTCATCTGTTCTGGAGAGCATTGTTGGACGAGATTTTCTTCCTCGGGGTTCAGGTGACAAGCCATGTTTGTCCTTGATTAACACAATTACATTGCAGCAGCTTGAGTAACTGCTTTGATATATTTAGTAATTTGCAGCAATACAGCTGTAACCATGGATATCTAACTGCAAAGCCCTTGAACATAACATTTTGAACTTATGTTCCATATTCTTCCAAACTATGACAATTGCATCAAAACATGAGGGATGTGCATTGTTCTCCTATATTTAGTGTGTCCAAGAGAGAGACACTTAATGTACCCTAATGATCATTCTTATGGGAGTTTATGAGGAATTCACTACTTAAGTTGGGACTGTAATTCTCCATCTGTTCAGTAAAAATGAGAAGGTTTACATTCTGGCTTTAGCAACATCAGGTTTGTGTTACCAAGGCCTTTTTAATATCATGGAAGCCATGACAACAATCATGACTTTTCTGTGGGTTTCTATGGACTTGTGAGTCTTTTGTTGATGCAAATCATTCCAAGAGTTCAACTTCTTTGGAATGGTGATTCTACATGAGTTAACCTGGGGAACAACTTTCATATGGTAGGAATTGTTACAAGGCGACCACTTGTGTTGCAATTGCACAAGACTGATGACAGGTCTGAGTATGCTGAGTTCCTACACATGCCCAAGAAGAGGTTCACTGACTTTGGTAAGTGTATTGTATGTGACACCAACCAAGGTTCCTGCATTTTCAGCTAAACTCTCTAGGGCGTTCTGCAATTGGCACAGTATGCAATACAGAATTTGAAAGGATTCTGTACCTACAATTTGTAGTTTACACAGGTCAGATGCACTTGTGGTTTATATCCTGTTCAAGTTATGATTTGATGTAAATCCTGTCCTGTGCAGCTGCGGTCAGGAAAGAGATTTCTGATGAGACAGACCGAATCACAGGCCGCACAAAACAGATTTCCAATGTCCCAATCCATCTAAGTGTTTATTCCTCAAATGGTAAGATATTTACTGTGAAAGTGAAAGCAGGGCATAAGGTGGCTGAGGATGTACTGATAGTGCAGACCTATTTTGTGTTGAGTACAACTTCAATATTGCAGTTAAAGGGTTATGGCCTTTATGCCCCCTTGCCAGTGTGGAATAACTATGTTGTTGGGGCTGCTTTTGTTTGACTTTTTTCAAGCAGTACATCAGGTGTACTTAATTGCTAGTTGTGAATAGGTGGTTCTTAATGTGAAATCTCTTCATTTAGCTGCACTTTCCTGTCTTGGGGCCAATGCCACATGCATATTAAGAATCTCAGGGAATCTATTCCAGGTCATCTGACAATCTCTTTTGGTTGCAGTTGTGAATCTCACTCTCATTGACCTTCCTGGTCTGACAAAAATTGCTGTTGGTAAGTCATTCTACAGTTTGTTCCACATGTTTTCATCCTTTTTTTTCCTTCAGTAGAGTGTAGACTGGGCTGATTTCAATGTGTAGCTCCATGTCACTAAGCTTTTGTAAGGTCTATTATCTGATTATGTATCTCTTTCAAATTTATGTCCTTGTTCTTTTGCCAATTTGCAAAGATTTTGATCATGACCAGCTTGTTTCTGCAGATGGGCAATCAGACAGCATTGTTGGAGATATAGAAAACATGGTCCGATCTTACATTGAGAAGGTAATCTCATTCCTACTTTCTCAGTCACATTCAATATGTTCTGATGAATGATAAAGCTGTTTGAATGTTGAACTGGATTCGGACAAATTCTAGGGAACAGTAACAAGTAGAGCCAAGCTTAGTCGAGGGGTAACACGGGTGTCTTTTTTTGGCAGCCAAACTCTATCATTCTGGCAGTCTCTCCTGCCAACCAAGACATTGCCACATCAGATGCAATTAAGATCGCCAGAGAAGTTGACCCACAAGGTTTGTACTCATTCTAGTAATCCCTTTGCCCTTGGTCCCTCTGCTTACACAGTGCACTCTGAATGATAACCTTTTGTGCAAAACAGATTGTTTGGAGGAGTTCCATTATCCCATTGCTTCTCAAGTTACTTTTAGGTGCCTTCCCTGCAGTGAAAGGTTTATCTTTTCTAAATGAATAGAGGGGAATAGTTTTGGGAACCTTACCTGCTTTACAGTTTTGTGGATACAGTCCAACATCTAGGTTTCTGGGTTGTTCTTGCACTGCTCCTTGGGATTTTGTATCTTAGTTACTCTTGGGGCTTTCATGATGTCCTTTTGTTTCTGCATAGATTCATCTCTCTTTGCCCAAGGTTGTGATTTACTTTGAGCTCTTCTTAGGACTTAGGCAGATTACCATGCCCTTGAAGGTCATATTCTCTACATGTAGGAATGGTCCCCAACAGAATGTCATACTTATCATACCCTAAGTATTTCCATTGCACCAGAGAATCTTGCTGAAGTTGCATTGCAATGTCATGACAAGGATGAATGTCACAGATAGAGCTCATGATGGAGATATGTTGGCAAGTTTCATTCCTCATGTGATATGGCATCTTTGTGGACCTGATTCTCAGGGGAACGCACTTTTGGTGTGCTTACAAAGTTGGATCTTATGGACAAGGGTACAAATGCTCTCGATGTGAGCCCTCTTCGCTCATTGGTCTCTTGCCATATTTGGATGCTGCAGACAGATCTAGAGAGCTGTGGATGCAGTTTCTGGAATCTTCCCTGGATGCATGAGCATGATTGCAGTCATGGGCTTGTGGGGACTTTTTTAATTACTTGTTCAACCTTCAGATTGTTTTTGCTCCCTAGAAGAAGAATCTGCTGAAAATGTGAAGTATAGCTAAAATTAATTGTAATGCGCTTTGTCTGAGGGCATCTTGGGGGTGTGATAAAGTTGTGTTATCCTGACAAGGGACAATGTCAGTTGGATGGTCTGGGTCAAATAATAGTTGTAATAATTCTCTTAAGAGAACAGGAAAACAACTGAAACCTTCTGTAATGCACATAACTCCCTCTTCTTCAACAGGTGTTGGAGGGACGCTCTTACAAGCTGCAGCATCCGTGGGTAGGAGTTGTGAATCGCTCACAACAAGATATCAACAAAAATGTAGACATGATAGCTGCCAGGCGCAGGGAGCGTGACTATTTTCAGCAAAGTGCAGATTATGGCCATCTTGTGAGCAGAATGGGTTCTGAATACTTGGGAAAACTTTTATCCAAGGTATAATGCAGCATCCTGTAGTTGCTTTGGATTTTGGGCTATTGTTGTGATGGTTCTTTTTCCCATGTATGGAGTGGTAGATGTTCCCTCTTTTTTTACAAACTGACTTTCACATATATGAGATGTGCAGTAAAATTATCTGATAATGGAGTTAATATCTGAAGGATGTAGTGCCATGATAATGTTTGTCAAAGCTCACTTGTGAAAGTTGCACAGTAGATTGTCCACCTCTTAAAATCTGTTATGAGGGGCCCAATTGCAGAATGCAGGAACCAGTTGTGTAAGTAATGTCTAGAACTGATGCCAAACATGTTGTTGTCTGCAGCATTTGGAGGCTTTTATCAAGGCGCGCATTCCTGGTATCCAGGCCATGATTAACAAGCAGATTGATGAGCTTGAATCTGAATTGAATCAAATTGGCAGGCCTTTGTCAAATGATGCAGGGGTACACATCTTCTCTTTCTTCATTATTTAGTCTTCTCAGGTACTCCAATGACAATCATGATCTGTGCTCGTTGAAGCCAAACCAGTGTGGTCATTGAGGAAGTTGTCTCAATTGTGCCTGCATCTCACATGTATTCTGTGATGGCTTTGGTTCATGAAACCATAGCTGAGGAAAAAGTGGATATTTCTTAGGTAATTATACATACATTGATATCTTCTGCAGGCTCAGCTGTACACCATTCTGGAGCTTTGCAGGAAATTTGACCATATCTTCAAGGATCATCTAGATGGAGTGTAAGTTTATTTCTTTTCTCAGTGTTTTTCTGAACACTAATATGTGCTCTTGGGAAGGAACCTTAGAGCATTGGAGATAAATGATTCATGAGTTTCTATAAGGTTAAACACAAGTTTTCAGCTTCAAAAGAATTAACAGTGATATGTTTTCTAAGAATCCAAGTTTTACACTACTGGGTCTGTTCTTGGGAATGAATTCCCATGACATCAACAGCTTAAATTCAACCTGGCTATGGAAGTTCAGGAGAAAATCTTTAGAAGAATGCAATTCCTGGAAAGCTGACACTCATGAAAATACTATGTTATGGCAGACGACCAGGAGGTGAAAAAATTTACTCTGTGTTTGATAACCAACTCCCAGCTGCACTGAAGAAACTTCCATTTGACAAGCATCTCTCAGCCCAAAATGTGCGGAAAATTGTGTCAGAGGCTGATGGCTACCAGCCTCATCTTATTGCTCCTGAGCAAGGTTACAGGCGCCTGATTGAGAGTTCCCTTATCCTTTTCCGTGGGCCAGCAGAAGCTGTAGTTGATGCAGTATGTCTCTGTCCCTGAGCTGCATTATAATTTCTTGTCATTCATTAGTTGTTGCCTTTGGAGTACATATACACTGTGCTTACCTAGGTATTTGGCATTGGTTTTTCAGACACATTTCATTCTCAGGGATCTTGCCCGTAGATCAGTTGGCGAGTGCACAGTAAGTATCACTTTTCAATCTCTAATTTCAGTCCTTTATGATGCATATTAGTGCTTTGCTGATGATGTTCTTTGAAGTGCTCACTGAGCAAATGACAGGGGAGTCTTCCTCTCTCAAGTTGTCTGTCCATTCATTGCATTGTCAAATTTCGGGAATTTTCGCAGGAGTTGAAACGGTTCCCCACCCTTCAATCAGAGCTTGCTCAAGCAGCTATAGAGGCATTGGAAAGAATGCGGGATGAAAGTCGCAAGACATCACTTAGATTGGTAGATATGGAGTCGAGTTATTTGACTGTTGACTTCTTCCGGAAACTTCCCCAAGAAGTTGAAAAGGGAGGAAATCCAGGCACCTCCACAATGGACCGATACACTGATGGTCATTTGCGGCGAATTGGTAAGCTTAATCCTCTCTCACTTCTCAAAAGATTGGAAAATTTTATTCTTGCATTTTGGGAAGGGAATGTTGTCTACCAGGAACAGGAAAGTTGGATCCCGTAGTTCACTGAAATGATATTTATGAGGGTGCTTCCATGTTCTGGCAGGTTCAAATGTGTCTGCATATGTGAACATGGTCTGTGAGCTGCTGAGGAACTCTCTTCCGAAAGCTGTTGTGCACTGTCAAGTTCGTGAGGCCAAACGGTCCCTACTTGACCATTTCTATACCCAAGTTGGGAAGCGAGAGGTATACCACTTTTTCCATTTCTGCCTTTGGTTCCTCATCCTGAAGGCTGTTTTTCAGTCCTAGCATGGAAATGACTGTGAATATCTTCATGTCCACTCCTGGTGATGTTCTATGGATGAAATCCATAGTTTTAGCAAGGTATGGAGCCAACACCTTTGGGGAGGCAGGGCAAAGGGGTGCAATTGAATGGATGATTGAAGTTTTCAACTCATCTATTAAATCTGTCAAAGTTGTGGCCATCTTGGTGTGATCTTGATCTGGATTTTTTACAACAATATTTTAAATAATCTATAATGAGATGATGTGTTAAATTGATTTCGGTCTAATCTTAAACTACTTTTGACTCAATTTCGGCTAAATTTGATTGAAATTTTCATGTCATCTATTTGATTTTTCCAGGCCACATCCAACCCAAACATCTATCCCAGTTGGTTCTTGGTCCAGGTGTAGAATCTTGACCAAATTTTAGATGAGGATTTTAATGAGACTTAAGTCTTCAGGCTAGGTCAATCCTATATTCACATCTTTCATGTAACTTCATCCATAGCCCTCCCCGCATATGCAGGTTTGAAGTTGGATTATGTGCTCCCAAGGCATGGAGATATCTTGCAAGACAGCATATGAGTGAGCCTCTGGCCCAATATACTAATGAAAATGGTGCACTTTGCAGGGAAAGCAATTGTCTCAAATGTTGGATGAAGATCCGGCACTCATGGAGCGCAGAGTTCAAATTGCAAAGAGGCTTGAGCTTTACAGAGCTGCACGTGATGAGATTGATTCTGTGGCATGGCTGAAGTGAGTCTTCACACTTAGTCATCAGGGAAAGATTCCGCACCACCTTAGAGATTTTCTCTTCCTTTCTCATTGACCACCTTCGCTCCAGAAGTCTTTGGTGTCTAAACAGTGACACTTTGTGGAGACCATCCCAAGAATTGAGGGAAAATTCATATATGGGAGGTATTTTGAAGAGCGTGGAACTGTAAGTTGGTTGAGATAGTGAAGTGGTCAAGTTTGGTCATCTTGTACATGGATAGATTTGTTCTTCAACTAAGAAGTTCAATTTTCACTAAAATGGCCACAATATGATGGTCATTTGAGTAATTATGACACTGGTGTGATTCTTTCCAGTGTCCTGAACTCCTACAGTTCAGGCATAAGGCCTAATGTTCAGGACTCCATTCTTTTATAAAGCATTGCTAAGGGCACTCTACTTGATTATTTTTGCTGGGTACTATTTGTATGGAGTTTTCTTGTTCAGTAGGTTACCACAATTCAATATGAGTTAGCTAGGTGGCTTTACATCCTCAATGGAATCCAACAAATTTGTCTTGAAGGCACCTCTGGAGGAATCTGTCCCAGGTAATACACTCTTGTCCAGGTAATACACTGACTAAATTCCAGTGATTCTCTCTGAAATTTTAGCAGCATTCTTCCTGAATCTGTGAAGCTGGGTAGTAGAAATAGACTTGTGATTGCAGGCTGGTTATGTGGAGATTTTCTACTGCACGTAATCTGATGGGCTAACTCATTCAGTGTGAAATTTAAGCAATTCTGTTCTGCTCTGAGTACGTAAGGTATTGATGCAGCAGGTGCCAGTGTGTTGTGCCAAGGTTTTGGAGTGTATGCCCTGACACTGAGGAATGTTTAGTGACTCCCATGTTTACAGAAGCTTTGATGGTACATATTAGCTCATATATGTCTCCTCTGACATGATTTCTGTGGAATATGGTGATTGTGAACACAAGCTAACCCTACAATTTGAAATATGCAATTTAATGCAGGTGGGGGGTTGGCAAGTTGCAGGGGAAAGCTGCTAAATGCATCCATCCAAGAGGCAATGCACAAGCTCCTCATTGGCAATGAGGTACTGTTGTATCCAAGTGATTTACAACCCTGGAACATATCTTAAATGAAGGGTTTGAAGGAAATAGGTAACAATGATTTAGTAGCTTACAACTTTTGTTTCCTGGTTGCTTGTCTCTCAGATCATGGACAGCCTTGTTTGAACGACTAACAAATCACCATCAATGTCTTGTAATCATAATATATTGCCTGATTCTAATGTGTACACAATTGTTTTCTTGTGATGATTCCATGCCTTGTTGCGACCTCAAGGATTTGCTATTGTTGCAGGAGCCTTGATGTGTGCAGTATGACTTGTGACAATCCTGTGGCTGTCAGAAATGCTGTCATTCAGGGCAATTCCAAACCTCAGAGTTGAACCCAGGAAACAAAAGAATTTCAACTTGATACTTTTTATGAGTCTCCAACTTTGATACTTCCTATCTAAGCTGTCTAATTTTGATAATTAAGCTTTATTATCCAAATTTTATGTGATAATGCTTTGTGTCATATAGTTATGAGTAGGTACAAGGCTCCTTACCTCGAAAATGGTCCTCCATAAGGAATAAGTTAATTAGGAAAGCTCATGAATGTGAAAACTGTGAAAGTAATGAGGGAAAGTTTCTGTAGTTGCTACAGAAAAATGGTATCCACTTCATTCCAGATGGTTAATATTTGGAATGAACGCTGTTGCAGATGATTGAAAGGCAGAAAGTTTTTGTGATATACAACTGCTACTTTTCCCCTTGTTTAGCCAAAGTTCAAGAGACAGAAAATCACCTTCTCCAGGTAAGTCACAAATGATCACCATAGATCAGACCAAACATTGTTGCTACAAAGAAAGAGGTTGTTGTCAACCCCACCAGCTGCGAGGCTGGCTTTCATTCTCAGCATCCTGACGCTCCACCCAACCCCGTTGTTGTTGCCGTGGTGGTCGGTCCCTTGGTCGTTCCCTTGGTGGTGGTTCTATAGGTTCATCAACAAACTCCTCAAGCTCCTTCAGTTCAATTGTACATGCCACCACTGCACCCCTTGCAGGACCATAATTCGGGTCAAATTGAAGAGCCTCCTTGAAAATCTCCTTAGCCTGAGATAGCAGCTTCATGCGCTCCTTACTCCCCAACGGTCGAAGGCGTGAGCGATCCCTTATTGCTAATCCCCAGTTCAAAAGCGCTGCATTACACCACCCCCACTTGGATTCTTTAGATCTCTGGCATAAGGACATATTTATGTGAATTACAGAGAAAATCTAACACAACAAAACATTTAAATGCAACTATTATGCGTTGTGAATTGGTAGGGAATGTACATGGTTACAACATAGGTAGGCAACTGGTGGCTACTAGGTTGGTAGATTCATGTGGATGGTTCCAACATAGCTAGCCACCATGGTCAGCTCTGGGACAAAAAAAACAACCAAAAAAAGTGTTTCCTGTCCACACACCATCCATCCTGCATGGTGCACTGGTGGGTGCTGGTTCACTATGGCTGAGTTTCGGTTACATGTCTGAGAGCAATGGGAAGACTCACTCATAGTGTTGGCTAGCACACTTTCGTGTAAGACAAATCATTTGACATGCAAAGTCATCTAATGACACTGCAATTGTATATATACCATACAATGTGTTGACTCAACCTGCAAAGGCAGTCAGTGGGGTAGATAGTAGGTTAAGTAGAAACAGCAGCTTACCACCAGGAGCGTATTTTTGGCTCATACCCATCATGGCCTCGAATTTATCTATAGCTGCTAAGTATACCCTGTCTGCATCTTGTGCAGATCTCTGCACCAGAAAAAAAAACCCAAAGCAACAGAGTCAAAACTAGGATGGACAGAGGATCATTTCAGTCAGTGTGCATACGCAACCCGAAAGAAAAACCCTAGAAAAGAAGTTACTAAAACAGAAACCTCTTATTTGAAGTCTTAAGCATTTGACCTGCCCAGTCCTCATGCTGAGCTTCATCCATTATAGATGAAACTTGGATATTCATGGATGAACTTTCTCCGTGCATGGCAAACTAGACGTTAGTAAGCTCACTAGATCAGGAACCGTCAACAAACTTAACAGTCTCTCAAAAAAATTGATGAGCAGCTCTGGAAAATGAGATCCAACCTCCCCGCCTTCTTCAGAAATGAGTTGGGCACGATGGCAGAGAGCAAGGCCCCAGTTGTAAAGAGCACGCATATCTGTCCTATCCAATGAGAGTGCCAGGCGAAATTTCCGACCTGCTTCCACTAAAAGCTCTTCACACTCTTCACAAACCTCCCGTAATGTTTGTTCCAATCCCTGCATATCAATAAACATGTGAATGTATCAATCTAAGGGGGGATTCTCAGGCAGCCAGCTGTGATCCAACAATTCTTCTAGTTACTTCAAGAGAAAGAGATGTTAGAGTGATCACAGCACAAAACTGCATTCAGCTGGATCACACATTTCAATGAGACATTGCTCCAACACCCATACTAATGCCATTGCCTATCAAAAGCACGATCTAGATCCAAGATTTGTAAACCAAAACCACAAACCCAAAATCACCAAAACAAGATATTGGATATGGATTATTTGGGGAAGGTCGTAATTTGGCTGAATAAATGGATTGCAGTTAGATGACTAACAATGGGGTTGCCATTGCACATGGCCTACTGATCTCATCAAGTTTAAAACAAAACTTCCTTTCATAGGTTCAGATCTACTGGCAACAGAGGAGTTACCAGGTAGGTAGCTAATAAATCCTCCTGCCACAATCTGGGACCTACCACCTACCCTTTTAAAGTTGCACAGAGAGGATATAAAACTTCCAAACAACTATGAAACCAACCAGGCAGTTCAAAACACAGTGTTTGTAATTGTATGGACACATTGACCAAGCTCACATTACTTGGGAGAGGGTTCCATCTTGACATCCAAACACAAATTGTCTGAAAGAAGAACCTGGGAGTAGCCAGAAAGCACATCAGTAGATTCCATTACTGACCTCCTGTTCCTGCTCTGCCTCCCATGAATTCCGCCTTCTCAAAGCTTGCGACAGAGGCTCTGGAACCATGCTTCGCAAATTCTGGCTCAGTCTCAATTTCAACTCCCCATGTAGCAAAAGAGTATTTCCCCATAGCCCAATAGCTTGCAGACTTGAAGGCCTAGAAAACATACATAAGTTTCCAATTAGGTGGTGTCTTGAATCCAGGAATTCATACAAAACCAAAACCTAGATTATAACTGACAGACCAAAGGCCCAACTTCATTCTCAGCTTCACAGACAACTCAAAATCAGGTCCTGTCCCAAATCCTTTTGAATGCACCTATCCATCAATCTGCAATTCAGATCAAATGACCACTTCATTGCAAGGTGCTTCTTCACCTAATTGTGAGTGCCTTTGCACATATATCAGCAGCTTCATAAAGCATACGCTCAGCAACGCCAACCTCAATTCGGCCCTCAAGTCCCTCCCGCCCTTCATTCAACAAAGTGTCTACTACATCCAAAAGTTTCTGGAATTGCTCATCATCTGGCTTCTTTGAATTCAGCATTGGAAGGTTTCGGTAGTTTTGATATGCTTCTGGTGGGTAGGATGGACTAGCAGGCCTCATTTCTGATTCACCTGTTGGCCGCACATCTGGTCCTATGTCTTGGTCAAAGTCCGATTCAATGTCTGATCTTCTCTGCCACTCCCTTCTACCTTTGTATTCCCCTGAGCCAATCAATCCCCAACAAATCCCAATGTAAATTCCTGCAGTGAAGTTTGTAGCTTGACACTACTCAACTACCATGTTTGGACTATAATCAAATGGTGGGTAGGAAGGACTCATCTCTGATTCACCTGCTGCCTGCATATCTGGACCTGTATCTTGGTCAAAGTCTGATTCTATGTCTGACTGCCTTTGCCACTGCCTTCCACCTTTGTATTCCCCTGGGCCAATCAGTCACCAAAAATTTCCATGTTAGTTTCGGGCAATGAAGTTTGTGGATTGACACACCCAACTACTGCATTTCCAACAAAAAAAATGGTGAATAAGGACTTGCATGTGTCATTTCTGATTCACCTGCTGTCTGAACATCTGGTCCTGTGTCTTGGTCAAAGTCTGATTCTAGGTCTGATGGTCTCTGCCTCTGCCTTCCACCTTTGTATACCCCTGTGCCAATCAATCATGAAGAGATCCCTACGTCAATTTCTGGCAGTGAAGTCTGTAGACTGATACACTCAAATACTGCATTTGCACAGAAGAAACCAAAAAAAAAAACTTTAGGTAGGAAGAATTAGTATGCCTTATTTATGATTCACCTGCTGCCTGCACATCTGGTCCTCTGTCTTGATCAAAGTCAGATTCTATGTCTGACTGCCTCTGCCTCTGCCACTGCCTTCCTTCTTTGCTTCTCCCTGAGCCAGTTAACCAGCAATATATCCAAATGTTTCAATTTATGGCAGTGAAGTCTGTAGATTGATACACTCAACTACTGCATTTGCACAAAAGAAACCAAAAAAAAAACTTTAGGTAGGAAAGATTAGTATGCCTTGTTTATGATTCACCTGCTGCCTGCACATCTGGTCCTCTGTCTTGATCAAAGTCAGATTCTATGTCTGACTGCCTCTGCCACTGCCTTCCTCCTTTGCTTCTCCCTGAGCCAGTTAATCAGCAATAAATCCAAATGTTTCAATTTCTGGCAGTGAAGTCTGTAGATCAACACACTCAACTACTGCCTTTGCACCAAAAAAACAAATGGTGGCTAGGACAAGCAGGTCTCAGTTGTGATTCACCTGCTGCCCGCACATCTGGTCCCATGTCTTGATCAAAGTCAGCTTCTATTTCTGAAGGCCTCTGCCACTGCCTTCCACCCCTGTATTCTCCTAAGACAATCAATCATGAATGAATTCCATGTCAAATTCTGACAGTGAAAGTTGCAGTTGCAGTGAAGTTTGTAGACTGACATGTGTGACAACTGACATTGCACCAAGAACTACTTCGACTTATACATCCAACAACATTAACCATACGAGATCTTGAGCTACTGTGCCTTCTGAGCTTCGCAAAACTATGCTCAAGACAGTCTTAAATCCTCCTCCCCCCAAAAAAAACTGTGTCCAAGAAGACCAAGGGGCAAGTTCCACCTGTAGACCGTCTGTCCCTGCCAATATAATCATCACCATCAGCATTGCCAGAGGAATCTTGATCACGCCCTAAAGTTGGTGTAAGAATCTCTGTTCCATCACTAGCATCTGATAGACCACTCTGTCTCCTTTGTTGGCCATCTTGGTTACTCAAAGATATGCCAACAAGACTCTTATCACCAACAATCCTCCTTGGTGTTCCAGACTCATATGAGAACTCATCCTTGCCATTTTGAGATTCACTGTATCTCCTATCAATGCCAACAACATAGGTGCCATTTGGATCTTCTTCCTGATCAAACTGCTTCACTTCATTTCCAGCATTTCGAAAGTACATAAATTTGTCTCGACTGTCGCCAAATTCTGCTGCTGCTCCCACTTCCATTCGCCTCCCACCTGATTGCAATCTACTGCGTCTCTTAAATGAAAACATCGGATTGTTTCACTGGAGAGACATCTGAAAGAGACTCAAGAGCAAAAGTCTACATGTCCTAGAATCACTCCCTTGTTACTACAATCTTTGGTCTCACAGGCAAGAAGGATTGCTTTCAGGTTTCACAGATCCAGTGCAGGACAAAGAGCGTGACCTAAAATGTCTTCAGTTTACCGGTCAGAAAATGCGTTGCTGAGAAGAAACTTAAAACCTCTTCACTCATTGCTCTAGCCAGCAATGACACTCTAGTAGAAAAGACTTACATTCTTGGATTCCATTATAGTTAGCGAGAGAGACACAACAGAGGAATCAAATGATTTTCTCCTTTCGGGTTAGACATAACAACAAAAAGAGCTAAAGATTTCTGCCATGAACTGCTTTCCTTTTCATGGATACACAGTTTTGCTGGTTTTCTAGTTGATACCAGGTAAGAACTCCAAAGGCAAAAACCTGAGAGAGAATGGAGAATAAGGCTGTTTCTCTACTACCACCTGTCTGTAAATTACTCCATGTAGCAACACAGAGGCTCAGCTACACAGAGAAAGAAGACAGCCAGAGAAAAAAGAGAGACAGAGACAGAAAGACATACACACATACCAGAACAGGATCAAGACATGGAAAATGGCCAAACAAATATGAGAAAATAGAATTTACCTGCTCTAACCACTACACAACTTCGTCTTCTTCTGCTATGTGGTCCTTTGCTGGTGAACAGAGAAGTTTCTCCGTTCACTTTCCTTGTCCGTATTGCTGCTGCTGCTGTTCTTCTAGGTTGCTGAATGGATGAGTGTGTGGAGCTGCTGGTACTACTACTATATGAAGCGCTACAACTGCTGCTGCTGCTAGTTTTGCATCCTCTGTTTGCTTCGGTGCTTGAAGAACGCATATCCTCCACCAAACAAGAATGCGTAATAAGAGCTAACAAGCCCAACTGCCCCCCCAACGTCGCCATGAATCCCAGTTTCACTAAAACGAACTCTCTCTCTCTCTTGTGCGAGACAAAAGTTTGCTTAAAACGAACACATTGGGATGTCGTGATGGAGCGCTGCTAGTTCCTAATGGCTGTTCGATGGGGTTGTGCAATTCTCGAAATTGGTGGAGATCACGTCGATCGAAAGCTAGTTGTGTGCCGGGGAATTTCATCATTCATGGTTTTAGGGTTTCTGCACAAGAGCAAGAACTTTGTGAGCACAATTTTTTTTGTGGGGTGATGGTTCCTTCCTTCCTGAATCCTTACATCTCTCTCTCTCTCTCTCTCTCTCTCTCCTCTAGGACCCACCCAACAAAATCGAAACTGCGAAATCTTCTTCGTGCGAGTGATTACCTCATCAAACTCTGCTGCAAAGCGACTCACTTGATAGTCTTTCTACCGGGCGCTAGGGTTTGTGGGGTCAGAAAATTCCATTGCAATTCCAGTTTCTGATTCTCCCACAAAAACCCAAATTTTTCCTGCCACCGGGCAAAACCGAATCGAATCTTTTTTGTGTATCTGGGGACGAAAGGTCCTTGGCAGCGTACACAAACGAAAGGCACCGTGACGATGTCGATGCTTTACCAGAGCTGTGTCCTTGAGACATAAACCAAATAGGGTTTAGGGTTTAGGGTTCATTACTTCAGATTCTCGAGACCCTAAAGCCATAGCTAGTATGAAATTTCTGGGTTGAATTGTTTAAACCCTTTCAAATGCAACCCACTCCAAGAGCTGTTTTGAACACCATATGAGTTTGATTTTAGATCCTATGTTTAACGATTTTAAAGGTTCTTTTTTGCAAGATTTGAAGTGTGACATGGTGATTCATAAGTTGAACCCACTCATAGTATAGTATAGAGTACCCTTATTGCAAATCTTTAATAACTCATAACTAATTGGAAAAAAAAAAAAATTAATTAGTTACAACTTGTGTTGAGTTTTAAATCTTTTTATCTCCAAGGGAAATTGAATGCAGGAAAAAAAAAATGAAAAGTTTGATTTCCTCAATATCTTCAAATTGTTGGTTTTGGGTGCTTTTACATTACAACATACAAACAAGGGTTTAATATCCAACCAACTTCAATATTTGGACTTGTAAGAACACCTCCAAACTCTATCCAAAGCTAGTTTTGGGCCTTTGACAACATTTCTCACATTAAGATGGCTCATTCATTATTTCCCAAAACCCATCCTTAAAGAGGCAACCATTAAACAAGTGCAATGAGTTAAATGTAATGCAATTTATGATGTTCAATTTAAAGTGTTGTTCCCCATTAACAAGCCCCCTTAGTTAACTAAACCCTTTACTTCCCCCAACTCCCCCCCCCCCCATCCTCACAACCTAGCCCTCACATCCCCCCCAACCCCACTAAAACCTTTTTTTCCCACATGCCCTTCATCCCATTTCGTGCCACCCAAACCTTCCTTAGGGTGTAACCCATCTTCCACCTCTTCCCTTGGGGAAACCCAACCTTAGAGATCTTGGTTTCCTTACAAGGGAAACATTCAAACTTAGCTATTTGAGTTCTCATGTTGGTTTAGAGAACTACTCTTGAACTCCCATATGGAACCTTTGAACACCTTACGGGGCATGCATCTTCCCCCTCCCTTGAAATTTCCCTCGATTCCTTAAGGAACACCTATTCTCCCCACTAGGGAAATGCATCTATACCCTAAAAACTTCCCTCCATTCCCTCAAGAGCTTCTACTTTCCTCACCAAGGAGATGTCAACACTCCTTGGGTCTTCCCTCCAACCCTTGGGGAACACCCCCTTTCCTTGCTAAGGAGACAACATTATTGCTTACATACAAATTTTGACACAAGAAATATTTCAATTGGCATTGTTTTCAAGGATAAAGTTTCTATCTGAGATCCTTGAGGAAGGTTTCATCTACCCAGCTTAAGGAGATTGATTTGCCTCCTCAAGACTTTTGCCAAGATCAAAATGTCTCCTTGGTGTTCTTGTGGTTTGTTCTCAAATTTTTTCATCGTAGTGCAATGAATTTACATGAATACTTGCAATGCATGGGTTTCAATACTACTCACAACCCTATTTTGTGGGAACATGTGAATGTTGTAATAAAAGCCATGACACAACTTTCAAACCAACATTTAGAAATGGACTTATCCGCCCAATGCCCAACCCCACCATCCATTCATCCACAATTGCCCCTTATGTCCAAACCGATTATATTACAATGCTTTACAAAGTTATTTTCACATAATACTAAGAGCCTTGATGGATACAATCTCGTTGAAGTTGAACTAGATCATGATCTATCATATTCAAAAATATCCCAATGCCAAGGAAACATTTGGGAGATAGACACCATTGAAGCTCAACATCATCCAAAAGGGATGTAAATTGATGCCCCAAATACAACATATTGAGGGTAGTGGATCTCATTTAACATCATCCTTTAGGGAAGGCAAACAAGACAAAATGGAAATGCATGTATCTCTTTTAAAAAAGGAAGTGGGAAGGGATGTGGCCAAGGAAAACCCTAGACATAGAATTGGAGCTTGTTGAAGGTCCTGACCTAGAGAAGGATGATAAGGAAAATGTTACCATCAACATAGAAATGATGGAAACCATTCATGATGATATCATGGAATCAATTTTCCAAGAAACAAATGTCATTGTACAATGACATTTCTTCTATGGTTGAGGTGGTAAGAAATGCAAAAATTAAAGTTGTTAAAAATACATGTCCGCATTTAAGCTTAACTAAATGGGACAATATTTCATAAAGTCACATGTACATATTCAATGGCATTCATGGTTGCTCATGAAAATATTCAAAAAGATGCTACTATGAAAAATATTGGGGAGGACATTTCTAAGGAAAAGGTTTTTAAAAAGTTCAAAAAGAAAACAATTGGGGAAAAGACCAAATATAACATCTTCAAGGAATCACAAAGGAGGAAATTGCTAAGAAGGAAGGTTAGGGTGGCCAGTACCATGGAGCCTACTAGGGAAACAATGGCCCAATAGTCATTCAAAAACACAAAGCTTAGGAGCTTAAAGACATAGTGGCCAAGGAGTTGGCTAATGACACAATGGCTTGGGAATTGGCTTAGAAAATAACAGCTAAAGAGAAGGTTATGAAAAAACCAAGATCTCTATTATGCTCAAAGAGCATGTTAAGGAAATACTTGCTAATGTTTCAATTATCATTCCTAAAGGAGCTCACAAAGTTGAACAAGTTATAGAACCCATATTAAACCCTTTGTTCTAAGGGGATTTTTTCAAGGAGGTTTCACTAGCTATTGTTTATATCATTTCCACCCATTCATAAAGGATGATGTCTCTAATGCCTTGTTGTTTAACACCACACCAATTGGCCCAACTTTTCAAAAGGTTGTGCAATTTAATGCAACATTGCAATCAACAAAAAACAAGCCCATGATTGTAAGCAGGTTTAAAAAAGATCTTGCAACAATATCAATGGGCACCAATCAATATGAAACACATGGAAATGCAACCAAGATAGTGATTGAACTAAGTATTTAGTGCAAACCTACAAGATTTTTGAAACTAACCATCTTTGAAAAATGGCCACCAAATTAAAATGTCTTGACTATTTTGGATGTTGTTATTCAAAAGGCCCATGAACCACCCACACAAGAATTTCTTGAGGTGGCAATGTCACCACCTACCCAAATGCCTAATGTATGCAAGGATGCAAAAGGGAAAAATAGATGGAAAATTATAAAAGATGATGATGGGAAGTATGATGTGTGGACAAATGAAAGGCCCAAGTCAAGAATCCAACAAACTAAATCTTTAGAGGGAGGGGTGAAAGCACATTAAAGCCCCCAAAAATTATAGTCACAAGTGTAATCTTTCTAAAATTGTTTTTGGGGTAATATATGGACATCACATCTTAGATTGCTTTTATTTGTTTTAAGTATATTTGATTATTTTTAGATTTAATCTAATCAATTACTTTAAAAAATCCAACAAAAATTAAAAAACTTGAACATATGGAGTATATTTGTGATAGAATAATACCTCGTATAGAATTTGAAAAATTGCATATATACCTCAAAACTAGGGTTGTGGGTGCAATTCTTGGGTGAATTTTTTATGATTTATGATATTGATATACATCAATTAAATTTCTGACAATTTAGAAATTTAAAGTTTTTGGATGAAATTTCATTCAAAAAATGTGTTCTTTTACATTTGTTTGTAATAATCCATAATATTATTTTCTTTTAGAGAAAAATCACTACCATATCAAAGAGGAAATTTTATAGATGGGCATTGCATTATTTTTTTTTGTCTTTTTTTTTTTGTTTGGTAATGTTTTATGAACCACAAGCATGAAACCTTATGGCGATTGAAAAATTATAAATTATACATTTTATGTACATTAATTTTAGTTCTTCATCTAATCGTTGGATCAAAATTAAGTTTAATTCAAATTAAACTTCAAGTTTCAAAATGTTGTCATGCAAATTCTAAAGTTTTTATTTATTTTTGTTTAGGATAACCAAAGGATGTCATTAAGATTTTAGTTTACTACATATTATGATATTCATTATACATCACCTTTTTTGGTGAAAAATGGTTTAGCCTTAGTGTGCTTTCACTTGCGAACTCTAAAATTGCAAAGGGAAAAGGTCATTTTGACAGTAATCAAAATTTTCAAAGAACATATATTTTCAAAGATACAAAGGAAAAAAAAATGCACAATATGAACCATATCCCACAAAGAACCAAGGGGGTATTCCACTTGCTAAGGACAAAAGGAAAACCCTTAAGGTAAAATGCCCCTATTAACACCAAGAGCCCAACAATTAACATAGGAATGGGTTTTTTTCTCTAAAACTTTCAACATAAACTTGCAATTTAAAACATCATTTGAATAAAAAAAATATTTTTATTTCATGTTCCATCCCTTTCCCTAGGAACCCATTTATCATGAATCTCCAAGTATTTTCCATAAAATAACTCCATGGGAAATTTCCACATTGAAATTCTTGTAAGTAATTCCTTAGGGAGTTAGTTTATGGGAGTACCCCGACAAAGTGCTTCACAAATGTTTTTCAATGAACTAACTTTAAGGAGTTCCCCAAAGAGTAGATCGCCATGGAACTAGTTTTTGAGGAGTTTCCTAAAGTACTTGTTTCAAAAAAAATTCCAAAACGTTTTTTTAGTGAAATTCCCTATGTATTTTTATTGAAAACATCATTTAAGGAATGTTTGGGAATTCCTTAAGGCACATTTTAGGGCCTATTTAATCATATTGTTCATCAATATCTAGGACATTTTATTCAAACACATCATTAGGTGTGTGTTGTTGGTGTGTAAGGTGATTAATAATAAAAAATGCATTGTAAAAAAATGTAAAGGTAATTAAAAGGCAAATGTATAAATTTTGCTTTGGAAATGGAAAAATTATGATTAATTTGAATGACATCAAGTGTGTCTTCAAAGGCATTGATGCCATTAACAACATCATGAACATTTTTTTTTATCATCTCTTTTAAAAAGTTCCAACTAACACATTGATTATACGTTGTTCACTATGGATTTAAAATATAACATGTTGGTTTTGGAACATATTTTAACATTGTAAGGCACTACAAAGGTGTCAACAATTTTGGAACAAGGGGTACTTTCGGTGGCACCAATGGATACACTAAGCATGGTGTGTAATGTAAGCCACCAATGCCATTAACATCATTGGAAGGGGAGTTTTTTATTCAAATTTTCACACAATTTTGATTCCTGTCATCACACCATTGTTGTGGGACATGGAAGAAGTTTATGAAACCACCAAGAGGTCACATTGGTACTCTAGGGTGGTGGGCACCATTGAGCTTCATGATTTTGTCTAAGAATTGTATAATTGGTGTGATATGTAACAAATGCATAACACATAGCTATTCATATTTTTTTTAGTATGAAAGGGATGATTATCATGAGTTTAAATTGACCCATGAGGTGCAAATTAAAAAGTGACAATTATACTAGTTGTCAATTATGTTTCAATCACTTTGGACACTATTGTCCCAAATGTAATTCCATCAAGTTTAGGTGGAAGTTTAAAAAGTGAAAATACTGGGTTGGCTTTTTGACTAGCGGGCAAGGACCATTGCCTACATTACCCCAATGGTCCTTGCATGCTAGTCAATTCTTGGGGAAATTACCAAGGGGTACGAATCAAAAAGTTATGGAATTTGTATGAGTTTCAACACAAAACCAATGAAAGTTTGCACGAAGCATACACACAAGGTCAATTATTGTGATTCAAGGAGTCATAAAGGTTCAAGCTATCCAATTTTGGTATAGGGAGTTTGGGAAAAGAGCTTAAACAAAAAATGCATGATACAAATATACTATAAGCTCATCAACCTACCTTGGCAAATGTGTTTCTATTAGTTAAAAGGATTGAGTTGAACATGGTGGAAGAAAAGGAGGTGATGGTTTGTTTCATTAAGGACAACCAACACACTTAACCATCTCAACCATAGACTCAACAATAGTAAATAAAGTTGTTTCACAAAAGTTTAAAGAGTTTTCAAGAGGAAATTAAGCACCATTGGCATCATTATGAGGATAACAACAATTGAATGTGAATTGCTAAACGTGTGGAGGGAATCACTTGACAAAGGATTGTGCAGTCTGGCAAAATCAGTAGGAAAGCTTCAAGGTTATACAGCAGCCTGATGATGCCAAGAACACAAGAAGCTATAGCAAACAGAAATCGGATCCATCTTGAGCAATTTTTCATCACACAAATTGAAGGGAAATTGTAAAGCTATTCTTGACTGATGTAAGAGTCCATGGGTCTTGAGAATGACAAAAAGAATAATGCCTAAAGGGGGCTTTTCCAAGCAATTGACACATGAAAAAGGGTTGCTTCAATCTTCAGAAGGTGGTGAAACCGACTAGCAAAGATCATCAATCCCTCCTAGATGGTATAAAGGTTGAATAGACTACACAACTCTCCCTTAAAATCACAGTGATACTGCAATGCTTTTGGGGAAAGAATAATAATTACATCATGCATGGATCCTACAAGATAGAAGCGACAATTGAAAGTGTGATGAGAGAGCACCTGAATTCAAGGGCAACAACTTGCTGTTGGGTATAAGAACACCTTCTGTTATGCATCTAGTATTTATACATGGAAGGAGGAGGTGGTGGAGCAGCTCTTCCGGGAATGCGTCGGCTTATGATCCCAGTGTCATCATTTTCTTCCAGGTTACTATAACTGCTGTTTCTGGAAGGTGGTTGCCCATTCATTGATGGAGAAGCTGACCTTGGAGATGGTTGTGGGGAGTTAGAGTAGTTGTATGATGAGGATCAAACTGTGGCTGCCTACTCAAAGGCAGTGCGCCAGTCCTCTGTCTCAGCAGGTCCTCCTCTTGTTCCTGCTCAGTGAAAAAAACGAAAAAAAACAAACCCATTGCATCAACTTTATCAGCAGCAGTTTTGCATCACTGCTTGTAATCCCAATTCCAGAAAGTGTTGCAAACCTACAAAGTGGGCTCTAGATCAAAATCTTACCAGAGTCACTGAATCCTGGGGGGCCTGAGGATGCATGAGCTTCCTGCATGCTGAGCTGCCGAGTCAGCTTGCTCAAAGCTGCAGCTTGCTTTTGACACTGCTCACGACGTCTCTTCACCTCTAGATCCTCCTGCAAGAGTTCTTCAATCCTTCCTGTAGAATGGGCACTGAAAACCCCAGTATGCCGCAACAACATTCAAGAGGTGCAAACAAACAACAGCAGAACTGGCAGCTTGATAAGACCACACAAAATATATAGTTGACCCATTGGTGAGTTCAGAGCTTCAGCATGACAAGAATGGTGAATGGATGATCAGAAGAACTGTAAGCTGCATGTACTCAAAGCTGAGTAAGTAATTTTGAGTTATTGCTGTTATAAGAAGGAATAACACAATGCACAGGGTGGACCCACAGGCAAAAACCTTATAGAGCTATATAGCTGATTCAACATTGCATCCTTAGCTCTTTCAACTTGACAAAGCACCACAGCCTGCAAAACCATATCATCACGCACCGACATTAAGCAAAAGAGAGTACTGCAGAAATGGAAATCTTCCTGCTGATATGGCAAACACAAACTTGCATATCACCCATGGAATTGATGTGCTGGTGACAGGAGTTAGCCTGGTGTGATCTGTTGAACTGGAAGTGGATGCAGAGTTGGCTCAAAAGGAAAAGGGGAGCAAGAGTCCAGCAACACTGGTACTCACTTTGGGAATGTTCGCTGCAAGGCTGTTAAGCACAGCTTCAACATAGTCTCGCACTTCTTGAGCCATAAGCCTTAACTCTTCCTCTGGGTCTACTGGTCTCCGCACTATTCCTGTATCCTGTGGACAGGCCCATTGAGCTCAGTCAGTATGCTTTTGCATGGCCCCACAACTACGGAAGGAGGGAGGGTGGCCATTGTTCACACATTTGCAAATAGAACTCAAAAGAAATGGAAAACAAGGAAGACACTAGTGCTACCCATCAGAACAAACACATCACTCGTGAATGCAACACCACAAGGGATATACTCTAACAAGAAGGAATCTGATAACAGTTCAGATTGCCTCAACAGTGTATGTAGTGAGAAACTTATGTGACAAGCCCTTGTAATTTAAACCTTCCATACATTTAAGGAGAAGATATTTGGACTTACCACAGCACCATCTGATGTTCCTAGGTGAGTTGAGCTGTTGTCAGATTCCTTCTTGGTTGAGGATCCCTTTTGGGATTCCATACAACTCCTGAGCTTCCCCATCCATTCCAGTTTCTCCGCCATGTTTTCAGCCTTGAGTACAACAGAATGTTCGGCTACCACACCCAACACAAACATATGTTGAATACTCAAACTGGTTTTGCTAGTGTTACTATTAGGACACAATCTTGCTTTGGCTATCAGTTCCAGAATTGCAACAAGTCATTTGAGAAAAAAAGTGATTACACTGGGACAATATTATACTAGGATAAAGTTTATCTTTCATAATACTAGAGAAATTTCCATTCTCACGATGAAGAAGAAACAGCAAGGTTAACACTTCCTCAGGAAGCCACAGAAAGAAACCAAACAAGGGGAGACAAAAAAAAAAAAAAAAAAAAAAAAAAAAAAAAAAAAAAAAAAAAACGAAAAACACACACCGGTATGAACAAAAGTGCCAGTTTCACACCTGTTCAGGGACCATCAACAATAGTATGTATGATAGTGACTTAACGATCACAGCTTCCCCACTGACTTCATCAGCTCCCTACAGTGGGTAAAGGCCGGTGACAAGCACCATCCTACGAACTGAGTTTCTGCTGCAATTCCAGAAGCAACAGGAAGACTCAGCCATACTACTGGCTAGCAACAGACCCCACAACAAAGACCAGACAAACAAACAGAGAAAGACAGAAAGGGAAAAGAACAGGGAAAGACTAAGAACAAGTGGGCTTACAGGAAGCTCCCCACTTACATGATCCGAAGCAAAATCATTCTGAAAATGCCAAAAGCGGAAATTCCAGACAGGAATTTTTCTTTAAGAACCAACCCTCTAGTTCTCTTTAGAAGAACTTTTAAAGGGTAGCCTTTTGCCTTCAGAAAGACAATAAGACTGACCATCTGGAAGACAAAAAGCTTCTTACAACTACAAAAGAGTCTCAAGAATCTGTAAAATTGACAATGATAACCCCCAGCTTCGCAGTCATTGAGATATTGGAATGAACATGAGGCATTTTAATCATTTCGAAACCTGCATATTCTGGTTAAGAGCATTTGTCAAAAATGTCACAGGATAAACCTTGAGGACTCTGTCTCACAGTTACATCCAAGAAATTACAAGAGAAGCCTGTAGATGTACAATTCAACTCACAAGAGGTTTTTGGGTATATGCCACTACCAAAAGAGTCTTGGTTAAGGTACATGAAGTTCTCAAAATCTGGAAAATCAGGAACAGAAAGATCATCCACAAGCGTACGAACCAAGGACAAACTATGAAGCACAACAGGACATGTGTTACTCTTCAAGAGACGCTTAATGAAATCAAACTCATAGGTGAAGAGATAGAAATTAGCCAAATAGACCGCACAATTTGTACCCATGAGGATACCAATGCAGTGTCTATAAACACCCTGACCAAAACAAAGAAACAAATTGTCTAATAAGAAATCCAGCCAAGATTTCAAATCTGAAGCCTCCGCAACTTTGAAGCTATGAAGATTTTCAAACAAATTGATCTCTGCTTTATTTTTTCAGTCACAAAAGCCTAAAGTTCAAAGCTGTTTTTTGAACCAACAAAAACTTAAAACGATAAAGCTTCAGCATCCGATTGAACACTTTATTTATCAGAACTTTCATACGAGCTTTTAGATCCACTAGGTCAATTTTAGTATAGAGTTGAGAAATCAAAAGACTGCAACAGAAGTGGGGATGCTTTATCAATTTCAGATCTCGAACGATTAAGATTATTTATTACCTCCACCACTCCTGTAGAGTGATTGAGAATCCAACTACTATCACAAGGAACATCTGCTTTTTTGAGTTCAGACACCCAAAGGTCATTTGACTGTAGGAAACATAGCTTTGAAGAAAGAACACAGCCACTTAGAAACATCAGTCAGAGAAGTAGAGCTGGCTGCACAGATAAATCTACGTTTGATTGGGTTTGTTTATGAAACTTCCAAACCACACAAAGAAATGGGAGACGAGGGCCACAATTAACACCTTTAAAATTATGAGCCTTATTAAAAGAGAGATGAAATTTCAGAATATTAGATTGGGCAAGATTGGAGACCACATATGTACCAACAGGAGAATCAAGCTCAGAGAAAACAGAAGAAACATAAAACTTTTTACAAACAAACACAAAGTTGTTATAATATTTATCCATGTAAGTAATGGCCAAGGACCATTGGAGAATCTTTAGGTGTTCCAGATCTCCTAAAGGAACAGACAAAGAAGAATCAGAAGAGGTTTGAACCATGAAGGCAGCACGAGTCCTCTTCTGGAGAAAGTTTATGGAGAATCTTTTTTGCCACCAAATGCAGCATTTTGATGCTTTTACCTTCCAGAACAGTCTTATAAGGTACTTTATGACTGACTCTGAACACCAGCATAGCAGTTGGGTCCTCCTTCTCCTGTGCATTTGATGACTTTTTGCTCTTGGACGATGATTTTGAAGGTGGAGGACCATCATCAGCACCATCCTCCTTCTCAGGTCCATCTTCAAGAACACATTCCTATGTCCAATAAACCCAATCCCATAAGTATGTCACTCTTCAATGCTGGTGCTATTCATTTGTGTTTCCAGAATGCTAATCAGAACTGCTGTAAGAAACAGCACTAAGGAAAAATTCAGCAATTTACAAAAGACGCTCTTTTGACATGCCATTCTACTCATATGTTTTGGTGTAGCTGTAGTAAAAGCTCAAAAAGCCAGACATTTCTGAAATTCCACAAGTGTTGGTAATACATACATCTAAGGTAATAACCCCATGGAAGTTCCTGTCTTCTGGCTTCTCTGTGTAGGACAACTGCATGTGAAATACAAAATAAGACCATATGGTTAGCTCTTTCAAAGACAATGGAAACCCATTTTTCCAGATACTGCAAGGTAGTGAATTCCATCCAGGCATTGTGCTGATTGAGTACAAGCCAAAGGCAGCTCCCGCAACCACCATATTTTGCACATCTTGTGATTACCTATTTAGATGAGACCCAAAAATCAACAGGCATTCCTGAACCCTGAACATTAAACCCTAAAGACTCACCCGATGAGTCTTCTCATTCAGGACAAACCAGCGCTTGTTCCAATCACCATTCTTTGCACTTCTCTTCAGTAAATAGCCTGTTAGACACACAGGGCAAAGTGATTTCAGAATTTGATTGGCTAAAAGGGACCTTAGGAGGAAAAAATTCAATAAATAAAAGCACTTTGCATATGCTGCTTTAGCATTTCTAAAATACTGCACAAATTTATACCAGTCACAAAGAAGTCTACAAAAAAGGAACGAGGCTCAACCTGCTGAGTGGTCACCAATGGTCTGTAAGGTTGAAGGTACATCCTTTCCATCCTTATCTTTCATAGACTTCAAGCTTCCTCCAGTCCCAGCTAGATTTGTTGGAGCAGTTCCCTGTGGAAAACACAGAGAAAATGCCAAGGAATTCAAATCAATTAACAAGGTGGGCCTTCACACCAGCAACTATCAGAACCTGTCTGTTAGCAGAAAACCCAGTGGTGGCAACCTTGCAGCATATCTACCTACCTACAAGATGCAAGGCAAACAAAACTTACTCTGCTCAACAGTGATTGCTCTACATCCTGTGCCTTCTTTGAAGCTCGATTCTTGAGTTCATCTTCTCTTCGCAGCCTATCCAACCTGGAAACATCAAATAAGCCGGATGGATTAGAAACAAATGCTCCTAATAATCACCACAAGCTCCATGTCTCTTTACATCTCCACATGCACTATCAACTACACGGGAGGAATGAAAGACTTGGATGACATCAGTGCAGAAAAAAGGAAGTCAAGACACAGGAAAGTGTGAAAGTGGTAAACTCTATACATAGGTTCACCTGCGCTGAACAAGTCTGATGAAGTGCTGCGGAGGAATAAATGAACGCTCCATGTCGACAAGTGCAATCACTATTTTCTTGGACTCCACACGATACTCGTCCAATGAAGCACTTGCAATGGCAACAATCTGCAAGAACATTATACAACCCGTCCAACAAAGTCAGAATCTCAAACAAACATACATGGGTCGAGTTCATACCTGTACATTACAAGTCTAGGGGATGCATAGAGAACCCACTTGCCAAATTTACTTCAGCAGCATTAGCACATGCACATCAGATCGTGGTGATAGGGTGAAAAGTGGGCACTATCCTAACTGGGCTTCTGCTCTCCCGTTAACATCATTTTCACATAAATGTTGAATCACCTCATCTGCTGAAATCTGTATAGGAGAAGGGTAGGGCCTGAGTTTTGTGGTAGCCTGAGTCATAGGCACTGAAAAACAGGGAAGAGCCAAGGGCCCTACCCTTCTCTGGCATAAAAACCTGCCCTAATTTTCAGAGGATTTGCACTTCCAGTGCAGAAGATTTCTTCCATTTCATAAGATCCTGGAAGATTGTTGCTGAGTTCTTGCACCTGATAATGGTTGTCTAAATACACTACAAAAATTAGGGCAGGTTTTTACATTGCTGTAGCAGATATGAAAGCCATAAAAGATACCTCTCTCTTTAGAGGTGGATATCTGCCCAACCCAGGAGTTGCTGATGCAGCAGTTGACACTATGCCAACAAGTATACGATGTACCTGTCCCAAAACACACATCTTTCACAACAGTTAAACCACCACACAGGCGTCAACCTTTAGGAGTAGAATATGAACTCCATATGTCAAAAGGTGTGAATATGCTAATGTACACTTAACTTTCAAGACTTGTGATGGAAATACCTCATCTACACAAATTTTTGCAGGGTCCTTGGCCAGATCCAGTGCTTTCCGAATAAGAGCTTTCAGACCCTTCTCAGGGGAGAAAAGATATGGTTGGTACCCATCAGCTTCAAGGACTAACTGATACACAGCAAAGAGAAACTCAGATCCCACAGCAACAAGACATTATGAATTTTCAAAGGCAAACAAGCAACTCAGGCAAGTGATCACAGAGGCCACAAGAGTGGTCAACTTGCCCACCCACTTTACCTTCTTAATACTGCTCATCTCAAACATACTATCCAGTGGAAGTCCTTTAATCCTTTTGGGAAGTATCGATTCAAAACTCGCAACCACTTTCCAACCGGTTCCCTGTGGAAATCACACATGATGCCCTGATCAGATGCATGATAAGCACTTCTGTTGAAGGCCATCCCTACTGAAATTACAATTGAAATCCAGACAGCAATAACTGGAGCTGCTTACTTCTCCAGTATTAATATGTTGTAGAAACTTGTCCTCAAACTCACGGCAAAGCTCTAATGCAATTGCCCTTGTTCCTTCAGAAGTCTGCACCCTTTGCTCTCCTAACCTTACCAACTCCTGCTCTACCATCTGTGATCTTCCCTCCAGTCTGGCAGAGCAGTAAACCCACTAGGTTACAATTGACATTACAACTTGCATATGTCTGTTTTGAAAAGATTCTGTTGCTCTAAATGCTTATTCTTTCACATCTCTTCCACATATCCAGAAATTGCAGAAAAGTCAGGCCAGGACATACCCAGAGAGGACAGTCGGAAGATGTTGTTTAAGCCTCTTTCGGATCTGCTGTGCAAGAGTTTCAACAAGAGCTATCCTTCCAAGCTTTGACAGAGACACCCCATTCAAAATAGCTTTCAAAGAGTCCATCTCTGCCCTCCAAGCTGTTTCTAAAGAGTCCTCAATTCTAATAGAACCGGAATGAGCTGCAGCAATGG
Source organism: Sphagnum contortum (assembly GCA_963920785.1). NCBI lineage: Eukaryota > Viridiplantae > Streptophyta > Sphagnopsida > Sphagnales > Sphagnaceae > Sphagnum > Sphagnum contortum. Next base: position 13,212,932 of record OY987288.1, read on the forward strand.
AGACGGATTGGCCAATCAATGCAACCCAAGGAATGTCCAATGTAATAGATGGACCTTGCCCTGAAAGAAGTGCTTGCGCAGCAGCTAAGCTCCTTGGATCAGCTGCTGCCCGATCCACTTTACTTATCACACCTACTGTCCTTGTTCCTGCAAAAATCCCATATCAAATCTTACTGTTCATCATATTCAGCAGGAAGGCCTTAAATGATGATGCATTAGTGTGCCAAAAGAAGCAGCTCAAACCAGTTCTCTGCTCTGGATGAAGACTGGATCCCTGTCCCATCAGTGGGACTTTTATATCCCAATAACATAAGAGAAACTTTGCTTTACCCACCCAGAACATGCAAAGTGTGGAAGACTTGACTTACCATCAGGATCTAGGTCTTGAGCCAACTTCAATGCTTGAGAAGCTGAAACATCTCGACACGAGGCTGCTGGTATTACTACCAGGAGTATAGAATCATTATTTTCAGCAAAATCATGAACCTACACACATACATAAGCAAGGAGGCAGCAGAAAGTCAGGCTAAAATTAAGCAACCAGATAGATGGGTCATGCACTTGCATGATGCAAATTTCTTCCAGTGTACGTATCTTAGAGCATCTCAAGTGGTGCTCAGTATGTGACCCTGCAAAAGTATTTCTCACGTCCAAATTCAGTTATTCACTTTTTTCCCAACCCTACCCATAAAACTAAAACTGTGACTGCAAATAGGTGGGAGACTGCTGACAGCAACCCACTCGGACCTATCAAACTATCCAGCCAATCAACAGCAGGTGTTAGGCTTTGCTGTGCCTTTCACCAGCCTAAGCAAACTGTGCAAAAATGCAGGTTGAAAACCATTTTGCTGAGCCAGACCGGCATGTTTTGACTTTTCATCATCCAATTTTAATTTGCAGGGTCACATACTGAGCACCAGTTAGGGAAAGAATGGTCAAGCAGCATCAGTATATTGTACTTACAGGAGAATTCTCTGCTGATGAATGCGAATCAAGTCCAGGAAGATCAATCAACCTCAATGGCGGGGCTGCACAGGAATAGCAACAACAAACTCAGTCATTCAGTACAAATGAGTCCATGAGATGAAAACTGCAACAATATCCGACATAATGAATGGCACATCCCCCTTTTCAAGAGTTATGTTTAGATTGTCTCTAGCCCACAATGTGCTGAAGATGTGCAACCCTATAGACCCATGCAAGTGAAGCCTAGTGGATTCTAACCTCACAATAATAAAAAAATAGGGTACATGCTCACATACCAGTTCCAGAACGAAGGGCAAGGCGGATCACATCAGTTCTAGCACCATTCGAACCTGCAGTCTTCAATCTGCTTTGAAGCGAATTGCGTACATCACCTATACAAATTGCATGATCCCAAAACTTGGTTTAATGATAGACAAGAAGAAGATATGGACAAAAAAGCTCCAATATGCAAATCGTCCCTACCTCTGCTCTAGAAGGGAAATTGCAATTGGAGGACCCAACAGACCAGACAATTACTCAGGCCAAGACTTGATCCACTGCAGTGAGTGCAGAAGCTCACCTGTGACATCCATGAGCTTTTACAGCACTTGTGATTCTGAGTTCAACCTGATGAAATGAACTCACTCACTCAAATGAATAGCACTTACTCGCAGACACAGTTTGCATCCTTCCCTCAAGGACAGCACACAACCCTCTGTTGCTACCAGGCTTGTCCCGCTCCATTTCAATGACAATGGGTACACGAGTTGCACCATTCTCTCCTGTTGGCTGTAATAAATGGACATTGCAAGCACAACAATCAAGTTCTTTCCTTTATCCAGTAGCATAAACCCTAGATTCATGAACATTGTGCGTGCACCCATAGAATCTGATCAAACAGAAAACAGAAATCTCAGAGAAAGAGAGAGACCGACACAACAACACAAGACCCAAGGAAATCAAACAAGATAGATCAACAACTAAATATGACTTCTCATGCCCAGAGAATGACAGTGAGCAATATCAGAGGAAGAAGAAGAAGAAGAAGAAGAAGATTAGGTCCTTCTCAATGTGTGCAGTGCATGAAATGAGTGTGACTGTGAAACATGCACACTTACCAGAACTGGATGACCTACAAGGCTATTGAGCACTGCTGACTTCCCCGCACCCTGAAAAACCAAATTGCAATGCCAAAGAATTCAGCAGCACAGTTAGAGACTGTGTGTGCAACATGAGAAGGAGAGAGAAAGAAAGAAAGCACTGGACTGCACTTTCTCTTTCCCCACTCTCTTGCTGCTTATGGCAATTCAGCTGCATGGAATTCAGCAACAATCTTCGCCATTTGAGCTTCTCAAATTACAGATTCTATCTTCTAGAACTAAAGGTCTTCTATGTTGTTGTTGCTGTGCTCATTTCTCTGACAGACAGACAGACGAGATAGACTGGGGAAATGTCAATACCACGTTTCCCAGAGGAACAACACTCATGAACGAGGATGATGATGATGAGGAGGAGGAGGAGGAGGAGGAGGAGGAGGTTCTTTTGGTTTCTTCTTCGCCTTCTTCGTCCTCCGAGGACAGCAGAGCTGCCGCCTGTTGCATGGTGTCTGCCAGTAGAATCAAATTATCCATGGCGCCAGCAAACCTTTCCGAAGCAGCAGCTACTGCTGCTGCGTCGTCGTCTCCCATCGCCGCAGTTTTCTTCTTCTTCTACTACTACCGTTGGCTCCTGTACTGAGAATTGGGTCCCTTCTTCTTCCTCTTCTTCTTACAAAGAAGAAAAGCAGCGACCTTTAGATCCTTTCTCCCCCCCGCCCAACCCAAGGCAACAGCAGCAGCAGGCTTCCAACTCTTGCGGAACTTAGAAAACTGCTTGCACAAAATCCTTTCAAGATACTCCCGAACAGACAGAGGAGACTCTCTTGAGGATAAAGCGCGACCTTGTCTCTGCGCTCTGTACTTTGTCGGGACCTCTTTGCCGGCAAACGACAGGAGACACACTAGTGGCGCGCGTTGCTAGCCGGCCGCTGCTGCTTCTTCTTCTCTTCTTCTTCCTCTTCCTGTCGCCGTCCAAAACTCTCACCTTCTCTTCCACTCTTCTCTCGCTCAAGGTACTTACTCTCCTCACACAATCTCTTTCTTCTCTTCGGTTTTTCTTCCAGATTTCTTCGGATTTCCGTCTTCTTCTTTCGCCGTTTTCGAATTCTCTTAATGCAGTACTGTGCACTTTCTCTAACCTCTTCTTCGTCTTCTTCCCCTCGTTCGTTTCCTCCTCCTCATCTTCCTCTTCTTCTGCTGTATTGTTTCTGCTCCGCTTGACTGGATTCGGATTCTTGTTCTCCTTCTCGTTCTTCTTCATCTTTTTGTTGATGTTGTTGTCTTCTCTCGTGCTTCTTCTGCTGCTCCTCATTCGGTTTCGTCTTCCTTTTTCGGTTTGTCGGTGAGCATTTCATTCAAGTGCAAGGGCAACAGCATTATAAAGACAATCTTGTGTTCCTGAAAGGAAGAGCAAAATGGCTGTGGACGCCAGGACTTCTTCTTCCTTAGCTCCGGCTCCTCCTATGGCGCTCTTCATTTTCCTCGCAGTCTTTGCCGTGCAGGTTTTGCTGCGAGTATGCACACATCTGTTGCCGGTAAGTAGGGTTTCACCATTCTTGCTCTCTAAACCCTACTACTTCTTGTGGTTGTTCTGATGTTATGGACAACATAATTTTGATTGCAGAAGAAGAGGATGGCACCGCAGGAGGCTGAATTGGTGCGAGAAATCAAAGGGCTTCTTCGGGAGGCTGATGCCCTATCCACGTGAGTTTTTTTATTGGCTTTCTGTCCTTCCAAGGTTCATGCCGTTGTTTGTTCTATGCATCATCCGATAGCTCATTATCTCCACACATGTTGAAGATGTGGGCCCATCAAAAGGATGGGTACCTGATATGTTGTATCATCAAAGAATGAGCTGTGGTGTTGTATCATTTGAAGGTCCTGTAATGTAATAATGTGGTGTGCTCCTCCTGCATTGCGACATGACATCTCCGTTTGGTGGCATTGACATGTGTATTTCTTCTAGTGTTTTGTATATTTTACCTGACTGACTGATTGAAGCAATTTCTCTTCCCAGGCCATCAACGTTTGCAAAGTCTGCCAAGTTGAGACGAGCTGCAGCCCTGAAAGAGAAGCAACTTTCTGAATGTATGTTGATCTGATCTCTTTCAATTGGGTTGCAGACTAGTAGTGAGAAGTTGTCTTATTGCCATATCTGTGATTCACTCTCTTTGGAATGAGAAGACATTATTGTTGTGTACAAAATTTAGCCTTTCTGCCATGGAACCATTCGTGTGATGGGTGACACAAACTGGATTTTCACAAAACTGACTGATAGAGAGATGAATAAGGTTTCTGCAGCAGTGTTGTTGGAGACATGAGAGATTCAATTCTGGAGGCTAACATCTGGGCTTGTCAGTGAGGCAGTCAGTATCTCATAAACCATGGAGCCAGCTGACTCTACGCACAACTTTACCAACATTGTTGAATGTACTCTTCTTCTCCCTCTGTCTCACCACTCTTTGCTCACCATAAAGGCTACATTGTTCAGTCTGGTTAGGATAGTTCCTCTTCAACAGCCTTGCAATGCTGTATTTGGAGAGCATGAACAAGGAATGCAGCTCCCTTTCTTTCATTTGCTTGTACACTTGTGCTGCATTTGCACAACCTTAGCTGTGTGTTGCTGGAACTCTGTGATCTTTTTCTGTTACTTTTGGGGTGAAGGGTAGAGTTCATCAAGCACAGTAAACATTGGCAGTTTGCTAATAGGACAATGGATAGAATGACTTAGTTGATGACAATTGGCCGAACAGAAGTCTCACACAGACAGGTTGTTTGCAGGGTGTGGTGTATTTGGGATTAGTAGGATGGTACTTCCACCGACCAGTGGCATCTGTCCCTGCCTCATTGTTGCAGCCCTTTGGTGAGCACCCTTCAGATTGTAGTGTACATTCTATGTTCTCAAAGGTTGTAATTGCTCCTAAAACACTTCTCAACAAAATTTGTCTGGGCAAGCTTCATATGTCCAGAATAGACTTCCTGCAAAGTTGCTTGAATGAAGTCTTGACTTTCTTGGAGAGCTTTTCTTATTATCACCTGAATAGTTTATGTGCAACTCAGTTTGTGGCCTCAGAATCTCAGACAATGTCTGTTTTGTTTTGTGTTTCATTTGTGAACATTTCAGATCGGATGTTGTTACTGAAGGGAACTGACCCAAGTGTCGTAGAGGTATGTCAGTGTGAATATCTATCTCTACCTATTCCATGAGAGTGAGAATGAATGCAACAAAAAAGAGATTGTTTGTAAGGATATGTGAATTTGACAGCTATTCATTCTTCTCAAAACTTGCTTGTGAATATGATTGGTGGGCACTAATGACAGAACACATGTGGGCAATTCAGGTTGGCATTATGCCATGGCTTATTGTGAGCACCCAAGTCAGTGTCTACATTCTTGAGCATATTTTTAAAAAGTGAGCTATCTGTGTGATTATAAATGTATAAAACAAGTCACCTTCCCAAACACATTAGCTGCAGTTTGAAAGCTAAATTTTGTCACACTGATCAACATAAGGATGTTACACATCTCTCTGTAAACAAAAGAACAGTAAGAGCAGCACATTGTTTGCCACAGACATGATCACATTCCTGCTTGGAAGTATATTGAAATGAACACTTCTTTGAACTCAGGAAGGATCAAAATTCAGGTTGATAATCATGTGTCTGGAAAAGGAATGCCTGTGCTTCGCTCAAGTACCAGCAGAAAATGTTCATAATATTTATACTTCATATTCTTTTACCATGTTTTCTGTTTGACATTGAGCTACTGCCATTTAGATGTGTTGTTTGCCTCCTTTATAATTACACATCTTTTAGACACGTTTTCTGGTAATGTGTTTTGATAAGAAATATCAATTTTTTGAGTTGCTCCCATTCTCAGTTGCAACACAAATTGTTGGCAAGGGTTTTTTTATTTAGTAATTATGATGATAATGAGAAACTTTAGAGCAAATTTTAAGGGGGTTTGCTGTGCTTCTTTTCATGATTTCTGGCAGGCATTCAGCAAATACTCCCAAGATATCACAGAAAACAATTTGAACATAATGTCCACCCTTGGAAAAGAAATCACAAGATAATCATCAACATCTACAAGGAAAAAAATTCACAAGATAATCATCTGCATGTGCTAGGAAAAGAATCCAGAACACAGGATCATTAGGATCCACAAGGAAAACAATTCACAAGCTGATCCACCAGGATCCACAGAATTAAGCAAAGCTGAGGAAGAACCCAAGACTCAAAACCAGCAAATAGAGTTGTGCTTTACCTGGTTGCTACAAGATTTGGGACAGATGAGAAGGCAAAAGTTGTCAGATCAAAAAAGCAAAAAGAGCTTTGAAATCACATTTCAAAAAACATTAAATAGATGTCAGAGAGAAGCTGAAATTTTACCTTGAAAGTGGTGGTGTTCAGAAAACACCATTTTGCTTCAGTATAATGGCTCGTTCACTTCTTGGCTTTCTTTGCTGCTGGCGATGCAACTGCTTTGCTTGCTTTTCCAGTGGCTCTTTTGGTTGTCATTGCCTTGACTGTCTTCAATGACTTTGGGCCCTTCTTGGGTGTCGTCTTTCTCAAGCTAGGAGCGTTCTTTGCTGCAGGCTTCTTTGTAGGAGCCGTGAGTTTCTCTCCGGCTTTCTTGGTCGCTGTGGCAGGAGTCGCTTTGCGCGGCTTCGCAGCAGCAGCAGCAGCTTTTGGCACCTTGGCTGACTTCGTATCCGGCCGGCCGGGCTTCGGAGCCTTGGCGGGCTTGGCAGCTGCGCCCATTGCATTGGGATTTCCGATTACCGCAGGCTTCCTGACCGCTTTGATCTCCTTACTGCCTTTGATCGCCGGTATGGACTTGGGCGCTTTAACGGGCTTCTTCAAATCGTCTGACAGCTTGAAGGAATTCTTGACCTTATACAACTTGCCTTGCTTGGTCATGTTGCGAAGCTGGACCGACAAAATCTTCTTGAAGTTGGGTGGCAACCCACTCTTGTACATTTCCTCCAGATACTTCGCAATCGCATACTGACTAGAACCCGTGCGCTCCTTCAAGCTCCCAATAGCATCCTTCACCATCTGAGACACCCACGAAATCCAAGGACACACAACAAAAGCACACATGCAAGTGAGATTACCATCAAAACCTCGAACCTCCATCAAAGCAAGCACATGATTCACCATCAAACCCACAGTAGAGATTCAACAAGAACAAGACCCGAAAAGCAATGCGAACCAAAAAAAAATCCCCCCTGCTTACCAGGAGGTAAGAAGGATGAGCAGCCACGACATTACTCCCAGCTCTAGGTTTCTTCTCCTTAGGAAGCGCCTTCACCTTCTTCTCCTTTACCACAGCTTCCATCGAGTCCTCCATTCCAGATACAACCAAAAAACTACCACTTCCTTCTCCTCTACCACTTCCTCGCCCTCAACTGGAGACACAAAATCACCCAATTACTGCAAACTCTTCCACAGTTTTTTCTTCGCGATGAAAATCAGTTTTAATAACTCGAGAATGCGATGGAACACAAATACAATTCAGAGACAAAACTCACAAACCGATCCTCTGTATTCCACCTTCGTCGTGGTGCTTGTGGTCGGTCGTCTTCTTCTTCGTCTCCTTGCAGGTGGCGGGGATCGACCTCGTGCTGTGCGAGAAGGTACCAGTCTACGAGGTATTTACGGAGTAGGAGGGGGGAAACTCTAGTGGTAGGCCCTACTAGTCTACCAATTGGGGCGTTGCGTTGCTGTTCACGTGGATCGTTGGCTTGCCCCAAGCCTAGAGGTAGGGAATACCGTTAGATGGTGCATCTGACGGCGTAGCATTATTGTTGTTTGGAAGTGGGGATTTGAATTCCGAGACCGGAGGAGGAGGAGGACTGGGGAGGCCCAAATTTTGAATTTTAGGGAAAAGGGGGGAAAAAGTCGAATTTATTTTGAGGACATGGGATTTTGAATAGGCCCCCCCAAGACAAAAGGGAATTTTTTTTAATTTATTATTGTAGGATGAATTTAAAACGTTGGAGATATTGGATGAAAAAGTTGTTTGGAGACGTTGGATGGAAAAAGTTGAGATACTGGATGAGAAAAGTTGGAGCTTTTGGATGGAAAAAGTTGGAGATACTGGATGAGAAAAGTTGGAGCTTTTGGATGGGAAAACTTTGAGATACTGGATGAGAAAAGTTGGAGCTTTTGGATGGGAAAACTTTGAGATGCTGGATGAGAAAAGTTGGAGCTTTTGGATGGAAAAAGTTGGAGATACTGGATGAGAAAAGTTGGAGCTTTTGGATGGGAAAACTTTGAGATACTGGATGAGAAAAGTTGGAGCTTTTGGATGGGAAAACTTTGAGATACTGGATGAGAAAAGTTGGAGCTTTTGGATGGAAAAAGTTTCAGGTGTTGGGTCAGAAGGCTAATTTTGTTTAATTCTGAATTTTTAGGGTGGGAAAAAGTTGAATTTTGAGGACATGGAATTTGAATGATCCCCCCCAAAACCAAGGGAATTTTTTTTTTAATATAGGATTAATTAAATACCTTTGAGGTTTTGGATGAAAAAAGCTCAAGGTACTGGATGGAAAAGGTGGGAGCTGTTGGATGAAAAAAAGTTTGAGATATAAGATCAAAAAAGGCCAAATCTTGTCTAATTTTGTTCAATTTCTTTGAGAAGACCGAATTTTGAGGACATGGGAATTTGAATGGGCCCTTTAAAAAAAAAAGGGGAAAAGAAATGTCAGGCAAAAAAGAAAAAACCAAGAAGAGAAACTTGTGCATTGTGCACGTAAAATATTGGATGAAAAAGGCTAACTAAATGAAATTTTTTTGAATGAAGAAAGGATTAGGGGTTTGGGCAGATACAGTAACAAGTGTTGGTGTCATTGGGGTTCATCTCAATTGGATGAACTTAGGGTTTAGGGTTGCACTTTATGGTTGAACCCTTCAACCCTGAAGTTCAAACCAATTGGTGCCATTGGATGAAAAAAAACTAGAGTAGAAAGTAGAAACCCTAAAAAAAGGAAGGAAAAACAAAACCCTCCTTTGCTTGGGTCATTGGATGAAAAAAAGGGAATGAACAAATGATGAAAGAAAGAAAAACCAAAAAAAATTAGGTGGTGAATTCACAGGGGTTTTTGGAGCCAACAGCGAAAGTCATGTTTTTCATCCATGATTAGTGGATGGGATTTCTCATCCTGCCAATTATTGTTGTTGATCAAATTTAGTGGATGTTGGACCCAAACAATTATTCATTCCTCTCCTTTGGACATATTTCATCCATAAACTGGCTTTCATCATGTGATTAGGATTAGGGTTTGGCGTGTTTGTAGCGCTTCTTTCCCCCCTCCCCACCCACAAGAAAAAAAAAGGGAGGCCCCTTCACAAAAAATTGTCAACCCCTCACATGAAACACCAAGAATAACATTGACCAATCCTATCACCCCCAAACAAAAGGAAAAACCACTAAGGTTAACCTTTTGGATATTTTTTCTAGTTAATAATTCTTGTAATTTGCTTATTTTTAAAACTTCAAAAGCAATGTATATTTTTGGGAAGTGAATATAATATCCATCCATCTTTGGGTTTCCAAATCCAAACCACATTTCATAAGAATTATTCGTTGGTTTAGTTGCTACGTAATAGTGTTCCTAGAAAGAAAAGGAAAAACAAATGTGCGTGATGTTGAAAGAGCTCAAAACAAGAAAAGAAAAAAGGTCCTTCAATAACAAGGCAAATTTTGTGTAAGGCAAACTCCCAATTTACCTTTATTAAATCACTTCTTTGGTTGGAAAGTGTTTGATCTTAGGTCCATGGCTATTTGAGATTAGTATTAGTATAAGCTAACCATTCAAAGTTTCAAACAAAAAGGTAATGACAAATGTATGTGTGTGACAAATTGCCTACAAAATGGTGACTTTTGGGATGTAATTTTAAACCTTAAACCAATATACAACTTTGAGTATTGTAACTTGTCAAAATTTTGATGTGATAGTAGTTTGCTGAATATATCTTCAAAAATTTCAAATAGGAGCCACTAGAATATTCAGCTATACATTTGGCTCTTTCAAGATTTGTTTTTTAGAATGATGGAATATTTTGCTACACATATGGCTTTTAAAAAATTTGTTGTTGGAGCTCTTTGGAAGCTAAAAATAGTCAGTTGTGAGTTCAAAATTGCCCAAAAATTTCATCTTTTCCACTTAAGGAGTTATTCATTGCTTTCTTATAGTAACTCTCCAACACCCCTCATCCTTCAAGATTCAGATAATCTGAATCTTCTTGCTCATAAAAAAAAAAAGATCTAAAATGTTTTCCATGTTGAAGTTGCTCAAGGTGATGGTGAGCTCTTCATCCTCCCCTTCATCGCTCTCTTCATTCTCATCATCATCATCTTCTATAACTTAAGAGTGTTTGTTCTCCAACATGTTGCATTTCTTTGACATTCCCACAAGATGATCCCACCACATGCCTACCATCATCACAAACCATGGGTAGCGTCCCAAAATCCTTAAACAACCTAGGGTTGCTTTGTAAGACAATCAACCATGTTTTAAACAGTCTTCACGAAAGAAGACTTGCTCCATAAACTTGCAAAACACAAAAGGTTGGTCTTTCACCGCATCTGTTCAATACATATATGTTTTTTCAATGGCATAAAACAAACAATGGTATACTCCATAGAGCTCTATGGCCATTGCACCTTGAATGTCACCACTTGGGAACTTTGACTTGTTAATAAGTTCCTATAGTCCAATTCCAAAATCTCTTCCAACAAATCAATGTAATCCACCTCATTATTTTCCTCTTGAAACTTGCAACCAATTCCCAAATGAGTGTCAAAAGTTTGGTTGCATACTTTCCTTGAGTTGGGAAACTTTTCACCTTTCTTTATGCACAAACATGCTCAAGGGTGCCATCTACAAGCATAGATTCATCACCTTTCCAGAATGCATTGCTAGCGGCTTCGTTATTATAATTTTTGGTAGATGCAACATCTTTGCAACATGGTTTTTGATAATCATTACCGGAACTCCTTGCACCATAGATTCTATGGTGTTTCCCAAACTATCAACTGTAAATTTTTTTTAATGACTAGATGTCTCATGGGTGTCAACTTAAAGGTCATCAAACCAAAAAGCCCTATTGATTTTGCCCATGCTACATCCTTGTTAATTACCCAACATTGAAATTTATCCATTTGGCTAAACATCAGCCTATGTCCACTAGAAAAAAAAAATTTCTTCCTTTTCTTTTCCAATTTGGTCTCCACTTCAATTCCCTCTTCTTCGCCATGTTGCTCTGCAACAATTTTCTACTTATTTCTTTCTAACTACGAAAGACTTCCTACCTCTTCCTTTGTTCACTCTTCCTTTCATCTTGTCAAAAACTAAATTAATGGTCAATCTATCGATTTTTTGCACTTTATTAACTATTCAATCAAAATGACAAAAAATAAAATGGAAAGGGTGAAATGGGAAAGAGCGTCCCACATATATACTCAGTGGGCTAATTGAATTGTTTGCGAAACACGATATTGGTTCTTGGATATCGATTCAAACGATGTTTTGTGTTTTTTTGTTGGATTCTGAAAATGCATTGTTGCCAAAACACGACATTGATTCCCTGATGCCTTTTCTACATTCTTTTTTGTTGGATTCTAAAAATGCATTAGTACCAAAATGCATCATCAATTCATTAATGCCCTTTCTGCATTCTTTTTCATTGGATACTGTTTCAACAAAAAAAAAAGGTGCTAATGGATGCAAGAAAACACGTTTTACTTTCATCCATCAAGTTCCCATCCACCACATTTATGACTGATTCTATTGCAAAGGAATCGGCTGCTGGATATTTTGGATGCAAAATTTGACCAATATTCACTAAATTCACAATTTTGGCTAAGTTAAGAATTTCTTTTTTTGCTCCAAATCTTGAATTCTGATTATCAACAATTTTTTAATTTTGGACCTTATGGTACAATTTTTGGTTCCAATTGCACCTCCCAAGTTTTCGGTTCCCGTTGCACCTCCCAAGTTTTCGGTTCCCGTTGCACCTTCCAAGTTTTTGATTTTTATTACGCCTTCCAAGTTTTCAATTTCAATTATGCCTTCCAAGTTCTTGGTTCGAGTTGGTAGGTCTTCACTTTTGGTTCCAATTACTAAATATTGGTTTTCAATTTTAATGATTGAATCTTGGTTTTCAATTTCAATGACCGAATCTTGGTTTTTAGTTTCAATGACTGAATCCTGGTCTTCAATTCCATCCACCAAAAATGAAAATTTTGTGCATGTTGCATTTTTTAGGATCATAGTGTTGAACCCTATTTTGGTAATGGTTGTATCCCTCCCCCTTTCAACCATTGATTCCAATCCTTTGGAAACTATTGAGTTTTAGAATTGGTAGGGCTTCAGTTTGTTGATGTTGATTAAGATGGGGTTGGGATCAAACTTGTCTATAGTCACCGAAAGTGTTGTATTGCTAGGTAAATAATATTGAATTTTGTATGGTCCAAACTAACATTATTTGAACTTGCTTGTGTGTTCTTTGCATGCTTTTGGAAACCAAAACACATAGTCACCAAGGGAGAAGGACTTGGTTTGTTAATGATTTTGTGCCCATGGGCCATAGTGCATGATTCCATTGTCATTTTCTTGTGGTTTCTGTTGCAAGTTTTCGGAAATTCTCCAACTTTTTAAATTTGACAATCGAGTACTAAGTACTCGTGTCATGGTGGAATCCTTAAATGTCACATAATCAATTGTAGGTAACAAGTATTTGGTAGGCATTAGAGCATGCAATCGAAACACCAATTGAAAAGGAGTATGACTTGTGCCTATCTTGAAAGTTGTATGTAGGCAAACAAAACAACAAATGGAAATGTTTGTCCCAATTTATGAAATTTTCATTGACTAGCTTAGTCAATTTGAACCCAATAACGTTATTGGTAGATTATGCCTAACCATTTCCCTAAGGATAATACATTATAGAACTAGTGTGCCAAAATAGAAAGTGAATGGTAAGGACCTTGATGGCTTCATTGATAAAATGGATACCTTGGTCACTAACCAAAATGAGGGGGCAATCGAACCTGGTCAAAATGAATTTGTAAATGAATTGAGTTGTGATTATAGCTACATTAATTTTTAATGCCTTTGCCTCCACCCACTCCATTCCATGAATGGTTTGGTTGGGAACATGGTGATCAATTTCGCCATTAGGGAATGTAAAAGATTTTCGATTTGCTAGCAAGCATCATAGGATTGATAGTGTTGCTTTGCATCCTTGTGCAAAGTTGGCCACCAATACTTGGCATCATGCACCTTTTAAGTTATGATGTTCACCAAAAAATGTTTGCCACCAACTTCTTCGTGCATATCCTATAGGATTACTAAAATCTTGTCATCATCATGCAAGCATCAATGTAGAATTTGATCTTGCGCTTGTTTGTATAATTTCCCTTCAATGATGTTAAAAGGCAACGCCTTCCACACTAATTTTCTTCCGTTCTTCCATGGAATATCCCTTTGGGATTTTTTTGGTAAAAATGCATGTATGCATTTCCTGTAGCCATTCTAGTTGAAGTAAACATAATGATGCGTCAATAGTCTTATCAAGTACCCCTAGATTTTCAATAGCATCAAGGAGTCATGAGATATTGTCCACACCTGAATGAAAATGTCATGGTTGTTAACAAATAGGAGATCTACTCAAGTGCAAACATAAATCTTTATTGAAAGGAAACTACAACATAAAACTCACAACACAAAACACAACATCAAGAACTCTCCAAGGTTCTTGTCACACGAAATACACAAACTAGTGTAATGAAGAAAAGAGAACCAAACCATCAACACCAAGGTATTTAAACTAAAAAAGTAACGAAAGTAATTCAACCTTGTGAAAGTAACTTAGTTACTTTCCTACTTTAGTAACTAATGAAACCTAATTAGTTGAGCTTGAATTCTCAACACTCCCCCTCAAGCTCAAATCCACTTCTAGTACACCAAGCATTTTTCTAAACTTCCTTAGCTTGTCTGTACCTAAAGCCTTTGTGAAAATGTCAGCAACTTGATCTTCGATACTGACATGAATAAGGTCAATTTCTTTTGCTAAAACTTTTTCTCTAATAAAGTGGTAGTGCACCTCAATGTGCTTTGTCCTAGCATGATAGACCGGGTTGTTAACAAATAGTATGCTACTAATGTTATCACAATAGATGACAACAGGAGCATCCACTGACTGTCCCAAATCTGAGAGTAGTTTTTGTAACCAAACTACTTCACATGCAACAATTGCTACACCTCTGTATTCTGCTTCCGTGCTTGATAATGCAACTGTTGGTTGTTTCTTACTACTCCAACTAACAACACCACTTCCAAAAGAAAACATGAAACCACTGGTTGATCTTCTATCAGAAACATTGCCATCCCAATCAACATCCGTGTATCCATGTACTTGTAACTAGCTTTTGGCTTCATAAAAAATTCCACACTGCAAGGTTTGTTTTATGTACCTCAGTATGTGCCTCACTACATCCAAATGTGGCTTTCGTGGTGTTTGCATGAATTGACTCACCACTCCAACTGCATAACTCAAATCTGGCCTTGTGATGGTCATGTAAATCAAATTCCCCACTATGCGTCTATACATAGTGGTATCCTCCACGAGGTCTCCTTCATCTGCACTCAACTTCACATTTTGTTCCAATGGAATTGAAATGGGTTTACAACCCGTCATCCCATATTCAGACAATTTGTTCAGGGCATATTGCCTTTGTAGTAACCATATCCCTTTCGGAGAATGGATTACCTTAATGCCGAGGAAATAACGCAACTCTCCCAAATCCTTCATCTCAAACTTTTACTTCAAAAGCTTCTTCAAATCAGAGATGTCTGCATCACTATCTCCTGTGATAATCAAGTCATCAACATAGATAACTATGACTACAATCCCATGATCTGTCTTTTTCACATATAGTGAAAAATTTGCATTGGATGTTTGAAATCCACTTGTGATAAAATACTGACCTATTTTGTCTGACCAAGCTCTAGGTGCTTGCTTCAAGCCATACAAAGCTTTCTTCAACCTACAAACCAAATTAGGATGTGTTTGGTCCACATAACCTGGTGGTTGTTCCATGTACATTTCTTCCTGTAAATCTCCATGAAGAAAAGCATTCTTTACATCCATTTGATGTAAAGACCATCCTTTTGCTGCTGCCATAGCAATGATTGCTCTTACAGGTCATTTTGGCAACTGGACTATAGGTCTCCTCATAGTCTATGCCATACGTTTGGGCATAACCTTTGGCAACCAATCTTGCTTTGTATCTGCTCATAGATCCATCTGCATTGTGTTTGACTTTGTACACCCATTTGCACCCAATTGCTTTCTTGTCTTTTGGTAAAGCTACCAATTCCCAAGTAGCATTCGCATCCAAAGCCACCATCTCTTCATCCATGGCATTGTCCCACTTAGGATGTTTAGCCACTTGTTCAAAACAAGTGGGTTCAACCTCTTGTATAACTCTCACCATGTATGCGTAATGATGAGCTACAAAGCCATCATATGTGAGTTTTTGTACAGGGTACTTGACTCGTGTGGATCTTCGTACTCCAATGTTGTTGTCAGGTGTTTTCAAAGCTTTCTTGACCATCCAAGCTCTAGGAGTAGTAACTGAGGTGATTCTTGATTCTTCACCCTCACTCTTCTCTGACTCACTTGATTCACCATCTACATGAGAATTTCTAGATGGTGTTTGTGAACTACCATGTACAATGTTTGAAGATCTTAATCTTCCTTTCCATGGAGTGCTACTAGACCCACTAATTGAAGACTCTTGTGGTCCACTAATTAATTGTGATTCTTGTTCCACATTTGATGAAACATCACCATTTCTAGCTTCTCCATCTTCTATTACCTTCAATGGTGAGTACCAACTAGCCATCTCATCAAACACAACATCTCTACTCACTTGCAACTTTCGAGTGGAAGGGCTGAAACATCTATATCCCTTTTGTTCTGAGGAGTATCCAATGAAGATACATTTCTCAACTTTTGGGTCTAGTTTTGATCTCTTCTCATTAGGAACATGCACGTATGCAATGCAACCAAACACTTTGAGGTGTGAAACATCGGGTTTCTTGCCTATGAATTTTTCTTCAGGTGTCATGCCATGAACTGCCGCTGTGGGTGTTCGATTCATGATGTAGACTGCAGTTGCTACCGCTTCAGCCCAAAAGTAATTTGGCAAATTCTTCTCATTCAACATAGCATGTGCTATTTCTACAATGTGCTTGTTTTTCCTTTCAGCAACTCCATTCTGCTGTGGGGAATAACTACATGAGTATTTCCTTTGAATCCCATGCTCCTTCAAGTAATCACTGAATTCATTTGAAAAATACTCTCCCCCTCCATCGGACCGTAGGCATTTGATGCTCACACCCTTCTCCTTCTCCACCATTGCTTTGAAATTCATAAAATGTTGAAACACTTCACCTTTGTGTTTCATGAAGTAGACCCACACCTTCCTTTTGTGGTCATCAATGAAATTCACGTAGTACTTGCATCCTCCAATGGATTCTGTTTTCATGGTCCACACATCTGAGTGGATCATTTCCAAAGGTTTGGGACTTACATGAGTTGTTTGAGCTGGGAAAAGATGCCTAGCTTGCTTCCCCAATTGGCATGTTTCACAAACCTCTGACATCACCTCTTCTGCTCCAAATTTGGGAAGACTTCCAACAAGTTTTTGTTTCTCCATGAGCTTAAGACCTTGGAGATTAACATGGCCAACTCGCTTGTGCCAAATTCCAATGTCTCCAGCTCCTTTTCCATGTGTGAATAACATGGAATTCAACTTAAGCATGTTCACATCCAAGGTGAACATTCGTCCATTCCTTTCCCCTTTTACAATCAATTTGCCTTGGTTCTTCATGTCTTCCACAAAACATCCATTTGGGTTGAATGTCACCTGTAAACCTTGTTCCACCATCTGGCCTACAGAGACCAAATTTTTTGTTATGGTTGGAACATGAAGTACATCTTTCAGGTACTTTGTTTGCCCATCTTGCATGGACAATGGCACCTTGCCAACTTGTGTGATGGGATGTGTAGTGTCATCACCAGTTTCCACAAATCTTAGTGTTTTCAAATCCTTTGCGTCTCTAAACCATTCTCCATGGCTAGTCATGTGGTTTGAAGCTCCAGAATCCACATACCAGACATTGTTGTTTGATACACCTCCTATCATTGAATTTGCCATGTGCTGCATCACAAACAGTTGCTCATCACCTTGATTGCTAGTTGATGCATAATTCCCTTGTTGCAGCTTTCCATTTCGTGCATCATGCTCCCTTTGATAACAGTTCTTTACCATGTGCCCAGGTTTCCCGCAGTAATAGCAATTTGAATCGCTATTTGGTTGTTGTCCTCGATGACTTCCACCACGACCTCCACGACTTCCTCAACTTCCTCTTCCTCCAAAGTTTCCTCGTCCACCTCCATGAGCTTGACCTTCATGTTGTTGATGTCCACCATGCGAGCCTCCGGGTCGACCTCGAAATGAGGTTTTACCACCTCTGCCTCTACCTCTATTGGTATTTGAGTAGAAAGCACTTTCTTGTGATCCTCCATTGGATGAAGTACCAACAATTCTCATCTCTTCACTTATAAGTAGTGTTATTAAGTTTTGGAAGTTGGGAAATGTTTCTCGAACTACAATTGAGGTACGGAACTGACTATAGTCTTTTCCAAGTCCATATTAAGGTCACGGCCACTAAATCTTCATCATCTACAGGGGCTCCTATAGATGCAAGAACATCTGCAAGGTTTTTCACCTTTGTAGAATAGTCATTGATGTTCATCTTGTTTTTCTGTAGATTATGCAACTCTTGTTTGAGCTGCATTTTGTGAGCTTGTGTATTGGTGTTGTACATCTTCACCAATGTATCCCAAGCTTCCTTGGGTGATTTTGCATCTTGAATATGCACAATCATGGAATCGGACACACTCACAAAAAGCCAATATAAGACTTTCTTTGCTTTTTCATGCCAAGTTTTATTGGCTTGAATTTGTTGTTGTGTGGGGTTTTCTGGGAGAGGAGGTTCTTTCTCATCACCAGTTATGAATTCCCAGAAGCCTTTCCCCATCAAGAAATTCATAATCTTAAATTTCCACACTTGGAAATTGTTCTTGTCTAGTTTCTCAATTGCAATTTGAGAAATACCGTCTGCCATCTCTCAAGGCACCACTCAATGTCTTCTTGGGGTTTCTAGGATTAGGGTTAGGGTTTTCCTTCCTTGGGTTTCTAGGATTAAGGTTAGGGTTAGGGTTGAACAAGATGAACCTTGCGTATGTATGTATGTCTTGAGTATTATACGAAAGTTTATACTATACATAGGTTTTATGTATAGATACGTATCTCGTATAATATTTCGTATGGTATTAAGTACATGATTACATACCACACTTTTGTATGAAGGTCTTGATAAGGTATTTGCGCTTCCCAATCTTCAAACTCCTTCCTTCAAGCTCTCCCAAGTTGTATTTGCTCCACTTCAAAATTTTGCTTTGATGTCTTCTCAAAACAAACTTCTATCATAACAACTTTGCAAAGCTACTTCACACACATATGACCTTGGATCGAATTAAAATTTTGGTGAAACATAGACCACTATGTCTACTACCTTCTCTCAAAATTTCAGCTCATTTCACTTCATAAAGTGAGAGATCTTGCTACTTCTTTGAAGTCACCTCAAACTGGGACCTGAACACAAAATGACTTACAACTCGCTCTCAACAACTCCAAAATCCTTGAGATTTCGGGAGACACATAAGATATATGTCTTCTATATTTTCTCAAAATTTCAGCTCTATTGATGATGACCACAAGGAGATATCACTTTCAAAAGAAACTGACTTCAAAACTGAAACTGAAACTTCAGATGCTTGGATCTCTCTCAATACATATCCAAACAACATGAAATTTCTCTCACACATATATTCCTATATGATCTATAAGATCCCAAAGCTGCAGACCCAAAAGAGCTTAAACAAAGGAGATATGACCAAAAAACCAGATCTGGCACAGAGTTTTCAAAAGCTCATAACTCTCACAAAACATATCCTTTTCTTTTGAAACTTTGAGAACAGAAGCGTCCTATAGTCTTCTACAACCAAGTTTCACTCCAAGATCGTTTCACAATAGCTCTAGATCTAGCTTTGAAGATCTGATTTCCACAACTTTGATATGTTGATCTCCTCTCACCTCTTTTCTTTTCTTTTCTTTCTCTTCACATTCTTTCCTTTCCCCATTTCTCTTTTGCACTTAACAAACTCCTATGATATTACTAGAGACTCTCAAGCTTTAGTTCTAGAGACTTTCTAGCTCTAGATCTTTTTCAACTTTCTCACCAAACAACCTAAGCTCTGATACCATGTTAACAAATAGGAGATCTACTCAAGTGCAAACATAAATCTTTATTGAAAGGAAACTACAACATAAAACTCACAACACAAAACACAACATCAAGAACTCTCCAAGGTTCTTGTCACACGAAATACACAAACTAGTGTAATGAAGAAAAGAGAACCAAACCATCAACACCAAGGTATTTAAACTAAAAAAGTAACGAAAGTAATTCAACCTTGTGAAAGTAACTTAGTTACTTTCCTACTTTAGTAACTAATGAAACCTAATTAGTTGAGCTTGAATTCTCAACATTGTACACCACTGAAAAAATTGTATTATAATAATAACAATAGCCACCTCGGAATTTGTCCCGACAATTGAAGTTTTTTAACAAGGTATAACAATTGCATGTGGTCAACATAAAAAACAAATTTGTTTCTTAATAAATAATGTATAAATTCATGCAAAGCATAAACCCTAGTAAATGTTTATCTTTTAGTGGTGTTGTAGTTTTTTTTCACATTGTTCAAAAGTCTGGAGGCACATGCAAATGGTTGATCACATTTTCCAATAGGATTTTGAATTAGGATTGCCCCAACTACTAAATTTGACGCATATGTGTGGACGTGAAATTCCATGTCCCATTTTGGGTGTTATTACAATCAATGCATCCAAATACTTCTATTTTATGGCCTCCCATGCTTTCTAACATTCAACAGTCCATGCAAACACCTCTGTTTTGCGTACTGTAAAAGTTACGCATCCCACCCACATGCCAAGTCCGCCCGACAAGTATGGTGGAGTCTCCTTAACATTACTCGTTGTTATGTGAGAAAATGGACTTGGCTTAATTTGCCTTCAAGAAAATTTGGTAGGCATGCATTGGGGTGCCCCTAAGGTCATCATCAACTGAAACTTTAACCTCCTTGACGAAATTGCTATTAAGATTGAATAAGTCCAACCTTCGACCTATAATTTTAAGACGATAAGGTTTTATTACACTAAATAGCCCTTAAATCTCTTGCTTCGTTCATTGTTTATTTTCTTGGATTAAAATATGTGAGACGAACTTTGAGGACATTTATTCTAGCTCTAAGATTCTCAAATAGGCATGGGTCTGCACTGTTGAGGCAAGGATGTCTACTTGGAAATACTTTTCTAATACTAAGAATTATGAAACTCCTAAAGCTAAGTGTCACAACCCTAGCCTTGGGCTTGCGACCAAGGCAAGGGCTTGTAAAGGTGCAAGCCAAGAGGGAAGCATGGGAGTCACATCTCATGTTCCCGAGAGTGTAGGAGAGTGTGAGGGAATGAACCTTCACACTCCCAAGTGAACTCCCACTTTGGGAGTGGCAATCCTAATGGACTCCCAAATCTTTAGAGAACATTTGCATGGGCAAAACCTATTGGATTGAAAGGTTTTTTATAACATTAAAAAGCTCTTTGAACGTAAATGTCTAAAATGGGCTCGCATGATCCATTTGGATACTAAAAACGCAAGTTATGACCAAAAGAAAGGCCGGGGGTCAAATTGGCAATTTGACTCTTGACCACTAAAATTCGAGAATCGTCTCAATTTCCTCGCGTGCAAGTGGCGTGCAACATATTGTTGAAAAGCTCTCAACAAAGGCTACAACTTTGCTTGAAACCTCATTTCAATTTGAGGAAATCAATGTCCATCAAATTATACATTTCAATTTGTGCTCTAAATTTCAAAAAATTGAACAAAACATACACATTACACACACCCATATATGTGTAGCCCTTAGGGTGTATTTTCTGTATATTATTGGTATATTAAGGATTTCTCTTTATTTATTGGAACTTATTGGTGTGCACAACTTTCTTTCTTTACCTAAACCAAGATCTTACATGATCATTGATAGAAACTTCCATAGTTTTATATGCCATGTTAATGTCTATTAGGATGTAAGAAAACCTCCTTTATCTCTTTCAATAACATAAACTTCAATGCAAGTTTTGATAATTCTACCAATGTCACATAACATGCCTATAATCTTATAACAAAACCAAAACAATTAAATATATCTATGAATCAATGTAAAAATAACAATGATAATTGAGAAATTGATGCAAACCTTTTGTTCATGGTGGATACAATTGGCAATTCACTTTAAATGAACTTACAAGAAGAACATTGCAAGCTTGTCATTAAGAACCTCACAATCCTTTTCAAACAAATCTTCAATCGTCTCATTAATATTCATGTTCATAAGTTGAATTTGTTGATCATCAAAACAATTTGCCCAATTATCAACCTATGTAAACTTCTTAAATCTTTTGACATTAACTTGTTATTCCAATACTATAATTCATGGTTTTTCAAAAGATCCAAGTTGATTAACAAGTCTTTTTTTACTAATGGACATGTACATTTTGACTATAGGCCCAAGGCTTGAATGACATATGTATTTTTAACTAGTAAATTTGATTAAAGTGACTTATTTGACTATATGTCAAATTGAACATCTAGTCATGTTTAATAAAAAAATGACCACATTGGTCAAGATGACCAATGGCTTTTAATCAATTGGGACATTTAATTAAGTTGGACAAAGCAAAATGGCATCCTTAGTCAAAATGAACAATGGTGTTTTAGTCAAATGGGACATCCTATACTACTTAATTGGTCAAGATTGTTGTTATTTAAGCTAAGTAATAGCCTAATAGGCTATCTACATACCAACCTACTTACACTACCTTCCTTGTATTTCCCACTTAATTACCATCCTACATCCTTACTTGTTTACATACCTACCTACCTTCTCCCCACGTACTATCCTATTAAAATAACTAATAGAAAATTCTTGATTTGTAGTATTGCAAGATAATATTTTGAACATAAAATTTTGTTATATTAAAAAAAAATTGAAGAATATTTATTAATTTGTGATGATTAATTCAATACCTTTCTTGGGATTTGCGTGTGTATGCATTTTTTTTTTCAATTTTGTGAATTTTGTGATGTTGTTCAAATGACAATCATCCATAAGAATATTTAGCCAAATTTGGTGATATTCAAAATATTCAAATAAAAAAATGTTAATCACCTTTTCATGTTGTATGCAATCGTGGTGTTTTTTGGTAATTTTTTAGATTTAAAAATCATTTTTGGTGAAATGTTTATAAACAAGGAATTTATGACAAAAAAAAATTTTGAAATTTGTTTTTGCAAAATAACGAAAATTTTCCACAAAAAACATTGCTTGGATCCTTGCAACTAATTCTAAATCATAAAACTAAAAATGAAAACAATAATGTACAAGTTGAAATTAGATTTTCGTGTCAAAACATGGCAATATTTTGCCCAAAAAAACCCTACTTCCCACATCATCTAGGTTATAGAAAGCTATGACACACATACATCACACATCATAATACTGTAAGAGATATATTGATTACCCAAATACCAGAAGGAGAATTACAATAAAGATGTGTAATGAAAAGAATAGGGACAAAATATCTTTACACTCCCATCATCCGGTAAACAACAAGAAAATAGAATTGCATGGCTTTTCCACACATAAAAAATGGCAAATTTTATTTCCACAACAATTTAGGATTTTGTTTTTTAAGGCACAATTGGATCAAAACATTTTGAGTTCACTTTCATGATTATCATAATCCTTGTTTGTGATCCCAAAAAACACCCATATGACTCAACCTTTCAACTTCTATTATGACCACAAAACCACCAACATAATTATGTAACAATGTACCACATAAAACCTTGATAAACAGAGATGAATGACTAACCCTTTCCAAGCCCAAGTTTTGAAATGCTCCACTAATACCATGAAACTTGAACAAGAGATAGATAAATCCCACAACCAAATCTACAAAAAAGGAATCACCAATATATGCATATGCAAATCTTCAAAAATCCATCTTCTATTGTAGTTCCCATTTTCATGCGTTTCACTCCCTTTCAACACTAAAAACTCACACACCTAAAAGTTTGGCTCAAGTATACCAAACTTGAGCCTCCAAAATCACACTAACAAGCTCCCAAACCCCTTATTGCCTTTCATCATCTCTAATGCCTCTAGACCTAGACATTTTAATTTCAAACCCAACAATTGTCCTAATTTTATCTATCCAATGGAGATTTAAGAAAGAAACAATGGACTTAAGTTGTTGAAAACATTTTTCTCTTCAACAATCATAATAACAAAGATTTTTTTTTTTAAAATTCAAAAACCGCCAACTATTAAATTTTTGGAAAAAGAGTTTAACTTGTATCAAATCCACCTTAAGGTCTAATTGTCTACTTTAGTAATAGCCTCCAAATGCATCAATGACAAACAACACATCACAACTCCAAAATTAAAAGAACCACAAAAAGTTCATCAACAAAATTCACAAACTTAGTAAATTCAAAAAAAACATTTTGGACAACCCAACATATTCCACACATTGTGCATTATCATAATTGTGCACCACTACAAGTGGCAACACACAACCCCTTCCTCAAATGATGAAAAAAACTAGATGGCAAAGTCCTTTGGCACTATTAAAAGAGACAACCCATTCATGAAACAAATGGCCAACAATCTTAGCCTTAAATCCATGTCACAAATGTTCAAATAGCTTCATGCCCTCCATAGCATGAAACATTTAAGGCAATAAAACGTTATACCCTAGTAATGAGTCCCATAATTTGTCTATTATGACAAGTGACCGCAATGTTAACATTTGGATGAGAAGAAATTCTTTTTTAATTTAAAAAAAGAAAAAAAACACATATATCTTTGGCATGATGTATGTTATGTAATAACTTGTTGGTTCCAACATAGGTAAGATGGCAAGTTACCCTAGATCTTGTTTATTTGATAAAGTAAATCACACATATTTGTTATATATATCCATAAAGTGGAGGAAACACAATATCAATATTGATATCTATAGTTTGGTCATTAATAAGGGGGGTTAGATTAGAAAAAATAAAATAAAATACATTGCATTTTATGATAATTTGAGTTTTTTCTGTTGGGGCATCTTCATTATTGTTGTGCTTACTATTGCCATAATTATTTCAAATCTCATAAAAATAACAAGGTTTGAGATTGAAATAAAAGACAATGGATGAAAAAAAGACCCAAAGATAAGATCATTTTACAAATTTTTTTATCATGTTAAACAAATTGAGGATAAAATGAAAAAGAAACATAAACAATGGACCTAATTGCAAAAACAATTGCAAGTTCACTCGCCAACATGTAGCAAAGTAAATTGTGTGCAAATGGAAGGTGAGTCAAACCAACCAAGGTGAACCAACACCTGCATTAGGGTAAGGAGGCTAGTGTATGAATATTTAATGGCTTAGAGGAGGCCGAATCTTAAAGGAGGGTTCTATTGTTGAAGTGTCCAAAGAGAAGTAGTAGCCCTTCTATTGGTGTATTTGACACACCAAAAATCACCAAAAACAAAGCAAGTATGAGAAAGTTGTGGCCCCTTAAAATATGGGGGTAAAAAAGGCAAAATGGAAAATCTAAGAACACATGGATGTTGGTAACTAGTCACCCAAGCACTGACCCATGGACACCACTTACCCCATCAAATAGATGAAAATTAAAAGTAGTTGAACAAAGTTAATTATAAAAAGATTCACATTAACATGTGTGGCCAAGATTTAACCAAAACAAGATCCATGATTATGGGCGGTCTTGAATTCAACAAACGTTACCAAATTGCACGCACATGAAGAGGTTCAATGTTTGCGAGTGTGAACCCCTATTTTGTTCATTTTCTCATCCTCCTAAATTCAATCTACAAAAAAAATTATTCACTTCCTCTCTTTCTCCCAAAAGACAATCATGGTCCTCATCATGCTTGAGCTACGCAAACATCTTTGAGTTCTTGTTTACCTTACTCATGCTGCTCTTTTCTTAAGCAATTATCTGTGAGTTTCATTTGTTCATCTTACTGGTTGCTTTCTTGTTGGTTGTGTTCTTGCTACTTTTCCAAACTTGTGTTCTGATGTTCTCCAAGCTTGCGTTCTTGATGTTTTTCCAAGTTCCTGCTGCTCTAAGCTCGTGTTGAGTGTTCTTCCTTATGGTTTCGTTTTTCTGCTTTAAGCTTTTGGTATTTGAAGTTCAAAATTCTTTGAAAACCTTTCCATTTTTCTTTTGGTTTTTTAATTTTTTGCTTTGTTTTTTGACCTTTGCTTTCTAGCCTTTAATGGCATTTTGTCTCGATCCAATTGCCAAAGTTAGCATTCCTGCGACTTTGGGGCCCTATAACTTCGCGTGCAGACCTTCAATTGAGACGAGGTTTAAAGCAAAGTTGTATTCTTCGTCAAGAGCTTTCCAGTGGTATGTTGCATGCCATCTGCACACAATGAAATTGGATTGATTCTCGACTTTTAGTGATCGGGAGTCAAACTGCCAATTTGACTCCCGACCTTTCTTTTGATCGTAACTTGTGTTTTAGATGTCCAAATGGGTCATGCGAACCCATTTTAGACATCTACGTTCCAAGAGCTTTCCAATGATATAAGAATGTTCTCATTGAAACTTATAATGAATTGAAATAAAATTGAATCTACTTGGGTTGATGAAAGGATTGAATAGTTAGTACAATGTTCATTTCGAATACCTCCAATAACATGAATGTTCTCATTGAGATTTCAAAGGAATTGAGTTTGCATGCCCGTTGCAAAAGTTTGCTCCTTCATGAGGCCTCCAATGCCTCTTGTTGCTAGCCCGGGCTATTCCTCCTCCTTCCATCACTCTCTACGTACATGCTTCTCATGTTATTCCCACACTAAAAGGCAACAAAAGGTTCCATTTCAATTTCCACAACAACTTTCACCTTAAATCCAAATTCAACGGATCCTAGGGGCGGGAGTGGAGGGTACGGGGCGAGTCGGGAGTCCCCAGGGGTGGGAATGGAGGGTCTGGGGCAAGTGGGGAGTCCTTGGGGGCGGGAGTGGAGGGTTCGAGGTGAGTGGGGAGTCTCGGGGGTGGGAGTGAGTCTTGTGAGTCCGAGTTGTTCGTGGCTTGTCCTATCACCAAAAGTGTTCTAACTATGCACTAACCACCTTGTGTTTATTTTGTGCAAGCTCGTGTGAGTAATTAATGTTTGTCACTCTTCCTAGTCCCATCCCGGAGCTACAACACGCCCCTCTAACCCCCCCCCAAAGTGTTGCGAACTAGGGAGTGAACCCCAACTCCTTGCTCTTCTGTTGTTTTCAGTTTAGA
This sequence comes from Sphagnum contortum, assembly GCA_963920785.1. Taxonomy (NCBI): domain Eukaryota; kingdom Viridiplantae; phylum Streptophyta; class Sphagnopsida; order Sphagnales; family Sphagnaceae; genus Sphagnum; species Sphagnum contortum. The sequence goes on from OY987288.1 coordinate 13,239,603, forward strand.
CTCACACTTGAGTCCATTAAAGAGTTTGGGAGCGTGTCATGTAGTGTTTTAGATAGAGACTCCTAGTTTAACAACAAGATTTTCCATCTTTTGAATTCTAATTAAATGTTTACAAAAGTTATTATTCTCACTAAATGCAAAATGCTAATAGTATCCTTTTAATTTGTCATTTTGTTGTGTCCACTTTGACAAATTTGTTTATTTTCATGTAAATCTATTAACTTTTGGGTATGATTTTGGAAAAAAAACGTGGGTATTACATCTTTGAAAGGTTTGTGAGCTTTCTTTTAAAGGGGTGGTTGAATTCATTTGTGTGTTTACAAGGTGTAAATGTTTTAAAAAATTATTGATAATTTTCCTGAATTTTTTTTCTGAATCTTGGATAATTTTATTAGATCATGATGCTACCATCTTTGATTGTTTTATGAAAATTCATATAACATTTAGAACACCAAAGATGAGTTTGATAATTCATCTATGGCCTTGTAGGTTGAAAAAACTTTGTAGTTTTAACAATGAAAGATGCCCTGTTATTTTCCAATGTGTGGAGAGTATTTGAGGTACTACTTTCAAAGATTTATTTTTTCTTATAAGTTCGCATTCATGAATGCTTGTGTATTATACAATTATGTATGTTATAATCATAATACATAAAACTTATAGTGTAAAAGTAAGTTTGGACACCAAATTGACCCAATTAGGTTCGAATCTACTTCTCACCTAATGAAGGGGCATGTTTTTTCATATTTATACTTATATAAGTTTTTAATCTACTTTCATGTGTTTATATCAAAAGAATTGTCATCTAAAAATTGCATTTTGGGCAGACTACCTTTTTTGTCTACTTAACCATGCCTACACCTTGAGCTATTAAAAATGAAAAATTTTGTTAGAAATGTATTTTGGTTTTATCATAGATGCATTAGTATGTGTCATTAAAACATTAGAAAAAAATAGTTGAAAATTAGTCTTAGTTTTTATCACCATGTGATAATTACCAATAGTTAATTGAAAATGCATGTAAAATGATGTAATTTTGACATCTTTTTTATGATATATATGTGGATTATGATTATACTATGTTGGATGGAACAATATTTTTTGCAATAACATTTACACAAATCTTCCATAATATATATTATATGGATTATTTATAGAAAATTACATTTGATGTTACATCATTTTAAAAAATGTAATTTACACATATTTTTCATAATGTATATACCCTTTTCCAATTGGTTTTCCTATTGAATGACACCATTCAAACTTTCAAAAATCTTTTAAAAATGTGTTGTAAATGTGTTTCAATTTGCATACAATAGATGCATTATTATAGGCCAGTTAACAATGGATAATTGCATAATACTTTTTAGAACAACATTAAAACATAATTCATATTGTTCATAGATAGATTTCTAACAAAATGGCATGGAGAGCCACCTTCTAAATCATGAAAAGTCTACACGAGAAAACTGTAACCCTCAAATTGTACTAATGTGAGGGCAATATTTAAAGTTCTTAAAACCAATAAACTATTTGCAAAGAAAAGCAAATGCAAATTTGGTGTTATCCAAGTATACTACCTTAGACATGTAGTCTTGGACACATGAATGGTAGTAGCTCCTAGAAAGATCAAAACTATGGCTAAATGGCAACTTCTTAAATATAAAATAGAAGTGAAAAGCTTCCTAGGTTTGGCCAATTATTATAGCGGTTTATGATAGTTTTTGTTGAAATAACAACACCTTTAACTAATTTATTGAGAGGAAAAAGTAGCTCCCAAAACATTCTATGGAATTTAAGATGTCAAGAAGGTTTTGAAGCCTTGAAGAAGCCATTGACATCTGCTCCTATGCTAAGGGTCACTAACCCAAGAATAGATGGGATAGTTTTATGCATTGATGATAATGATTTGGCCATAGATGTCATATTGATCTAGGAAGGGCAAGTCATTGCCTATAAATCTACAAATTTGAATTTGCAAAATTAAACTACTACACCCATGAAAAAGAACTATTGGTTGTGATTAATGCTTTGAAGATTAGGAGCCACTATGTGTTTGGAAAACCTTTTACCATTGAAACAAACCATGAAAATTTTAAATACCTAACCACACAACCCAATTTAAGTAGAAGATAATGTAGGTGGGTAGAAAGGTCATAACAATAAGTTGATTTTGAATCAACTATGCACTATACAAAAGACTATGCAATATATGCCTTGTTTCATTTGCCTTTGACCAATGCCATTTCCATGATAAAAAATACCATGATAGAAGACATAAAAAAGTATTATGTCCAAGATTCAAATAGTTTAAAGAACCTTATGAAAACCTACATGAAAATGGCAAAAACCATAAGAAAACCCAAAAATATGGCTTATACTTTGGACGATGGGGTGTTGTGTTATGACATAAAGGTATGTATCGATAATTTTGAATATTTTCGTGTCCACATCCTTTATGATTGCCACAACACTCCCATTGTAAGCCATCCAATGTTTCAAAAAACCTATATGGTTGTAAAGAAAAAATATTTTTGGCCAGTGGCATAAAAAGGGATATACATGAATATGTCAAAAAATGTTACATGTGTCAAATATCCAAAGTTGAACAAGTTAATACCCTAGGGTTATTACAACATTTAATAATTTCCAATAGTAAGTGGGAATCCATGAGTATGGACTTCATTATGCCAAATCCATTGAATTTGGGAACTAGAATTTGTACATAATTGGAGTTGGCATTCCTCCATTAAAACAAACCCATTTACATGCCTTATATGGGTAAGCATATTTAACTCCTCTTTCTATTTCAACACCTATTTCCAAGTTAAAAGGTGTAAATGAAATGATTGCTAATAGGCAATATATTTTGAAATTGGTCAAAAAAAAGTATGCAAAGTGCCTAAGAATAGCAAAGTTCTATGTTAACAAAAGTCAAAGTCCTAAAGAATTTGAAGTTAATGACAAAGTATTTTTGAAAGTGAAGCCCTTGAAAAATGGCTTGAAGGTGGGGAAATGTCCAAAATTGAATATTGTGGTCCATTTGGGTGAAATCATGGTCAAAGGAACTAGGGGTGTTGAGGTACAAGTTGTTGTTCAAAGACTACACATGACACGAGTTATTTTGGCATTGGTTATAACTTAAAATTCTGTATTTCAAATACCTCATTTAACACTACATCTAAGATATAAATATATTTTGGCACTTTTGAGGTTTGAATGCTTTGAACATGCAAAAACATTTTTGACTTGTGTCAAGCTTTGAATGTGTAAACTTTGCAATTGATGGAAAATGTTTCAAAAAACATTATGATAATTCAAACATACAAAAATACAATTTAAAAAAGTGTTCACTCATTTGGGTGGCTCCATTTATTATGACTTCACCCATTTGCCATACTCACAAAAATAAGTAGACTGGCCTATCAATGGGATCTCCCAAAAAAATGGAAATCCATGATGTCTTCCATGTTGGATTACTTAAAAAATGTGTGTTTGACATTAGCCATTTATTGCTTGAGTTACTAGAAACAATTGATGTAGGAGATACTATAGCCAAACTAGAAAAGATTTTAATCACAAGATTCCAATAATTCTGAAATAAAACTTGATTTTATTTTTTTGTTAAAATGGAAACACTATCCCATGGATGAAGTTGCGTAAGAAAACAAATCTTATTTTGAGGCTAATGTCCTTGATGTTTTGTCATTGAGGGTTTAGCCTTAAGGAAGTTCGTCTCAAAATAACAAGGGGGACATAAGAAGTGGAATAGGACAAAAGAGAAAGACTAGTCTAGGGAAAAAAAAACAAACAAACAAAAACCAAAGTTCTTGTGCTTGTGTGGTCATGGTTAGGTGTAGAACCGCGTTGATGTAATCTTATATCTTATATATAATTACAACAGTGTGTCTGTCTGTCCGTCCGTCCGTCCGACGACGGTTCCGCGTTTGAATGGACCGGCGGAACCGGCCCGGACGGTCGGATTCCGAAATCGGGAATCGGCCCGGACAGCCGGATTCCGAAACCTGTGGCAGCAGGGGGGGGCAGGGAGGAGGTGTCTTTTTTTTTTTTTTTCGTTCAGAGCCAGCAGGGGTGGGGGGGGGAGGGGGGACGGGCGGGGAAGGGGTGGGGGGGGCCAGGGAGGGTTTTTTTTTTTTTTTTTTTCCCGCCCTAAACTGCCCAGGACTTTTTATGGTTTCCAGGACATGGTTTTCGGGACTTGGGATCTCAACTTTGGGGCCTGGGAAATTTTAGGATATGGTTTTCAGGACATGGTTTTCAAGACTTGGGATCTCAATTTTGGGACCTGGATTTCACACAGGGGCTTCACAGTGGCCTTCGGCCACGGGCACCCACTAGTTATAATAGAAGTGTAAGCACGGTGTAAGCACCTTTGTTTTGACTATCTTTGCATCTTGTTTGAGGGGCTCTGGGTAGAGATAGCAATTTAGTTTGTTAGAAAAATACATAAATAGCCACTTGTTTATGTGGGCTGGGGTTTGTTTTTTTTTCCTTCTTTTTATAATTTTTAAAAGCCTCTCTATGAAGGAAACCAGTCCACTAAAGTGGCTTTTTAGGAGGCATTTGTGGAGCGTTGTGTGTCTGTCTGCGATACTGCAGGATTTGGGGGAAACGGATGAGGTACGTAGTAAACCGGAATCCTGACGCCTTCTCAGCCGCCAAAGTGGGTGCCCGCCGCCCCACCCAACACTCATATGAACTTGCCATAAGGGGTCTCAAGCGAACAAAGTCCATTGGCCTACTACCCCTTCGGACAGACCGCGATGAACGTTTGTTGCCTAGTGCAGGCCTGCGTCCTTTGGAAGAAGAAGAAACAGTTCCAAAACCGCTAGCGGATCATCGTCTTGCACATATTATATCCCACTGCACAAGCAGCTCTACAAGCTCATCTCATAGAACTTTGCAAGACTTCAGCCTGCCTCACATTAATTCTTGTTTGCCGATTGGGCTCTCAAGGTGATCAGCACAAGGAGTTTTGGTACCACTCCCTGTATGCTTGAATGTGCTTAGAACAAATGTAAAAGGGAAAATTCCAGGGCAAAATGACCAACTTTGATCAGGATTCAGAAGTTCCGAGATCGATGAATTCATGATCAGGATTCTTGTAATGGGAGTTTCTGAAAAACTGCTGCGAGGCTGATTCACGATGTCTGCAAGACATACGGAACGTAATATAGATGCAGGATGCAGAGCTTTAGATCATGCTGCTCGCGGCAGCAGCAGCATCACCTCAGAGCAGCTAATTAATTGCGACTGCCACCATGACTCAGCATGCGTGGTCGATGATGGCGCATCCACAGCCAGTTTTTGTGGCAATGCAGGGGGCCAAGAGGCGGCTGCTGATCTAGTAATTTATACTGATGATGCCGGGAGATCATCACATATGGATATTGAAGAAGCTGTTGCAACTGCAGTGCCTGATCAGTGCAGGCGAGTATAAATCTGCGCCATGATCAGTAACGTTTCCACATGATAGACTCGTCATAGCAAATATTAAAGGAAGATCAGAAACCTGAATAGAAACAAATGGGAGGTCTTGTAGAAGAAGGATCATGCATGAATGTATTTACCTGCAGCATTGTAGAATTCCCGACATTGGGACGTGATCAGCATCGTGCTTTTTTTCTTTTTCTTTTTTGAATTGTTTTTGGGCACACGGCTGGGTATATCCTTCACAGGATTTGCTTGGGAGAAGGGAACATCGGAACACTAGACGAGGAGGCTGATTATGATGTGCAGTCTGTAAGTAATAGTTGCAGTGAGACGACGACAGTGACGACGACGACGACGACGATGCGGACGGCGGAAGCAGCTGCACTGGGCTCATCAGCAGCTGCTCATGATCCACTTCTCCAATTGGGATGTAACTGCAGTGGTGGGCTAAGCTTAGCTCACCGCTCCTGCATTAAGAAATGGTTCACACAACCGTCGTTGACAAGGAATGTAGCGCTCGCAGATGGTCAGCACCAGCTGCTCTGTGAACTTTGCAGTTGAGTACTTAAATTTGGAACCAGAGATCTAGCTAAATCATACACCTTCTCTGCAATTTATAAAATAATAGACTGGCAATTATTATGCTGCATGGAACTGATCATATAGCTAGGTAGAGGTGATGAAATTGCGACAGATCATGCACTTGCAACAGCAGCAGCTTGAAATGAATTCCCAATAGATTTTATGTACAAAAAATTTTAAGCTGCAAATTCAATATGACCTATATCAATTTGATCTATATATATTTATCTGTGCTGGTGGTGGTGTTGGGAAACCGTGAAATTTTGTGTTTGAGTTGTTGTGTGTTGCAGATGTGGTTTGTCACCTTCCATAACTTTATTAATCGAAGAATCCACAAACGAATACCTGGACGCCCTTGCTGAACACATGGGTGATCTCAGCATTGGCTCTCCAGTGAGAATGGTACCGATGGATTATGATCAGCTGCCGCAAGCTGGTGGAAGTCCAATCACCCAGGTGCAGGCACACATATATATACATATGAAGAGCTAGAAGTCTAGCCCATGAATACAAGAATTGTATGAGAATTGTATAAGAATTGAAGGAAGGAGCAATATTAGATTCTCCAGTTCCTATGAATATTATTGTGAATGTGCCCAAGTTATAATATAGAATCTTCATGATTGTGAACAACATTGTACACAAAGTTTATTCTTTCGAGCTGTACATATTATTACAGGTACCAGCTGCTGCAGCTGCTTTGACAGTGGAACCAAATATGAGCACCATGTCAATCTCTTCTTCTGCTGATTTTCTTCCAGCTGCACCTGCAGCAGCAGCTCCTGGGAGATCAATGGTGTCAGCTGCATGGGTATGTTGTGCAACAGCAGTAAGTGGAGTGGTATTGTGGACGAGGAACTTGTTAGCTGTAATGGCACTAGTGGTTTGTTGCTGCAGGTGTTACTGTAATTCTTCTTCTTCTTCTTCTTCTTCTTCAGCAGCAGCAGCAGCAGCAGCAGCAACTCGTAGACAATATTAATAAAAATAAATAAAACTTTCGCCATATTATTTACAGATCAAAATATTAGGTTCTAGATAGACATAGCTTGTAGCCAAAAAATTATAATTTAGTTGGGTTCCAATTGATATTTTGCTCTACTTTCTTCTCTGACCTTTTAGCCCCAATTTTTTTGCTAAACTTAGTCTCGTGGATGATGATTACCTACGTCACAAAATTTGGGGGAAACAACAGAAACCCCTGAACTTTGATAATTCAACAGAATTTGGCTAAATCATCTTTACCTTCATGGATGGTCTCCACTAGACTTGTTATGTACATCACAAGATTGAAAAAGAAAAAAGAAAAACATGATTCATGTTTGATTGATTCATGTAGTGCAAAAAATTGATAGAAAATACAAAATTCCCAAAGTGTACATTAAATCAATTCCTTCATGGAGAAATTAGAGAATGAAAAAAATGGAGTTAATATTCATGCGCCAATTAGGAATCAATTTGCTCATCTAATTTGGGCAAATTGAACTTGGGACTTGAGCTTTTTCATTCTTCACAAAGTTACATAAAAGGAGAAGATAACATTTTATATGAAAAACATTCAATCGCTTGTAAAAACTTAGTACAATTATATCTTCAAACCTTCTCCTTTGTCTAATTCATAATTCTTATACAATTCATGTATATAGGTGAACTTGATATACTAATTGGATGTTAACAATATTGGTTCTTCTTATCCTCAAAGAAGAATAATTGTTGTCACATATTTAAATAACCTTTCTCATTTTTTTTAATGCCTTTATTTGCATTCAATTTCATATCAATTGAATACTATATATCCTGCATTAATGATGGTCAAAAAGTTGAAACACCCATTGATTCCCTTGAATGCTAGCTTTTGGTGTTGGCCCTAATTTGTGACATAGTTAGTTTCCACAAGATTGCACAATGTTGTCATGTGAAGGTGGATGAACATGGTGGCTTACAAATGTACTAGTAGCGGTGAGAAGGAGATGAGGAAAAGAATGGGGGAAAGGGTCTTGCTTTTGCAACCTTCATTTGAGAAATAAAAAGAATAAAAGTGAGAAAAATCAGTCTATGAAGGAAAGTAGTTTGTTTGTTTGTTTTGTTTGTCATGTTGAGATTTCCCTAATATGAACATCTCTTGTGACACTCTTGGTATTAGTGGAAACCTTGAGCGGTGAGACGAGTAGGGTTGCATTGATATAGTTTCATTATGTTATGACCCATGGTGGAGAATTTATTGAATATTGAACAATTTTTTCACTGCAAATTTAGTTAAATCAAAATCAAAGAAATTTGAAGAATTTGGGTGCCCTCTTGGAATTATTGGAAAGCTCTTAGTGAGTAGGATTTAATGAAGGTGATTTGGATTTTCTAGACCTAAGGTGGTGAATTTTGAGTGGTTTTTACTTCATTGGAAATGAAATTAAATTACAAAAAATGGTTTTGGAAGGAAAAAATGATTGAGTTACTAGCTCAGACTTGGGCTAACATTGCAAGTCACAATTAGTAACAAACAAGTTGTGAAAAGAAGCTAATATGCCATGAGGAAAACCAATGAAGTAAAAACCAAATCTCCCTTGAACAAAATTGTCTCTTCTTGCATTGCTAACTCTAACCAACAAAACAATAAATAAAGTAAAGGACCAACTTATTAACGGAAAAATAAAATTAAAATAAAGGTCTAAAATTTATGAAGGATGATATTATTCATAACATATATAAACACTACATTTAAGTAAGGAAGTTGGAACACTAAATTGGAACTATACAGAAAATTTTGACATAAATGAAGTATCAACTCAAATGCATCATTTTATTTACTTTGGGAGTTTTTAAGTTCTAATTTTAAAGCTAAACCTAAGTTCTTAAGCAATTTTACATGCGTGTTTTGAAATTCACCTCTTTCTCACCATAAGGTCTAAGTTATTTCTATTTTTAAGGAGTTGCACACCCAAGTGAAGGCTTGGTCCTCGCCTAAAGGCCTAACCCCAATAAACAAATTGTACAAAGAGGTTTACAACTTACAGATCAACTTTTGACAAGAAAGCTTAAAGGGGGAAAAGGACTGAGCATGCCTTCTACTTGATACCTTCAAATTATTTCCTTGATGGTTCCTTGGGGTCAACCTGGAGACTTGATAAGACCCAGAATTTGCCATGCACCACCCATTCTCTAATACAAAGTTAGATGCTCTCTTCATGCGAAATGGGTAAGGCATAGAATTCCATCATGGTTGGAATGCTCTTTTTTTGTACAAAGCCAATTGGTGTTCTTTTGATAAAGCATTTGCAAATTGTTTTGTATTGCACCAACTCTCTCACATAATTGACATTTGGCGTGCAAAGAACATTTTGTAAAGTGCATTACAAACTAACATCCAAGTAACTACCATCTCTCACATGTTGGATGGACCCACTTTGCAAAGTGCAAGGGAATTATTCACTCAACCGACCTTCAAATTGAAGGGCGGTGAATTCTTTTGGTTTTTTTTCTTGGGAGGACTAAGGTTGGAAATAGAAGGGAACTATATCTTCCAAATATGGGCAGCCTTTTCATGTATATATACACATAATATCATATGACACAATTATGAAACGATATAATTTGTGGCTTCATTTAATTAATAGTTTAAAAAATTAGTTCAAATTGATCTTGGGTTCACAAATCTATGTGGATGCAAATTGAACAACTATTTAAGTGATTCTTTCCAAAGGGCAAAATGGGGATTTTCAAAGCAAACCTAAACCAATCACCAAGCAAACATTAATCGAAATGTGCTAAACCATGATCATAACCATCTATGAATTTTCAAAAATATTTTTTTTGTCTATACAAGCATTATTACAAAATGTGAGTGCAGTGTATTAGTCCCTATTCACTAAACTAGTGAATTTATTGCTTTCCCACTAGTTCTTGTTCACTACAACAACTAGTGAATTCATTCAAAATCAAGTGATATCACTTGGTGTGTAGGGACACCTTTTGTTGTACTGAAGATATTTATTTAGTGGGGTTTGACAAGAATTGGTTTGGTATCAATGATATATAATATGTGGGTATGTGATATGTTGGTATGTGGTATGTGATATGTGGTATGTTGGTATGGTGATAGGTATTGAAAATGTGAGAATTTTTGTCAATTTTTTGATAAATGTCAAAAACGAACTAAAAAATTAACAATAAGGAAAAAATATGATCATATTGAAACTTTAAAGGTGTGGTGTTACAATATGTAGTAAAGACTTATCTACATACGAAAACAATGAACTACATACAAAATATCTCAATGAAAACATAACCTCAAAAAAGTTCAAGCATAAGAAGAATCTCTAACAACTTTTTTAACAATCCCTACAATAACTTCTTGAGTTTGGAATTTCTCATTGTATTGAACAAGTTCCCCAATTGGAATTAAGTGAAAAGTATCAAAAACTTTCAAATTTCCAAAGAACTCAAACATAGACACTCTTTCACTAGAATACTTTGCCATAAAATTTTTTTCTTGGAATTTGAATAAGGAAAACAACCAAGGAGTTTTGACATGGGAAATGCATGGTGGACCATCAACAACCTCAATTGTGGTATTGATGTGAATATCAAAAGCGCATGTTGAAGCAACTTTACACAAATTGCATAAATACAATTTGTTAGAGGGTTGTTGGTAATCTCACCGAGTTTGCATTTGGAGCAAACTCATTTATAGGGGAGAGCAGAAGGATTTGTGACCATCAAACACCCATCAACCTAATAAAAAAAATCAGGTGCTAAAAAGTTGAATATGTTACATCAGAAAGTTGAATACCTCATATCAAATCAAATCAGAATGTAAGAAAATTATAACAAATTAAAATAGATCAATTCTAACATATTAAAGTACAATGAAAAAAATTTAAATGAGATTAACCTTGTGGGTTATGGCATAATTAGGTTTGATATGGAGATTGAACAACTCTTTCAATTTTTTTTACAATGAAGCTTATCACACTTGGACAATGATGGATGAAACAATGGTGAATAGACACACATCACCCTTGTTGTTACAAGCAATATTTTTCACGATGCAAAATGTAGGTTCCTTTTTGAAACAATTTTACCAAATCATGGAACTCAACATGAAATGACGCAACAAAACTCACCTACAACCAAACAAATGCAACATAAGTTCAATTTGGAAGAAATTAAAAACATTGTTTTTTTAAAAACTTGAATTTCATAAACTTATAATTTGAATGTTTTTTGGCTTGTTCCCATCAACAATCAATATAGCTCAAATACCATGCACTCCAATAACAACAAAAACAATGGTGGTTGTAGCAAAGGGTTGGAGCATGTGACAGGAAAAGCTACAAATTGTGTCTTTTGGCAAAAAATGCAACTTCACAAGAGGATCAAATGTTGGAATGGTTGTCACTTTAGTGGTTGTGGAAAGTTCAATTGTTTAATCAGAACCTCTTTTGTCATAATCTATTTTGGCCTTCACAAAGAAACTTTCCAGTCGTGAGAAATAACTTTTTTTTATGAATTTAGCATGTGTTTTGATCAAACTTCCTCTGATGTTGACGGTGATTATGGTGGTACCAATAATATCAATGACAAAATATGAAAAAGCCATAAATTTTGAAAGAGAGGTAGATGAAATTGACAAGTTGCCATAAACATTAAAAAACAACATTACAAATATGTATGATCAATGTCTCCCACTAGAAGAACTGGAAGTTCATGTATTTCTGTCATTTGGACCTTACCAAATCAAAGTTTAACAATTTCAAAACAAGAACTCTACTTGAGCACAACAAGACTAACAAGAACTCTACTTGAGCACAACAAGACTGAAAACATAAAAATGTGTTTGCAAAGGGATTGAATAAGCCTTATTTCAAACCCATTATCTTTCAATGGGTCATAATTTCTAACCAAAAGTCATTTAATTGTTGTAGACTGAAACACAACTTGATGAAAGAACCCTATAAAACTACCCTATGAAACCCTAAATTTTTTTGGGTAACCATAATAACAAAAAAACCCTAAATGAGTGACCCTAACAATTAAAAAGGGGGGAAAATTTTAAAAACTAGAACTAAAAAAGTGAAGAAATAAAACCCTTGAGAATGAAAAATCCTTTGAAGTGACCCCCCATTGGAGAGAAAAAAAAATCACTTGAAGTGATCCCCCATTAGTGGCCAAAAAAAGACAATCACTTGAAATGACCCCCCATTGGTGGTGAAAAGAAAAATGACTTGAAAAAAAATCAATCAAAGGGACTTGACCTCCTACCAAAACTTTTGGAGTCCTCCATTTTGGTTTTTTCATGTTTTTGTAAACTTTGGGCAGTTAATGGGTTTTCAATTTTATTTTCTCAAGTTTGGGCAATTTGGGGGGGCTTTTATTTTGATGTCAAGTTTGGGGGGGTCTTAAGGTTTGATCTTGTGAACATGCCCAATTTTTAGTTTAGTTTTTTTTCTAATTTAGGAATTTTCAATTATTTTCTTCTCATTTTGGGGGGTCTTCATTTTATTTTTCTAAGGGTGGATGGGGTATTTGAATTTCATTTTGACCTTCTCTTTTGTCTTCTTGTGATTGTTCCAACCATTAAGTTTTTACATGAACTTTGTTTTTTTTAAAAACAATTCATTTTGAAAATTTTTGGGAATTTTTTTGTTTTTCTTAAGTTTAAGGGTCTTCAATTTTCTTCTTGTCATTTTGGGGGTCCTCATTTTTATTTTATTTTGTGTGAAAGGGGGGATGTTTTGCTCTTGTGAATTTTGAGCATTTTTTTTTTACTATTTTGAAGTTCCAATGGCTTCAATTTTTCTTCTTGTCATTTTGTGGGTTTTCAAAAAAGCATTGTTTTGAAATTTTGCAAGGGGGAGAGGGGGGTATTTGCCTTTTGAAGTGTCAGAATCTTTAATTTTTTTCTTGTCATTTTGGGGGTTTTCAAAAGAAATTGGGTGAAGTTTCACAAGTGAGGAAATGGGGTATGTGCCTTTCTTCATGTGAACTTTGAAAGTTTTTTGTCTTTGTATTTTCTTCAAATTTTTCTTCTTGTCATTTTGGGGATCTTTAATTTTTTCATGTGAAGTTTCACAAGGGGGAGATAAGGGTATTTGATTTTCTAGAAACTTCAAAGGTCTTTTTGTTTTGGTATTTTGAAGTTCCAAAATTTTCAATTTCCTTCTTATCATTTTGGGGGTCTTCAAAAAAACAATTGTGTGAAGTTTTCAAAAAGGCAAGAAATGGGGTATTTCTTCGTGTGAATTTTGAAAGTTTTATGTTTTCATACTTTGAAATTTTGGAATCTTTGATTTATTTTTCTTGTCATTTTTGAGGTTTCACATGGGGGGAAATAATGTTGGGGGTATTGTTTTAAAATTTGGGGGTTTTTTAATTTGTTTTGATGGAGTTTAAGCCTTAAGGATCTTTCAACTTTTTTCTTAGGAAGTTTAGGGGTTTTCCCAAAAACATTTAGTGAACTTCAACTTGTTGTCCCATTTATTCCTACCCATGGCAATATTCTAAATTCAATTTGGGCATTAAAATTTTGTTTTATACAATTTTTCATAGAACCAATGAAGTTCCTTTTTTCTCCTTTGGAAAACAAATGGGGTTTTGAGGTGGATGGGATGAATAGATATCCAATGGGGTATTAGGTTATTAAAATACAAATAATAATAAGATTAAAGTGAAGGATCTAAGTTGTGAATGTATGAGTTATTGAAATTTTGAAAGGGGGAAAAATCAATTTTGGGCAATTTTTTTCACAACTGCTAGTTTTGATTTTTTTAATATTTATCTATCCTTAATTTAAAAATAGTCCAACGTTGGGAAAAAAAAAAAAAAAAAAAAAAAGACCAAATTCCCAAAATCCCACTTGTTTATGTGGGCTGGGTTTTTTTTTTCTTCCTTAATAAATTTTTTTAAGCCCCTCTATGAAGGAAACTAGTCCACTAAAGTGGCTTTTTAGGATGCATTTATGGAGCATTTGTGTGTCTGTCTGAGATAGTGCAGGATTTGGGGGAAACGGATGAGGTACGTAATAAACCGGAATCTTGACGCCTTCTCAGCCGCCAAAGTGGGTGCCCGCCGCGGCCACGCCCAACACTCATATGAACTTGCCATAAGGGGCCTCAAGCCAACAAAGTCCATTGGCCTACTACCCCCTCAGACAGACCACGATGAACGTTTGTTGCATGCCTAGTGCAGGCCTGCGTCCTTTGGAAGAAGAAGAAACAGTTCCAAAACCGCTAGCGGATCATCGTCTTGCACATATTATATCCCACTGCACAAGCAGCTCTACAAACTCATCTCATAGAACTTTGCAAGTCTTCAGCCTGCCTCACATTAATTCTTGTTTGCCGATTGGGCTCTCAAGGTGATCAGCACAAGGAGTTTTAGTACTACTCCCTGTGTGCTTGAATGTCCGTACGTAGAGCAAATGTAAAAGGGAAAATTCCAGGCCAAAATGACCAACTTTGATCAGGATTCAGAAGTTTCGATGTTCATGATCACGATTCCTGTGATGCAAGTTTCTGACGCGAGGCTGATTCATGATGTCTGCAAGACATACGGAACCTAATATAGATGCAGGATGCAGAGCGTTAGATCGTGCTGCTTGCGGTAGCAGCAGCATCACCTCAGAGCAGCTAATTAATTGCGACTGCCACCATCACTCAACATGCGTGGTCGATGATGGCGCATCCACCGCCAGTTTTCGTGGCAATGCAGGGGGCCATGAGGAGGCTGCTGATCTAGTAATTTATACCGATGATGCGGGGAGATCATCACATATGGATATCGAAGAAGAAGCTGTGTTGCAACTGCAGTGCCTGATCAATGCAGGCGAGACTAAATCTGCGCCATGATCAGAAACGTTTCCACATGATCGACTTGTCATAGCAAATATTAAAGGAAGATCAGAAACCTGAATAGAAACAAGGGGTGTGTTGCCACTGTGGCCTTGCCATTTACAGAATTATTTGAGTAATTATTTTGCTTGAAAACTTAGTGAATACTTGATAAGCATGGATGTTTTGGTCTAATGGCTTTGGTATTGTACCAAATACTATTGATTCCCATTACACTAGCATGCTACTTGATGCTCATATATGGGATACATTGTGATCCCTTAAACATCCTACAAAATGGGGAGTTCACATCCCTAGGTGTCCACTTTGACTTTTATCATTCATTAGACATGATTGCCAATGGCATCAATACTTTAATACCATATTGGGTTTGTGTACATGGGGGTGTCCAAGTTTTGGATCCCACAGTTTACAACCCACCTTCAAACTCCAACATTACTTTCATTATGCATATGAATTTCTATAGGGGTCCTGGACACATAATCAGCATGCCTATGTATACACCGCGCAAAGGGGCAATGTATACCATTCTAATGAACATTGCTGACAACCCGGATGGAGGTCCTAGTAAAAAACAAATCATGTTAGTTTTATTTGATATCTACGGAAAAAGAATTGGACCTAAAATTGAACCTTTCACTATTGACAAGATTAATCTCTCTCGTCAAAACATTAGTTGGCAACTAGTGTCATGTAAGTTGACAGGCACCGGTGATGCAATAATCCTTTATTTGTCCTCTCTTGTGTTGGGGTCCTATGGTTTACTCATAGCAAATGTGCAAGTTAACCTTGACACTTTGGTTGACAATGGAAGCTTTGAAAATGTGAATTGGAATGTTTTGGTTAGCAATGTGAATTACACAACATCATTATGTTCTCCTTCTACAGCTATAACTAAATGGAACTTGGAAAATGGGTGCATTCGGATTTACGCCACAAGCCTTGGATGGTTTCAAGCTTCCACTGACAATTCAGAATTGTTCTTGGAATTAAATTCAAATTCAACAAATGCCAGCATTAGCACAAACGTTCAAATTAGTGGCAATGCATTTAAATACACTGTCTTATTTGACATAGCAGCAAATCCAACATTACCTTATTCTCTTGTCGGTGTTCTTGTTGTGCAATTGGAAGGGCAACCTAGTGGGAAAGACTTGAACACTCAATATTTCAATTTGGATAGCACAAGTTACTCCTCATATAGTATTGGATGGGAGACCAAAAGTGTTGATTTTAGTGCCACAAAAAATGATACAAATGTGAAAATAACTTTTAGAAGCCTCTTCATGGGTAGTTATGGTCCTTATATTGACAATGTTCAAATGTTCAAAATTGTGTAACTCAAATGATGTTAATTATGCTTACAACCCATTTATTTACATTGGCTAATAAAGATGCAACAAGACATTTTATTATTGTTTTATCATTGAAGAATTTCTAAAATGCTCTAAACTCATTAACAAAAAAAATCATGAATTTAAATTGTTATTGTGGATGTGTAAAAAAGACTTTACAAGTCCCATGTATTCTCTACAAGTCTTCTTGCATGAATCCAAAACTTGCATCACATATTTGGAATTTATTTTTTATAAGATTGATCTCCACATTGTATAGTAAACAAAAGTTGATGTTTCAGATCAAATTTCATATCTTGACCTATTTTATCATGTGTGCATAACCCAAAATGTCTAAATGAATAAAACATAACATGCCACTTAAAATTAACAATTCACTTTTAAAATGTTGATAATCTTATATCTTTAAAAAGGTTATGTGGTAATTGCAAGTAGTATCATTGTGAGGTATGATGGCTCAATGCCACTTATTTGGTGATTGTGAATAATCCATTCAACAAGTTTTACTTCACCCATTATTTTAATTACACCCATGCAACTTGCATGAAAATTCAGAAATGATGATAATTCTATAATAAATCAAATGTTTATGGTTCAACAAAAGTGAACATCTCAACATTTAAAATATAAATTTTTGTTTAAAACTCTCGTTGCAATGATATATTATACATCAAATTTATCATTAATGACTTTCTTCAACATCATGCTAAATATAATAATTCATATTCACCAAACAAACCAAATAATCCCACATAAAACATCCAATCTTCATGAAAATGCACCCTTGCCCTTGCTTACATGACAAAAAAATTGTCTTGGAAGAAATCTTTCAAATTATGTAGTTTTAATGGTCAAAAGCACATCAAATACTAAAAAAAGACTATAGTGGATAACCATATTAGAAAGTATATTCAAAATTTTATCATTACTATATTTTGATTCATAAAGGTTTGCATGTGAATGGTGAAAGGTCCCTTCAATTGATGAAACATGTTGTGTGTTGGGATGTGTTCTCAAATCCAAAGAAACAAAAGTTTAGATTGTTTTACAAATGGAAGTAATTCTTTTGGGTTATTGAAAAGAGACTTTGCATTCAATAATTTGAACTTTTATGAACTTGTTTTCATCCAAGTCCAATGGTATTATTTAATATTTTTTAATAGATCATGTTTGGTGCTTGGTATTTTTTATGTTTCACATAATATTACAAATTTTTGTGATTTTTTTCTTGAAGATTTTTGTTGGGTGGAAACAAAAGGATGTGATGGGAATGAAAATACATTGGATTTAATGGTTATATTATCGTTATTCTCCATGAATAAAATTTGTGTTCAAATTCCACATGGAAAATTGTACCAAGATTATTTCTTCAGAAATGAAAAGGTTGACAAATCACGAAATTTGCAATGAGTTGTGATTTGACATGAAATTTGGTAAAAAAGACACACAAATGAAAATCATTCAAACATATGAATGGGAAATGTTAAATACCATCATTGAACTTTGTGGGGGGTTAAAAAAATGCTTGCACAACATGTTGAATAGTTTAATATGAATCATCCAAAATTTGTTGACACTATGACAAATTAACATCATAACAGTGAATGGGCACATGAAATTTTGCATACTAATTTTGAAAACTCAAATTTCCAAATTGTTAGCAGTTTTATCAAGATGCATAATTTGTGTCTTGAGACATTAGTCTATGTGGCTATTATTTATTTATTTTCCATCACATCATCATTGATCAAATGCAAATACAACATCGTTCTCAAGCTTGAGAAGAGGTTTCTTGCGCATGATGTCATGGATGTTTTGGGTCTAGTTTATCACTAGTAAAAATCCTATCATTTGCAACCAATCCCTATAAAACTAGCATGCAACTCATTTTCATTTCCAACTATCCCGATCATGTTTGCAACTACAAATTTGGTATTGTACAATTTTTGGGCCATACGGTTGTGTGTAATTAATGTGTAACTAAATGTGTATAACATGGACACGTGTCAGAAAAATATTGGCCTAAATTTATACATACTTGCATTGGTATATTTAATATATCTATGTAGGCTATGTATAATAATATTATGTACCTTTAATATTAAGGTTAAACCCGTGCTAACTAATGTTAAGTTAAACTAATTATGGCTAAATTAATTAAAACTAAATGAAATTATGTTAATTTACCATATCTAAATTAAGTTAGGCGAAAATTGACCATGGCTAAATTAAACTAAGCTAAAATAATTATGGTTAAATTAAATTGGGCTAAACTAACCATTGTTAAATTAAGTTAGGCCAAATTAATTATGGCTAAATTAATTATGGATAAATTGAATTCGTAGAAATTAATTAGGCTAATTAACTATGACTTAATTGAATTAGGCCAAATTAATTATGATTAAATTAAGTTAGGTTAAATTATTTATGGTTAAATTAAATTAGGTTATATTAATTATATTAATCTAAATTAAAATAATTAAATTAGGCTAAAATGACTATGGTTAAATTAAATTATGCGAAATTAATTATGGTTAAACTAAGTTAGGCTAAAATATTTATGGCTAAATTAAATTAAGTTAAAACTAACTATGTTAAAATAAGTTTGGCGAAACTAAATTATGTTAAATTAATTATGGCTAAATTAAATTATTGAAGCATAAAGGAAAGGAGTAATGAAAAATTAACAAGAAAGTTTTTTTTAAAAATAAACTTTACAAGTTACAATTTATTTTATTTTTTTCCTTCTTCTTTTTGGACCCCTCCTACTTTCAAACCTCATAATTTTCTTGTTTCTTATTCATTTTAAACAATCTAAAGTGCTAAGGAGAACCACTTGAAGTTCTTCAAATCATATTTGAAGTTTTATAGGGGAAAAAAACATAAAAGGAACCTTTTGGGTGTTTAAGAATCGGTCTTTGTAAATTTTCAATGGGTTTGTTTTTTTAGTCTTGACCCCCTTCATTTGGGGGCCTATAACTTTCTCATTTGTAATCGATTTTTTACGATTTTTGGTGTGTTAGATGTGTTTAAAAAAAGGATTCCAGTGTTTTTTGGACACCAAAAGCAATGGAGCCCTCCCCATGCTAATATACTCTAATATAATAGTTGCATCTAATGTCCAACTAAGTTGGTTAATGAGGTATAATATGGAATTTTTTACCCTATATCCTTTGGATTCTAATTCAATTTGGCATAATATATAATAAAGGGCAATAGGTATGTATTAACCAAATACCAAGTGCCATTGAAGATGTGTGAATGAAAAAAAACTTGACCTTTATAAAATGGTTAAACCTAAAAATAAAATTGGATTATTCTAAACCTACTTATATAGCCTACGTTTAGCTACTTTTCAACCTACTTACATACCTAAGAAAACCTAGTTACCTAGTAGGGTTTAATAATTACCTACCTACCTAGGCACCCTGTGTCAACATCCTATTAGCCTTAAATTGGGCGACTTAGATTTTATTAATTAATATTTTAAAATTAAAATAAGTGGGCCTTAATTGCCACGTGTCATCATATAATTGGTGTTTAAAATTGAACACATGTCAAATGGTTAATGAATGTTCCATGGTGTGCCACGTGTCATCATCGTAATGGTAGAAATTTTAACGATTAAGATTAATCCAATGAATTTTTAATTTTAAGAACACAAAAATAATTTTTAAATGACACATGTTTAACTACAATTGCTCAATTTTTAAACATGTATCATACTTTGATTAGTTACATTGTAGTTGCAAGGAGAATTACACATAAGATGTAACTAAATTTGGATTGGTATGTATGGATGAATGTTGTAAACATATTTTGCATGCAACTAAATGTCATGTACAATGTTTTAAGTAACTATACAAATTTGTAGTTGCATGTGTCACATGCAACTAAATTTTAGTTGTAAACAATAGTTGTAAAATCCAAAGTTTCTAGTGATAATAATTTGCACCCGAATAGTTGTGAAAAAGGAAGGTTATGTTCAGGGTTGTGTAATTCCATAATAGAACAATGAGGCTTATCCACCAAATATGGGATGAATGGTGACCATGATAATCATTGAGAAGGATAAAAGACAACGACAATTTTTGAAGCAACTCAAATAAATATTGAGGGTATATTAGTGATTAGAGCTCCCAAGAAGCAAAACAAAAAGGTGACAATGGAGGAGAAAAGGAGAAAATGATTGACAACCTCATCATGAAAAAATATCCCAAGCATGTTGACAAGATGAAATTTTGATGTTTCACTACATTGATTCGAAGTGCCCAATCTTTGTTATTCATGTTAACTTGAACGATCCCACAATTTTTTTGAAATGAAACTAAGGGAATAATCTAATCTTTCGAATTCAATGTTTTTTCTTATGGGTGGATAACATATATATAATCCAAGTTGTGAAGGTAATTTGCATATTATAATTTTTTATAATTGGTTCATTGCTCACTTCTCCAATCGTCTCACTCAATTCCTCTAAATTAATTGGTTGTTTGATTTCCTCAAGAGATATTTGTTATGGAAGATGTCTATGATGACATACTTGAACAATTCCAAGCCTTTAGTATCATATTCATTTGGACTTTTGATTTTGTGAAATTGTGCAAGCTCTTATATGTCCTTAATAATTTTAATATTTTGAAGAATTCAGTCCCTTCATATAGGGAAAGTCTTCAACCTGCATGAAAAATATGGATTGAGTTTGGCTAACCAAACCCAGAAGTTGAACAAAAGTTGAAGAAGAACACTCAAGCTTGCAAGGTCTAGATTTTCAAAAAACATTTATGCACAAATCCATGTTGAATGTTTGTTTGAAATATTGGAATGATCTATCATGCTTTACTGATTTTGTGCAGAACTTTGAAACATCCATAACAACTATGTTTGTAGTTCGATCAATTAAGGAATGTATGTCAATCTAATTGCTTTTGAACATGCTCTACAAAGAGTGGAAAAAAATTATCACTATGGGAACATTTAAAGATATCAGATGGGTACAACAAATTGCCTTCAAAACCACAAGTTGTTGGAAAGACAACATTTAATTGCCTTGTGGGTTTAAAGGGAATTCACATGGTGAAGCTTACACATGGCTTAAAGGCACATGAAATATTGTTGTAAGATTGGCTTGCAATGGGAGGTAATTCGCACCTCTTAACAATGACAAAATTTTGTTACAACAATAAAAAAAGGAAGGTGATTTGAAATGAAATCATGGTATTCCATAAACATCCTCAACTAATAACACAAAATCCACATCCTTACATTAATGAAATATGGGAAAAAATCAAATTACAACATAAGTATAACAAGGTCTTTTTGTGCTACTAGAAAGGACGTTAACTGATGATTTTTTCAAGGGAAAAATTTGTATGAATCCATCAAAGGATCCTCCTTTCAATGAATTCAATGAGGTTCTCAAACAATGGACTTCAAGGTTTGCTGACAAAAACCCACAGATGGGCCTTATGCGACTCGAATCACACTATAGGGTGGATCCTCTATTTGGAACTTGATAGCGTTAAGGACGTTGTGGACAACTCCTTAAGGAATGTCAATTTCCTAAATAGTAAGTCAAGGAGGATGTGTGTTGTGTTCTCAACTATGATTTCATTAAGCGAAGACTTAGACATTTATTATTTCATAAAGTGGAAGAGTGTATTTTCAAACTTGTTGTCCATGAAGGTCACCTTTAAAACAATTTTCTGTATTTGCAACTAGAAGTCTTTCAACAATTTAGTTGTAACACTTCATGAAGAGGACTTCACGGATGACATTTCTATGGAATACAAATTTTACCAAGCTTCCAAGTAGGAAGTTCCTCTTGCGAGTTCATCAAGCTCATGGATGGACCTACCACTTTTGGTCTAAATTTTCCTTTTTCCTTCATAGGAAGGAAAATTTATATAAGCGGAGATTTTGGTGTCAAGGTGTCTTCCAACATGGATCCCCGTCTATGACTATCCATTTACGAAATAACATAGGTTGTATAAACTGGAAATCAATGTGAATGTCATTTGAATCATTTTACAACCACTATTGCATGGTGGAATGACGTGTCTTAGTATCTTTGATGGTGGAATATTATCAAATATATGCATGGTAATCCCAAATTTATATCCATGTTTCAAGGTTTGTTGTCCATTTAAAAATTTAAACTAGGATTGATGGAATGTGTAGGAAAAAAAGGTTCAAGTTTTTAACTTCATTCCAATGCACATGTTCGACAAAGCTAAGGAGATTGCAATGATGAGTCTATTGATTTTGTATAATACAAATCTAGTGCCCTTTGCAATTTGTGCTCCACCTCCACTTGAAGGTCTCAAACAATAAAGGTTAGGTGTAGAAGAACTACAAGAAGAAAATAAATATGTTCCTATAAGAAGGAAGAAAAGGGAGAGGAAAGTTGTTCACATGGTTATTATTAGAGAGGTAAGCATGAGAACAAGTAGCGGTAAATTTGTTGATCCCAAGGACTTTTCAATCTTGTGTGGTTGGAAAGAAGGGAATGATAGACAATGAACAACATTCTAGTGATTTATTAACACAACTTAATATCTATGTTGGGGAACCGTCACAAATGGCAACTCTTGGGAGGGAGGAAGATATCGAAGATCTTGATGATGACAATATTGGTATAGAGATGACAAATAAGTTCCTTTCGAAAATTTGAGCCTATTTAAAGTTAAGTTAAATTATGATTAATTGTTCTCCTCGTTAAACAATGTACAATTCTTTTAAATTATGAATACATTTACATAAGATATTTTTCTTTTAGTTTTATTCTAATGCATAGATGGCATCTAGGGGACCACCAAATATTTTTATATCCTTTTTTTATGTTTTGATTGCCATATTTTCTACATCTGGTGGCACTACTACAAAAGTGAAGTGCAATTCACTAGCCTAAATCACTATGGGATCTTTTAAATGAAATAGTGCATTACATTTTATTCATTTCACCCTTGTGAAAATTATTTCACTATAATATCACTATGTAAACATCATGTTTCATTACTAGTTAACATATTGTAGTAAATAGGTTTATTTATATGTTTTTAAATATTTTATATATGTTACTTTATGATATGCCCTATATTATTTTAAGGTACTTTAATTATTCTAACTTATACCTTATGTTATTATATGTTATTTTACCTTAAGGTATCTTAATTAACTTTATTATAAGCTTTTAAGTTATTTTTAATTAAATTATTCAACTAACCTTAGCTTATACCTTAAGTCATTATGTTTTATGTTATTATAAATTATTTTATCATAAGTATAATAATTTAAAATACCCTATAACATAATAACTACTCATAAACTATGATATTATGACATAAAATATCTAACAATAATTTATAATAGAATAATCACCAATAGTCGTAATATAACATATAATAACCAATACTAACTTATAATAAAATAATCACTAATAACCATTAATAAAATAGCCACTAATTGCCACCATAGAATAACTATCAATAACCATCAATAGCCACCAATAAAATAATTACCAATGACTTACAATGGAATAATCACCAATAATCATTCATAAATAACCACCAATAGCCACTATTATAGTAACCATAATAAGCACCAATATCGACTAATAAAATAACCACCTATAGCCGTTGATATAATAGCCATCAATAGCCATCCATAGCCACCAATAGAATAACCATTAATAACCACCAATAGCCATTAATTGAATAACCACCAATGGCCATTAATTGAATAGCCACCAATAACCATTAATAGATTAGCCACTAATAAAATAACCATTAATAGTCATCAATAGAATAATTAGTAATAATTATTAACAACGATTAATATCCCCAATAAAAGAACAACCAATATCCATATATTATAATTGTTTAAAATTGCCAAAAATAATTTAAGGTGAAACAATGTATAATAGACAAAAATAATTTAAGGTGATAACTTATAATAACCTAAAATTTTCAATAATAACATAAGGTGAAATGGTTGTCAATAACCAAAAGTAACCAATAACCCCACATTTTAATTGATTTCCATGCTAGCTAGTTAATTAACTAGCAAGTGAATGGTTTAATTTGTATTTCACTTGAAAATAACCTTGTTTCACTAGGTATTAATGAAACAATTCATTGTCCTTTAACAATTAATCCTTGTTCATTAGGGGGTTACTTAATTTCATTAAGTAAAAATGTCCAAATTCACTCAAAATCTAATGAAACTTAGAATGAATTAGGACACATTTTTGTGTAGTGTGGCCATCATATATGTCAACATGGTAACTACTAGATAGATTGAATTTTTTAATTTAGTGGCCATTATATAGGTGTACCTGGTGGCCACCAAATATGATGATCTAATGGCCACCAAATACAACAAATCTCATGGCCACTAGATAGGGCAATTTTGTGGCCATTAGATGGACCTATCTAATGGCCAACAGATCTTTATATCTAGTGGCCACCAAATCACCAACATGTGGTTGAAGAATTCAAAAAATATAATTGCCTAATGGCCAACAGATCTTTGTATCTAGTGGCCACCAAATCACCAACATGTGGTTGAAGAATTCAAAAAATATAATTGCGCAAGATTAAAAAATTGAATCCTTTATTGTACCCACTAAGATTTATTTTCAATTTTTTTACTTTTCATTATTTGGCTATTAATTCCCTCCTTGTCATTTTTTCTCAAAGTTCTTTTTACTTTGCAATTATTTTATTTGGATTTTTTCTTATTTTGGTATATTTTCACCCTATTTACTTTCTTATTGCAAATGAAGGTGCATTTGTGTATGATGTTTTGGGTGAGTACACATTTGAGGACTTGGATGAATGGGACAAGTTTAGTCTATTTTTGGCCCTGGTGGAATTCAAAGGATGAATGTTCAATTATTTGGACAATTGGATAGGACTAAATTACATTGGAGACGACATGTGGAAAGGTAGGAGAGATGGAGGAGATTGATGCCATCTCTAGTTTAGCCTTTGTTGTGTCAAAATTCTGCATCCCCACCTCATTCTGCACTTGTGTTTCTCCCATCCTTCGAACCATGTTTCTCATCACGACCAAAGTCACCTCTTGCGGGGTTCAATGAGGCCGAAGATGAAAATCTTCTTGGAGTTTTCAATGAAATTGTTGATGAACACAAGGGGAAAGAGTTCAGTCTCAAAGGTTTCAAATCTCCTCCTTTTGTAGACACAAAGGACATAGAGGTGAGTCCTTGACACATGATTTTAAATTTGAAACGAGTCCTTGTTGGGAAGGAATATTTCAAAATTATTCACCTTTTGCCTCTGCCATTTAACTTAGCTTAGGGTCGCACCTTACTAAGCAAGAACGTTGTTTCAAAGCCAATTTTAAAAGAGTTCCTCCTTAGATGTTTAAAGTAGTTTATTGTCTACATATGGACGTTTGCCCCGCTTGCCAAGATGGATGCCTACTTGAGAAAAATAGCTAAAGAGATAATATTGAGGTCGACCCACAATTATGGGTTGAGATCTATGCAAGATTCATAAACACCTTTTATAGTTTCTCGACAAAATAAACCATAATTGCATCAATCATTTCACTCATTGTAAAAAAAAAAATTCATAAAAACCTTTCTAATTTCTTCCCTAGGTATCCTAATATTCACCTTGGAAATACATTGTTGGTAGACGATACGCCTTACAGTACGTACATGAATCTGCCCTTTAATGCCATCTTTGTTGGGTCCTATGAATATGTGCCAAAAAAGGATAATTATCTAATGACGATGCTTCTCCCATACTTAGAGTTTCTTCATTACTTTGGGCTTAAGTGTTCCCACCTTTGTGGAGCTCTTTCCTTTCGTCATCATTAGAAGTATCAAAGAAGATGATGTCAAGTTTCGAACGATGTTTGAAAAATGCACCATGGCTTGTTTCGCCAATTTCTTTAAAAATCACTTGACATCCATAGTAAATAGTCCAAATTATTTTTTTGCTCCTTCCTTCCAATATTTTTTTTGATTTTCCAATTTCATTGATTTATATGGTCCTTCTACTTTTCGACTTTCACAACTATTTTTTGTGTTTTTCTTTAAAATTATCAATGCATCGTTTCGTAAAGGGGAAAATAGGGAGTTGCCAAATTCATGCATAGTTGTTGAAGTCAGCTTGGATGAGATTCCATCAACTTCAAGTTTCAATTCCCAAATGCCTCTAGCGAAAGATGTGGAATTATCAAATTCACATGCCATTGTTGGATCGGCTTGGATGAAATTCCATCGACTTTAGGTGTTGACTCCCTAATGCCTCGTTTGCATTAAAAAAGGTGAGTCCACTTCATGTGATTTTTTATTTAAACAAAGTTATGATCACCATAAGTTTTGATAAGGGTTTTTGCATCGTCATTTTCCATCCTAGATTGAAAGAATTCTTCGAAAAATGTCTTGCACAATTCCAAGTCTACATTTGGTTTGCAACCCAATGTCACAATATTTATAATTATTTGGATCAAATATGTTGCAAAATAGATATTTCTATACATGTTTAACGACTCGTATAGTGCCATTTTTTGGAGTCATTTAACAACCTTCATGGGACACTACTAGAAATCTTGTCATTTGCAACCAATCATTATGCAACTTGCATGCAACTGATTGTTGTTTACAATTATCTTGGTCATGTTTGCAACTAAAAATGTGGTATTGTATAATTTTTGGGCCATACGGTTGTATGTGCAATTAACATGCAATTAAATGTGTACAACATGGACACGTGTCATAAAAATAATGGCCTAAATTTATACATACTTAAATTACAATACTTAAAATATCTACATAGGTTATATATAATAATGGTATGTACCTTTAGTACTAAGGTTAACCCCCTGTTAACTTAAGCTAGCTTAAACTAACTTAGTCTAAATAAACTAAAAAGTTAAATTAGGCTAAGCTAATTATGGCTAATTTAAATTAATTTAAATTAAATCACTTTAAATTAACCACTTCTAAATTAAGCAAAACTAAACTAATTATGGTTAAGATAAATTAAATTAAATTAAATTAGGCTAAACTAACAATAATTAAATTAAGTTAGGCTAAAATAATTATGGTTAAATTAAATTAAGTTAAACCAAATTAATTATGGCTAAATCAAGTTAAGTTAAACTAAACTAGACTATATTAATTATGGCTAAACTAAGTTAAAATAAATTAAACTAGGCTAAAATAAATATGGATAAATTAAATTAGACCAAATTGATTATGGTTAAATTAAGTTAAGCTATAATATTTATGCTTAAACTAAATTAAGCTAAATTAAATTAGGATAAAATAAATATGGTTAAATTAAGTTAGGTTTAAATATGTATGGCTAAACTAAATTAAGTTAAAATTAACAATGGTTAAATTAAGTTAGGTTAAATTATGCTAAATTAAATTAAGTTAAATTAAACCATGGTTCAAATATGTTTTATCTTATTTTATATTGGAATAATTTTTTCAGAAAATGCAAATTTAATTTAAATTTTTTTTTCAAAACCAATTAATACATAGTAATGACATTCTTCATTTTGCACTTTAAAATTCGCGAATTTACATGGTAAAGCACCTTGTCAAAACATTCTTCAACGCGAATGTTTACCGAATTAACATCGGTTGATCTATAAAATTCGTTAAAATTCGTGCTTCTTTGGGCTTCCATAACATTCCCACACCAAGAATGTCATAACTATGAATTAATATGATAATATTAAATTTTATTATAAAAAATCATAATTATTAATTAAAATTTCATTATAATTACAATGATAATCAATTATATATACTCAATAGGCGTTATAAATTTAAATTTTATTATTTATGTTAAAATATTAATGTAAGTAGGTTACACCAATTAATTTACAAGTATACAAACAACCTAAGCTAATTATTAATTTATTAGATAATAATATTAAAATCATATTTTCATTAAATAAGCATAATTATTTAAAATATCCTATAATCATTTTTGAAGTGCAAAAGAAAAAGAGTAATGAAAAAGTAACAAGAAGAAAAATAAGGAAAATAAGCTTTCCATGTTACAAAATGTTTTGTTTTGTTTTTTTCTTTGGACCCCTCGTACTTTCAAACCTCATAACTTTTTTTTTTATTATTCATTTAAAATGATTTAAAGTCTTATAGGAACGCCACCTAAAATCCAACAAATCACATTGGAACTCTAATAGTAACAAAACAACATAAAATGAATTTTCTAGGTGTTTAAGAACCAGCCTTTGTAGTGTTCAATAGTTTTTTTGGGGAGTTTTTGACCCCCTTTACTTTGGGGGGCCATAACTTTCTCATTTCTAATATGTTTTCAATTATTCTTAGTGTGTTAGATGCACCAAGAGGAGGACTTCAAGTTTGTTTTGCACACCAAAAGCAATAAAACACTCCCTTGGCTAGTATAATCTAATACATTAGTTGCATCTAATGTGTAACTAGGTTGGTTCATGAGGTTTATAGTGGAATGTTTTAACCCATATCCTTTGACTTCAAATTCTATTTGGTTTAATATATAAGTAGGAGCAATAGCTATGTACTAGCCAAATATTATTGCCATTAGGGATGAGTGAATGAAAGAAGTTTGACCCTTATGAAATGGTTAAACCCAAAAATAAAATCGGATTATTTTAAACCTACTTACATAATCTAAGCCTAACTACTTTTCAACCTACTTGCATACCTAAGTAAATATACTTAATAGGGTATAATTATTACCTACGCACCACGTATCAACATCTTATTAGCCATAAATCAAATGATTTAAATTTCATTGATTAATTTTTAAAAACTTTAAATAGGTGGGCTTTGATTGCCAAGTGCCACCATATAATTGGTGTTGAAATGAACACATGTCAAATGGTGGTTGAACGTTCCATTGTGTGCCACGTGTCATCATCATAGTGGCATAAACTTTAATGATTGAGATTGATCCAATGAATTTTTAATTTTGAAAACACAAAAATTTTAAATAGTGACACGTGTCCACAAGTTAATTGTTTAATTTTTAAACATGTGTCATATTTTGATTAATTGCATTGTAGTTGCAAGGAGAGTTGCACATAAGGTGCAACTACATTATGATTTGTATGTATGTATGAACATGTATATTAACACCATATATACATGTTGCATACATAATGTTGCATGCAACTACACAAATTTCCAGTTGCATGTGTCGCATGCAATTAAATTTTAGTTATAAACAACAATTGCAAAACCTAAAATTTCTAATAGTGAATCCCAAGAAAAAATGACATTTGGATGTAATCCCCATGGAGAGGCACATAGTATACTATAGGGAGGGGAGTGGTGTCTCTTTCCAAAGGTTGTGGGCCATATAATGCGTGTGCTTGAGGTTGTCTTTACTAAATCTACCACACCATTTCCATTTAACTCACATTAACAACCCTCTTTTCTTAGTCGTGCAAATTGATTTCATCTTGAACTTTCGCTTGAGAATTTGTCCTAGTCCCATTTTGAAGCTCCAACGTGCTCTCCTACCCCCAAAGTGTTGTGAGTTAGGGAATGCGCCCCAACTCACTTCATTTTCTTTTGTTTCATTTTGGGACCCACCTTTGGGTGGGAATGTGTCAGCCAAACTTCCACCTAGCTTCTCCTTCTCCAAACCCACTAGCACCTAGATCCATTTCAATGGCTAGACCTATGATTTCCTTCCACATTCCATACTCTTGTTGGCCACCAAATGGTGTAACTACTAATGAAAATCATTATTTCATGTGAATGGAAATCAAACTATCTATTCCATGTTTTAAAAATTGTTGTATACATGTAAGCAAAATTATTTATGATGATTTCTTCACTTTAAAACCCACAAATTATAACAAATATTGTTTAATGATGTGTTGCCATCCAATTTGTATGATGTCATGCATGTTTGTTTTAACTTTTATACCAAACATGAATAATATAAAACAATATAATATTAACATTAATCTATAATTTTAATGACAATAGCATCTTGATAAATTTGTTTGAAGTTTCCAAAATCTTAATCATGTATCTCAATGATAAAAAAATAGAACTAAGTTCAAAGATGCAAGTTATTATATATCCAATGAATTAAAAATATTCACACATTGTTGATTTTATATGTATATTATATATGTGCTCACACATGGATTATATTGTACATTCATGATCAAATTATTTTTTTGATTTTAAAAATGAAATCCATGAATTTTGAAATTATGTTTCGTGTTTAGATTTATAATTGCATACATCAATGGTATTAGGTTTAAATACAAAAAATCATGCAACAATTAGAAAAAAAATTAAATAATGTCCAATATGATATCATCTTGAAACAAATGTTTAAGTCTAGTAAAAAAACTTTTTCCCACTTCATTGTGATTGGTGAAATAATATTAAAGGGTAAACTTGGTAATGTGGAACCCAATGTACTTAATAGCAAGACATAAAGTAAATTTATCAAGTGAATTACATTGATGTATAATTAAATGTAGAATTATTTAATTGTTTTGCATATAATTTACTTGAACATTATCATAATCCATCAATGTGATTCTCCCAATGAATACAAGACATTGATCATTGTATAATATTAATATTATTCTTGTGACATTGAGTTTTGATTTTTATCCTATTTCTTACTGGTAAATTGGGAAATTATACCAATAAATTAATTGTGAATCATTTATAAGAACAACCTTGAATTCTCTTGAACTCAAGATTTTAATCCATTTCCAAAAAAAGGTATAAATATAGATATTTTAAATTAAATTCATAACAATATAATTTTGGAAATAAATAAAGACCATGGAAATTAAGTTGAAATTTGTTATATTAACCCCAACTTAACATATGTCTTCACATATTAAACCCCATTTATATGTAACATTGTAACAATGCATCATTGTGTTGATTCACAAGATGATGAATTCTTCAAATTTTGATTGTCCAAAATTATAGTTGTCCAAAATTTCATTTGGGTACTTTTTGTACAATGTCCAAAATCTACAAAATCAAACAACGTTATTATGAATGTCTTCTACACATTTCTTCTTTTTTCAATTTTTTTTTTGTCAATTGTGCAAAACACAATGATCAACGATATTTCATTTAGATTTCACCTCTACACTAAATATAGGAAAAACATAGCTTCCCATCCTTCTTATGAAATAGAATCATGTTAAAATTTCCAACCTCTCAATGCTTTTCCTCCCTTTCCATCTTTCTTCTTGTATTTATTTTGATGTTTGCCCACTTTATATGGAGTAATAGGTAAACACCATGTCTTGCAAATGATCATTCAATAAACACAATGATGCATTAGTCGTTATATCACTCTTCATTTTGATTTCCTCCATGCATCGTTGCATTAAAAACCCTTAGTCACTCATTAATTGAGTAGCAAAGAGTGGAAGTTTGGTACCACATTACTAAATGTC
Source organism: Sphagnum contortum (assembly GCA_963920785.1). NCBI lineage: Eukaryota > Viridiplantae > Streptophyta > Sphagnopsida > Sphagnales > Sphagnaceae > Sphagnum > Sphagnum contortum. The sequence continues at coordinate 13,271,284 of OY987288.1, forward strand.
ATTAAACAATAAGAAAATTGACATTTATTTTTCATATGTTTCAAGTTCACCCCATGGACTTTTTGCGATTTTGATAATTATCCATGAAACATGGTTTTTTTTAAAACTTGCTTATATTGTATAATAAGCTTATTTCATTGGTTTTTGTTTCGTCATCTCAATTTATGTAATCAATTCAATAGCATGATGTGATTCCATAGATTGAAATCCTCATAGTGCCAATTCATCGACACACGACCATTATACACATGATGGTCAATCCTAAGGTGGTGCAAAGTGAAACGGTTTAACAATTGCCACGTCAACATTAAAGTAAAAGGCTGCTTTAAAATAATGACTTGGTGGCTGCCAAATATTCCATTTCAAGTCTATGTCAAGAAACGATCCACTAGATCGTCCATCTTACAATTATCAAAGGAAAATGACCTAATGGTCATTAAATCATCATCTCGAAACCTTCACGAAAACATGACATGGCAGCTATTAAATCATTATTCATTACCATCGTGAGGAAACAACCTAGTTGCCACTAAACCATCAATATAACAACCTTCTCATAAAAATAACATGGTAGTTGTAAGATCGTCAATTTGACGACCCTCTAAAAAAGTGATCTAATCGTTGTTAGATCATCAATTTGACAACTCACCCAAGAAAATAACTAACAATCGCCAAATTATCATTTCGAAACCATCATGAGAAAACGAACTAGTGGCCATTAAATTGTTTTCTTGCTACCATTGTGAGAAAATGACATGGTAATTGTGAGATTTTTAATCCCACGACCCTTTCGAAAAAATGATATGGCAATTACTAGATCATCCTCTCACTACCTTCGCGAGAAAATGATCTTGTGACTTCCAAATTGTCATCTCCCAACCATCGTAGAAAGACAACATGGTAGTCACCAAATCTTCCCTCACACAATCCTTGCGAGAAAATGACTTGCCAATCACAAGATAATAGTTTCAATACCATGATGAAAAATGATCTAGTGGGTGTTGAATTGTAATTCCAATAATATCATGAGAAACAATCCAACGGCCTTGAGGTTATCCTTGTCACATTAATCTTGAAAAGAGACCTAGAAACCACTAGATCGTCCTTTTCACAACAATCGTGAAAATAAGGTTTGGTGGCCGTTAAATCATCTTTTTCATGACAAATGGAGTTCTTTCTCTCAAGGATCAAGGACAACACCAACATGCTTCATGGGTCCACCTTTAATGAAGAGGATTTATAAGATTTTATTTGTAACTAGATTACATTTCCTTCTTACATATGTTTTCAGATATATTAGATTTTTTAAAGAATATTAAAAATCATGACAGGAACATATTCCAATTGATTGTTTGTCCCTTGATTGAAATAACTAGTACTTGTAACTCTTTAAAATATTGTCGAATGATAAATGATAATGTCCAAATTGACATCTTTAATTAAAGCTTTTTGTTTGATTCCTATATCTTATGCTTTGAGTTGAATAAAAACATTTTATTTCAGGATTGATAGAATCCATGGAAACATTAAATGTTGGAGATTTAGTTGATTTGTGGGAGTCATGAAACGATTTTGGAAAACTTTACATTGGTTATAGGTTTGTGTAAACACATCTAATATTTTTATTTATGAGGCCTGTCGCAACCCTAACTTGGCCAAGTGTGGGGGTGAAGCCCAACACTTGGAAAAGTTGGGATTTGGAGTCCTTCGGGACTTTCGAATGTTCAGAGCTCGACAGCAAGGGGCAAAACACCTCGCATTGGGGTGTTCTTGGTGTCATTGAAAAGGTCTTGAAACGTACATATCGAAAATGGCCTCGCATTGGCAATTCGAACATCTGCAGCCCGAGTTATGGGCAAAAGAAGGGCCGGGAGTCAAACTGGCAATTTGACCCCCGACCACTAAAAGTCGGGAATCGACCTCTTCCCGACATCCGATTCGGGAGTGCGACATGGCGTTGGAAATATCTCGACGAGGGCTACAACTTCGGTTCAGACCTCGTTGCGATCGGACTCTACAGTCGGGAGTTATGGCGGTTCAAAGTTCCAGGAGTCTCGCCGGGACAATTTCAGGACTCCATTTCGGGAGTCCCGGGAATTTGTGCCATTTGGATGTAGTCTCCATGGCGAGCTGCAGAGAATACTGTAGGGAATAAGGTGGTAGCTTACTTTCGAGTCCGGGCCGTGGTGAGTCTTGTGTGTCCAAGTGCCCGTGGCAAGTCTCAACACCCAAGGGTGTCCCGAATGCTAAACTAACCTCCCGTGGTTGGTTTTTGGATGCAGATTCAAGCTTGAACTTCTAGTCCCTCTTCCTAGTCTAATCTCAGGGCTCCCAACTCGACCTTCTACCCCTTTCTAGAGTTGGAAGCCGGGAGCGTGCCCTCGGTCCCAACTTTCCGCAACTTGACATGTGGTGAACCCTCAAGTGGGTTCACCCCGGGACCAAGGAGCACGTCAGGGCCCAAGGACTGGAAGGGTGCATCATTATCTCATCAAAGATTGTATTCATTTCGTACTAAGAACGAGCACTCTTTAGCTTGAATCCAACATTGCAAAATTTTGGATTAGTTGTAGGAAAAAGTTGCTTCTAGTTAGTAAACCAAGTGACTATTGGAGATGAGACTATCAATAATCTTACTACAAAGATGGTGGTTTGTCCAAATGCGATTTAGAATATTGGCACAACTAGAGAACACCAATATGATCAAGTTTCTACCCAAGGGCTCCTTGTGTTTTCGGGGGGTGAGTATAGTGAAAGCAATGAGTCTTTTAATGCTAATGAAGATGATGTTGCAAGTTCGCTTAATTTAGGAAACATGCATTGAAGATAAGTTTTGCCAATAGGGCATAATAGTTGGTGTGGAAAGGAATGCAATGTTCAAGATCTTGAAAATGTTTTTATCGCGAAAGGTCATGTGATGGCATTTGATTCAAGGGAGGGAATTCTAGATGACATTCTTGGAGACGATCATTTTGGCTTGACCATTCTCTACTATCTTGGAGACATCTCGGTGGTAATGACTATTTGGAAATGGTTGTTAACTTAGACAATTGTTGAGGGATTTCTGTTGAAGGAGCTTTTGTTGTCATACAATGAAAGCTACCTATTTGAAGTGGACGTAGAAGGAATGATTGGTGTGAAGAAAAAATAATATAGCTTCAATAAAAGAAATGGAAAGAGATCGTGTCCTTAAATTTTGTTTCGAGGATAAAAAAGGTGCAAAGTGAGGAATCATGTTGTGGTGTTGGGGCAATGATGTGTTGTTCCTCAAATTGTTGTCAACATTTCCTTCGACAAATGATTACTTAAACACGAATTCAAGAAAAGTTGTTTGAGGAGAAAACCACCCATTCATTGGATATTCCAAAAAGGCTACGTTGAAAAGGAGATTACAACCATGCAAAATTTGTGACGTTTCAAGAGAGGGATGTTTGCAAAACTACTTGGTACCAAATCATGGGGATTTAGGTCAACTTACATGAATTGCAAGTAGGAAAGCAAAAGAGGGTGTAAGATTTTACCACATCGAAATAAGGGGAATCAAACATTCAATCTTTGAAAATAGCAAACTTCAACAATATAAGGCGAATCAAACATTCAATCTTTGATTGAGGAGTGTGTTGATGTAATGCCACATCAAATGAAGGGCGTCGGGGATGTGACATAAGATGTATGTCTTCTTCTTCCAAATAGTTGGAACATAATGTGGGAGCATAATGACCAAATAAGCTTGGAATGATTCATTTTCATTGTGTTGTGTGAAGACATGTTATATTGTTCAATTAAAGCTTTGTCTGGTGGCCACCAAATCAAGTGATGATGTGTTTATTGTTTCATTTAGGCATTGTTAAAAGTTGATTATTCATGGAGTCTTAGAATCCTACAAAGTTTTGACCATTTCTCGACTTGATGGTGACTAGGTTTTGAAAGTAACATGCCTTAATTGAAGTTGCAATAAATATAAAATGTTCTTGTTTTTCATTATAACAATTGGTTTCTTCTACACATTTTTAGATTGGTAAGGAGTTGCAAATTGGAAATATCTCGCAATTTGTTATGAGCCAGTTGAGAAAGAAAAACCATGTGAACGTGGATGTGTAGAAGAGAAGATTTGTTTTTACTAAGTGTACAGTAACATGGATGCGTAGAAGAGAAGATTTGTTTTTACCAAGTGTACCGTCTATGAATCCTAGAAGGATTTGATATCCAAAGTAGGAAAAAACAACCTAAGGATCCATGAACATATAAATAGAAGGAACAATTTACCTACTAAGTTTTGGGCAAGTAAGAAATTGACAAAAGAAAAAAAGACTAAAAATCAATGGTAAAAAAAGACATTGTCATTGGAAATTAAAAAATTGAAGAAAAAAAAAATTCAATGGAAAAAAAGATATTTACATTGGCAAAACAAAACATTGGTAAAACCATTTACATCAGCTATATATATATAATTTATTTTAATTAATTAATTAATTAAGGTTAATCCCATAGGAATTTTGGTAGGTATGAAGAAAAAGAGGAACTGGCAAATGGAGATTACGTGGGCAGTAGGTTTGGAAGCTACTAGGTGCCCGATGCTTTCCCGGGTGACCCGCCCCACTGAAGCCTGCCTCGCCTCCAGGCTCCTCTTCCCATAGTGTCTTGCGCACGCAGCGGTAAAAACCCCTTGCACACGCCCCTTCGCTTTCCTGCGCGCTTCAGATTTTTCCGCCCTTCGCTTTCCTGCGCGCTTTAGATTTCCGCCCTTCGCGCTCGGGAGAGAACAGAAGAGAACAAGAGAGTGCTGTGCACCAGAGCTCTAGAGCTCGACAGACAGAAACAGAGATCTGCACATGTTGCGACAAAGATCTACAGCAATTTCTTGTCGAAGTAACGGATTCTTTCTGGAGTATTATGCAGGCGGAGATGCGCCGGTGAAGAAGATCGAACCAACTCGATTTGTTAGGAGGATGCTCGATGAGACTTGTGTCTCGACGACAGCAGTTCCGAGCTTGATCTAGCGGGGAATGAATGCGGAGGATTTGGAGGTCGACTTTGTCTATACCAGCCAAAAATGGAGCTTGAATTTCTAAGAGGTATGTATCTCTGGATCTGTTGTGGATACTGCATGCTGCTGAGATGTTGTTGTTGTTGTTGCTTTTTTTTCTGTTTTGTCTTCGTCTGCAGTGCTTGTTTGTTGTCTTGGATTTTTGTGAGCCGTTCACGTGACTAGCCAGGCGTACGGGTTTGAGCTGAGGCCCCACTTTTTGCAAGTGGTGTAGGGGGGAAAAGCAAATCCCTCGCATAGCCGCAATTTAGGGTTTTACCCAGCCCCTAACCCTAGCTTTGAGGGCGTTGATGGCCACCTTGCTTACGGTTTCTTGTTCCGATCGCACCAATTGGTATTTGATCGATTTCGTCAGTATGTGTCTCCATTTGCAATGAGAGTTCACACTCGTTGGGAGCTGTTCACGGGCTTTCAATTCCTCAGGGACGATGTGTTGTTACAGTTGGAGATCTAAGCTTGACTGCAACTTGCATGGTGCTCTTGCCCTAAGTGTGATGTGAATAGATTGTTTAGACAGTTGTTCCAACAGGTGGCAGCTCTGCTCCCATTATTCATGTTCCTCCGATGTTGTGCAGGTGTTAATAATGTTTTTCCTTCTGTGATTTCTTTGATGGATTTTGTGAATTTTGTTCTTGCTCGCCATGTGCTGATGTGCAGGGCCCTGTTTTGAGGTAATGCTCCAGTAATTACGATACACAGTGGTTTTGAACTGCTGCCACTGGCACTTTCTCTTGGATTGTTTCCCACCTAGCAGAGGAGACTAATTAGCAGCCATGCCAAGGAAACGGAAGACGCCCCGACAAGGTGAGGATGTTCCTCAAGGAGATGCACCATTGGTGGCTCCAGCTCAAACTGTAGCTGCAGTTGCTCCAGCTGCAGCTGAACCACAACAGCAGCCTCAGCTGCCTGCAGCTTCACAGCAGCAGCGTCGACAACCTGCACCTGTACAGCAACAGGCAGGTAGGCAGGGGCATTATGAAGGTGAAGCAGAGGCTTCTAGCAGAGAGCAAGGACGTGGCCCAGGCCCAGGAAGAGGTCGTGGTCGAGGCCAAGGGCCTCAGTACAATGTGGCCAATACTTCTCTGTCTGGTGGAGCAAGCCCTTCTTCTGGCCCTCAAGTTGAGTCATACAGGGGTCAAGCACCACAGCAGTATGCGGAGCCTGTGGCTCAGGTCTATCCTCCCCCTATGATATATCCTCCCCAGTCTGCTGCACGAGACCAATCTGCAGAGCATTCACAGAGGATACCATTGGGGATGCAGCAAAGGGCTCATGTGGCCCAGCCAGCTTCCTCATCACAGCCTCCACCTGTATATGTAGTGCTGCAGCAATATGCAGCTGCCCCACCTGCTTTAGCAGTGGGTCCAGCAGCAGCTGTGGGGTTTGTTCCTGGCCAAGTGATGTTTGAGCAGCAGTTTGGCAGTCTACAGATACAACCCATGCCTCCACCTCCAGTTCACATTGCACCTGCTGAGGATACAGGCCCTCCTTCACCACAATTTGGAGATGTGCCAGTATCCAGCAAGGCTCTTCGATTTCCATTGCGGCCTGGTAAGGGCAGGTTGGGCCAGAAGTGTATGGTGAAGGCAAATCATTTTTTCGCTGACCTTCCAGACAAAGACCTTCACCAGTATGATGTAAGTTTTCTTGGTCCTCTGCAGGTTATATAAGTGACATGAGTTGCTTCTTACAAAATTAGTTTTGTCAGACTCAGACTTCAATGTTGCCTAAAACAGGTAGAACTTGTTGTGAGGAATGCTACTTGTAGCAGTGTGGGGGATTAGTTAGTCATGATAGATCATGCCATACTTTGGGATTTACTGGTTCTCAGAATTGTGCATGGGTCAGATGACCAAAATGGTTGACATTCCAAATGTTGATTTTTTGCAGGTTGCAATCACACCAGATGTCACATCTAGAGGTGTTAATAGGGCTGTTATGGAGCAATTAGTGAAGCTGTATAGAGAGACTGCCTTGGCCCACAGGCTGCCTGTATATGATGGCCGAAAAAGCCTGTATACTGCAGGGCCTCTGCCATTCACGTCCAAGGAGTTCCAAATCAGCCTCCTTGAGGAAGATGATGGTAGCAATACTCAAAGGTGAAACAGGCTCCTGAATCAAGGCTATATCAATCACAATTGGATGGGGGTTTTTCAACTACTTGTATATAGATGAGATATAGTTTCCTCAGGAGGGAATATGTCTGGACGTGCAACTCATGACTCTTCAGAGTAGAGTACAACTGAATGCATCTTTACAAACTAGGACTGCAGTGTGGAGGCTAAAGCTTTTATTACTACTACAACATCAATATGTGGTCTACCAGTTGTTTGCCATCCTGATCACTCCAACATTTCTGATAGTTGTCACGGGTGTTCCATAGATGTTGATAATGCTTAGAAAACTATGGCACTTCACTGAGGGCAAGGTGCCATATCTATCACTTTAATAAAATGCCGTCTTGCACACGTCAGAGGTTTGCACTAAAAGCAAACTGCATTGAGTCTGTCCAGATTGTCCTATTACCCTGGATCGATCTGGATGGATCAAAGCTGAAGTTTGGTTGTAATTGCAGAAAGGAACGGAATTTCAAGGTGGTGATTAAGTTTGCAGCACGTGCTGATCTGCACCATCTTGGTCAATTCTTGGCTGGCCGCCAAGCAGATGCTCCCCAGGAAGCTTTGCAGGTTCTTGACATTGTTCTCAGGGAGCTTCCAACTCATCGGTAACAATACTGGCTTTCTCATGTTTCCTTTTGCATTCTTTCTCAGTCTAGATGGGTTCCACTCAGTATCCTGAACCCACATTTGCTGAAAGAAAATCCTAGCTTATGATATTTCCTTAATTCATGAATATTATCACTATTATTGGTATGGAGTTTCTGTGATGTTGATTTATAGTTTCCTCACAATGCTTAGGTGTGGACTAGAAACTTTAATTTGGGTGAAGGACTGGTTTGGACCACAGTTGTACTAAGAGAATGTGCTAGATGGTCACTTTCTTTTTTTGCAATCAAATTTGATTTGCTGAAATGAGATTTTTTTGGGAAACATTGTATACTTGCTGGTTGTGCAGATACTCCCCTGTTGGCCGCTCCTTCTATTCTCCAAACCTTGGTACCAGACGGTCACTGGGAGATGGACTGGAAAGCTGGCGCGGTTTCTACCAAAGTATACGCCCAACTCAGATGGGCCTGTCCCTAAACATTGGTAAGAGGAGAAGACCCTTGACCTTCAAGTGGTTGTTGTACTTTGACTTTTGCAATATGTTGCAAGCAGACTTTAGCAACTTATGGCAGCATTTAGATGTCGGGTCAGATTTCTGCTTTCAGCACATGCTGTCCAGGAAATTTGGCAATTTTGTACCCTGTGATGGTAAGTACTTGGGGTTCACCAGTCTGGATGCTGTGGATTCTTCAAATATGGAGTGAATTCTAGATCTCATGGCTTGTGGGTTTGTCACAGACATGTCATCAACTGCCTTCATTGAGCCAAAAACTGTGATGGAGTTCATTCAGGATCTTCTGAACAAGGATATATCAAGGGGATTAACGGATGCTGACCGAATAAAGGTCTGTGATTAGAACCTAGCTTATATACCTGTGCTCTGTCAAAATGGTCATCAGTTAATCCCTAAATGAAATCTTGATTTTGGATTTGGCAGCAGCCTGTGCCGAGACATCTCTGAAGTTCACTTCATACCTTATTGGGTGTCTGTATCATGATTGAGGAATTTCTTTGCCCATGGAATCAATTAAATTCAATTTGTGCACTAAAGGGGGACTGGACTTGCAGATCAAAAAAGCCTTGCATGGTGTGAAGGTTGAGGTCACACATCGTGGAAGTATGCGACGGAAATACCGAGTTTCAGGGCTCACAAAACTAGCCACAAATGAGCTTGTGTATGCAGCATCCTAACTTGTACCTTTAATGTGGTATGCTCATCTTTCCAGTTTGCAATTGGATGGAGTCTAGTCATGGGTGTTTTGGATAGAGGCCACCAGGTTCACAATGAGTTCTTCCTGCAGATTCCATGTTGATGAGAGGGGGACTATGAAGTCTGTCACTGAATATTTTAAAGAGACATATGGGTATGTCATTCGCCACCCATTCTTGCCATGCCTTCAAGTTGGCAATCAACAAAGACCCAACTATCTTCCTATGGAGGTGTGCAAAATTGTGGAAGGTCAGCGGTACTCAAAACGCTTGAATGAAAAGCAGATTACAGCTCTCCTGAAAGTCACCTGCCAGCGACCTTATGAGCGCGAGAAGGATATTTTGCAGGTTCTTGTTTGCTCTGTGGCTGTTCTGGTTGATCAGGAGTTAGTGGATGTCTCTTGTTTTTTCAATTTGTATGGACTTTGTGCTGATGGCTCTCTTGAGTGCTTTCAAATGTGCGATATGCCTATGCATCTTTGTGTAATTCCATCATTTGAATTGGCATGTGTGTCTTCTGTGGGTGGGTTGCAGACTGTGAATCATAATGCATACCATCAGGATCCATATGCACAGGAATTTGGTATTCGCATCAGTGCTCACCTTGCACAAGTGGAGGCTCGTATTCTACCAGCTCCTCGGGTTTGTCTCTTCCCACCACATTCTTGTGTATGTGACAAGTGCCTGCTAGATCTAACCTGTTGCAATTGATTCTTACTGTATTTTGGGTGACTTTGTAGCTCAAGTATCATGATACTGGGAGAGAGAAAGAATGCCTTCCTCAAGTGGGACAGTGGAATATGATGAACAAGGTATGCAAAATTGCTGTGTTCAGGTCATGACAACTTCTTTTGTGCTTCCTGGATTGAAGCTGCTGTGATGAAGAAGTCTTGCAGCTATTGTGAAATTAGAAAGTCATGGTTTGCAGGAGAAGTTGCACCAGCTTATGTTGTCAGTCCATCACTTATGTTGCTTATTTCAGATGATGATTCTGGATGTGTGCCTGTTGTCTGCTTTGGCCTGTCTCATGCCAATGTTAAAAATCTGGTGTGACCATCTTTCAGGATGCTGACCAGCTCTTGGCACCTAATGGTGTCAATGTCACTAATTTGCCTCTACTGTTGGCCCAGAGATTAGGTGACCTGAGATGTAGTGCTGGCTTATCAATGGGTACAGCATTACTTTTTACTGGTAATTGATATCTTCTCTGATTTGCAGAAAATGGTGAATGGTGGAGTTGTCAGCCACTGGGCCTGTCTCAATTTTTCAAGAAGTGTTCAAGAGAATGTTGCTGCTGCATTTTGCTCTGAGTTGGCTCGAATGTGCCATACCTCTGGAATGGTAATGTGTTCCACTGTCTCAGCTGTCAGTTTGTGCTGGAATTGCATTCCTTCTTGCAATATTCTAAAGCTGGTATGTTGTATGGAGCAGGATTTTCATCTTGAGCCAATAGTTCCAGTTCGGAGTGTGCGCCCAGAGCATTCAGAGCGTGCTCTTACACATCTGTGTGAGGAAGTTAAGAAAAGGACTAAGGACAAAGGCTTAGATCTCCTTGTGGCAATTCTGCCTGATAGCAATGGATCACTTTACGGTGTGTAAGCTGTTCAGTGACCTTTCTGTCAGAATTTGAGAACTTCTAGATCTGCTTGTTGATGGTCCTGGGTATGTGGTGGCAGTCAGTTAGCTGCTCTGTTTATACTTGCATTTAGGGATGTCTGCGCTTTACTCAGGTGTATGGGGGACTGTTACTGCTTTCTTATAGTGTAGTTGTGGATGTAGGTGACTTGAAGAAGCAGTGTGAGACTGTCCTTGGGGTAGTGTCACAATGCTGTTTGACCAAGCATGTTTACAAGATGAGCAAACAGTATTTGGCCAATGTGGCTCTGAAGATCAACGTGAAGGTACATTGTTTGTGAGATGACCTTGTCATTGTTTAAGTCTTGTCAGAGGTTGAAAGTCTTGGAGAGGAGAATTACACTGTTGCAGGGTTGATTTGGGTGGCTACTCATGTGTTTACTGGCTTGCTGGGAGGACAGGTTGGGGGCCGGAACACTGTCTTGGTTGATGCACTCTCACGAAGAATCCCATTAGTAAGTGACATTCCCACCATCATATTTGGTGCTGATGTCACACATCCACATCCTGGAGAGGATTCAAGCCCTTCCATTGCAGCAGTGAGTTTCTCTTAATCAGAGTTTTTGCCACCTGATGATTTCTAGCTTCTTGTGTTCCCACGTAAATCAATGCATTCCAGCTCTTGAATGTAGCTCTTGTAGGTTAGGGGTTGGAAGTTATAAAGCATGGTGGTTGATTTCTTGGAATTCTGGATGGAAATAGGTGGTAGCTTCACAGGACTGGCCTGAAGTCACCAAGTATGCTGGTCTAGTTTGTGCTCAAACACACCGACAGGAGTTGATTCAAGACCTTTACAAAACTTGGGTGGATTCCCAGAAAGGCCATTGTACAGGTGGCATGATAAAGTAATACTCCTATCCTTGGACCTTTTTCTCCCTCAACTCAATAATGGTGATGTGGAGATTGGTTCATTATCTTCATGGGGGAAAATGTCTTGCTCCAGCTTTCAACTGAGGTTTGATCCCTCTCTGTTCATGACAGGGAACTTTTAATATCTTTCCGGAGAGCAACACATCAAAAGCCTCAGCGCATCATCTTTTACAGGTTTTCCTTGTCTGACCAGAACCCAGTTCTCTAATGTATTTGCAGTGAGAAATCTGTTACAGAAGTTTTCATTTCATATGCTGGTGGGTATCATTGCTGTATACTTTTGGGACACTCCGAATCTTCTGCTGGGTTCAGAGCTGTGATGACGCATTGAAGACACCAACTAGTGATAGGAGGAACTCTTCTTGAGCCAGTCAAATGCTGCATATGAAAGTTCATTGTTAATTTATCCATGGTTGCAGGGATGGTGTAAGTGAGGGACAGTTCTATCAAGTCCTTCTTTATGAGCTTGATGCCATCCGAAAGGCTTGTGCATCACTAGAGCCAGACTACCAGCCACCTGTCACATTTGTGGTGGTGCAGAAACGTCACCATACACGCCTCTTTGCCAGCAATCACAATGACAACCGCACTGTTGACCGTAGTGGGAATATACTCCCAGGTTGTTTCCTTTTGGCATTGGTGTTGTGCCTGTATCTCTCTGGCATCATTGTTTCAGTTGATTGAATTTGTGATAGGGAGGGTGTGATAGCTTGCAAAGATTGAACACCCATCCAGATTTTACTGTCATTTTTCACAAGCAATATTTTTAATTTGTCATGTCTTTCAAGAGTCATTATCTGTTGCATGGCTAAGTACATAGAGCCTAGCTGAGTTGCCATTTTCCAGGTAGATAAAGATATTGTGGAAAACTAAGTTTGGAGCACTTCAGCAAAAGATAGTTTGCAGCTTTCTGAAAATACAATCTGAAGTCAAATACTTGTGCTCGTGTATGTCAGCCCTCTTATGCTTTGTGGATTTTGTTTGGCAATGTTTCAGGCACAGTCGTGGACTCAAAAATCTGCCACCCTACAGAATTTGATTTCTATCTTTGCAGCCATGCAGGGATTCAGGTTGCCTGTTGATCTGTCTTTTGAAGACATGCTGTTGTCCTTTTACACCACATTTGTATGGTTCTCATCTCCATTCAAGTGAGATGAGAATCCACAGATTGTGCTTCATAGTTTTGAGCAGAGAGATACACAACTTGAACATTTTCCATTCAAGACGGATAAAAGTAGTGGGACTCAGTAACTGTGTGAGCTGGGGGAGTGTGCTATAGAGTTTGTCTGATGAGGTTAATGTTATGGTATGGAGTCCTGATTTGGGTTTTTGGGCTTTGTGAGCAGGGGACCAGCAGACCTGCCCACTACCATGTATTGTGGGATGAGAATAATTTCTCAGCAGACAGTTTGCAGTCCTTGACAAACAACCTCTGCTACACGTATGGTTTCTCCTATAAATAGAATTTTTGAGGGGCACATTTGGTAACTGATGTCTGTTCATCAGCTGGGAACAGTTTGTAGATGAAGGTTGAGCGGCATTAGAATGGTCAATCTGTATGAATGCCAGATTTCAGAATTTACACAATTTTGTTTGCTAATACTTTGGTTTGTTTGGATCAGGTATGCACGGTGCACTCGATCTGTTTCTATTGGTGAGCATCTGTACTGTATGACCCCTTGTTCTTCTTCTTTAGTATTTCAAAAGCTTGAAATGACAATAGTTGATGTATTATGTTTGTGCAGTTCCACCTGCCTACTATGCACATCTGGCAGCTTTTCGTGCAAGGTTCTACATGGAGCCAGAGTCCTCAGACAGTGGATCATTGACCAGTGGAATGGGTCCAGCTGGCAGAAGCATGGGCACAACAAGTTCTTCCACTCGAACTAACCGTGTTTCAGCAGGCGGATCAGTGCGGCCACTTCCCCCACTGAAGGAAAATGTCAAGAAGGTTATGTTCTATTGTTGAGGTTCATTTGAAAAAATTGTCCGACCATACTTATCCATGGCAGGTGGTGGGTGGAGTTGAAATCCGGTGTCAAAAGGATGTCAAAGTTGGACTGGGATACCATCCGATTTTCCAGTTTTCAAAGCTTCCCTGGAATCTGTTTTGTTTTAATTTCAGATACTGAGCCAAATTCTCAACCTGACTCCTTGAGATATACAGGTTGGGTAAGCTATATATTTTTAATGCAGTTGATCCTCCTGTCTCTTGTTTCATTCCGCAGAATTCTGCGGCCATTCTGTAATTGTGGGCTTCACTTGCTGTTATTGGACTGATCATGAAGCTGTGTCTCCATGACAGGCAGAAATTCTCTGCATTTCGTTTCCTGATCTTCCACTAGGTACCAGACAGGACCATGTTGCCCCATTACAATATCAGTAAAGAAACATGATTGACTTCAATACTGTACTGAACCAAAACTTATGATTGTTGTTTCTACTTCTCTATAAACCCTAAACCCTATAATCTTGCCAATGTCTATTGATAACAATGAATTCACAATTTATCCAAAATTTCAAATTATCGATTTTTGGAAATGCCCAAAGATTGATCACATTTTTTTTTTTGTGATGGGCCAATTAAAGACACTCGTCACCAAAACTTTTGCTCAAAAGAAAGCAAAGGCTTGGGTGTTGAATTTTGCACTCTTGCTCAAACTTCTTGAGAGTCCCCACAACTAATTAGTGGGAATCACACTAGTATAACCATGAATGTGAGCATGTTCGACGTTTGATTTTGAGTAAACCAATTTTTTGGAGTGCAATTCTGCTCTCTTCATGTCAGTCTAAGAAAAAGGGAATTTTTTTCATGCAGTAACAATTGTTTGAAATCAAAACTGAAGTTTTTTAAATATGGCAAATTCAACTTCCCAAGAACTGGCCAAATTCTGCAGTAGTTGTTGGAAATCAAAACTGAAGCTTGAAAACATGCCAAATTCAACACCCCAAAACTGCCAAATATTGTGAGATAGTTGATGGAAATCAAAACTTGAAGAAGCTCAAAAACAGGCCAAATTCAACACCCCAAAACTGCCAAAAATTCTGAGACACTTGATGGAAATCAAAACTTGAAGATCAAAAACATGCCAAATTCAACACCCGAAAACTTGCCAAATTTCTAGCAATAGTTGATGGAAATCAAAACTTGAAAGCTCAAGAACATGCCAAAAAATTCAATACCCAAAAACTGCCAAAAATTCTGAGACAGTTGATGGAAATCAAAACATGAAGAAGCTCAAAAAAATTGCCAAATTCAACACCTGAAAACTGCCAAAATTCTGCAGTAGTTGATGGAAATCAAAACTTGAAAGCTCAAGAACATGCCAAAAAATTCAACACCCAAAAACTGCCAAAAATTCGGAGACAGTTGATGGAAATCAAAACTTGAAGAAGCTCAAAAAAATTGCCAAATTCAACACCTGAAAACTGCCAAAAGTCTGCAATAGTTGATGGAAATCAAAACTCAAGCTCAAAAACATGTCCAAATTCAACAAACACCCAAAACTGCAAAACTTGGAACGAAACAAACCTTGATCGCATGGCGATTTTGCAGCAAGCATGGATTTGGTGTCCAGTTTGGTGTGCTTTGGGAAGGTTTGGAGCTTTCACTGGCTTAACAACTGAGCCAAGATTGACTTATGTTTGTGACACAGTAGTATCATTTACCATCTTCATCTTCACACCGCTACCAGATTTTATTTCACCACTTGGGTACTAGGATTGAGCTCTTTGATATCCAAACCTCTTTCATCCTCTTGTGACCGCATCATCGTTTTCATCTGCATGTAGGTGGCAGGAATTGAGCTGGAGACCCATTACTAGGTACCCTACTCTATTATTATAGGGGTCTATGGTCTCATTCAACGCTACTGGTAGCCAACCAATGGATGCACTCCATTGGCTTTCACACGGATTGGTCATGGTTGGGCATGGGTAGGATTACACCTAGATGGCACATCTGATGGCCATCCTATGATTTGGAGTTGGGAATCTGAATTTTATTTTATTGGAGGAATGGAAATTTTTGTGAAGGAAGCCCTTAATTTTGGGCCCAATTTTTTTGAATTATGGGAAATTCTGGAATTTAGTTGAATTTAAGACTTCAATTTTAATTTAGCTAAAATTTTAATGTTTAACTTTAGGGGTGGATTTGCCATCTATATGTATGGATCATTAAAAAAAACTAGTTCATTGTTCTTCTTGTTGGTTTGAATAACCAAAAATATATATATTCTATTTAAATAGATTATTTCATCAATTGATGTGGGAAAATATTTGAATTTTTTCGATCAAGTAATTCATCCAATAATTCCTTCTCAAGATTCAATCCCATTTTGGGAATTGGAAGTCTTGGGGTTTTTTCAAATTTTTGGATCAAAGTTCAAAGACCAAAACCTTGTCCAAATTGGGCCTTCTTTAATATATTGGAAAATTCTTGAAAAGGGTCACATAAAAGTGAGGTCACATTTATTAAACAAATATATGTAACCCAAGTTATGGGCATTTGCAAATTAAAGCGTTAGAAGAGAAATTGCAAATTGATTCCTAATCATTTAGTCAAAGTTTTGAAGAGTTAAACCAATGTAAATTGAGAAGCTTGATACAACATTCCAAATTGCATTTTGAGAGTTACAAATTGCCTTTGAAAGTAGTATTGATTTTTGATAGGTTGGTATGTGCTTTTTATGGCATGCTAACTTTTTTTTTGACTTCCACTATGATAGACAATTTTCAAAAGTTGCCTTTCAAATGACAAGTTCACAAACTTTTTTCATTTCACATAAATTTCATTTAGAAGGTGCAATTTAAGTTTAAAACTTTGGCCATTACTCCAAGGTAAGAAACCTACGATTTTTCATGTTTTGATTTCAAAGATTGCCCTCTCAATGTGCATAATGAAACTCTCATCAAACCATATAGAGTATCCAAACTTTGGGGAAGTTCGCAAGTCATTCTTGATTGCATTCTGTTTGGAAAAGTCCCCCTCACAAATAGAAATACTTGTATGAATAACAAGTATTTTTGGCCAAAGTTGCATGAGGTGTAGCGAATTAACAAACCACTCATTCTTACTTCCACAACACCTCTAAGCCTCAAGTCGTGACTAGTTTTCCCATTTGTGCCTTAAGGTCTCCACAAATTCAAAGCAATTCATCTCTACTTGCAACCCTTTGAACTTCCAAAAGCTTGAATTTTGATGTCAACCTTTCCAACCAATGTCTCTTTTTATGTTGGATAATACTTGGGACTAAACAACTTAAATGCATTAAACATAGGAAGGTCAAGAAATCATTGAGATTATCCACAATTGGTTGCACATGATCAACACCCATGCTCATGCATTTTTCCAAACTATCATTTCTATCAAAAACCCTTCCATGGTGCATTGGGTGATATGTACTTTCAAGGTTGTTTGTTGTCCCCCATTTTAAAGCACCATCAACCCATCCTTTCAATAAAAATGGTCTTAAATGTTTTGTCAACCTATGAAATTTTGGACCAAAGCCACATAAAAAATGTCTCTCAAAATGGAAATGGATGCATTTAGAGTACACCCAATTGTTGAAATATTAACCATATCATATTGGATTTTTTCGTTCATTTTATTCAACTCCACCAAGAAATCAACCACAAGATGAAACATGAATTGAAATTGAAAGGTGGTAACTTGTTAATACCAATAGGCTTCTAATACTTGGAAAACATGAAGTATAATTAGCATGTAATATAAAATTCTTTCCAAAACTTGACCTTGAGAAAGCCAATGAGTCAAATGAAATTGCAAGATGGTTAATAACAAGTCAAATGAATCCATGAGGCTATTCAATTCCTTTCATCGGTTATAACTCTTTTCTACCCAAGTATAGACCTTGTTTGCAAAATCATCCAAAATTAACAACTTCAATACAACCTTAAATGCATCACCTATTGCAAAAATGTCCCAATGAATTGCACAATGTGTGTTTACCAATGTTGGAACTTTTTCTTATAAATGAATGGACAACCTCTGATTACATCCTATCATAAAGGTTGCCCAATTGGTAGCAAGGACTACCAATTTTGATAAATCCCAACCTAGTTTCTCCAATAAAAAAAAAGACAATAAACATATTTTCTTATGTGGCATCCTTGATAACCAACTCCTCCAAAAAAGATGTCATTTGATAGTCCCCTGTTGAAAACCCAAATAACAAAAATGAACTATCAAATGTTGTTTCATGCTTGGATCGATTGATTCATCAACAAGGATGGAGTACACATGAGATGTAGAAGCATTCTCACGCAATATACTTTTGAAATGCTTAGACAATGCCCACAAAAACTTAAGAACAAATGATTTCGATGTTTAAACTCCATGTTGATCATTAATGGGCATAAGAGGAATGTCTTAAGCCCTTAAAAATTCCAATTCATTTTCATAACTCAAAATGGAACAATCCTAAGTTATGGTGAAAAAAAGAACCTTCACACAAGTAATGACTTTAGCATGTTCTTTTTCAAGAGCATGTACATTGAACATGTATAGACATAGGAACCATACTAGATGACAAAAAATGTCTAGCATCTAGCCACTAGAATTTTGTGTTCATTGGTTTTTTCATGGTCACAAACACATGTCTTTGCAACCTTTAACAACCTCCCCAAAACCCCATGGGGACTTGATATGTAATTAGACATAAACAACACATTCCATGAAACCAATACTTGGTGGCCCATCTTTAGCTTTGAAATGCATTAACCACTTCTTGACCATTTTCCATGATGCTCTGAATGTTTGATTATAGTTCTTTAGACAAATAGAGGAGGTTTTAAATTGTGCAATTCCTTTAATTTCAAAAAATTGTTCTATGTTTGAATTTTCATTTTGTGAAAAAAAAAAAAACCATCATGTGGAAGTTGCAAGAATAATTTTTCAGAAGTATTATTCATAAGGACATATTATGATTTTGAATACATTTTAAAGGCATCAAAATATGACAAGCATGCCATAGGTTGTGATATTCAATAGTCTGTGGCTTCAATATTATTGGGTACTATGAAACTTTGTTGTTTCATTTTGTCAAGATTAGCATGTCAAAACAATGAGTACATTGTATAACATCTACATAATTATATTGTAACAATGGTTTTTATTTCTAGCATGAACTGCCTCCACACCCACCATGGTCCATGACAACAATTTAAAACAATCACATACAATTCGCCAGTTATGTTTTGACACAAGGTTTAGGGTGCCAAGTTGCATCAAATTACAAAGTAGTTTTCAATAGATTTGTATTATTTATTTCTAATATTATAGTTATGACAAATTTATCAAAACTTGTTGCATCATTAAAGAAATATTTAAATGGAATCATCACCATTAATGTTAAATCTATTGTGGGATGGTTGCCACTAATGTTACCTCTCAAAAATGAAAAAAAAAAACATTATAGTAGATGCATGGTAAATGATATCAAAGTATTTGATCTTCTATATCATCAAGATGTCTTTTTGAATTCTACCCATTAAACAAAAATAAAAAAGTACATTGTTGTGGGTTTTTCTTCAATCTTCCCAACTTGGAGGAACCCAATTGTCTATGATGATTCAAGTTGAAGTTGTCAAACTACACATCCAAGTACAAAGTGCTTTGATGTTTTCAAGCATATAAACCAAGAGCCCAAGAAAGGTGAGTCAAAAAGATAATTTAAGGTTTTCAAGAGGATTTAAGGTGGGTCATTGGGTGGCTTGGAAAGAATGGGCTAAAGGCCAAAGATACATGGGTATGCTTTAGGCACTCTACCAAAATTTTATATTATGCACTCTAATGATAAATACAAAATGAATCCAATTACCAACTTCCATTCCTATTGGTGGAAGGCCCTTTTTTCACTTACATTTCATTTGACAAGCAATTTTTGTGACTTTCAGTGTGATAGGCAATTTTCAAGTTTTGCATTTATTTTTAACAAATAAATTTTAGTTTGAGCTTTTTGCCTTTCATTTGCCTTGTGACATGTGAAAAAATCAGCCTTGTTTGAAAGCTTTTGATTTAGAGGTGAAATGAAAAAGGTATGAACCCCCAAAAAGGTGAGATTCATAATTTAGAGTTTTGGGACTCCCACTTGGAGGTTTTTTATGTAAAAAAATGGTCATTTTGGTGTAACCCTACATGAGCATGCCTCATAAAAAACTATACAAAATATTATAAGGAAGACAACGCCAACAAGGCCATGGTGAACCTTATGAATCCATGATTTATCAATGCACCATTTCTACTTTAAACACACAAGTAACCTCTCTTCTTTGTTTAATCTATAATTTGAAATGTTTTTGAGTTCAACTTAGGAGCTCATCTTGGTTTTATTTTGAAGCTCCCCCATACCATTTGTTTTGGTGTGTGAAGGTAAAGAATACTTCCAATCACTACTACAATTCATTGGTTTTCAAATGGTTTCAAGTTGATTAATAAGTCCTTTTTTACTAGTGGACATGTACATTTTTTTACAAGCCTAGGGCTCAAATGACATGTGTGATTTTGATTGGTAAACTTGATTAAAATGATTTTTTTGGCTATATGTCAAATTGAACACCTAATGAAGTTCGATAAAAAAATGACTACCATGGTTAAATGACCAATGGCTTTTAGTCAATTAGGACATTTAGTCAAATTGAACAAAACAAAATGACATCATTAGTCAAGATGGACAATGGTGTTCTAATTAAATGGGACATCTTATGCTACCTAATTGGTCAAAATAATTACTAACTAAGCTATGCAATAACCCAGGCCTACCTATTATACCAATTTACTTACCTACATACCTACCTACCTACCTACTTACCCATTTACCTATCTACCTACCTCCTATGGACTACAAGCTTCCTATTTACCTAGCTTTCTACCTACCAACATCATGCAACCTACCTATTAATTACCTAACTTTCTTACTTATCTACATAATTATTGATGTTAAATAAACAAGTGAAACAAAATACTCGACAAATTTTGTCAATGTTAGAAGGTGTAGTCCATTGGTAAGGATTTCATTTATCATTAGTGAGGTGAGGGGTTCAATTCCTAATACTTGTAACCCATATACATGTTTAAAAGTTAAGGTAGGTAGCTAAGTTAGGTTAGATTAAGTTAGGAAGGTTAAATACACTAGGTTAGGTTAGTTAGGCTAGGCTAGGCTACCACCTACTTAATTGGTTTTTTACGACCTATTTACATACCTGCCTAGACCTACCTACACAATTATTTTTTTGGATAATAATCCAAAAAAGAAAATTGGGCAAAAATTTGATTAATCAAATGGTCTATTAGTAGTCAAAATGACCATTCAAATAGTCCCAAAACTTTGATAGTGAAAAGACCACCTAATCACACAAGACATCTCCAAATCAACTTGTTTAGATTAACAAGATGGTCTTTTTTGATGTTTGTCCAAATGGGGTGCCTATTAGCTGGATTCTCAAGTCAAAATAACTTGTTCAATAGTAGTGAATGCTTTCAACTTTAAACCATTGCATTCTATTAGAAAATTTACCAAGTGATGCCTTGTCACCAACCTTTTAGGGTGCATCACCAATTATGTCAAAAGAGTTGAATGTAAGTCAATTTCAAGGTCCAAGTTCTAACTTTAAATGGTCAATTCTTAAAATCCCCACACAATTGAACTTATGCACAAATTTTGATGTAGTCACACCTACACACATGCAAAAATTGAACAAAATGAAGATTATTATAACCTTTTATATCATTCCAAAATAATGTTATATACTACTTTTTTATTTCAAAAAGAATGAATGTGTTGTAATATAATAAATATACATGAACATAATATGCAAGAAGTTTTGCAATCTACTTTCTATAGTATGGATTGTTACAAAATACATATAACAATAAGATAAAGAGGAAATAAGTTCCAACAAATAGATTGTAGAATTTGTTTTTGATCCTAAGATTAAGAATATAATATCCTTATACTTCATATTAATAAATAGATATTTGAATGAATATTTTGTGTTAAAAATATCCTTAGACCAAAAAAAAACTCTTTTTGAATGAGTTTATATTCAATGGATTTTTCAAAAAAATTATTTTTATTTTCTTACAATTAGATTTTCATAAGTTCAATAGGAGGCATGGATGATTCTTAATCGTACTTCCACACATTTCAATGTTACTTGCATGTTTTTATGCATGACAAGTGAAACATGGTCAAAGAAATAGAAGAAATAAAAAATTGTAATAGAATTATAAAATCATGGGCACATGCGTTAAGTTTATCGTAAGTTGAATAAATGTTTTGAAAAAAAATGTGTATCTTAATAAATATTTTTTTCCTTCAAGGCTCAAACATGTAGATGTAAATTTGTATATATGGACATTTTTTTTTTTTTAAGAGATAAAAGATTTTCAAATTTTGTACTCAACTTACCATAAAGTCAATGGAGGTGCCCACGACTTTAAAAAAAAATCAATATTACAATTACTTCCAACTCAATTTGTATAAGGTTCACATATCTTGCAAGTGGATGCATTTTTTAAAAATTTATTCAAATGCACATATTAAATAAATGATTCTTCAAAATCATTGTCATAAATTCAAAGGATGTATTCATATTAATCATTAAAAGTAATATTGTTAATTTTAACATACCAAAGTTTATTTATGGCTATTGTCATTTTTGGTAAAAGTTGCTTGTACAAATTATCTTGCTTTGACCCTTACACAAATAAAAGTGAAACAAATATTTTTGCATTCATTTTACCATGCTTCCACCCATTTATCTACGGAGGGAATAAGTTTTTTAGAAGATTATTACATGCCAGAATATTATTGGCCTAAAGTTAATGAATCATAACATTTCTTAAACCTAGATGAAAGTGGTGGATGATCCATCCACTTTTCCTTCATGTATTTAAGGAGTTAAGGTTGAAACTTTTAATTCATTCTCATACTTTCATTTTACTATCCTACTTTTAGGCCTCATAATGGTCTTTGTATATGAAGAACATTTGAGATGATGAACCCATGTATTGTTTTGATTACAAAAGAATTTACAAAGCAAGGCTTATGTGTGTTTGGTGATCCCCACAGGACAAGGTCTTTTGGTGGGTGTAATGAACATGCCTTCAACTATAGTTGACATAAAGACCAAACTTTTGGTGCATGAATGATCATAACCTAAGACATGCAAGTTTCACCTCTTTGTTATTTGTGTTGTGTGAGATTTAATGAACTTAATCTACCTTTGTGTTAAAATGGGCATATTTTTAAATTAAACCTTGTAGGTCAAACCCATCATGTGCTATAGGTACAAGATCTTGAGCTCAAATTTTCATCTTAACAATAATTTGATTTCATGACTTACTTTTTAACTTGGAAGCTATTAAAAACCCATTTGTGAATAAAATAATTTCTTGGGATGTTTTTTTCATGTGCAACTTGACCCCGCTTCCCCAACCAAGTTGCACAAGGGAAGAAAAAAATTGTAGATAAAGGGAAGTGAGATGTTTTCCACACTAGTGAAGAATTTGGGTACATTTTGCTAGTGAAAGTAGATTTATACTTCTCATATCCCACTTGCTTTAAGGGGAGAAAAATAAGATGATCCAAGATCTTGAATGAGAAGGGAAATTGGGGGCATACTTTCTTAAGGGAGATTGTAATGTTTTAGAATTTTTAGAAGGCCACACAAGGATGCATATGTCAGATCACTTCTCTAAAATTTTCATTCATTGTATAAGTTTTTCAACTTTACATTCGTTGTGTTTTTTACATTTATTCTACAACTTTTTCTAACATTTAACCATTTTTAGTTTTCCATGCATTTTGCAACTTTGATTCCTCAACTTTCCTCCTTGGTTTTCAACCATCGTGTAATTCTTCTTCCATTGTGTAATTTGTTCCTTTAGGGTTTCATCCATCATTCAAAATTTCTTCCATTGTGCATGACCCCAAAGCCAAGTTCCCCAACTTATGATACATCATGCAACCTTAATTCAAAAGTTTTACATTAGTTTGTGCAAATTAATTATGAATGACATTTAAAAACAAAAAAATGATATTACACCTTTTCAAGGAAAGGATGTTTTTCCCAACTAGATAATACATTGTTAATTGACACCTTCCCCAATTAACAAGTGGTTGTGTTGGCTGGCTAACGAATGGTTGGGGAGCACTCATATCTAGTTGGGTCCTCGGGCAACTTGGGTTAGCCTTGTGAGCCAACCATTCCCTTGATGAAATAGGGAACTAGCAACCATTCCCCATTGAAGTTGTTTACAAACAACCATGTTTTTTCCCAAATAAAAGCCATTTGAAAACAAGATGGTTATAAAAATATTTGAAACCTAGATGTTCCACATATTAAAAACATTTTCAATCATTTTGTGTCACAATCTTTTATTCAAAATAATCATAATAATATTGATCATACTTTAAAATAATATTCATAATTTAAGTGTTAAATCAAATAACTTTAAAGAATGATTTCCTATTCGGCATCAATGGCAATGGTGGGTATGTATACTTTTGTCTTGGGGATTGGACTACGTTTAATTTGTTACTATTGTTTATTTCTTGACTCAACATGGTCTAGTGACAAATTGAATTCAAAACAAACTTGCAAGGTGATATTGTGTCCATAAACAAATTTAACAACTTTTCTAGCATAGGCTTTGTAGCTCATCTTAAATGGCATAACATGTGCCATGCAAGGTGTCCCCTCATACATAGACACCTTACACATGTACAATGGTGAAACATAAGGTGCTTCCACTTTTTTATGCATGTAGAGAAGATCTTTTTACATGCATAATAACCTTGAAAGGGGGGCCCCTTGTATAATGGGAGGGATCCACCCCCCTTTGAAAACATTATTGCAATTTGTTTATTACACTAGTTAATGCCCTAGTAGTAAGGCATTACACCTTGGACCTCAAGCTTCACCCTTGGTTCGCAAGGTGTAACACCTTGGTACCAAGGCATTACCTACCACATACGACACCTACATATGGAAGAAGCATATGGAGGTACTTCATTCTCTACACTATATAATATGAATATTAGCCTAACAAAACACGTTATGCCCTAGACCATGGGCTCTATCCTTAATTCATAGGGACATAAATTTGTTCTACTTTAGGGCATTAATCTACACTAATCAATTTGGGTTCTTGCTTCGATGTTTAGCTTCATCATTGCAATAACATGATATTAGCCACTAGGGCCACACAAAAACCTCGTATTTTAGTAGTTTACAATGATAATGTTCTTCAAATTTGGCCACCAAACCATCGTAGCTTCATACCACTATTTGTTTTTTTTTTTTTCAATCAATTATTTAATCTAATCCTCAATGCAATGATATGGTTTTCAATTTTGTAATGTTGTGTCATTGGCTAGCATCCCAAGAGAGATTTAACATTAAATGGTGACAAGTTTTAAAAATCTACGTAGATAGTAAAATAATTAGTTAAAAAATGTTACCAAATCCAAATCAAGTCCAAATGTGGTGGACATTTTTCATTTTATTTTTTGAAATTTAGCAAATGTTTTCCAGAGTATTCCTTTTCTATTATTTACTTTAGCATTTTGACAAAATTTCACATGAAAAAACATTGCCTACATGACAACATAAAAAGAAAATGGTGATCACTATTTGATAACCAAAAAAGGCAAGTGGTGTTGGAATAGTTTACCACTTGGTATTAGGTTTACTAAGGTAAGGGCTTTGGAGTAAAAACTTTATGAGAAACTCACATGTCAACATGAATTGTGTGGTGAGATCAATTGGTCACCTCTTTTCTTGCTTTTCTACGATGCTATTCATAGTCTAATGTGATGATGGATCATCTTCCCTTCATAACTTAGTGTAAAAGCAACTCCACCAACACCATAGCGATGAATTGGATGATGCACTAGAAAATCTTACTAGTTCCACTCCAAAAAAAATGAGTTTTGGCTAAACCTATTTACATAGGATGTAGAGGCTAGCAAAAGCCATTTGATTAATGGCTAATTGATTGATGCATACCCATTGTACAAGGTACCACCTATTATTAATTGGCTCGAATGGTTAATTGGTCCATATGTTGAACTATTACTAGTCTCTCATCACAATATTAGTTTGATATTTATGGGTGATCCTCGGGAAGATTTTAATAATTAATCTTGGATGGAAAAACTATTGTTGTAGGCTTAAATGCTCATTATGGGTGGACCTATTCATCAATGTAAGGATGGGAATTGGCATCTTTTCCTGTTGTTTTGAACATTTTTTTAAATTAAAATAATCCCATAACAAGTATGTGTATATTGACTATTATCTCATGAATTGTATTGTTTGAGTAGTTGAAAAATGGTAAAATTTTATTTATCTATTTCATCTAGGTACATGGAAATATTTCACAATTGGGTTTCCTAATAGTGGAATGGGAAAACCATAAATTCCTAGTAATGGAATACCTATTTTGAGTCCATATATATTTAATTAATTTATATTAACCCTAGGTGATCTTTTGGACTTGTGTGGGAACTTAGCATCAAAGTTTATTTGTTGTCTTGTTTATTAAAATTATGAATGTAATGCTTTTGTTCAAAAGGGGCAAGGTTCCAAAATCGCCCTTCTCCCCTTCTCTCCTTTTTTTTTAATTTTTTCTTTTTTAATGTTCCCATATGGTTTTCAATAGCTTATCATTTATTTATTGCCATATCTCAAAATTTGAAGTGAAAGATGGTAAAGTAGATAAGCTTGAAAAAGGTAGTTATAAAATTATTTAAATATATATTAGTAAACGCTTGTGATCTTGGCCCAAATGCAAACATGCTCAAGTATCTAAAGATACAATTTTTCGAAAAACCTCTTCAAGTCTTTAAAAGACATGGTTTTTCAAAAAATCCAAAGGTGAAAAATAATATTTTGTAATTTTTGTATGAAAGTCCAAATAAAATAATCAATAGGAAGTTCCATATACATTGTCATGTGATGTGAAGAGGAAAAAAAGGAATTTATTAGTTGAAAAAATAATTTATAATTCTTAATTAAGATTCAATGACAAGTTTTTAAAGAAGTTCAATCACTTTTGTTCAGTTAGTTCAAAATTATGAACCAACCACCATGCACATTGCTTTGTTGAAAGCTTTTAGGTGATGCCAAAATCGTGGTAAATGACTTCCACAATTTGGGAGGGTTAAGGTGTGATCACAAACAAAACAAAACAAAAAACTATATTAATATATAAACATGGACATGAAAAGGCGCATGCTAATTTGTCTTTTTATATCCATGGAGGTGGATAGCAAAATGAGTGATGTAATTAGGCTTGGAAAAGATAGGTTCATATTGAACATACAAATAAATATCACTCTTTTATTATATGGATTGAAGAAGTCTTTTTTCTAGAACATTATTTCAATCCCAATTTTGATTGTCAAATATGTTGATGTTGATAACAAGAGGTTTTTTTGGGGGTCATAGTAGAGTTCAATTTACTTGCCTAGTATGCCCTATTATTACTAATTACAAACTCTAGTCATGATTCATCATTATAATACAAAAGAGAAAGAAAATGAAAAAAAAATACTAGTGTGTTCATTTCTTGTGATCAATTCAATGAATTGATTAATCTATCCAATAAAAATATTATTAAGCAAATGTATGATAATATGACAATTTATTGTTTTTCAATTATGATCTAAACCCAAATGAACGATTTTAAATTCACATCCATTTCTTCTAACTGATTAATCAAATGATCAAACTAACCCAACATCAAATATTGAATAAATTATGTGATTATTTTGCAATTGATTATTCTATAGACTTCAATTTCTAATCGACACATGTTTTTGTTTTTCAAATTCATTAGGTAGGTTCATTGGCAAGGATCTCAACATTAATTAACATTAAAGGCAATTGTCTTAAGTGGGCTATAACATTTTTACAAAAGTATAGCTAAAAGTGGCTACCTGAAAAATGCCTAGGTTGGGATGTGGTTAATTTAATTTATTTTATTTTAATGGTGAGAATCATCATTAAAAAAACCACAATTTTTTCTTGTTTCTTCTCATTTTTTGAAAAAAATCACAAAAAAAATTGTTACATTTGAATGAAACATTTTTGAATTCACAACAAAGAAGCTTAATATTTAGTAGCGAACCCTTGTGTCATTGGCCCAAATCAAGGGATCGTCTTTAAGGTTCTAGCCTTAAGGTATAAAAATAATTCCAAGAACCCTCTTCAAAGCTCTAAGCGGCATGATGTTTTCCAAAAAAACTTAGTTGTGAAAAAATCTTACTAGCCCAAGGGTGAATTCAAATGTCATTGACCTCAAGTGCTAAGGTTCAATGGGATGTGAAAGGGCAAACAATATGAAAAGGCATTGATTTGTTGAAATATCAAAATTTAAAAATCATAATTAAATTTTAACAACAAAAACCACTCTAAATTCAATAACTTTCACTTTGTTGGTCTAAGAAGTGCAAAAACAATCACTATGCACACTTGTCAAAAGCTTTCCAACCCTACCAAAATTATAGCAAGCGGCTCTATAATTTAGGAGGGTTAAAGTGTGCTCACAAATGAACAAAACAAAACACCTATCTTCAAATGTAGAGATTTTCTCTATACATTGAAAAGAATAGGAAAGAGACCTTAAGCGAAGATGTGAACGAATGATTTGTGACCCATAACCATTCTTCATGAGAATCTTAACGCTTTGATTGAATGCTAGATTGTGAGTTAGAACATCTAATCTTCAACTTTTTTTTTGTTAATTAACGATCTATTAGTTAGCATAAGATACCACACCGCATTGAGCTCTCATTAACCCAATGACTTTCTAACCCTTGGCTATTCAGAGGAAGATTTCATCCACTCCCTATGTGGATGAAAAAAGTGCATCTGAATTCTATCACAAAGGGATGGGAATATAACCTTGACACACTCATTGAACTATTCATAGTAACCTTTGTGCTCTCACTAGATTATCTCATCCATTTGAGGAGATTGTTAAACAAGTAAAGAGTAAGAGAGAGACCAATTCTCCCACGTAACAATATGATCATGTTCAATCTTACCTTCAAAACCCATCATACCATACCTTTGGCACAAAATAATTTACAAAAGATCTATAGTTGAAGAAAAGATTTTATTTTTATTTTTTTGTGTTGGTACATATTTGTTGAAGTTGTTGAGAATTGAACTCCCAACTTGTGACAAATTATTTGTTATGTCAAACCATTGGGTTACTATTACAAAACAAACAACCAAAGGTGTAGTTTGCATACTTGTTTCTCAATTGTTGAAAATTTTGGAAAATCAAAAATTTTCTTTGTGTTTTTTTAAAAAAACAAGTAAATATTTGGCAAAGAAGTCCCAAACATTAGTTGTAGGTACAAATAATCAATTTTACTATTGAGCTAACGAGAAAAAAATAAAAATTGGTACCAATTAATTATGTAGGGCATGTGATTAGAAATTGAGAGAGAGAGAGAGAGAAAAAGAAAAAGAAAAAGAAAAAAGAAGGGTTTTTTTTTGTGTTTTATTGAAAAAAAAATTGGGGTAGAATTGGCCTCTTAAGGTTTTCGGAAATATAATGATTTTAAAATTGACAGGTAAATTTTTAATAAAAAAAAGGAATTAAGGGGGAAAAAAAACAAAAAAACTTGGAGGGAACGGGGAACGGGGAACTACGGGGAACCTCGGGGACGTGGGAACGTGTGGAGAGCGAGGGCGAGAGAGAGAGAGAGAGAGCAAGCGAGGACGGGGAGACCAGAGACGAGACTGTTGTGGTGTGGGTGTGTGCGCGCATCTTCGCTCGCTTGGCTGTGCCGTCTCGCGATTTCTCTCGTCGACATTTGTGCCTGCTGAGCTTCATTGCGGTGCTACCGTGACGCGTCTCTTGATCGGGATCTGTTCTGATTTGCAAATCTGTGCTTTTACGGCGTCGGCAACACGCGTGTGTGCTTCCTGTACTGGTCTGTCTTGCGTTCCCCTTCCCCTTTCCCCAACACTGTTTTGTCTTCCATACCCTAGGGTAGTTGTTGTTGTTGCTGATCCTCCTGCCGCATTCGCAAGCTCTTTGACTTCAGAGATCTCTGCCCCTACTTGCTTGCTTGCTGTGGCTGCTTTTGCTGGAATCAGGAGACTTTGTAGACTGACACTTTTCTTCTGTGTGGAAGAAGGAGGGAAAAAACTTTGGAGCCGTTTTTTTTTTCCTGGAAGAGTGCTGTGCGAGGGATTGGTCCTGTTAGCGTTAGTTATTGCTCCGCGTTTCGGAAGCTTTTTTTTGGTTGTTGTTCGCAATGGCTACACCTGATGCCGCACCGGTTGTCGAGGAAGTGGTAGTTGCCTCCGAGGCAGTGGAAGAAGCGAAGCCGGAAGACGAGGAGGAGGAGGAAGAGGAGGAAGAGGCTGAGAAAGCTCCCAAGGAGAAGAAGGTGAAAGCTCTCAAAGAGAAGAAGCCTAAGAAGCCCAAGGCTACCAAGGCTGCCAAAGCTGCTAAACTCCCCACTACACATCCGTCTTACCTCCTGGTAATTCTCTTTCTCTCCCTCCCTCCTCTACTTCTGTTGCTTTCTTTTACAACTGCACATACACAGCACATGTGCAACACATGTACAACACATGTACAACTCCATAGCCTGTCCAGTGTTTATTCAAATGCTTTTCCCCTTTCTCAAGCTGTATGAGCACATCCTCAAAGCCCTTCCAACACTCCACATCTTTGTGAAGAAAATGTGTGTAGAGTTTGGATTTCTACTAGCTACTTTTTGTTTTTTTTTTAAGCGTCAGGTTTATTGGATTTATAGCATTGGAGGCATGATGGTGATGAATGATGATGGCTTTTGATTGTCCCCCTGCCCACTGAACAGGATTTGGCTTCAAGAGGTCAAATATTTTCTTTCACAAGAAGCAGATGTTGGTTCATTATTGTATCATTAGCACTGTTTTATCATCTGTTTTGTGATGTGAATCTTGATACTAGCTACATATGGTTTATCTTCTTCACAGCTTTTGACTGACATGGATGTGAAGCTCCATTTGTATATTGATCAATCCTTTAGCATCAGAAATACAGCTTTGTATTTGATCCGTGTTGGAAATCAGTTGTCCTCCTTGACTGCTTGTTTTTCTTTGTCTTTTGGTTTGAGGCATTGTGCTTGGTTTGCATGCTGAAAACAGTCTGTCTGTTGTTACAATCAATGACTTTTTCCTTTTGCACCTTTTGCCTTCTTCTGTACTCTATAGGACTGCTTTCATTCATGTGTTCTTGAGCTTTGCTTTTGGTACAAAATTGTGAATATTGTGCAGCTGAACCGGCATCAACTGGATCTTATACTCGTAGTTTGTCTGTGACCCGAATTTCATGTTGTTTTAGGCCTGGCATTGCATGCTAGGTGATATCCTCGATTGTTGGCAACCCCCAACAATGGAAATGACTTTTGCTGAAGAGTGAGTGGTTATGGTTGTGTTTGCTACTCCTCAGATGGTGAAGGAGGCAATTGGAAGCTTGAAGGAGAGGACGGGGTCAAGCCAGTATGCAATTGCCAAGTATCTTGAGGACACGTATAAGACTGGCTTGCCCCCAAATTTCAAGAAGACTTTGTCCATCCAACTACGCAACTTGACAAAGCAGGGTAAGGTGTACAAGGTGAAGAACTCGTTTAAGCTGTCTGATGAACTCAAGAAGCCAACTAAGGCCCCCAAACCTCTTGTGGCATCAATCAAAGAGGTGAAGGAGGTGAAGGAGACCAAAGCTCCCAAGCCTACTAAAGTGGCGAAGAAATCTTCAGGAGGCCGTGTGAAAAAGACACCTACTGGAGCGTCGGTGCCCAAGTCTCTCAAGACAACTGCAGCTGCTAAGACAGCTAAAGCTCCCAAATCGCTGAAGGCCTCAAAACCAGAGATAAAGCCAGCTAATGCTACTAAGCCTGCTCTAAAGCGCAAGGCACCTGCTGCAACAACCAAGAAAGTTGAAGAGAAGCCTGCTACACCTGCAAGAAAGCCCACTGCTTCTCCTGCAAGAAAACCTGCTGCAGTGAGAAAGACTACTCCAAAGAAAGTGGTAAGCCCAAAGAAGTCACAAAAGTCAGTGAAAGCAGCAAAACCCAAGACTGTGAAAGCTGCAAAAGGTGCAAAGCCTGGTAAAACAAGTAAGACAGCTGTGTCTCCAGCCAAAAAAGCCAAGAAGTAAGTTTATTACCAAGCCCCCTTTCTTCAAGTGTGGAAAATCCAAAATGGTGTTTGTCAACAGCTCCACCACCACCACCACCACCACTTCAGTATCCTTGGATGTAAAATGCAGAGTTGCTGCTGCCTTTGTGGCTTCCTCATGTAGTCTCAGATGTATTTCTGAGACCCAAATTGAGCATTCGCTCAATTTGGTTGTTTAGAAATTGTCTTAATGTGCTTGTCCATAGGTGTTTGGGAGGAGATGGCAAAAGGTGTTGTTCCTAGAGGGATTGTTTCTTTTTCCTTTCTTTTCTTTTCTTTTCCAGATCCAGTCTGCAGACTACAATTTTTTGACTACTTGTATATTACTTTGTTCTTTTAATTTCTCAATTTCCAACCAGCAGATTGCAAGAATTATGCCACATGATGCTATACAATCTAAATGGTGATTTTCTCAAATTGTCTTTTGAGCTTTGCTTGAATGTTTTCAGCAGGCTTTTCCAATTGCTAATGGGTTCCTAGGAGTAGTGGGAAGTACAATAACAGCTCCAGATCACTAACACCTCACATGATGTCATTTTCAAGCTTCTTGTTTTTCTAGCATTGTTTTCTTGGACCAGACCTTGATTGTTGTATTGTGCAGAAAATTTGTTGCATGGACAGAACACACACCTCAACTTTGAGAGACTCTTGACTCCGGACAACTCTTGTCTTCTTGGACCATTCACTATTGGTAAGCAAAAGCACGCACACACCACCTCTTCTTATGTTTGCATTATTGAAAGAAAACAAGCTTCATATGTGTGATGAAATTGGCATTTGTTGCAAGACAAGTGCTCAACTGAAAAATGTTTCCTCATTTTTTTTCAACTGTACCATAATAATAATAAATGTTGTAACTATTATTGTTTGGTTGAGGGTTGTGATGCAAGGGTTAAGAATCAGTTCTTTTTATTTCAAGAAAGATTTCAGGTCTAGATCTTTTTTTGCAATAGTCATCTCCTTCCCTTGGGCAATCATTTGTGGAAACTATTTTGGGGAACTTCAAAACTCTTTGTGGGAAGAAGTTCCCTCTCATGATGCTTTTTGTTTTTTTTTTGTGCAACTTGGCCCCATTTCCTCAAATCAAGTTGCATTGGGGAGAATAAAAAGTTGGGCCAAGTTTCTCTAGAAGAGAAATTGAGACAATGCCTTCGTAGTGACCTTGGTAAACACTCTCACAACAACCTCGGCTACACTCCCTCCCGCAAGGAAAACATTCAAGGAAGTTGCAAGGCTTTAGAACCTTTGGTAGTCGATTTTCGAAGGTTTGTTTTTTTTTTTTAAAAATAATTATTTTTTGCTAATTCATACA